>CM036552.1:19038345-19638345 GCA_020745685.1 Tautogolabrus adspersus
TTCTTGAGTGTAACTCCATTATTTAGTTATTTAAAACAACCTCTTTTTGGATAGGTAATTGATATTTCATATGTTCTAATTTTCAACAAATCCCATGGATGCATCAGCAGAATGAGCCATGAGTTTCATTTGCAATAACAAAAGTTGCATTTGTTATTTACATATATAAAAATTTAACATTGGGCCTCTGTGTCAGATATTTTCTTTCTTTTGTTAAAAAAACCCATTAATCAGCTGAACTGTTGCACTGAGTGACATCGCCACTCTAGTTTACTCTAGTCTTTTATTTTGATTTTGTTAACAATATTAAAACAGAGAAAGAGATCCTCTGTGATCTAAATAATGACGATATTCATGTGGCCGTTCTTTAGTCCTATACATAACATGCAGGAGTACAAAGCATTCAATCCAAGATGGCAGGGCGCAGTTTTGTGTGTGTGTGTGTGTGTGTGTGTGTGTGTGTGTGTGTGTGTGTGTGTGTGTGTGTGTGTGTGTGTGTGTGTGTGTTTATGTGTGAGGCAGAGAGGGCACTGCTTTGTCTGAATCATGGCTCACACATGAGGACATTTCCATTCTGCAGCGCAGTGGTGCTTCAGGGAAGGACTGTGGGCGACAGCTGCTCGCTCAGGTCATGTGAACCCAAATATCTGTTTGGAGGGAGACCAGCTTGTCTCCAGTTGTGCCTCCTAAGGCCATGAGCTCCCTCCCAGACCAGCCTGAGTCTGAGTAGATCTAAGTGGAGAGACATGGCACCAAGCACGCTTTACAGGGCATTTAAAAGATTACAAGGAGCTACAGAGAAAACACTCCAGTACAATAGGGAATCAATTTTGTGCCGGTTTTCATCTTTGGACATCTGAAAGCTTTTGATAAATAGAAAACACTCAAAATATGGTGGCATTTTTAATCAGTCCCATATTAGCTTATTGATTAACACAATTGTTGAATGACCTTTGTAAGCTAATATATTTGACTCCTTAATTGAAATGCACTTCAGACATTCGTGATGAACCTATGCTCATCTAATGCATTTTACTCCTCATGATCGAAGGCATGATTATACTCATCAACACGGAGACATGGTGAATGAAGATGGCCTTATGGTTTGTGTGATAACTTAATGCTTAATTGATCATCATTCAGTGACTGAATCACAGTCAGTGGGAAAAAAATGCAGTAGTCCTGTGCTACTCAGCACTGCAAAGGATTGGCAGATAGAGTTAGCCCTTTATCTGCCCTGTATTTTAAATGAAATCTCCGTGGCAAATTCAATTTTCTTCATTATTGTTTAATACAATCGATTTAAAACAGTGAAAATGATTTCTTATCATTATTCAGTTTTCCTATAAACAATGTACGTTGGTGCGATACTTTATAGACTGTTTCCTGACACCCCTTTGCACTGTACTTCACATGGTACGCTCTGGGTTCCTGTACTAAAAACAAGCGACAACCTCCAGTGTTGAAAAATGAAGCCAATGCGGAAGTGCAAAAACCTGCAGTTCATCGAGTGTCCACTTGAGGCTGGCTGCAGAAGCCCTGAAAGTTATATACACACCCATTCAAAAACGTCAGTTCTTACAGCATAAACACACTTGTTTACAGCCTGGTTCAAAACACAGATTTGGTCCTGTCTTTATTAGCACAAACTGTACGGGGTTGGATTTTTTTTAATAACTCATCCGTTTTGATTTTGTGAAGGATAAGAGTTAGTCATAATAAGGCGTGTGGCTGACCTGACTGATGGGTGGGCATGGTGCAGATGTTTGTCAGGAGGCTTAAGACTTCAGCTCCAGCTCTTTGCCTGACGTTAGGTTGACAGAGAGTTAAGTTGAGGCAGCATTTCCTGCATGGAAAGAGCCATCAATGGTCTTCCAAAGCCCCCTTCAGTAACCAATGGGTGACATCACTCAGGCTTTGTCCACTATTATTAACAGTCTACGACTATAGAGCACATTGAATTCTCAATGATCAATGACATCGACAACGTTGGCTCACTTCAATTAAATAAAATACATTTATTAATAGGAATTGAATGTGTTTGTAACTTGAGTTAATTATCATTTCTTTGGCAATATGAACAATGTAGGTAGGTATTCTGAAATTATCTTCAATTACTTTTGTTAGCTTGTTAGCATGCTTTTCTGCAGGTGCTAACTATGCTAACATACAGTAACTAAGCAATAAAGGCCAGGGCTACATGATTTAGCAACACATCTAGGACCACAGTTCTATTTTGTGCTGACAAGATGGAGTAAATGATAGAACTACAGAGGTTAGATAGTGTCAGTGTAAGACATATTCTTACACTGCGTAGGTTAGCTCTGTTACACACACAATCAAAGACTTTCGGCTTCTTTGTAAAAATTGACCTTATTTTGCAAAGTTTCCATTTTTTTCATTAAAACAATGTTCTCCATGACACATGAAGCTGTAGTACACAGAAATGGAATTATCTCACCTCCCAGGCAGACATTAAGGTTGTAAACGACTTGTTAAAACGGACACTTTTTGCAGCGTGCAGACATAAATCAGCTGATGTCAGGAGAAACAGACCTTCAGCAGGTAGAGCCCATCTGTTTGCTGCTGCTGTATTGATCCCAGAATACCATTAAGGCATTTCTTTTAAGGATTCCACTGCATCAGCACCCTGAGGCCACAGGACCTTCCTCTGCCTTCACTGGCCTCTTGCAGGTCCACATAGGTCTTGCAACCCTGTAATGATTTTTGACTTACGTCTCTATCGATGGAACGTAACAACACTTGAACGGTTCCTCAAGCACTGTACTGAAGTACACATTTTAGGTACTATACTTGTACTTCATTCAACAATCTCCATTTTGAGCTCTTTTTTTAACTTCTTCTCTACAACGTTCTGAGGGACATGTTTTACTTTTTACAGGTTATTTGTCATCTCAAGTTACTTCTTACTCAGCAGATCCACATTATGAACACAAAATATATTTAAAAGGAATATCAAAAACTCAGACTGTAAATATGTAGCATGGCTAAGGCTGGCCCAACCTTTACCAGTAACAACACTAAATTAATGTTTACACATTTATTCGAAGTTCAACCAAAGTTATCCCATTATACTGTGAAACAAAGTGTTCTGCACTGCTGAAAATACTACCAACTCCCTCTTCTCACGTAACTGTTCCCCCAGCAGTTGAATTGATCAGGTTTTATGTTAAAAGACTATTTTTGACATAGGTCCCTTTAGAATGTAATTTATTGACCGCTGTTAACAATGATACTGCTTATTTTGTTGAGTGTTTATGGGTTGTTTGTTCATTATAATCTTATCTAGAGTTTTTTCTCTCAGCCTCCAAATCCATCTTGTTGATTCTGATGTGAAATCGTGGCGTGCTACCTTCGGCTGTACAAATCATAGAAAAAAGCTGGCATGAGAAAGCCCAGAGTCATTAGCACAATCAACACTCTCCGCACGCCAAAGCCCGGCTGCTAATCTCATCCAACTCACAAATTTACAGCAGCTCCTTCTGAGAAATTAATGACACTAAGATTACAATTGATCTCTTCTGATCAACAGGAATTTCATGCCCACATATCAGGTTGCTTACAGCTAAGACATATTCTGGCACGCAGAGCTGTGAGTCTGGTGTGTGTGTGTGAGTGTCGGGGGGGGGATGCCTGCATGTGTGTGTGTCTGTAACTGGACAGCTTGGAAGGAGAGTCTTAGACAAGACTCCTCAGTCTAATTAACGCCTCGGCAACAAGAATGCCAGCATACGTTTCTGCATCAATTTCCCAGCAGCCCTGCCTTCATTTGAGAAGAGAGCAGCTCAGCATGTGGGCTTGGAGGCTCATGGGAAAAGTGGGTGTGAGTGTCCCCTTAAAGGTCATTTTGGGCAAATGCTTTGTTCATAGCTGACGCGCAGATAAGATTTGTGTAAGTATCTGCATCGGAATTATAGGATGGATAAAGATTTCATTTGAATTTGTTTATTCTACAAATGTATTTATAGGCAAGTCTACAGATCATCTACCTCATTAACTGAAGTGAATGTAAACAAGAGATATAAAGACATAAGGTAACAAAGAGGACACATTCAGAATGGATACTTACTGTACAACATCTGGTGTTGATTTTTCCAAGATGGCCTACCCAAACTTTAAGTCAGTAACTTACTAGGTTAGAATACTTCCCTGTATAAACCACAGCATGAAAATGAGTCAGTTCGGGGGCCCTGGTTAGGATTAGTGGTTAGAAAGTGTGCCCAACAGTCCTGGACATAGCAGCCTTTAGTTGAACTTGAACCCTCTGTCCATTGCATCATGTCAACCTCCACTCTCTCCTCACTACATGTCCCTTCTCTCTTTATCTGTCCTATGAGCTAAAGATGGAAAAACTGCAATTTGGGTTTCCTTTACCTTAAAAAAATGCTGTTTTTCTTCGGTTGCATAGAAAACTCATTCAAGCTACATTTGTATCAGTAATTGAGGGCAGTTATATTTTTTATCTATGCTACCTCATCTTCTCTGAAATCTGTCCCATGCTGCGCTGTGACTTGTTTCTGGTTTGGGTTCCCGCAAACACTATTCTGTCTTGTATGAGAAGGTTGGTTTAACTTCCTTAAGACCCTACTACATGAACTGCCCTTTTCTTTATGTTCTCTACTTACTCCCAGAACTGTGAGTAGCTGTAACCTTCAGTCTCATGGGCACATCATGTGTGTTATTCCATGAAATCTTTGGTAAAATTGCTGTTATGTTGCAGATCTTCCCTCTCTAATCAATATGTCTGTATTGTGTTTTCATATTTGCTATAACAGCAAACACATAGCCAGATTTAGCCTGAATACTTTTTCAGGCCTTTGATCAAAACCTGATCATGGTGTATTTTTAATAGTTCTGCATAAATAAGACTGAAAGGAAGCTGCGGTGTGTAGTGTGATCTCGTATCTTTCTCAGTAAAACAACAACCACGTGATTCTGCAACAAAGTGGCATCACATCAGAACGAGAGAGTGGGGGGATGGGTGAGTGAGTGGAGGTAGGAAAGGAGAGAACAGATACACACTGAGGTGGAAGAAAGAGATGAGAGAGGTGGTGAAGAAATGAACTGAAGAAAAGAGCGAGTGGGAGAAAAGAGGCGGATTCCTTAGGAGGAGGACAAAGCTCTAAGGAAGGAAAGGAGTGGAGGAAGGAGACAATGAAGATCAGTAAATCAACCTAGAAACATCAGGCAGCAGCGTGGTTCATGCAGAGTGCAAAGGTAAACCACAGTCAGGTGGAGTAGATGATGAACAAACCAGAGCAGCGGCAGAGTCACTGAGTCCATCCCACATTGTGTAATCTCATTCCTCCCCTTGGATTACCAATCAACCAAACTCACATCAAAGTCATGATAGTTGTGTAATTTCTTTGTTTCTCTTTCTCATAGTGTGCCTTCCTTTTGATCGCAGAAGCTTCCTCACCTACAAGTAAGAAGGTGGTCCTTTTGTTCTGCAGCCGCAAATCTTACAAGATGGGTATTATCTTCTTTCCCTGTGTGCTTCTGTAATACACACAAGTGATTCATACTCTTCCCTGTGTGCGTGTGATTGCATTCCAGCGTGTGTAGCTGTAAATTAATATCTCCATACCTCCGCCTCTGTGTCTCTTCCATCTTCCTGAGCACTCTGCCATTCTGCACCTCCTATATATCGCTAGGAGTCCAATTGGCCGGCGAATGCTTCTGTGTCCGATTAGGAGTTGCCAGCCGCTGATTTTTATTGGCTGTGTAATGGTGCAGAACCCAAACATTTATCAGGGTCGATGGGCTGTGTGTAGTACAAGCTATTAGGGGATGCAAAGGAGACTAGCAGGCGTTGAAAGTTAGAAAACGCAAGAGGTGTCAGACTGAACTGTCATCTATGGTGGGAAATAAAAGATGTCACAATAAGGGGACTGTTGAGCTTTTTTTTTTTGCTGCAGTGTTGCTGTTTTGCATTAATGACAAACTACTTTACCAGGGCAAGTTGGTGCAGTGTGGCAAAAAGCTGCAGAAGGTTGCAGCTTCCAAATACTAGAGCCTCGTTAGCAGAAAAATGCTGATTGTAGAGAGAATAATTAGTAAAATGCAGAGAGGATATTTTTTTTTAAAAGTTCTAACTTCACCCAGACTAACTCTATCTGCACCTGACCTACCTGGCGTGAAAGACGAGGATCACATCAGGTTTTTGGGTGCATTGTGTCCTCACCCAGGTGCTGTCTGTCCCACCATGATCCTCCAGTTGACAAATCTGTGTATAATCCCCTAATGTTCTTAATCCTGGGGTCACATTAAAAAAAATGGATGAGAAATAATCTGCTTTCAGGTCTGTCAGGTATATTTTGTCAGTGCCAGTGCTTATTTTCAACCAAAGCCGTCTGTTTGGGCAAATTCAGCCGACAACCAGCACCCAGCCAAGTCCATCTGTGCAAAGTCTGTAAATGTTCTCTGTCCTTTTGTCCTTGTACAGGAAGATTTCATTAAAGTAGGGGAAGTTTGAAGGCAAAAAAAACACCCAAAGCGCAGATCACATAACAAAAGTTTGGTGTTTTGCCTCTTTGAACTGCTAGAAAGCAGAGCAGTTAAGAGGGAGAGAATCTATTGTGGCTGGAGACAGAGACAACGACTTTACAGCCAGAAAACCACGGCTGCTTTTGCTCCCCTGGCGGAGAGAAAGTTCGAAACTTGGTCACACTGTGCAAATGCGTTACCGCTGCCTCCCCCACATGGGTGCAAACATCAAGAGTGTTTTGTTTCAGTGTCTGCCATATCTTCCTGTGCCATGCTATGCCGTGCATATGTGCTGCGGTAACCAGGCTAATTTCATTGCTTCTGGCTGAGTGGATCAAAAAGAACCACATTCACCGTTTCTTCTTCTGTTTGCTCTCCTCCTTTCATGCAGTAATCTGTGCAAAGGGGAAGAATTCAAGCAGTGCCCCCCGGAGCAAGCCCTCTCCTTTCAGATTGGTTGAAGAGGAGACACTAGGAGGACATGCTTGTTCAGTGGGGGTGGGGCAGGATTGCAGGATTTACTCTCAGGTGAAAGTTCTGGTTTATTTGGTTACTATTTCTGAACGAGCCTGCTAGGAAATGTGCAGCATGTGCATTAACCTGTGCTCCTCTCTTCACATACTATCTCTATTTTTAAATATAAAGGGATTGTTCTAATTTAATATAAATTGTGAAAAAATCAGTTACAGAAAAATTAGCACAAAACTCAAGACAAATGAAGCGCTTCAGTTCTTCCTTGTGCTGTTAAGAATGATTTGATTGTATTTCGTAATCTGTGCGACATGTCCCCGTCTTACACCTTATACCCAGGGGGAGATGTCACCATGATGTAAGGTGGCTGCCATGATTGTTAATAAAGGTGTCAGCACTCCAGCTCCATCACTCACATGAGCCAGTCTGGCCTTGTCCCTCAAATGAAAGCACACCCCGGTCACAGAATATATCACATCTGCAATTCCAAAACCCACTGAATGTACTCTCTTTGTCCTGTCATGAAAAAAACCACAGTACCAAGAAACATAACAATCAGCTTATCAAACCCCAAACACTCACTCCATCTCTCCTGGACCTGCATGACAGACGCACGATTCAACTAAATGAAATATGTAATTCTTTACTAGCTCCTCTAAATCGTATGTACTATGAAGCACATAGAAAATGTTTCTGACTAATAAACACAGATTCATAATTGACTCATATTACACCCACCTTGTTTCATCTCTGTATGTTTAAAAAGAGGAATATTTAAGAATCATCTACCAATATTTCATCCTTTGAAGTTCGGACTCAGGCATTATTATTTGAAACTTCTCTACCAAACAGTGAAATTCCTATCACATCAGGTTGCCTCCCGACAAAGCATTTTGAATTTGTGACCTAAGTTTTGAACATTACAGATCATATGACGGAAAGAGTGTGAGGAAATGAAAGACCTTTTTTTTTTTCAAGTTTAAATTTGGCTCCTTCTGCTACTTTGAAACCTGCAACAGTCAGATTTAGAGCCATCATAATTTCCCTTTGAACTCAATGTTTCACACAGCAGCAATAAAAGGAGAGCAAGAGCAGCCCTCCTGCTGACCTCAGAATATTATATCACATTATCCTCATTTAAAATCAGACCTTTCTTCTTAGTGCACGCATGTAAATATTGAATATTCATAGTTATGCTATATACCGCCTGGCGTTTGTGTTTAATTATGTGATATTCTTTGCTTTTATGCATGCTGTGCTCTCTCTACAAGTGGAGATATGTTTGAATGAAATATGAATCCATTTAAATGTGAACTGTTTGAACCAAATCGTCTAATGAAGGAAAGGAAGAAGAGTAGGTGTAATATTTTGTGGAAAGGAATTTTTTTTAAGCGCACACTCTTCACTGCACTCAGAGACAAGACCACCTCTTTAATGTCAGGGTGTCTCTCTGTCAATGACTCACATTCAACAGGGATATATGTCTCTAAAAATCCCTGCGCTCATCCTGAGCACCTGAAATCAGATGAAATTGGAGGCGTTCCTGCACTGTTTCGCTTTGTAGTCTCAAAATAGCTCACGTGCAACCTCATGTGTGTGTTCTGCTGTGGTTGTCAGAGAGGGACCGGCCATTAGATAAATGCACAGGTTCTTTAGAGTGTTTCTTATCCATTTAAAGTAGGTATGCATAGTCTCAGATGTGTAAATGTGAATCCAGTGATTCGTCATGTGAATTTTACATACAGTCCACCAGCCAATTACTCTCTATACAGCCTGCAACCGGCTGGCTTGTCATGACAGCAAAAAATGCATATGCACAGGTACAGTTTCATCTCTGCTGAGCCCTGCGACACTCATAATGTTAATTCATGACAGCATGCATTACTGCACTGAAACACACACTAACAATTTGACATTTTGATTAAAACCTCACTGAAAGAAAATAAAACTACAAAAAGGATCACAAATTGATGGGATCAGTTACTATTATGGCCATAAAAGGTTTATTTTATTTTTTGTCATTACTGTGGTTTTGTTAAGAGTAAATCTCTACAGTTTTTAAGTGTTTTATAGATAGATACTTTATTGATCTCGAGGGAAATTCAAAAGGATAATAGAAGGGCCCTCTGTGAGTAATCAAAAGCCTAAAATTGTAAGAAAATAAACAGAAGTAGAAAGAGAGGAAACAAAGATGCTCACTGGCATGCACTGCACTGCATCAGAGCCAAGTTGACAAACGTCTTTTCTGTCTTTTGTTTTTGTTTTTTCATCTTCATGACTAAGGGAGAAACTGCGGGTCCCCGCTGAGTTGGAGATGGATGTGCCAGTGCCCGTGTTCTCAGATTTCTCGCAGCTTTGCAGAGTCATCCTGGCAGGAGAATCATGAAGAGACCAGCCCTTCCCAGATCACCTGCAACGGTCAGCTGCAAATATCTCATCGTAATCTTTGTGTGTCTATTTCTCTCTCTCTCTCTCTCTCTCTCTCTCTCTCTCTCTCTCTCTCTCTCTCTCTCTCTCTCTCTCTCTCTCTCCCTCCCTACCTTTGTGTGGGCAGACTCCTGAGTACTTTCTCTTTTTTTTCTCTCTCCATCTTTTTGTTTTCATTTTGACCTTCATATGAGCATTCAACCTTCCCCCTCGGTTCAGCTGCTGCTTTCTTACTATCCTTTTCTCAAATGAGAGAAGAAGGGATGTGCAGAGCTGCAGAAAGGGCAGCTCCCTCAGAACTTAGAATCATGATCAGCTTTTTGTCATTCCTGCAGAGTGCACGGAAAGTCACAAACTTAAAGTTCACAGTCAGATTCTGTGAATCTATAAAATCCCCATAAGGGCTGTTGGATTTAATGCATGCCGTGTAAAATGTGTGTGTTAATGAGCCTATATATTTTTTTCTCATGGCAGCAGCATCAGTATTGCAACATTGCAGAGTGATCAGATCCTGTACAAGGTGTGTCCTGCAGTGTTTCTCTTCTCTTTTTTTGTAGAGAGTGGGTGTGGCTAACATCTTCACTGCACCAAGGCAAAACTTCCACTGGATATAAATCTGTGTGATAGGTCAGTCAGCAGACACAAAGTACTGCACCTCACACGATTCTGGTGTACATGAATCCCACTTTTATTTTCCACAGAAAAAAAGAGATGTTTGTTTTTTTCTGGTTTGTTTCGGTTACATTTAAAACCATTCCATGAAAAAACTGTAGCACCAGAGCAGATTTAAATTGCCCATTCTTTGATATAAATGTCAATTTGTGCTATTTCTTCAGTTTTGATCAGCTTTGATTCGGGGAAACATTTATTTCTTGTATATAAAAAAAAACTAGCACTTAATTTCTTTTTCCAGTCATTTGCAAAATAAAACAGAGAAAACTGTATATCTTATACTTTTTTCTTTTTCATTTAACTCACAACAAATACATTTAAAGCAAATAAAAAATTGGGCGGCATTTAGCATAAATCCAAGCAGGGAATCAGCTTTCATGATGGTTATTATATATTTATATATTTATATGTATACATATATATCATGTTTATATACAAGTATGGCACTTGATTACACAAAAAAAGCAAGAAAACACTTCACAAATAAAAGCAGTGGGCGCTTTGGTGTGTCATAAATTAAGGAAGTCACAGACGTTAGCGTTTGCAGCAAATTTACCATGTACTGTTTTGCAAGTCAGCTATAAAGCAATGGAATGGTTACATATGTTAAGGTCAGTGGTGCAACACAGGCAACAAAAAAAACATGAATTACGCTGATTTATTTCCACCATGGTAAGTAGGATTTATATATCTATGCACATATATAAATCTGGATGGTGGATTCGTCCTTTAACATCTGTGTAGGGTGCCATTTATTTGGGTTGGTGCCAAACAAAGATGGAAAGAAAAAGTCTTAAAAACACCGTCAAGTCTGTAGCACATTTTGGATAAGGTCATCAAGCTCTCAAGTGTTCACCTCTTAGTGCAATTTTTGCATTTTACTCTCTTCAAGTACAGCAGAACAGCCCACAAAGAGTAAATATGTGAACACGCGATATCATGGTCTCCATTACACATCTTACAGAGTATAAACGTTACTAAAAAGTTGCATCAGTGCAATAATAAATAAGTCAACAAACGTGGAAGCCACGCTCGCGATGAAGTCCTCAAAAGACCACAAATGAAAAAAATCTGCCCACTCTAAAGTCATGACACGAATTAGGCGTGCGGAGCTGTCCATCATGTCCATCATGGGTATATTTCTTTACAGGTTTTTAGAGCTACACATACGCAGAGTCACTGGACTGAGTGCGTCCGAAATTGGGCACACTCATTCTCGGCAAGTCCTTATTTCTGATCTCATAAATGGACTTCCGCCGGGCCTGCACACCTCGCACGGCCGTTTTGATTTTCCTCCACCCCAAGTGATTGAGTTCTGCCAGGTTGAGCACCACGCAAAACCCACTCACCGCGAACATGAAGACCAGGAACACGGTCTTCTCCGTGGGTCTGGACACATAGCACTCGACGTCTTTGATGCATGGGTAGCGGTCACATTCGTACACGGACGGGACGTTGAATCCATACAGGAAGTACTGACCCACCAAAAAGCCTATTTCCAGCGCGTTTCTGAACACCACTTGGATGATGTAAAACCTGGAGATGCCCTCCTGCCGCCGCAATTTGGACTTTGAAGTTCTCATTGCAGAATTAGGGATCTCTTTGACTTCCAAACAGTCCGGCTCGGCTTCTTTGGTGGAGTTCTCCGTGTTCTGAAGTACTCCGTTAACAATGGTGTTCTTTATCTTTTTGCTCTCGTCTCGCTTCAGTGAATCTTGATCCTTATCCAGCGTCAGATAGACCGTCGAGTAGCGCCGCTCCTTCTGCTTGGCCGACTGATGCACCGAGTACGTGATGAAACAAAGACTCGGGGTGCACACCATGATGATTTGAAAAACCCAATATCTAATGTGTGAAATGGGGAATGCCTTGTCGTAGCATGCCTGGTTGCAGCCCGGCTGTAAGGTGTTACAAACAAACATGGTCTGCTCGTCATCATAGACAGTCTCTCCAACTATTGCTACGATTAGAATCCGGAAGATGACCACCACTGTTAGTAGGATCCTAAAAAGCAAGCAAACAAACACACAATGTGAAAATAAATGTATGTATGTGTATGCAAATTGATACAAATTTTGTTCAGCTGTGCGCTGCCTCTGTATCTAGCGCTCAGTCCAAATCTGAGGGTGTGTGTTGGATTTAGGGAGCTGTCCAGTGCTGAAATTGGACGCTCTTACAGAGGCTATGTGTGTTTTTTACAGTTTTTGTGATATATTGAGTTTTTTTGTGCCATTTTGCGTTTGTGTTGTGTTGTGTATCTTGACTCAATGGCTGAAATGACATGTAAGCAATCGGCGTTGCTTCTTTATGTGTGAGCTTTGTCAATGGAAAGACATCTCAATCTCTGCACAAGCACCACTCAAACTCACGAACAAACATCAAATGGAAAACGGTGGATGGGTGAACACATGAATTGACACATGAATTGTAGTGTAGTTTAAGCTGTTTGAAGCACCATCCCAGGTGCAAAAAGGACAGCTGCCAACTGGTTTACTTAGCTGACTCGCTTAGGAGGAGGTAGAGGGAAAAAAGGGAATCTGTGAAACAAGACAGAAAAATCCACAACACAGACACGGACTGGGCACCATGCTACAGAAGATCCTTGGTTCACAAGACAGAAACGGGGGACTGGGAACCATGCTAAAGACGATCCTGGAGGCTGCTGCGATTCTTCGGTTGGTCTTGGTTTTTGCTCATCATCTTACCTTCCTATCATAGTAGAGTGCTGCTGGACAGCAGCCTCCAGGAGCCTCTCTAGTATAGTCCATTCCCCCATTTCTGAGCATCCGGAGAAGACTAGAGCACAACGGCACTCTGATCAAATCCCTCCAAAAAAAAGCGCGTTATTTCCTATCCTGCTCCTCCCTGACTCTCGTTGTAGTCAGTCTCCAAAACGACCGGTTTGAGCAAAAAAATGCATCCGTCACGGGATGCTGCCGCCGTCCGCGCTCCTCTCCGTCTGTCTGCGCGCTATCTGCTTGGTTATGTGCTGAGCGCGCAGCGCCAGCGAGCGTCCTGCTGTGTGTGCCGAGCGCTCCCACGACGTGGCCACACTTTTCCTTGTCATGAGAGTCTAAAGGGCTGATTACTATAAGTCCTCCTATTTTCGATCTTCAGATCATGTTGATGGGCTGCGCGCTTCGTCTGGATGGAGGGAGGTTGGATTTAATGTCTTGCCAGCGTTAATCCGCCTTTAAGTAGTCTCCCCCCTCCCATGCGTCACGTACGTGCAGACAGGTCGGTGGAGCGCAGCCAGGAGTGTCAGGGTTTCTGATTTTCAATATTTCACTTTTGGAAACAGCATGCACCGTTTGGTGGTCACTGATGTTGACGGCTGTGCCTCAGTTTGTAACAGCCTTTAAAGCACTGAGTTATTATGTGGCTTTACGTGAGAGTTCTGGCTGTTTTGTTATCCTAATTCACTTAGCTAGAGAAGCACATGGGCACTACATGTAACAATACTCATCCTCGTGAGCGAACAGAGTTCAGGGCAGAAGGGTCAAGGTGACTTCCTGTGTTTTTAATTTAACTCGGATACACAGACGTGACATGCTACTTGCAGCATAGGTCGTCATTTAAATTAAAAATGTATGATATGCATATAATATCTATAGAATATACTGTTTTATTAATAGATCACGTCTCTCTTTCTTATAGGAGGGATAGCCTCGCAGCCCACAGGCATCCCCCCAAGTATCTTGGGCTGCTGGCCCGGCTGGCCCGTCTGGTAGAGTTGTTGTCTCCACCTCGGGCTCAGATGATGCTCTGAATACAGTGACAGAGTGAAAATACCACCGAGTGTCTAATCGCTTTACAAAGCAACCTGCCTGTCTCCCTCTCTCTCTCTCTTTCTGTCTGTCTGTGTGGAAGGTTAAAAATAGAAGCAAAATATAAGGCCCCGCCCTGTATTGCTCTGAGATGTGATCAACTCAGTGCTCTGCATTGTGTGTGCACTAAAATTAGACTGTGTGGTGTGACACTATTGCACTTGTTCCTGTTTATGAAATTAATCATTGGAATAAGAATCGCTAAAATTGTTATTCCCAAATTAATACCTCACTCCACCCCCTAAATAAAAAGCTGCACCATTTAAATTCCGAGATGACTTTACCATTTGTGATCTTAAGACGTACAATAAAAATAATAATCTATATATAGATTAGCAGTAAAGCAGTGTATTGTTGCCATTACTGTGACTGGAAGATATGATGTAAATCATTTTGTTTTAATAATAGATGGCCCAGACATTATTATATTTGTTGTTGTCTTTGGTGTTGTTTTGAGCATGATCCAAATTCTCAGTGAGCTTTGTCCAACCTGACAAAAGGGGATTACCGATCACGTGACCGCGGTGTTTCCAATCAATGAAACTTTGTGCTGTTAATTTCTCATGAGGTGGCTTATCCTCTCCGCTCACTGTAATCTTTTCTAATTCAAATCTTTAATAACCTCTACCCATGCACCCACGTGACGAAAGGACAGGGTCGGGCTGCTTTTGAGAGACGAAGAGAGAATGAAACAAAAGAAGAGGAATAGAGTTTCACAGATCCTTAGAGCCAACCTTATTTTTCTAGATTTGCGCTCAAAATAAACATTAAAAGATTATTCTTCACCAACTCTCAGTTCTTGCATTTTATTAATAAACCTATACAAATCGTATTAATTGCACTTGAGTGTAAAAAAAAAAAAGGATTTGACGACAACACACGAAAAGGATTGAGTTGGGTTGGTGGCACAGACGTAGGGAGGAAGCAGAGGGTGAGGAGAGTGAGTTGGGGGGTGGCAGTCTGGTTCTTAGAAGCACTTCCTGTGAACGATTGAGGGTCCGGCCTCGTCATACTCCTGCTTGCTGATCCACATCTGCTGGAAGGTGGAGAGAGAGGCGAGGATGGAACCGCCGATCCACACGGAGTACTTCCTCTCAGGGGGAGCGATTATCTAAAACAGAAAAAAAAAAAACGTGTTTATTTCGCTCTGCGCTCAGGAGTCTAACAGCCAGTCCAACAAGGAGTTAACGTTACCTTAATCTTCATGGTGCTGGGAGCTAGAGCAGTGATCTCCTTCTGCATGCGGTCAGCGATACCGGGGTACATGGTGGTGCCGCCGGACAGCACGTTGTTGGCATACAGGTCCTTCCTGATGTCAATGTCACACTTCATGATACTGTTGTAAGTAGTTTCGTGGATGCCAGCAGATTCCATGCCTGTGCCAACACAGCGGGCAACTTAGTGAGTTTTACACCTTCCACCTTCCTAGTAGCAATACAATCACATGTAACGGTGACACCTACATCAGCTGTCCTAACAGGTGCTGAAACTGACAGCTCCGCCAACATTTGCGCGCGCTGCAGCGTAAATGTGAACAATAATCCCCTCATTTAGATTATCCACAACTGTTTATCAGCCATTGGGCGGTGAAACAGAACTGTGACCTCCAGTTGGTGATCATAAGTAGACAGCCAACTACAAATATAATCAAGTTACATGTATATTTAGAAAAGAAATGACAAACATCTGCAGTGTTAATAATCGATTATCATAGATTGTATTAGTGTTTGCCTGAAACTTTCGGAAAAGTAGTTTACTTTCTCCAATCATGGTTTAAGTGATGTATTGGATTTTAACATCCTTAAGCACTAATCTAAATGTGTGGGTGAATAGATTGACCTAAGTTATAAATACTTTAACAAATTATTTTCGCCATCAGTAAATGTTGATGAGTTCGTAAAGATTTAAAGTTATAGTTTATCCTAAAGAAAATAGAACTGAAAATATCAATTATTTGTTTAGACGTAAAATAATTTAATAAATTTAAGTAACTCTAATACTTGTATAACTGTAGAAATTAAAGCTAGGCTAGGCTACTGTATGAAAACTTTACAATATACATAGCGATGTCTTTTCGCCTTTACGCACCAATGAACGAGGGCTGGAAGACGGTTTCTGGGCAGCGGAAACGCTCGTTGCCGATGGTGATGACCTGACCGTCTGGCAGCTCGTAGCTCTTCTCCAGGGAGGAGGAGGAGGCTGCGGTGGCCATTTCGTTCTCAAAGTCCAGAGCCACGTAGCACAGCTTCTCCTTGATGTCACGCACGATCTCGCGCTCAGCTGGAATAGAACAGAATTATGAAATGTTTGTAAGTTATTATAATGTCAGTAAATGCGTAAAGATAATCACGTGCGCGACAAGTAAAGCAACAGGTTTGCTTTTCCGGAAGACAAATACAGTCTAAACAGTTTCACTAGATTGTATTGTCCAGATAGATGACATAGAGCCAATCCAAGCTCTTCATTATTTCTTACCGGTTGTGACGAAAGAGTATCCACGCTCAGTCAGGATCTTCATGAGGTAATCTGTGAGGTCACGACCGGCCAGATCCAGACGCATGATGG
Organism: Tautogolabrus adspersus; assembly: GCA_020745685.1. Taxonomy (NCBI): domain Eukaryota; kingdom Metazoa; phylum Chordata; class Actinopteri; order Labriformes; family Labridae; genus Tautogolabrus; species Tautogolabrus adspersus. Next base: position 19,054,815 of record CM036552.1, read on the forward strand.
CGTGAGGAAGAGCGTAACCTTCATAGATGGGCACGTTATGGGTCACACCGTCACCGGAGTCCAGCACAATACCTGTGAGAAGCACGTGAACGTATAAGTCACATATAAACTCATTGAACCAAAACCATGTACACACCCGAGGAAGCTGCCATACCTGTGGTACGACCAGAAGCGTACAGGGAAAGCACGGCCTGGATAGCAACGTACATTGCAGGGACATTAAAAGTCTCGAACATGATTTGGGTCATCTTCTCTCTGTTGGCCTTTGGGTTGAGGGGGGCCTCTGTCAGCAGGGTGGGATGCTCCTCTGGGGCCACGCGCAGCTCGTTGTAGAAGGTGTGGTGCCAGATCTTCTCCATGTCGTCCCAGTTGGTGATGATGCCGTGCTCGATGGGGTACTTCAGGGTCAGGATGCCTCTTTTGCTCTGGGCCTCGTCACCTACGTAAGAGTCCTTCTGGCCCATACCAACCATGACGCCCTGGTAACAATTTAAAAAAAGGAGTCAGTGATGTAATGGAAGGCTGCTCATTGCCATACAATAGCATACCTTCCTCTATATACAGAATGAATCTGAAAATGATTTGTTTTACTTACTTATCAATTGAAATGTAGATGTGAATTAAGTGCGTAATTACGCACAGTGTCGGGCCCTAACCCAAACCCAAGCTTGTTTAGATGTGATGTAAACAACCTCAAATGATATTCGTCCTTATTGTTTGAAGAATTCATAAATGTTTTACTTTACCTGGTGACGGGGGCGACCAACGATGGAGGGAAACACGGCGCGAGGTGCGTCATCGCCAGCGAACCCAGCCTTTACGAGACCGGAGCCGTTATCACACACCAGAGCGGTGGTTTCGTCCTCGTCGCACATGATGACAGCTCTGCAAGACACACGGGTGCGCGCGCAAATAGATCATGAAATGAAACTCTTCGTATAGATTGGGTAATTGAAGATTTTGTCTTCTCACAGGACACACACAAACACATTGGTCGTATTAGTGGACAAACTACCCAGATAATGGTGATTAGTTGTGCCTTATGAATAATGTTCATAATAAATGCTATAAAAGTTTTGTTATTTGTTATTATTTTTTGAAATATTTAATTATGGTACAGCTGAAAAAAATTCTTTAGTATTGCACAACTACAAGCTCTCGACCATCAAAACAAAACGAGTTGATGAAATGGGTTAGAGGATTCCTCTCCGTTAGATGATGACACTTTTTTAGGCGAAGAAGTCATTCACTGCCAACTGAGTTAAAATCCTTTTCCATCCTCAAATGATATATCCACAGGTTGTTTTTTTCTTCCCTTCAGTCCTTGTACTCACCAGATCAGCACCGGGCGCCGAATCTTGAGTGTGTAAATCAAGGGTGCCGAAGTATCACCTCTGACCAATTTATACCCTGACAAGTGTCCGTAAGAAGGGGCCGAGCAGTGCGACCCCTTCTCCATATTTGGTCGCTCATTGACAACAACAGCTCCATGAATGGCATCAAAAGGACCGGGAACTCCCGCAGGCACAGCTGTGCCTGCCGCGCATGCGTGGAGGACAGACAATGGCAGGCTTCCTTTTGATCTCTTCTCCATCGATAAATCACAATGATATTACTAGCCCCCCTATAAAAGCCGATACGTTAGTTAACAATAGTGAAAGTAGAACACATTTGTCTAATGTCAGGGTACCATTCCTACCATTGGTTCAACCAATTGAAGGACACTGGCCACAAACATTAGAATGTATTCAGTTAAACTGAAGCTTCTCTGAATACCCCAAAACAGGGTTAACGGAAATCTCTTTAGGTATCTTTTTTATCATTTCTGTGTGTTGCCTGTGTTTCTGTAAAGGTCTCTTAAAGACACATGAGTTTAGACTGGCAGGACACATGTAGGTCTCAACAGGAGCAAATGGAGAGGCACTTGTGTCACACAGCTGGTGTCAGCGGCTGTTTGACTCCATTAGAAGCTCCACATTTGAGAGGGGGAAGCCTCTGCTGCAGAACAAACATTCCCATGTTAGTATACCTAATAGTCCCCCCCCCCCCCCCCATTCAAAGCCATCTTATTAAATTTCATGGCAAGCCTGGACACGTTCTCATGAACAAAAAGCAGCTGGACTTGACATATGGCAAAGGAAAATACATTTTTGCGGATGCATTCACATATTTCATTTGCATAAAATCTATGATTATCAATCTTTATAATGAGCTGCATTGATGATTTTATATGTTTGGCCACACATCATGCTGTCCACTTAGGGAAAAATGAAAAAAATATTAAAAATTCATGCTTTAGCTCAAGGTTATCCATTAGTTATTTCTGCTTTGAATGTTTTTATTTAGCAGAAAATTGAACTAGAGCACACAATATGCAGGTAAATCTGTCTAACAGGAAGAAGTACTCAAAGGTTATAGCAAGTTATTGTATTTATTCTCTCTGGCATATTTCTGTTCCTCTGTCTGAACACATATTGCTACCTCGAACACCAGCCACTGGTCTGGTAATTATCTTTTTATGCAACCAAAGTCAAGGTAATGTATTCTTCCCTGTAAGAAACCCTTTACAGATAAATCCAAAGCAATGTTAATACAATGTGTTGTTCCCTACATCAAAACAATAAGCTAAAAGGAACATCTCCTGTTGTGACACATGCCATATTCTTTCTTTAGTCCTGCAGAGAGGAAAGCAGAAGGCTCAGGGAATGACATCGCCCGTTTGCTTGAAAGGGACGCCGATTGAGCTCTGAAGGCTGTGAAAAAACACTAGCTAAGAGCAGTGGATGGTCCCACCACAAGGAGGACAAGACAAAAGGGCACAGCAAGCCATGAATCATATGCTGCTGTCACCCGACCCCGAGCCATAACCCTTCACTGTGTGACTCTTTGTTGGGCTCTTATGTAATGAATGGTAGGCTGAGGTCCTGCTTTAAGCATCCTTTTGCCCCAGTATTCAAATAATGCTAACATTTTATGACCGGAGCTTAGCGAAGACTGTCTGCCCAGAGAGCAACTGTGAGGACCACGAGGGAAAGGTGGGCAACTGCTTTCAACACAACTTTGCCCCTGTGCCAGAATATTCGATTCCTATCAAATGTGGCTTATCAGTGTCCTTTTTCGTCGTGTTTCAGGTGCTGTCGTTGCTAGCATAAGGGATAAGGATGTATTTAAGGGTATTGTTAAGCTCTAAAATATTTGTTTTGCTCGTTCTTATAGCACCCACGGGTGTGAGAGGCTCATGCCAGTGCTTAGATTAGACACAGAGACACTTGGAGGCTGCTCAAACAGCCCTGTAGTGTGACTTTCACTTCACTCAGATGAAATCATCATGGCCTAACAAAGACCCGACCCCTCAGGAGCTTTACCTCATTACTCAGCTGTAGAAATGAGATAATAAGGACAAAACTGCCCAGAACACACACAAAAACCATTGATTTTTTTGTGCGAATTTCACATCATAAAAAGAGAACAACCCCTTTAACGGAACCCTGAGGGGAGTCATTTGCCCGATGCAGGCACGGTTTTGTACCTAAATCAATAATGAGTACATATATAGGATGTTCCTGCGCTGGAATGTAGCATTTTAGCTGTTCATCATAAACTCGCTCAATACAAACCGTCTGAAAGCACTTTGTTTTATCCAACATGGCGCATTTTTCTGTGCTAGAGCGTCAGGGGCCATTTAAAGGTCAGAGCAGAGAGAAGACATATTGCTCTGTGAAAATTGGGTGTCCTCTCTCTGGCCGCGGTGCTGAATACTGAGTGACAAGCCGCTGGCTTATGTTGAAGTCCCCTGTTAGCACCTCAAAGGAGCACAGAGCTGGATCACTGTCAGTATGGCTGCAGATATCCTGCAAAAAATGTGCTCATTCATTACCACTGATACTTTGGACAGTAAGTCTCACTTTCCTAAATTTCACAGTTGAATGTTTTGTTTATTATGAGTCTGTTATGTAAACGGCTCCAGGGCAACACGTGTCAAGACTTCACTAAAGAGACGGGCTTTGATTTTGGTAGAGTTCAGACTCATGAGCGGGTCAAGAAGATGTTTTTTTTTTTATGTTCATTATTTTACTTAGAGTATGATGAAATTCACTCAAACAAAATGCAACAACATCAATATTCAAGGAAAGGAAATATGTCACAATCCTTTTAATTAAATGAAGAAAGTTTCACGCAACACAAGGGCTGCAACAAACAATTCTTTTCTTATTCAGTTGTTCTGTTTATCGTTTATATTTGACGTTAAAACTACAAATGTTTCAAATAAAAAAAGCTGCTTTATACTTAAATCAGGTCTTTTTTTGTCTACGAACTGTCTAAACCCAGACATGCATTTCATTTCAACACAGTTCAACACCACTGCAAACTAAAAGTCTCAGTGATAAGATGAAGTTAAAAGAATCAGAACTCTTACATATCATAAAGGCAGAATGAATCACAGTAAAACAACCTAATGTAGTTTATATAGTCTGAACACACTGACTGAAACAAGCTTCTAAAGTGTCTTGCGTGTTGGAGATGTTAATGTCGAACATGAACTGTCGAACATGAACTTTTCTTAGATAACTTGAGCCTCCAATTTCACCCCCCAAAATTAAAGTGGGCGGGACCTCAGTGGCCTCGATGCTTACTTTATTAAACTATGACTGGAATCACTAAATTAGCCGAGCCTTAACCCTCAACAAAAACAAAATTAAATGTTTCTCCTGAGGAAACTAAACCAGATCTTCCTCTTGCACACTGGTGAAGTGGCCCATTTTGAGGCTTTGCAAACTGTGATTTCCTCACACAGCCATTTAACAGTGTACCCGCCCACCTTGCGTGTCTGTGTGTGTATGTGAGGGTGAAATTACAGAGCAGTATGTGGTTAATTGAACAGGGAGGCCTATACTTTTGCTCCATCTTGCTCCCCCACCTTCCCTTTCTGCCTCCCAGGTCTCCTTGCAGCCAATAGGAGCAGAATTTTTCCAACGCCAGTCTCAGACCATGATGAAAAATTCACCAGCTTGTGCCTCTCTCCCCTCTCTCTCTCTCTCTCTCTCCCTCAGTGCCACACTGTCAGCTTGGCTTCAAGGCCTATCGCCTGCTGTGCTCCTGTGCCAAGACTTCTGGGAGGAAAAAAACAGGGAAGTTGAACTAAAATCAGGCGATTTTTTTTTTTCTTTCTTTTTTTGGCAAGTGGCGTCTATCCTCAGGATGTTTGGGAACAGAGCTCTGCTGACAAAAAAAGCAATCTAACTAGGTCTCATATGACACTCGAATAAATATTGCAACACACATTCGGGCATTGGCCACCTCATTTTTATAAAAAATGGATTTGTCTCAGATTACAGCCTGCATTGGAATGAGTTTTTGTCACTTTGTGCATCACTTCACTGAGAGGGCTAGAAAATGAGGTTAAAAAGCGCTTTTGGATTGGAAATGAAATATTCATGAATCAAATTTGAATAAGCTACAAAATAGACAGCTATCCAGATTTGTAGGTAGGCTGCTCAGCAAGAGTATTTTGGAAAGTCTTTATAGGGGTGCCTAAGTATTGAATGCAGAGCTATTTTGGTGGTGTCTGGGAAAGCACAGAACCAGTCAGGACTGATAGGAGAGTTTTAGGCAAAGTAGCCAAACACCTTCAGCTAAATAGGCTCTGGTCTCTGATCGCCTTGCATATATTCAAACTGTTCAACTGAGCTTGTAAAGCAGTACAATACAAGTAAGTCCAACACGATGGCTTTTTTTTTTTTTGCAATATTCATCCACCCTTTATGCTGTTAGGAAGTCAAATCTGCCCCTGCCTTGAAAGAGAATCCTTCCTTAGGGATCGATAAAGTCATTTTTTAAGTGTTGCACAGTTTGCCTCCAGTAAACACCTCAGCTGTTCAACAATGTGCCATCCAGTTGCTGCTCTGTACAGTAGCATGTCCCTGTATGAATGTCTAGTCTTCTGCCTTTCCCTTTGAACTTTCAATGTGTTTCAAGTTTTCCTATTCGTCTCAGCGGCTTCAAAAGTGTGCTACAAGATAAAAGTAGTGAAGGTGCTTCAGCTGCACATTACAGTCAACATCGAAGGAAACACACTGAATTTGTGAAGTAAGAATCAAAAGATATCAAAAGTCTGTCTCTCTATGTATCTATCTTCCATCCATCAATAAAGTAAAAGTAAAATTTCAATTATGTAATAGATACTCTTTTGTAAGTGAAAGTGTATTCAATATTGTATTTAAGGAAAAGAAAATACGTTTTATCAGCCAAAAGAACTTTAAGAAATTCTTGCAGAGCACTACAAATATTTCAACATATTTTTAGTCTAAATGTTCAAAAACGGTTGTAGAAACATTTTTTTCTTTTCAGAAAACGATCCACGCCCTGCGCATGTACACCGCTGACCTTAAAGCTGTGAAGCCACACGGACCCTGTCTGAAACACTGCAGCAAAAGGTGACCTAATGTCGCTTAATAAGAGCCGGATGCAAAAGGTAATTCACCTTGATATGCTTCTCAAATATTTGGTAAACACAAGCCTTTCCCCCCTCCCTCGCCTGTTTGTCATGATAGCTCCGAGCACAGTCATGTGAGTCACAGAGGTTGAAACTAACAACAAGCTTTAAAGAAATAGAATTAAAGTGAGCCTGACCTCCCTCTGAGACGCTGCATGGTATAATAGCATGGACCTCACCTGCCTTAAGGTGGATTTAAAGTTTCATGGCAGTTGATCTAAGATTTAAAAAAAGAAGGAGGGAAAGAGTGCATAGAGAACATCTGATTACAGTTAAATAAAGAAATGACACATGAATGTGATAAAGAGATTAAAAGCGTACATTTATAAGCTTTAAAATAAATCATGGTTTAAAGAAATAGGTTGATATTTCTGTTTATTGGCCCCCCTTGAAATGGGCCACCTCAAAAATCCTAAATGATGATTGGGTATCTGCCTTGTCAGATGCAGTACGTTTGTTAACACAACAATTCTGGCTTTTTTTTTTTTGGCAAAATGCTGCAAGTAGAATTGTTTTTATGTAAATGTAGCATATTATTTTATGTTCTTTAAAATTTCAGCATTTCAGTTTTATAAGACAGTTAAATGGTAAATGGACTTGAGCTTATATAGCATCTTCTGACTACTCAAAGCACTTTAACACCGCATGTCACATCTACCCATTCACACACTGATGGCAGAGGCTGCTACGTCACGTGTCCATCAGTATTAACTAATCCCATTCATACACATTCATACACCGCTGATGAAGCAGCGGGAACAATTCGGGGTTAAGTGTCTTGCCCAAGGACACATCGGACATGTTGCTGCAGGAGCTGGGGGTTGAACCCCCGACCTTCCGGTTGAGAGACGACCGACTTTACCAACTGAGCCACAGCCGCCCTGGTGCATTCCACTGTATTGTATTAACTGTATTAACAAACAGTTTTTTCGTTGTAAAACATTGCCAATAAGTGTATTTTACAAATTTGACAATGTGGGAAAGTTTGAAAATATTTTTGGATTGATTTAAAGTATGACTTGTTTTGAGTCCTTAAATAAGTAGGCCAAGAAGATATATGTTGCCACTCTTGGGTTACATAACAGTAGAGCAGATTAGTGGCGTTACAAAGGGTAAATAAACGAGATTCTTGTGTATGCGTGTCTGGAAGTAACACGGAAGGCCACCCCTGCATAAGTCATTGCCCCAGTTGGGCCACCCCAGTCAGAAAAGCCTGGACACGCCCCTGTGAATATTGAATGGCATGTTCGGAAACATTTGTTGAAGTTGTCTGTCTATAAAACACTATTTTCTTCCAACAACACCTCATCCATCTCGATGGATCCATTTTGAAGTATTACTGCTCTCAGTTAAACTGTCAAACCCCATCCTCTGGCATATTTGTGTTGTTAGCATCATCTCTTTGCCTCTGTCCTCCTCCTTCCATGCCCAGTTAAAATGATCTGAATAATGTGCTCTCTGCATATAGTGCTGCGAAATAGTTAAACATTCAAGCTCTTCCCTGAGAACTTTTCACCCTCTCCTCTGGGTGTTGGCTTTTAAAAAACTTGGGAACTTGTGCAGGCATGAAACCCATAATGTCGAAACTTCAGTACAGCATTACGGCCCTTTGAGCCACAGCATCAAACTTCTTCAGAACTTTTTTTTTTTTGGTGTCAAAACTTTTCAATCTTTACTTAAAAAGCTTGCTTTCAAAGGTTCAAGTCTCAGGGTAAAAACAGGCTCAACCTTTCAGTCCAGAAGTTAAAACTTTCATAAGAAGTTTAAAGCCAGCTGCAGTCTTTAATCACGTCATTACTTTTTTCATTATTAGAAACAAAGACTAAAAAATAAGTAGCATTAAAACCATTCGAGCCACAGGGTCCCACCATTCAAGACACTCTCTGTAAGTTTCAAGAACTTGGCACTCCATATCCCAGAGTCAGCTCAGTCGTTTCACTTTCACATTGTTTTCTGAGTGCTTTTCAATCTTTGGCTGACTGCTGACTGAAGCACTCCTAAACTTTGTGAAACTATCTCTCTACGTTTGGTTCCAGTAAACACACATATATATCTCTATATATAAATACTAAAGCATATACTTTATTTTAGCTGAGTTTTACCTGGAAAAGGATCCTTTTTGTTTCCACAAAATAAAACAACTTGTGCCAACACTCAGAGATGGTTTTCAGAACAGACAGAAGAGATTCAGGCCTTTTTTTTGTTGTGTTTTAAAAAAAGAACAAATTCAACTTTTTTTGAATTCTGAAAACTTGAGTGTGAAGTAAGTGTGTAACTAAGCCTACGAATATGACCATTAGCACAGTACTTATACTCCTTCATTACAGATGGAGTGTTGTAACTGTCTGTTTAAAGAGAAAAAATACAATGCTATCCTAATAAAAATGAATCAACAAATTATAATGTATCTGCACTGATTCATTTTAAATTAATTTAATTTCTATCCTGAACCGAAACCATTGAATTGGGAGTTGAACTCAGCTCGTTGTATATTTTAAAAGCCCTTCATCATTACTTACTGGTTACTTTTCTGTGGCGCTCTAAAATCAGTAACAAAAGCTTTAAAAAACAGACTCTGGGATGTGATTGGCAAAGGACGAAAAGCAGGAAAATCCACCCAGCTAACACGCGAAAACACACATGTACCAAAGTAGAGAAACATATTAAATGTTTAAATTACACAAAACTTTAGTTACTTATAATAAATAAACGTTTAAATAAAGTTAATTTGAAAATGTCAATATTTCTTTGTTTTCAGCAACAACCTGTCGGTCACTGCTACTCAGTATTTAAATATTTGCTGTGAAAAAGCTGTCAGCAATAGAGGGGTCTGGGGACCCCTGGTTTAAATGCACTTGTAATAACGGCAGATCGAAAGGTAGAAAGAGAGAGCTGCTGTGCTGCTGACTGGGAGCAGCATGAAAATAAAAGAAATGGCAACATCCCAGTTATACTGGCAAATAAGGCAGATCCATTTTTGACACCAACGGTCCAGGCCTCGCTGACATCAACACGTCCTCCTTTTTTGTTTCATTTCACCAATGTGTGAACACATCTCCTGTTTTAAAGTGTCACCTGCAGTGAACAGGTGAGCCTCGTGTAAGGAGGCTTGATATAATGAAGTAGCAAATCTAAGACAGCGCAGACTAACATTGGCCACAACATGCTGCACAAAACAAGGAAAAAACTCTATTAAAAGGTTCATATTTCATATAAGATGTTGACCTCAGTCTTTTTTAGAAGGAACGTAGCATTGGTCGACCATCTCTCTCTCTTTCTCTGTCTCCACCGATCACCTGCAGAGCATATTGACTCAACTCGCGACATGTAGTTGAGCGGAGTAAGCGATTGCAGTTCGTCCTGCAGTTAACAATCTCAAATGATCTTATACAAAAAAAATAGAAATTCTAAAACCGTTGAAAATACACCTAGATAAACTATACCTAGGCATACAGCCCAAGTACAGCCACCTATGAGACACACGGTCATGGATTATTATAGTCTTGTGGGTCAACATTTCAAGTCAGAAAATCCAGAAGAATCACATCTCTGTTGACTGCAGAGCACCTGCACGGCACCGAAATACTGTTTGCCAAATGAAGCATCTAGCTAGCAAACATATCGGAGCATTTAGCCGCTTAAGAGCCAGGTAGTTCTCTCAACAACACAGAGCTAAAAGAGTGAGCCTTTATGTCATAATTAGAGGTTTAAAACTTAATGTCAATCACTGTAAAATACTACAGATGATTACTTGTTTTTCTGCTGCCACCAATTGGCCAAACATATTGTATCGAGTGGTGTATTACTGGGTAGAAATGACTCGGCTCACTGTCGGAGAATGATGTCACTGCCTTCCTTGATTCCTCTTTTATGAGAACAAGCAGGTAAACAAAATTTGAGGGAAATCAGAAATTCATGTACTCATATCTCCACAGTTCTGTCTCTATTTACCTTCACCTCAATATCTTAAAACATGGAAATACTGCGTACAATAAGTCAGTCGACAAACACAGAGGGAAAGTTCAAAGCCGTTTTAATCGCATTAAAAGTTTCCATACAGTCATTTACAAGTCTAAGCATTTCCATTGTTAAATTGCCTTTTTAACTCTTATCTTCTTCTTGCAGTGTCATCGTGAATTAAACACCAAACACAGACCATGAACACAAAGCCTGTTTCCTTCCTGACAAACCCACACAAACTTGAAATCCATGGTTAATTATGTGTTAACAGAACGAGTGGAATCCATTTTCCAGACCTTCCGGACCTTATTGTTACATAAACTGCTAAACATTAAAAAAAAGTTTCTCACTTTATTTAGCACCAATCATCTCAGGATACCTCCACATAATAAATTCCTCCTCAAAGTGAAGGGATTTTCTCTGTAGAAGAGCCACTATCAGCCTTCCATCTCTTGCCATGGTCTCTCCGGATTGATCTCAGCACAAAGGCTTGCAGTGCCTCATGTTATTGGCGCAGGTTCGACCCAGGTTGGCCCCCTCCAGGAGCAGATCGGAGAGTCGGTCCAGGCCGAGGCAGGTGGTGAGGGGGCTGATGAGGCCGTAGAGACCCCCCAAGGTGATTGCGAGGGGCCAGCCGATGCAAAGCAGAATCACCAGCCAGATTATGCACCAGAAACAAGACCCGCAACTGGCCATCCTAGACTGAGGAAAGAGAGAAGAAGATTAACGTTTCTTATCAAAGTGGACTTCAGCATGCTTTGCAAAGCCAAATGCTTCAACTGGAGTTGAGCAGACAAACAGCTAAAAGTGGTTATCAGACTTGTCACTACACTCAAAAGACGTTTTCACACATGCGCTCCTGAAAACATCTAGAAGAATTTAGGATAGGCCTTCCCCTTCAAAGTATCAACGAGTGAGTGGTCAAGAAAATACTTTGAAGCAGAAAAGAGAATGAAGCTGCGTCACTACATGACCATCGCGTTCACACATCAGCTCGACGGATTTCACCTGGAAATTTTACAAGGTGACTGGAAAGAAAACTTTCAGGGAAATTCGAGGTGAAAAAATTAGCCTTTTGCGTTCACACATGCAGCTCACCCTGGAAAATTTGGGACATTTTCAGGAGTTTTTGTGTGTGTGTGAAAACACTAAAAGGGAGTTGGTCAGTCACTACAATAGCATCAAAGTGTTACTTTGAGTGTTCAGTCTCTTCAGTGATGATTGGAGATTATCGGATTGAAACATACCCTGTTGATGATCTGGATGTACTTGTCAGGATTAGGCATTGGCCTTGACAAAGCATGATAAGCTAGCAACGCCAAGCAGTAACCAGCCACCCTGTCGAAGTCAGCATGCCGCCCTTACGTGGCGTTGAATACCAGCACTGGCACATTAGTCACCCACTAATAGCAGATCAGCAGAGATCATGCATAACTTTGGTAATGAGCATTACCTCATCTGTCAGCGCAGATAAACAGCAGCCAGGAGTATCATGTGCTGCTAATTTGACCTATTAACATGCCTGTTGCTAAATCCATGGTGAAAAATCGCTCATTAGAATGCTGTGCAATTTATGAACCATCCCCATCTGATGATTTAATGTTTGGAGACTTTAAAACAAGACAATTTTCCAAGAAATATGAAGCAAGAGGGGCTTTTTTTGTGTTTGTGGGGGTGAGAATCCACCAGAACTATCTGCCCTGAGGCCCAGCCTTGAAGTTCAGATTGTAGAACTGATGGTTTTAGTGAGTGTGAAAGTGTTGTTTGCTGTCAGATTCCCTAAGCCTGTTTTAGCTTTAAGAAACCACGGTCAGATCCTTTTCCCCCTCCTCCCCCTACAGGCTTTTCTGTCTTGACTGCATAATGTGTGAGTTCCTGTTGTGACACCACTGTCACTTAGGGTTGGGAAATAAATTACACATTCAACAAGAGCATGTCCCACAGTGGATACCGTGCTTTTGGGAAACGCCTTCACGTTAAAAGGAAAAAAAACAAAAAACATAAACCCCTTAAGCGTAATTATTGTAAGGGCAGGATGTCTTTGCACAACTGGACTCTGACCTCTGGAATAGCCTCAAACCTCTAATAAAACCCTTTAGCTCTCTCTACTTGATTGCCATTCCAATTCTTCCCCGTGCACCTTGTATACATCAGACTTTTTTTCTGAAATGTGCTGCAGCAAAAGTTATGTGACAAATGACAGACTACTCTACAGAGAACATTAACACAGCATCTGTGCTCATAACCAGAAGTACATTAACAGTTTTACTGCATGCTGTTAGCTCAGTGACACATCGGCCCGATAGCAGAGGTTAGAAGGAAAAGCTTTGCGAAGTAGCAATTAACCTAATGAATACCTGTCGTGTGAGTATAAAAGACATGTTCACCTTCAGCAGATAAAAGGTTCTGGAGGAAGTGTGTGCTCCTGATCTCCTGCTCGCTCGTAGCTATTCCTTCCAGTCTCCCAGATCCTGCTCGAGACTTCCAGAAATGTTGTGTGAACAGCAGTAGCCACTTCCCACCAGTTAGCTCTAATTGACTAAAACGAGGCACCACAGGCAACTGGATTCTCGAGAGGCCAGCTGGGAGAAAACAGAAAGTTGGTAACTGGAAGTCTTCTTGGGGGCAGGGAGGATATTACACAATGCAGACATTCATGTGACTCAAGAGAGTATGCTTGCTGTCATGGGTTCGGAGAGGGGGAGGTAGTAAACACATGATAGAATGACATGTACAATTGGCCGATTGCTGCATAAAAGGTTATTTTTGAGGATGTCCATGTAAAAACGCGAACATAGCAATATGATATTCTTGTTTTGGTTTTCTATGCCAAACTTTTGTCTGTTATTCATAGACACAGATAGAGCCGACAGAGATTATCTCCCCTAACCTTGTAATCTAATCACGTTCTTAGCCATCTACTCCGAAAATTCTCATGCTTACTGCGACCCGGAGTGCCCCGCTCTCACATGATGGAAAACAACAGACATTTCATGGCCCCACACTTGACTGAAGGCGGAATATGCGTCTCTCCGCATCTATCAACACATGGTTCTCCATCAGGTCTTCAGACAGGCCCAGGCTGGAGCAGCTGTGCTTCTGACCTGTTCTCTCCGTCTGCCTGTGATATGATGTAACACCCAACCTCTGGTGCATGATAATGAATGAACTTCCAGTCTGTTTTTTTTTTGCCTGCAGGGCTGTGGACTGCCTTGACCTCTGGATTTTAGGTGGATTTAAGTACAAAGACTTGTGCTTGAACTTGGTTTTTGAACGTTTGTTTTAATGCAGCATAAAACCTCAAATTATTTGCTTGAATTTGGTCGTCAAACCTCAACACCGATCTTTTCAATATGTGCTTTTCAGCAGAGCCGCATGCTGTGAGCACTCCACACAAAGTTATGAATGGCAGAGGATTTAAGGGCTTGCTGGTTGAGTGACTGTGTACATCCAGAGGGTGAGTTGAAATCCCCCAGCATGCACACTGGCCCTTGGGTGAAGTGACTGACCTACAAACGCAGCTTAGTCTCGGCTTGTGTTGCTGGTATCGGCTGAGCCAACCAGATTTCCGCTGTGCTTAAAGCAGAGGAGGCAAACAGATGAATGGATGAACGTATCATGACAGAGAGATTTTAACAAGGCTTAAACATGTTGAATATATACAGGTTATTTGTCTGTCAACGTTTGCATGTGAGAGGAATATAGATAAGAGTTTTATAAGCTCTGGTTTGGTGCAGCTACTGTGAAGTAAAATATGTCACAGACAATGAAGGACTTTTATTTTTTAATAAAAAAGGACTGGTGGTTACAAAATTCAAATCATCTTGAAAAATTAATGAAACAGTTACACCATTATCGCCTTTCAGTAGAAAACAAATTCACGGACTCCACACTAATTTTTCCACTTTCAGAGGGACATTCAACCTAGTCCCTCTTATGAGTGAAGCTTTAACTAGAAAGTAGTCCCATATCTAGATGCTCTACTTCTCCTCTCCACTGTCACTGTCGCTGTCTCTGCCGGGATGCTCCGGCATCTTTGCACGCTCCTCTGTGTCTTGACTTTCTTTGATCTCACTGGTGTCCTCAGACTTTGGTTCCGGTTTGGCCTCTCCTTCTGGGGCTTCCTGTTCCATGGGGGTTTCTTCCTGTGGTTCCTCAGAGCCGACTGGCACTTTGTCCGCCGCTGCATCTGCCTTGGCTTGTTGCGGAGGCAGAGCCAGTTGCTGCTGTTGTTGCTAAGCAGAAAATAAGGTGAGGAAACAGATTCAAAGTGTTAAGAGTTCATTTCCACCCTTTGCTTAGAATCACTAAATATTCAATCTTGGTGCATTCTGCTATAATATGGTGTTATTGTGATTTTTTTCGGGGCATTTTTCTTGCTCAAATATTATTCTCGTTTTAAGTCAAGTAAGCACAAGATAGAAAATGTGACACCAAATGTAAAAATCCCCTGAGCTCGTGTCTTCACATGCCTGGGTGTGTTTTTCCACACATGCAACACTACAACAACTCTCTTTCACCAGACCTGTAATCCTGAATTCAAGGTTAAAGGTTAAGGTCAAAGGTTAAAAATGCAAGTGAGACAGACACTGATTAGCAGATCTGTAATTCCTAATACAATAAGATTTCAACAATGTTAGGATAGTTGTTGTTTTTTTACAGTGAGTTTAAACTAAAAGGAGTCAAATACAACTTTTTTTTATTATGTGTGGTGTATCCTATAAGAGTGACTGTTGCACTGGAGACAGCTTCAGTCCTGCACTGATGGGAGTTGCATGACAGAAGTTTCTACCTGTCTGTGCTTCTGGGAGGTCTGGATCATGTGCATGTACATATTGTACACCAGATTGGCCATCTCTGGCATGTTCTTGATGATTTGGTCAGGCTGTCCAGAAGCATCTCTCTGAGGAAAGAAAGCAAACAAACAAAAAAAAAAAAAAAAAAAAAAACAGTTTTGAATCCAGGAAATAATGTGATAGGAATGAAAATGAAGAATTCAATTTGTCTTGTTAGCATGTATTCTCTCAGGCACCCCATGGTAAACTACTGATCTGATGCAAATTTGCAGGGAAATTCATTCTCCACCTGCCGCTACCTCCTTATTATGGGAAAGCAAATTCCAGAGTGCCCCCAGCTTTAACTGCTCACGTACTACCCGAGGATTTGAGGTTGCAGAGTTTGTAATTTGACAGCATTAGTATGCAGACGGAGTCCTGCAGGATAAACTGAGGAGTGAGACGAGCAGAATATTCAATCTACAGGGCTGTTTCCTCCTAAATTTAGGGGTTGTGCTCTCAGAGGCCCTTTGGGTATCACGCCCGAGTGAATGCATTGAAGGCTTCTCTGGAATAAAAGTTAACTGTGTGTGGTTTATTGCTTTTAAACCATCAGTAAAAAACATCAGGGTGTTAATGTGTTTCCCAGTGATTAAAAGTGATTAGACATTTAGTGTCTGTCTCATACTATCCGACAGTGCTGTATATATATGTTCATCTATATGCAACATTAAGTGACAATGTTATATTTTATTTTTATATCCGCTTCTGGCTCAGAATCGTTTAACAGACTGTTTAAGCTCTACTCCAGTGTTACCACACACAAATATGACTTTAATCTGCATCTGCATGTAGGCGGTAGAGGTTCACTTACTCCAGATAGACGGGCTACGCAGAGGCCACATGTGAGTGTCTGAGAGGCCTGTCCCCCCTGGGGATGAACACTCCAGAGTCAAAGAAAGTGTCGGAGGCTATGGGGTATTTTAGAAACAACTGCTGCCACACACGCCAGTCAGCGAGATAGAGTGACCAGACAACAGCCGTCCCATGCCGGCTGGCGGGTTTTGGGATACTGGCTGTGCCGTCTGACCTTTAAGGGTTAATTATAGCCAGGTCTGTGATTTCCATTCTGGCACACAGCACACACAGAATGCTGCTAACAGACCAGGGTCTTTGGGTAAATCTTCACTAAGATGAGGGACTAGTGAGGGAATGGGATATTTTGAACAGTGCCATTCAAAATATGAAGGCGGGATTAGACAGAGTCAGGTGGCTGTGGTAGTGATGAAGTGGAGGGATGTTGGAGGGTGCAGCTGTTTTTAAGAAATTGGTGCTGTAGCTTGTGTGCTTTCTTTACCAGCCACATTTATTGGAGTGGAAGATTATTGTGCTTTAAGAATCTGGTGTGTGCATGCGTGTACGTACAGGCTGCTCCTGGCTGTAGTACTCGTGCGGCCTGATGTGCAGCTGCAGAGGCCTGGCAGTGAGCTGGTTGAAGGCAGGAGTCAGCTCGAAGCAGTTTTGGAACAGCGACACCCGCGCAAAGATGTACAGACCCAGTCTGGCTCTCGACATGGCGACCACCAGACGCCTCACATCCCTGCAGAGCGGTAGAAAAAAATGAAGTTGAAAATTGGTTTGACACTAGGGGTGGGAAAAAAAAAAATCAAAGAGACGGGTGAGGGTTGGGGTGGGTGTGAAATTGTAAGAGAAGAAGCCAAGTGTAGAGGCAAAAACAAAATCAGTTTAAGTAAAGGGATCAAAGTGGAAGGAAGCAAGGGAAGATTTGAAGGAAGAGAAATGAACACGTGTAGGAGGAGAGAGGTTTAGAGAGGGATAAGAAGCAGTAGGTGAGGGAGACAAATATAGCAGCTAAGAAAGAAATAAAGTGTGAGGCACAGGGCAGGAATAAATGATGGAGACAAAAAGATGACAAGAGAGGGCAGAGATAGCTTCTCTTTTTCCCATCCAGTTGAATTAATAGATCAAAAGCTGAGGAGTCATTACCCAGAGAATGGATGAAACCTACTTAGCTTACAGTAACAGTGGTTGTTTAGCTGCTACATGTAAGAGAAGTGCTCCTGAATGTCCATATGCTAAAGTGTCATAGTTAAAACAAGCATGCTAAACAGCTAATTTGAACACAGAAAATCCTTACTGAGGATACAATGTGTTAAAAAAAAACACTTCTCTATGATGCACATTCACAAACTGTACCCAAGTATAAAAACATATTTTGCACATAGTGGATGAGAGGCAACAGCCTCTAAAAGAAACAAAGGTGTTGTTTTACAGGGCCAGCCATTATAAAAAGAGGGCGGGGAAACAATTTACCAATTTCATTATGTAATAGATCTTCATATTGTGTGTTTGAGGTGAGTGTTTGGGCAGTCTAATGGAGCCATGCAAAATATGTCCACCCAGCTGGTCTATAAATCTTTGGGTCAATCACAAACTGAGGAAGGGCGTATGAGGGGGAAGAAGTGTTCCGCTCACTCGAGCAGCTCTGGTTTGCTCCAGCAAACAGTCTCTGGTTTAATGTATACGGATTTGGCACACGTTTGTATGCATGCACTTACCAAAAATACATCGACACATACCAATGCTGAAATGCAGCCAAAAACGTGGAATGTGTCCACCTGAGCACTTCATGAGATTAAGAGGATTAATCCTTCCAATATGCACGATGGGTCCATGAATATGTAGAAGGGGAAAAAGGCTTATGGAAACAATTGTGCAGGATTTACGAGAGTTAACGTGTGCAGACGATTTATATGAAACTGCAACTAACTGCAATTTCAAGCCTGAAACAAAACTTGAAGGAGGAACATTTCCACAGAGACAAACTACAACAGCCAACAACCAATGAGCACAGAGTTCAAGAAGAGATGAACCAATCACGAAGCATTATAGCCTGTGGACATGGTACTACCGAGAGAGACGCCCACCTGGGCTGTGCTGTGACACGACAGGGCAAAGTGGGCGAATACCGTTCGTGTGTGTTCCCATATGTGTGTGTGTCCATGTCGGAGCGTGTCTGGATCTGTCAAAGAGTGTGCTCCTGGATGTGACCGTGCCTGTGTGCATCAGCAGGAATGCTTCTCCTGTCAAAGCGAGGGTCAGCTCGTCATATGGTCAGCTGTGTCCCCTGTGGTTGTCACGGCAGCAGAGTGCCACGAGGAGGGATGCAGGAAGAGGAGAGAGTACAGGAGGAGGGGGAGGATTGTGAGGTAGAACTCAGTGGTACACCACAGGGATCCCAGTCAGTGGAAAACACAATGTACTGCACAAGGTTTTCCCATGAACCACTGCTCTTTCAACCACTCGGCAGACCATTGAGAAGTGTCAGGAGCACAAAGTTATGAATGAAAATAAAGCTAAACCAAAGCTGTATTAAAAAAACAGATAAACAAGCATTGTGGTCTATTTTAAGTGCTCTGTGATAATGGAAATGGTGCTGATTTTACACATCAGTCATTTTAAAGGTCTTGAGAAATACAAATGCAAATGAATAAAAGAATAAAACACAGCCACAAAGGTCTTGATTGAGCATAAGGTAAGTTTAAGAAAAAAAACGGTTATGTGGTGAGCACATCTCATCTTCCCCCAAGCTAGCAGTTTACTCTAATGCTACTTTAGCTACATTTTGGGTAATGTAAGTACTGTTGTTGTTGGGTTTTTTTTTAAGTTCCTATTTTTGGGAGATAGGACAGGGGATAGAGTCAGAAATCAGGGAGAGAGAGAGAGTGGGGAATGACATGCTGGAAAAGGAGCCACAGGTGGGATTTGAAACCGGACCGCCCGCTCTCATGGACTTAAACTTCTGTTCATGGGGCGAGCACACTAACCACTAGGCTACCGGCGCCCCCTAGGTACTGTGTTTAAACAATGAGGTGAAATGCATTGAATGAAAAAGAATGAACACTGTTGTGCGATAGTATTCTTCCCCACCAGATAAGTGAAGTTGTAGCACATTGTTACAGGGACACCATCTGATAACCTTCAACAACCTCCTCGCTTAGAGTGGGCTGAGAGTGTGTGTAAGGCAGTGTGCAATATCCAGTGTAAGACAAGATCAAAAGAATGATAGTGAGAGGAGAGCAGGCGCTGCCAGCAAGATAAAGTACCACTTTATGTGGCCCGCTGTACTTCTCATTCCAGCTACATGAACCCATTGCTTTATCTGTGAGATGAGGAAGGGAAAAAATAGACTTTTAGGTGTTTATACTGTCAGTTGAAAATGACCATGCTAAAGAGTGGGGTGTGGAAGGAAGGCATGTGTTTAGCTACATAAGGAATAACTGATTGTTAACGCCAGAGTTCCAATTTACCAATGTGAAATTGGTGGCAGGGCAGCTTTGATGAAGCTGTGAGGGGTGTAATTCTAACAGCAGCTACTGTACATCACAGCCAGAGGACAGCATGACATGTTTAAGTACTGTGGCAGAGTTCAGCCTAAATTGTCTGTTATAAAACATGCAGCGCATTAAGTGTGAAGAGCCCATAGGGATCTAATGGCAAGCTGAGAAACGAAAGGCCATTCCAGTATGAAAAAAAAAAATGGAGGAAGGAGGTGACTGTGAGGAGACGAGGGAGCGCAGAGATAAGAAGACAGAGCCCTGCATGTGTAGTTTTGAGGATAGCAGTGGGACGTGGAATTGAAAAGACGCGTCGCTACGGTTTGGTTAACCATCACGCCTCTTAATGACTGTTATATGGTGTGTCTTTGATCAGTACAGAGCTCTTTGTTTGAAAGTCTCGCCCCAATCATTGGAGCACAATGGCTTCTCTTAAACAGCACAGAAAGTGAAGTGAGCTCCACTGACATGCTCATGCTGTCCTGACGCTCCCCTTATCCTGCCTGCTTCAAATTAAGCTCATACATACTTTAAGACAGCCGCAGTGTTATTGTCGGTTTTTCCTTCAGCAAACTTCTGTCAGTAGTCACACGTGACAAAAGGAGAGAGCCGCTTGAGAGCAGCTGTCTCCGGAGAGTTAAGCGCTTACATGTCTGTTGTTGTTTCTCCGGAAGATGTGTATCTACGTTTTAGATCCTATTACACTTGTATGTTTTGTAGAGGGAATAGCAGCTGATGGTGTCCCTGGTGGGAGTTTTTCTGCTTGGCATGCATTCAATTGGTTACCTCAGATGTCCCACGGCTTTGGTGCGGACCAGAGAGAGGATGATGTAGTCATTCTGCTGGCCCTGGAACCTGTCCACTGTTGTCACCTGCACAGACACACAAACATGCTGGTTATCACAAACACACACACAATAATACACAAAGAGATACGCTAACCAAGCTATGGAAGCTGATGTACTTAACAGAGTACATGAGTGAGTACATTTAAGGTGGGTGGAGGGATTTAGCTGAAATGTTTAGAGACATGAGCGTGGCTGCTCTCCGTCTTAAATTCTTTTCCTTTCGTTTTTTTTAATATATTTCTGAGGGGAGGTTGCAAACGATGCTCTGTGTGTTTTCTTGCTATTGCTGTTATCGCTTTGGGCCACATGGACAGCCTGCAGGGGCTTATACAGCTTAGAGGGCATTTGCTGTCACTAACCTCTTACCTGCCCCCCCCCCCCCCGAGGCTCAGGGCCAAGGTACTTGGGGGCCACCTCGCTCGACTGGATCAGAGATTATTTCAGCAAAACAGAGAAAGGAAAAGTGTCTCAGAGGAAACCCTTGTCAGCCAATTTGCTTTTATGCCCTGGTAATCCTGTCTCGTTGAGAAGCGTTCTTATTCCTGTACACGAAGAACAAAGCTGTGTTTGGACTTCGTTAGTGCTGTTACACCTTACGTAATAAAAACATCACACTGCACTTGCACTTGGAACTTGATACTAAGTGATGAGATGAGACAAACCTACACTTACACAGCAATGCTGCACTGTGTGAATATTGGGCTGTTTACACAGCCTGTGCCTTCAACATCTGTACACAACCCCTGACATGGTGCGGAGTGTCCTGATGGAGAATGTTCTCAAGGAGATTTGAGTCACAGGTTCACTCCTGGTCATTTCATACACAGACTGTATAAAACATGGGTGTAGTGTCAGTGACCTCGCCCTTTGGTCTCTGAAGAGGCAAGATGAGGCCAAATGTTAGTGGTTGCTAACTTTCTATCAATCAAGTGACAGGCAAAGAGGCGGAGCTGAGGCAGGCCTTAAGCCTTGTTGCAAACAGCTACAATGCGCCCACCTGTCACCCCTAAGAATGTAACTTTAAGCATAACTCTTAGCTTTAATCCCATAAAAATGGATAGGTTTTAACAATAATCACCCACTGTATAGTTTTCGCAAAAAAAAGTGAGCTAAAGAGACAAATACCTTTTCTTTCTTTTTTTACCTGACTGTAATCGTGTTTATTTCTCATTTAAAAATGAGCATTTTAACTTGGGGCATTTGCAGGCAACCTCAAGAAACTGCATTTTTTTTGCACTTCCACATCGGCTTCATTGTTCAACACAGGAGGTTGTTGCTAGGATTGGACTCTAAGCCAGTAAGGTACCAGTATTTTTCTAATGAGAATGTGACAAGGTTCAGGATTATTTCAACAGCTTGGATTTAAATGAAACTGTTCAAGCTGAAACATCGGTACAGAAGATGAACAAGTGTGTTAGATAACATCTTGTCCTTCATATAAAAATAAATACATCAAGGTGGCAACTACAACCTAAGCCTGCCCCACTTAAGACTAGTGGACCTTTAGGACCATGGAATAAAAATTGTTGATTTTTGCTTAATTTTGGATAAATCTAGTTATTATTCTTCTATTTGTGTTCTCTGATTCAGGAATGCAGCTTTAACTTTGCTTCTCCTCTGACTGCTGCCTTCACAACAGTAACATGTGAAGAGGAGCATGGGCATTGTAGTTTAAGAGCTGTAAGCCATACCTGAAGGACAAAAACACGACTTTTCTGAAAGGTATATGACATTATTGAAACCTGGGATCATCAGGGTTGCATCATCATCGAGGGAGAGTCCACTCTAACTAACATTGAGGACATATTTTCAAAAAGAAAAAAAAGAAAAGGGAATACATATCCAGCGTGTCCACCCACTTAATAACAGCAATTCAGAAGAAGACAGTCTTACATTTTAACATAAAGAAAGACTGCATGTAAACAGAGAGTACACAAACAAAGCAGGCCATCAGTAATTCAGATTTGGTGTTTTATAGACTACGTGATGAAAGAAGACACAAATCTGAGTAGAAAGAGGTTGGACTTTCCTCTATGGATTCTCTCTCTAGAGCAGATCAATAGGACATCAGCTACCACAGAGAAGCCACACCGACCGAGGACTACGGCAACCAACCTTTGAACCAGCCATGCTTAATAAATCATGCTGTGGCTGTGGTTACCTCCTTTAAGCTAATGCAATGTTAAGTGATTGTGGATGTCCCATTTGCTCAACCCCCTTCACAACAAAAACCCTTTTTGGGGTAAGATGGTGTTAGTGTGGATAATGTGAATGTGCAAATGAGGGAGAGATGTAGCTAACAATGTAGTAGACCAATATTTATTCACGTCTCCCTGTTGCTATGTAGAACAGGTGCAGCACCAGAGGCAACAATATGTCGCTTTCACAATAGCATGAGGCTTTGCAGGCTGTATGTTCAAGTTGAACAGCAGTGCTATGCATGCATGCACATGTTCACAAAACGGTGCCACACACAACACACATTCATCCTTCCTTTATTCAAATAGACGGTGAATGTAAGAAGAGGCTTTAAATGTTTTTGTTTTGAAGCAAAATAGTGAAAGTTGTTGTGCAGGGAAGGGGTGCTTCAGAGTGAGTGAGTTATTCTTAGCCTGCAGACAGTGACAATGAAGCCCTGATAGAGAATCTCCCCAAGGCGCAGCATTTTGCATGGTGTTTAGTTATTTATGAGAAATCTTCCAGGGAGTGAATTACAGAGGTCATGTCATTGTGGCACATGCACGTCTGAAGCACATACTTATAATGACAATATGCTAAAAGCCATATATCTGTCCACACAGAAACACATCTTGCTGCTTGTAGAAAACATTTCACCATTTTATTTTCTATCATTTTGCCCTTCTCCTCCTCGATGTCATGTAGACAATGAAACAGTATCTCCTCGCTGGTGGTCTTTTTTTGTAAATGTACCTTCTCTATAAAACTTGCAGGTTAAACACACAAAAAAGAGTTTATCCAACTAACTGCACACATACTGACTCAGTATGTACCGTTAGTGTGTTTTGAAAAGCTGGCTGGTACTAACTGGACTAACTCCTTTTCTGTCTAATTACCATAATTACAGTCAAATGGTCTGGCTGCTGACATCTGCTTGGTTTCAGCCATTGTGACATATTGTCAGACACACTGTGGACTTAGTGCTCGGCGCCATGACCTTTCAGCTGCTCCGCATTTTACCCACTAGAGCCCCTCTTTCTTTTTCATTGCTCTCTCCCTCTCCGGGCTTCTTCCTTTTCAGCAGTTCTAGCAGCCTGTCATGCCGGTCACTTTATCACTTGGCATGCATTCTGACTAAGCCCATGAGCAACAATGACTGACGCTTCATGTCTTAACATTTCAGGACGTTTTACATGACCAAGCACAATTTCTGGCAAGTTGTCAGAATGTGACATACACTTGAAGACAAAGCGACGAGGTAGCATGGCACAGCACATAAGACAGACACAATAACATCATTGCTATGCACAGATAATAGAAAGAAAAGAAAATATATAAGCAGAAAAAAAGTTATTGTTTTTTCATTTGTTTTTGTACCTTTGAGTGTTAAAGGATACGTCTGGTGATATTTAATGGTACTGTCAGCACATAGCAAAGACAAAAACCAGAATAAGAGGGTTCTGCTAACGACACTGGATAAAGCTTTTTATCTCCATTTTGTGGGGAAAAAAACATGATTAAAAAGAAACAAGTGGGTCAAACTGTTCCTCTACTACATTAGTAATGGGTATCTAAGTTTAGATTGGGCTCCAAATAAACCTCCAAGCTTCTGTAAACTCTCACTACGGCACTAAATATGTCTTTTTCCAGGTCATGTCACTGTCCAACAAATGGACGTTTTATTCTTAACAAATGCTTCAGTTTAAGAAATGATTTAGCATTTCATGTATGAATGTAAATGAAATGCAAAGTACCATGAGACAACACAAACTGATTGTTTTGCTCTTTTTCATGATATTTGTTGCCAATAAGAAGAAAAGGGAATAACAGTCTCTCTCTCTCTTTTATTAAATCCCCTAAAGATTTGAAAAAGGGATTTTGGGTTTATATACAGTATGCTGGGACTAGGGTTGCAAAATTCCGGGAATTTTCAAAGTTGGAAACTTTCCATGGGAATTAACGGGAATATACGGGAAATAACGGGAATTTATGGGAATAAACAGGAATAAACTGGAATAAACCGGGAATTTACAAAATTGAAGGTTGGCCCTTAACTGGGAACTTAAATATAGTTGGGCTTAAACAACCAGATTCCATGCAAGTACACCTGAATATCTATGCTATTCCTCAATCACATGCACATAGCACACTGCTTAATGCGGGGCTATTGAGGCCACGCCCCCTACATGCACTGTGCATTCCTCCATCACATGCACAGATGATTTCTAGAACCACACAAACACAAGACTATTGAAGCCACACATTTTAGCCTGTGGACTACATAAAGGGAAGTAAGTTTTAATGATATTATGGGGTAATATATTTCAAAATTGTGATGTAAATCTGTTGAAATGTTTTTTTAATTGTATTATTTTGCATGGATGTCTGCTTAGGACAAAACAAAATGTTTATATTTATGCTTGGATATGATACAGTTCGATTAAATTACCCTCAATTTCCAGTTAATTCCCATAAATTCCCATTAATTCCCGTAAATTCCCATAATTCCCATAAATTCCCATAATTCCCATAATTCCCATGGAAAGTTTCCAATTTGGAATATTTCCAAAATTCCCAAGCTTAACTTCCCATGGAAAGTTTCCGGAAATTCACCGGAAATTTACCGGAAACTTTCCACCCCTTTGCAACCCTCGCTGGGACAAACAATAGACCCGGGATACTAACATTTAATTGGCCACAGGGGAAAACCACTTTCCTGGCCGGTCAAACCACACAAGAACAACAACAAAAAATATTTGAACAACAACATAATGCGGCAGCCGCTGCTGCGGCTCGATAACCATCCAAGCTGACCGGACAGATGCGACTTTTCATTCCATTCTCGCCACTTTCTTTGGCGTGCCTGAACAGCCTCTGTCATAGTATAGTGTGTGAAAGCCTGAGAGAACAGAGACTAAAGAAAGGTGTGCGTATGTGTGTAGGAAAAAAAAAAAAAGAATGGTAGAATGAGTAAAAGCATAACCCGAGGCTAGCGGGTAAAAGCATTTAGCGGAGCAAACAGAAAGCGGATAGAAAACTGTGCCAACGGGCTGCTGACTGAACACAGTGTAAGGGAAGACAAGAGAGAACAGAGACAAAGACTTTGGGAGGGGGGGGACTACCGTGGGCTGGATGAAGACAATCTAATGCAATCCTTCAGGGATGAACACAACAGTGAGTTTACGCCCACTCTAAAATTATGCACTCTTACTTCACTACACACCTCAGTGAGTTAAACACACAGAGGTAAGCAGTGTTCTGGTATGCAGACTGTTAGGGACAGATAGTGCAGCGTGACCTGATCTACTTTGGGTCGTATGACCTGCAGCAGTCTTTCATGCTCTCATGATTTGATGGAGACAATAAAGAGAAGGGTGGAAAACAAATGGACTCTATGCTTGGCCTGCTAGGGCTCAGAGATGGGATAGTTTATACCATGAAATGGTAGAAAATGTCAACCAGTAAACAATCAACAAAACCATTAATACCATCACCATGAGAGCGTTTCTGTCATGATTGAACAAGTCTCATGTGATCTGGAGATTATTGCGTGATCTTGTGAATTGAGCTCACGTGCTCGGTGACGAGATTCGTGCAGACCTGAAGAAGAAGGAGGCGTCTCGTGTGACCCTTATGACCTTTTCAAATGTGTATATATTTTCACAGAGAACATTTTAAAATAATTTTAGTTTTGATTGTCAGTCTTGCTTTAATTCAAGGGCTCTTTTTTTAGGGAAGCAGGTAGTTGGTTTTGTTTTTAAGCTCCAGATGAAATCATCAAATATGTGATTTAATACATTATTGTACATTCAAACCTTTTATTAATTAGATTTAGAGAATGATTTATGCTTTGATAGAAGCCTGCCTATACAGATGAATGAAGAGCCTCTGTTCGCTCATTTTCCACCATGTGGGAATCATGCAGATCCCCCTTTAATTCGAGGAGTTATTGTTAGTCCCATTGCGAGAGCTGCAGGGAATGCATGTAGTTAAACTGTACAAAGCGACTTGAATTGCACAAGGCGGAAGAGTGCTGAAGACGTGTGTGTTTTTGTAGAACGGGAGGCAGAAAAATACAAAAGCCTCGTGAGAATTCCGACCTGTGAATTTCTCTGTCGGTGCAGCGGAGCCTCTAAAGCTGCTGCACTGACTCCAGCTGACAAGTTATGGTGTGAAGAAGCATGTGCATGTTCTGTGTGTCATGTATGGTTCTACTTGAGTATGAGTCCTTCACATCTAATATGAGGTGAAAACACGTCTGATGGGACTGTTTTCCATCCTGACAGGAGAGAAGGAATGTGTCACCCTTCATTGATATTAGGAGTATGTGCAGTTTATGTGGTATAACACTACATTAAATATGTAAATGTCCAAAAACGACTTGAATACCCTTTACCTGCTAGTTAATGAAGAGTGAATTACCGTTTTGAATCACTCTCTTTGAATTGCAGAAAAATAACTGGAGATGTAGTTAGTGTGTCAGACGTCTGGAGCCAGAATATATTCTCCTATTTGATCATGTTGTTCTTTGTAAAGCGTCTTTCAGTGTGGTCAAGGTCAGCTGGTGCATGTGCTCTCACCTTATTTGGCTGACTGAAGAAGGGGTTTCCGGCACAGCGCTGGTTGATGACGTCTCTGATCAGGTGTTTTTGTCCATTGTAGGTGGTGAGGATGCTGATACGGTCAGCGGGGTAACCCAACAGACGCATATACATGTACAAAGCCACACAGTACTCGGCTTCCCCCAGGTTCTACACAGGAAGAGAAAAGGAGTGTACGATTAACACTGTTACATGAAAACTCTCAACATGGTCGATAAATTGGTGTTTGTCAGTTCATAATATTGTCATGGCCAAAGCATTAAGGCTAATAACCCAGAGACGCATCTTGGTCTTCGTTTCCCCACAGCAAAGGTGTCTTCTGTGTTTGTCCCCGTTTGTGGCACTTTCATATCTGTCTCTTGCCCTTTCTTGCCTGTCAAGTGTTTAACGTCACAGCCAGATTAAAGCCCCACGCATTTACACATGAGTAGCCATCTGATTTGGGCTGGAATTAATTGCCTCAGGCAGAGAGCAGCACCACCAGTAGCAAGACTGGGACCAGCAAAATATTCAGACATTTCTTTTTACAATTTAAAAAGGGAAGGCTGAGGCTCAGTGGTATTCGTCGTCTCTCAACCGGAAGGTGGAGGGTTCGATCCCCAGCTCCTGCAGGAACATGTCTGATGTGTCTTTGGGCATGACACTTAACCCCGAATTGCTCCCGCTGCTTCGTCGGTGGTGTATGAATGGGATTAGTTACTTATGATGGTCTCACTACATAGCAGCCTCTGCCATCAATGTGTGAATGGGTAGGTGTGACCTGCGGTGTAAAAGCGCTTTGAGTACCGGTAGTCAGAAGACTAGAAAAGCGCCATATAAGCTCAAGTCCATTTACCATTCAAGTCCAAAGATGTTACCGCAGGAAGACTTGCTTACTACTTTATTGATAAACTGTATACACAGCATTCAACAACCTCCACATAGAAAAAAACACCAAGCTGTTTTTAATATAGATCTCTCGTCTCAACTTCCAGCCCTCCCTCCAGACAATGTCACCTCCAAATGTGACTGTTTAAAGGCTACCATGCATCGTTCATCTACTTTACAGTTAACAAATTCCTCAGCATGTGCTTCCTGGCTCCAAGGCTAAACTCTGCCCTTCAAGTGTGACCAAAAAAAAGAAGAAGAAATAAATTCATAAGAAAAGCCAACAGTATGCATTATTCATCCAGTTTCAATTAAGCCTGGACGCCAGCCTCACATCCTTGATAATAATTTATGCTGCTTCATCAACAGTTCCCCATCCTGCTGCACTGAAGTCAACACTTCAAAAACAGTGACCGCCTTTTGTTCTTCCTCCCCTGTCACCTGTCTCCAAATGGCACAAATTCATACCTTTAATGACCACATGAATAAATGTTTCGGTGTGAGCAAGGAAAGTATTCAACATTATAAACATGCTTCACAAGGAACTAGAATTCATTTTGTTGAGGGAGTAAATATCCGAGCTCATTTGCTACTGAGCATCAAATTGGGGTTTCTCCTTCTAGAAAAAAAAGACCTAATTATAATTTCTACTCCAAAGGTAGCTTCCGTGTTTGGTTGCAGAGGAAAAAAGGTCCCAATGGTCATCAGCACATGCAGGGAACCCACACACTCACAGGGGAGTAATATCTAAGCAGACATGTAGTTGGCCTTTCCCCCTTTGCTACCCTCATATGCATATTTTATACGAATGTGATCTAATGCCACAACACTCAAGAGAAACTGGTCATCATATCAACAAGGTCAGACCTAACCCATGCAGCTTGAGCTAATAGCCTGAAGCTAAATGAGGACCCTGGAGAGGGAGGAGTGAAAAATAGAATCAAACGAAACAGAAGATGAGAGGCTTTTAGGTTGTAGATACAAAGACAAGGTAATAGGAGGTATAAATCCAGACTACCTGAGAGAGACGCCCTCAAAGCTTTCTGCTCTTATGTTATTTAAAAATGGAGCTTGTGAAGCAGAAAAGCCTCGCCTAACAAGCCGAGTGGCTGAGAAAAGCCATTTTCTAACAACAGAAGATGTGGATTTAGATAAGCATCTTACCCTATATGAGCCATCTGACAACTTGGGAAATACTACCAATGAGGCTGAGACTCAATATGGAAAGTGCTTTAACAAATGAGGCGAGGAAGCAGAACAGACCTTTGGAGTGTGGAGTGAGTGCACGCACACACTTGTGTTTGTGTGTATGACGGGTGCACGGCTCCTGTTAAGTGCAAAGCAGGCTTGTGGCAGTGTTTGTTCAGTTGTGACAGGCATTCAGCGTGCACTGGATACATTTGCTTCTCTAGTGTCCAATTTATCCCTTCTGGTTCCTGGGAAAGTGCATGCATGTGAGTGAGAGTGTGTGCGCAGATTAAGTGTGTGTGTGTGTGTGTGTGTGTGTGTGTGTGTGTCAGACAGAGTGAGTAATACTGGCAATTCCCTTGAGGAGCTTGAAAATGGCAACAGGCAAATGGAGTTGAGGTTCATGTGACCTGGTGCCTCGAGAAGCGCACATGGTCTGGATTTAAAAAACAATAAGGAGCTTCAGGGACATGAGCAAACAGTGCTGACCGCTGCAGTAACATTCATGAAGCACTGAAATTAATTCTATGTCCATGCAGCGTATATAGAAATCAACTTATTTACTAACTTGTTTTTATTCTGTATCAGACAGGTTCTTTCTAACCTGAAATCAATAGCCAGTTTTGTGATGGCCACAGCCTTACCTTTAACAGTCAGGCTTCTACTAATATGTTCTGCCTCTCATTCCACCTGGACTCTTCCCTACCATCATTCACACTACTGACTTTACTGAGGGACACACTCCAAGTTCGCAATGATCCTTTATTTGTGATAATGATTTGCATATTTGTCAAGGCCCTTGAGCCAGGTTATGACAGTTTTTATTTTCTTACCCTAACACTGCCTCCCAAAAACCATTAGAAAATCCAGTAAAAGTGGCTGATCATATAGCGCTCTTTTCAGTGAAATATGGTCTACTTTGTTGGTGATGTGCCAGAGGAAAAAAATGTTTTACATACACTTTTATCAGCCCAGCCTGCCCCGCCACGCCCACAGACACATAGACACATAGTCTTGAGTGCCTCGGCATGACACGATGAAACACAATGTGGCTCCTTGTGTGAAGGACAAACCACACTGGTCTGAGCTGGACAGCCAGTGTTAGCTGCAGACTAAGCAGGGTTATGAATATATCATATGCGCTGGTAGCTAAACCATTTCAATTTAAAAATGAATGAACTGCTGTACAACAACCGATTCAGTGGAAATGGAGGCAGAGGAGTTATACCGTTATCTGCTCTGGTGGAACTAAATGTGTGTATCTGTGTATAAACTGAGCTTGGAAATTGGCACGATTGTTAAACAATCTTTTTTCTGTTCCAAACCGAAAACTAGTGACATGAATCTACCTATTCGTTGTGTTTTTAATTCAGGCCCTCAATGCTGGTCAAATGTTGTGTCTAAGCAGCTGCCCGCCACTAGCCAGGCTGTAGCTCTGGTTTATGGCTACTGTCATACTGACATGGCGCTCTACTACCGGGATGTAAACCAGCACAGTGGATGGATGGCCTCTTGTAGCGTGGAGCGGTTTGAGTATTTTGATCACAAAAATGGAGATGAAGTTTGTATGTAGGCTGTGTTAGGATAAACTGGCATACAACCACTCGACCAGAGCAAGGCACAACTAGCACAGGACGTTAACCTAGAAACTACTAGCTCTGTTCATGTTAGCTACACTTGGCTACGTTGACAGTGTTTATCTGCAGTTTACCCACAGACACAGTGATCCCATGTTAAATCATTTGTGCTCAATTTTAAATGAGTGTTTTCTTAGACTAGCTGACTAGTCTGTATTTAAATTAGCATTTAATTATCAGTCGCTTACATCCTTAATAAAGAGGAAGTTTGAATGTCTAATGTAACTGGTGGACTGACAGAAGTCATTTTTGTAACTGGCAGTACAAATAAGAGTCTTGTAATGTTTCTATTTTTTCTTGAGGTTTCTTCATATACTGACCTGGTAGAAGTAGGGGTTGGGCTCAGATTCTCCCACCCCATTGAAGTCCTCCACATTAATTAGCTGGAAGTCAAAGGTCAGGCCAGGGTTGGGGACCTGGAACTCAGGCAGTTGCTGGACATGTGGCAGGTTACCAAGGTGTTTGTAACGCCAGTTGTACAGGTTACAAAGGCTGTGGGACAGGAAGAAAGAAAAAAACAAGAGTCTCAATTGTGTGTAACCTTTTTTCATGAGGAGACAGAACCAATCTTTGCATCCATTGTGACATAAGTATACTGTCTATACTGACTAGTTGCATGTCCTGTCAAGTGTTACACACCTTGCTCGTGCACGACCCTGTGCATCCAGGTCTATGGTGGGCACTCCCAGGCGCACAAATCGAGTAAAGAGAGACTGCTCCATGTTGGAGTACTTCTGGAAGGCCATGTTCTTGATGACCGGAGGCAACTGGTGGTGGTCTCCTATCATGATCCAACGCTTTAGCCTGCTGTAGCCATCCTCTGGGTTCTGCAGAGAAGACAGGGAAAAGTAAGTAAGACCAATGCCTTTAACAGAGAAAACACTACAATAACACTAGACTCATCAAATGTTATCTTTGGACAGAAAGTGTGCACATGGGCAATCCCAGTGCCCTACAACTATAAGATGTTGTTAAGCTTGATTCAATTGTGTTTTGTCTAATGATTTAACAATGTTACACAGTGCATGTAAAATGAGATCAGCACAGAACCAGATTTAAATCTAGGAGGGCATTTAAAGATGAATGGCCAGTGCACTTTTTCTCCTCATGCCTACGTCATGCTGCCTGATTTTTCCAATTAGATTAAGTTAATTTGGAGCTTGACCTCAGAAAAATCAAAAATACAAACCATTGCAGTACAATTGCTGATGTAATCACTGAAATCACTGCTAAAAGGTTAAATAACTATAGCGAAAGGGAGATGGCGGATTTTACAGTTTAACTGTGACGTACACCTCGCAGAAGCCCTCTGACTGTCGCTCGCTAAACAAGAGCGGTAAAGAGAAGAGCTCTTGTGAGGTTGTTAGATGGGCTGATGTGTTTAATGATCTCATCTGTAAACAGACATTAGCACTATCTCGGACAATTAGGCACAACTACCAAAGACAAGCACCATTACTGTGTTTGGGGCCCATCATTCAGACCCTAAAAAGGAAACTCAGGGAGGAGGAGAAGGACGAGACTTGAGTAGAGGATTAATCTGGGTCTCACGTCAAAACTTTTAAGAGACCATAGCCTGCGCAGTGACAGCTATCATTTTTTCCAGTCTGCACATCATGAATACAATTTTACTTTTTTCACTTAGGATAGTGTTACCTGTAACAGGAGGGGGATGAATGTCTCAATCTCCAGAATCTGAGCAGCTTCTTCCATCAGGATGTTGTCATACTAATAAAAGGAATCAAATTCACACTAATTAGGTAACTTCACTTAATCGGATCTTAATCAGTTTGACGTCTTTAGGTCTACTTTTGAAGAATGTACCTTAAATCCCAGCTCCACCAGGTCGTGGCGTTTGAGTGCAGCATGTGTACAGGTCATAGCGATGATTTTGGCCTCCTTAACCAGCAGGTACTTGGAGCGATCCAGTCCACTCCTGAGCAGCTCAAAGGCCCTGAACTCCTTCATGAGTGGGCAATAAAGAAGGCGAGGGTAAGAAGAAATGTTTTATAAAATGATGATTAGAAACAAACAAGAAGGAAAACAAGAAAAATAACAATCTGTTTATTCACCTCTGGGAATCATTTGGCGAGTTTGGTCTTAAAATGCTATGCTAACTTTTGTTTTGTGTTTCGTACTGCGGGGTCATGAGGTGGAACTTAGTTGATATACTGACAAAATGATGGACGATGACTGTCAACAGATGATGGATAAGAGGATTACAGAGGGTAAAATAATTACACCTCTAAAAGAAAGAAATTGCACGGTTCAATTATCTGATACACAACCAATACATCTTTGCCAACCACATTTTAAAGATGATAGTGAAAAAAACGCAGAGGCTTTAACCTAACAAAATAAAAGACCCTTTTATTTTTGCTTGTATATGACCCATTAGTCCCAACAAGAGTAAGTAAGTAAAGTTTATTTGTACAACACCTTTCAGTGCTTTACGTTTAAACAAGTCCACAATAAAACAAAATAAAAAGCGCAGGGGAGAACAGTTAAAAATCATAACAGTAAAACAAATAAGTACAGTGATGCAAAAAAGCAAACGCCACTGAGAAATAAAAGCTGAATAATAAAACAATTGATGCAGTAACGAGAGTGGTGCAGAAATACAAATGAGTTAACCAAATGCTTGTCTCAATAAAACATGTTTTCAGCTGCTTCATTAAAGTGTTACAGGAATCTAAGGCTTGCAGAGACAATGAGACTGGGAGCAACAGCTTGGAAAGCACGGTCACCACGTCTTTTAAAACGGGGATGGGGAACAGCCAGTAGGGAGTGTATGGGAGGAGGCGCTCGGTAATATACCGGGGTATTAGGCCATGTAGGGCTCTAAAAGTCAGCACAAGGATTTTTAAAGTGTATGCAGAACTTAATGGGGAGCCAATGCAGAGAAGATAAAATGGTGGTGATATGTGATGTCTTGTCATTTCCTGTTAAAAGCCGAGCTGCTGCGTTTTGGACATTTTGGAGACTGTTTACGGAGGTCTGGTTTTAACAGCTAAAAACAGCGTTGCAGTAATCCGAGTGAGAGGAAATAAAAGCATGAATGATCAAGACGGTCTTCGATCAAGATGAGAAAGTGACGATTTTTAATCAAACACATCAAAAAAACACAACCCCTCTGCTTTATTTTCCCATAATAGAGTGAAACAGATATCAGTCCGGGCTGCTCTGTGGAAAGGATACTGGGTGTAGATATCTGTTCAATAACCGAAGCTTGGAGAGCACTTTAGCACAGATTTTCTTACATGGCTTTGAATCTTTGAGGCCAGTTTTTGCAGGGGAAAAAAAAAGGAACTCCCTTCAGTGTGTCGATATCATGGCACTAATATATCCCCACAGCAGGGGGGGTGGAGTGCAGAGAAGAACTATGGGTAAACAGGCAGGCTATCATTAAGCTGCCACACTAGCTGTGTAGGGGTAAGGAAGGGGAAGAGGGCGGGAGAAGTAAGACTCGGGCAGCACTGGGGTATATAAATATTTAATGTGTTACTATTTTAGCATTAATATTAAACCAATCAAAACATGCAATATTGATGAGTTCTATTTTTAACCCCTGTGGCTCCAGAGCGTTTGAAGGATGAAATCAAGATGCTTGGGTTTCACAGACACAGAGAAGAGAGAGAGAGAGAGAGAGAGAGAGAGAGAGAGAGAGAGAGAGAGAGAGAGAGAGAGAGAGAGAGAGAGAGAGAGAAAATAAAACAACAGACAAGATGTGGTGGGACTGCAGAGGAGGAAACAGGAGATGTTTATACAGGAGGAGCTCAGGAGACACACCATGTACCTGTCCATCTGTCTGTTTAGCAATTCATTATCACGATATTCCTGTGACTGACTATCTCAACTGCTTTTGGATTTGAAAGGGCATATAGATGAGCAAATTCCGCAGATTGTTGCTTTGTCTATTCTGCACCAGACAGTGATACCTCTTAATGGGCGTACAGATTTCACTGCAGCATGGGTGAGGCTGAGGGAGGAGGGAGAGGTGCTGTGATGCAGTGATACAGAGGCCAGCCAGATAAATCAAGGTCACCACACGTGTTGGGATATTACCTCAAGCCAATAACTTCTTTATTGCTTTTCTGAGACCTTCTTGGTGTTCCCATAAATCTGAAATGTTATTGTTAGCCCTATAGAAATACTAGATGGGCTGAGGAGGAATGATACCGCATTCAGCTGTGTGCAGGTGAGTGCCAAAGTGTGCAAAAAGACTGACAGTGTAAAAAAAGATAAGCCGTAATAGCCTCTATCACTTTGTTGAAGCACTTATCTTTTCAAAAGGGTCAGCAATCATTTCTACAAATACACTGTTAAGTTTCTTATATAAGGATTCACTCTTTTGACTGAAGCAAAGAGAGGTGGAGAGATGCAAACAAGGCAGAGGAGCTGCTTAAAAGCACACAGATCCACGAAGGCACGACCAGTGTTTGACAAACTGCTGTTAATGTACAACAACCTGTCACTGTGGTGGCCAGGAAGGCACGGTTAGTCATGGATGGGGGATTGTGCAACACCTGGAAGCACAGCTGGCAAACAGTTAATGTCATCAAACACAGCTGACAATGAAGCCTCTCTTTTTGTTAAGGCAAAACATCTGTAAGTCAAATGTTCATGTATAAAATGATAACTGGTCAATATGATAAAAGATAATTATAAATGAATGACTAGAGGAGAAGGCGTGGAAATAACAAGTTTATAGTTCCACTCCTACCACTCCTTTGGAGATGTGTTAATTGAGTCAACAACTGTAAAACCCAGACTATAAGTCACACAGGTATATAAGAGGCAGTCTGTTTTTGAGGGTCTCCCAGAGGAAAAAACTGTTCACACTGTCATCCTGTGTGACGTTTTCCATTGCGTTCAGCAAATTCTACAACATGCCGTTTGTGTGCAGCTCTTTGTGGCCCCGCTTGTTTTCGCCATGTGGAGTTTGCGGTAGTGTTGTAGTCAAGACGACACTAACTTAGACCGAAACATACCCTAGACCAGAGTGCTCCGAGACCGAGAAAAGACCGAGACATTTAGGGATCGAGACTGAGTCAAGACCAAGACCATAAATATCAATGAAAAATCATCATCTTGTGTGCAGCAGGCGTGTCTCTCACGTAGACCGTAACACAGGGGGAAGGTTTGCGGATGAAACCAGGGGATCAAAATCAAATTATGAATGAAGTGAAGTTCTTTGTTTGCTTTAAATACCACTTTATTCTGTCTGTCTGCTTGTTGGTTTCTGTGTTATATTTGAGATCAAATCAAATAAATCTGAGGAGAACATGGACATAGACATTTGCTCTGTAAGTAAAATAGTCTTTGCCTACTGCTTCTAAGTTACCTCCTTCATTCCCACTTGATGTTGCTCACTATCAAGGGACCTAAAGCATAGTGTGTGTGTGTGTGTGTGTGTGTGTGTGTCTGTGCCTGTGCTCCATTCTTACCTCCAGCTGGGTGAATATTTTCTTGATGTGGCGGTAGCAGCCCTCTGCGATGTCCATGTCCTCTTCATACGAGCGGCCTCTGAACACGGGCTGGGGGGCGTTGGAGAAGTACTTGTGGAAGGGAAAATGTGCAGCAACAGCTTGTACGTCCACCTTCTTGCCCTGTTTGGGCCGGACTTTACTCATGTATTCTTCCCAGCGGGATATCACCTCAAGAGGGGGAAGAGAAGACATGCCGTGTTAGGATGCTGAATCAAAGTGTTTGGTGTGTAATAGAGAATCCACACCACAACACACGTCTTTTTTTTCTCCACATGTTTCAGACGTATTCAGCACTTTCTTACTGCTTGAGAGGTGGAGCAGGATGACATGTTTTATTGGGAGTAATTAAAAGATATTGATGGCCAAGTCATACCTGTTCACACTAAAAGACTGCGGCAGTACAGAGGTGTTTAATCACAGACAACAACTAAACAAACATAGTTAATTAATTGTTTTATATCGCCGCTGCATAAAGAACATCATGAGGGTATTTCTTGGTACGCCCAGTACTCAAGTCTCCACCTAGTTTATCTGGATTCTACACCCAGCGGGTGTTCTGCATGCCTCTGTGCAGCCTAAATGATGCCTGCTGTACTTTCTCATTACGTATGTGACCATCATTAACATTACACATTCATGATGGAAATAGAAAGCCTCACTTGTATACAGGTGCCCCTGCTGAGCACCTAATAAACCATGTACCCTACACAGCAGGGTGGCCTACTTCTATAAATACTCCTGTGAAAAAAACAAAAACTTTAACATTAATGAGTATGCTGGAGGACTTCACTTAATGACATGCGTAACATCGGTCTGTATGGACTATTAAGACAACCAACAAACCCTTAAGCAGGTCTATGTAAGTTTTAGAGATGGGTATTGATAGGATTTCATTGATGCCAATATTTATACTGCTTGGGTATCGATAATTATTCCATACTCTAGCAACTGAACAAAAATGTATAAGGAGGTAGTTTAGCTGCCACTAAAGTCACGCTGCACTTCTTTACATTTTAATGAAGTTGTTCATCTTTATGAGTTAGCTCGTGTAAGCTCCTTAAGACACAACTACTTTTTACATATACAGTGTTTAGGTTAAAGGCAGGGTTGGTCATTTTGGAAAACTAGCATGATTTTGAAAGTAGCACTCCCTCAGTGCTCTGTCTTCACCCACGCCCTCCCCTCTGTGCTCCCTCAAAGGCCACGCCCCTCACTTACATGCACGAGCGCTGTTGCTCCAGAACACAGCCTCACAAGGGCCGACGACAAACCCACAGTACAAACTCCTTCAGCGATGACATGCTTTGAGTGTGGGCTAGTGCACGCAAGGGGTAGAGAACGAGCAGGGAGACATGATTGGTTCATCAGATTGGTACCTCGTGGCAGACATTGGTCAAAGTTTTTACAGGCTAATAACTGCTACAGATGACGGATTTTCTTCGTTCCATTTTCAGAGCATATGAGTTATTCATTTCTGTCAGGACCTAAATACAATTTCAACCAAAATCTTAAAAAGTTTACCTGGAGAAAATTACCAACCCTGTCTTTAAATTTCATTGGGTTTTTTAAAACTGAGCCCACACTTCTGAATGTTTCTCCTTGCCAGACATCTGGAACATAAACACTTACCGTGGTCACGCAACTGGCTGGAACTGTCATCATTTTGGGACAATAGGAATTAACCATCGACATTTGGCTATGTTTGCATGAATTAAAATGACGTAAAAAAACATCAGGAGCACCCTTTGTCAAGGAGCATATCAATATTTTAGTACTGACCAATCAGGAATCAGTACCAATTACCGTAAGTACTGGCCCTTTGCACCCTGGTATTCCTATCTTTTATCACTGCCAGGATACTCGGCTCAAAGCGACAGATTCTCCACGCTTACATCTTCTTGACATTGACATCTTCAAATGTTACAGAACCACACTGTCAGCAAGTTTTCAGAGCTAGAATAAACACAAGAACTCAGCTAAAATGAAGTGTGGGCGGAGGATTCAATCTGCATGCAGCAACAAATTCATAAGGAACCACAGTTGTGTGTGTGCAAGAGTGACAACTGCCAGTTCTGGCAAGGCGTAAAGTTGGCACCGTGAGCATGATCAGATATGAACTCTAACACCAGAGCTATGGTAACAGCAATAATATAGACGTGTTTAATAAGGCTTTCACTCAGCAGACAACTCATGAACTAACGCTGAATCCAAAAAAAGAAGCGTAGCCTACGCAACATTGGTTGACAATTACATGTTATAACTCTTTTCCTCTGCACATGACAGACAGTTTTAGAAACCTGGTTATAGATTTACCTGGTAGAGGTAGAAGTGTCCTGCAGTCTCACAGGTGTAAGAAACATCTCCTGGAACATCCAAGCTCTCCTGCAGCCTCCCCACCTCCTGGAGGAGCTCCATTCTTCTAGCTAGGACATAGTTGACCCTGCCATATCTGGAGACATACAAGAAACGATAGTTACTCAGTGATGGGAAAAATGAGGAGTAAGGCAGACAAGTATCACAGGTTAATATGATGATTTGAGGAGGGGGGTGGGGGGCTTGTATTTGTGCCCTTTGCTTAGAGCAGTGATGAAAAGCTCGGAAATTTAAGGACATACAGAGTACAGAAGTACTCAAATATGTGAAATATATTGTTAGCATGTCCTGATGGAGCACAGATGTTAAAGGAGGGCAATGACTGTCCTTCACTTTACATTGGGTTTATTTAAGTTCATCATGCATCCTATTGTGCAGCCAAACAATACAGCTTAAAAGCAATTATCAAGTGACACCGAGACACGCAGCACGCACAGCACAGGACGACAGGAAGTGGGAGGGTTCACAGGGTAATACTAGAGGTGAACTCTATTTTTAAACCCTCTGCAAAGATCCTCAGTCAGCAGATGACTCAAAGACAATCACGGTGCTGTGCCTGTTTGGCCTGAATAAAAATTTAAAAAAACAGGCAGTGACCTTGTTCCCAGGATGACGGCCTGTATTCAGCTGCTGAGACAGAAAACTTAGAATAGATACACAGGTGTGAACAACAGCATTTATCGAGAGGATGATATTGCTTTTCCTCTTTTTTCTTGTGTGAAGGAAAATCCAATAAAAAGAAAACTTGCACACAGTGGCAGTATCTGTGCCTGAACTGAACAAACATCTTGGATATTTCAGAGAATCTACCCTATACCGCCACCAATTTTCACCCCTCAAGACCTCATTAAATCAGCACAAAATTCCTCCTGAAATGCAGGGAGGCATTGTTAATTAATGGTGTCGTAGCTCTGCCTTTGTTAGGCATTCCGGAGGAGCACTGCCTTCCATTTTGTCATCTCATATACAGCGTTAATTAAAACTCTCCGGCTCTCTCCTCTCGCTGGTGTCAGCGGGGTGGAAGGAGTGTGGAGTCTGCATGTTGTTTTCAGGCAGCCAAGGAGGCGGGAACACATTAAATGCTGCAAGCTAAAGCTCTTTCTTTTATGTCTGTGTCGCTGCATAATTTAAGAATTAACTGCTTCCATGTGCAGACCCCAGTTCCTGCACTCTGCCATCCATACGACAGGCATACAGGCGCACTGAGCAGTAGTCATACAGAGAGTACAAGCAAATGAGGGACATGCATCATCCCTCCCTTCTTCGGAAAGGGTTGCTAAAAGCTATAAGGTGTAATTTGCTCAGCGCCACAGATGGATAAGGTGGTAATTAAAAATGTAGGCTATATGAAAACTTTAAATAGAAACAGCTTGAAAACTTAATTAATATTAAATAACACCGAGCTATTTATACTCAGGAGCTGGCGAACAAGCTTTGCTAGTAAAAAGCGAAAATGTCTCATCTCATTATGGTGTCAAATATAGCTGCAGTCATGTAAGACCGAAGTTGTTTTGGGTATCTTGAGATAATCTCACTCTCTCAAATCAGTCATGAATGCTTAAAGTGCACTCCCCCCCCCAAAGTCGCTTTTTTTCCATCTCAATGTGTCTCAGTAGTAAGGGCTGAGTCACTATCCTTCAAGGCACACACACACACACACACACACACACACACACACACACACACACACACACACACACGGTGCAGGTTTACACAAAGACAGTGGTGAGAGAGCTGGGAACAACTGGGGCTTCCTTAAAAGGACTCTAGTGGTTTTTGTCTGAGGCCATCTGTCCTGCCCCCTGTGCTGTGTGTTTTATGTAAGGGTTCAGTCACCTTAGGTTTTTAAACTGAATTATTATTCCTCTGTTAATAAAAGTATTTATTCATGAAATAATGGGTGTTTTCATGTATTTATTCATTTAATAATTCAGTCATATTTATGTGAATTCATTATTCATTCAAAGCCCTAACGTACGCCTCAGTAGGGAAATGTGTAAATATTAAAGCTTCATCTCAGTTCAACACATTTTAAGTATGTTCAATGTGTGTGCATTACATTGAATGTATATGCAACAACTTTTCCTTATTTTTAAATGTTTAAGTTGTGTTTTATATTACCGTACTTTCTTCAGCCATAGCGGTAACCATGGAGATATGAGATCAAGGCATACACTTCAGGAGAGTGGCATTTGGATTTTTCTTCCCCTCCACATCCACATTTAATGATTTAGATTTAACTTTTAAGGAAATTCATCTGAAGCTGTGGATATAAAAAATCTCAACCATTAACTTTTCAAGTTTTTTCACCCTGCTGTAAATCTTCCTTTGTCTTTATTTATCTTTGTGCCAATCTCCTCTTTTTTTTTTGTCAGACTGGCTACTAAGAATGGGTATGGGTTAGTCCATGTTGTCCAGAGCAGTGATGAAAGGGTTAATCAGATAGTGGCTCTTGAGTCCAGGGCTGTAGGGAGAGATCCCTTCCTCACAAGGTCATGATGTCTAATGAAGATAAAACAGGTCTTTGGCCTGGCACATGGGAGGATCAGGTAGTCCTATCACTGTGCTGGATCATACTACATACAACTATTTACGTGAGCAGCTGAGATTCTTTGCTTAACATAGCTGTGAGTGTGATTGTGTGTTGAATGCTTTGATTTAACTGGAGTGTTAACGCATTATAAGCCTGTCACCATTTGTTGGATGCACTTTCCTTCCTGCACGTGTTCGTTTTTTTTTTTTTTTTTAAAGTTGTTCACATCTGAGTGTGAGTTTTCACTGTCCATCTGTCCTCAGCTGTCCCCACCTGCTAAAATCCTTCTCCGTCTCCAGCTCCTCTTCTCCGTGGCCCAGACGCAGGAGGTGGCGCTCGTCGATATCCAGAGCCATGATCTTTTCAAACAGCTGATTCAGAGCCTGGTGTGAAATAAATCAGAACGGGTCGACATTAAATATGTTTATGTTGTCATCAAGTAACTGGGCCTGCATATTCACCTGTTTTTACTCCATGTTTCTGATTCAATTCTCATGTCATCTCAATATAACGTTACTTTTATCTGTATTATATTTCAGGCATTTGCAAGCTATGAAGCCGTAGTCCTTTTCTGCATAAGAAATATGAATTGAAAAAGAAACTATTCCACAGAGTAAGGGTTTTTTGCATTGCTCTATTCAATTCGTCTTCTTGTGGATAAAGTTCTTTTTGGCAGGCTTCCACTGGAATAAAACAGCAGCAGATTACTTTATGATTAAATACTGAGGGGAGTAGACGGGGGCACAGGGGAGCTTAGATTTTAATTTTTCCTCCATGGTTTGAATATGACTATCGGCTGATTAATGGGCAGATCTGAGTACAAGCTCTTAATTCACCAGAAAGCCGAGTTTGGGGGACATTTTTCAGAGAGGAGAGAAGTGCAATGGGAGTTCATGAGCAGTAATGCTATGTGGCCAGTTTACCTGGTTGGAGTGCGTCACTATGAGGGTCCTCTGCTCTGGAAAGTTGTGATAGAGGTTCGAGATGATCTGGACAGCAACATCTGTCTTTCCAGTGCCTGGTGGTCCAACAACCTAGAGACACAGCAAGGAGAGATGAGGAGGGCGGATAGATACAAAAAAATATATAAATTAGAAAAAACAATATAAGCACAATAAGAAGTTCAGCCTCGGGGCAAAGGCCCTTTCCTTGGAGACACCCTAGTGGTTGTGACAGCTTGGCCGTGGGCATGTCAGAACGGGCTAAGCTGGTGCCCCAACGTTAGCCACGCAAAGATATACACAATGCAACAAGGCTGAGGTGCCGCAAGGCATGCCAAGACCAAGCGACTGCGCGTTGGGGTTAAGACACCGAGAGAGAAAATGTATGTATGTGTATATATTTCAATCATGTTATTTTCTAGTAATCCTTCATCTCTCTACTCAAATTACTGCTCAAGTTACCGAGATAATAACTCTCATATCTACTTGATCGTGGGATTTCGAACATTCAATTGACTAAATAAATATTCATGAAACAGGTTGCTATTAGTTTTGCGTACCTCGGGTGAATAAATCCAGCTAAAATAGACAGCACAATTAGACATTCCTGCATAAATCAGTAATCAGTTCCTTGGTTTCCTGACATGAAAGCCGAAGCCAGGAAGACTGCGAGGTGGTGTGAGGAGAGGGAGAGGAGAGGAGAGTAGAGGAGAGGAGAGGAGAGGAGAGGAGAGGAGAGGAGAGGAGAGGAGAGGAGTGCATGCAGAGTTGTTTTACGACGCTGCTGATAGCCTACTTGCCATATTTACCTCGGCTGGCAGCACGATAAATAACTCACACCCCACTGCCAGCGTCCAATCACCACATCAGAATAGCACTTTAGTCAAAGTTGTGCGTTATATTTGTCTTGAAATGACAATAGTAGGCTGGAATGAAGAGCGTTGGCTGTAGCTGTACACACATACTGTACATGGCTGTAATTTGCTATTTTATGTGTTGAGGACTGTTTCATCAGCACTGGTACATTTTCAGAGAGGGTTTCAGGGTTTTTTTGTCATCACTCTACATGAGTGATGGAGATAAGGACATTGAACAGTAGCATATTTACTGTGTGGGAATTCCCTTGGTGTGCATTACTAAGATTAATGGCTGCAAATCTTTGGCTTCATAACAGCAAGCAGGAGCGGTATGCACCTGCAGTATCAGCACTCACTGGAGCACCAGGCAGCTTAAAGGTTAGTGAGTACAACAAAATGCAACCCAGGGTTGTGATGGTGTATAAGTTCAAAGTTTTGCTTCTTTTTGTACTGCTGTCAAAGCAATCTTACAACTAAAATAAACAAGGTGACTAAGCATGTATTCCATAAAAGTTAGACATCCATGGTAACTTTATGCTGGAGTCTGTACTGTGGAGATATTTTTAGATCAATTTGCTCTTCCTGACTTTTTTTGGTTGCTTACATTAAGTCTTAAAGGTCACATAATATCCTCCTTTCAACCAGTTTAAATAAGTCTCAGAGCTCCCCAAAACATGTCTGTGGAGTTTCTTGTTCTAAATCCACTCTGATCCTGGATTTTATCATGCACATAAGCCCCTCTGTTTCAGCCCTGCTCAGAACAGGCTGTTTCTGTGTCTGTAGCTTTAAATGTCAATGAGCTGTGTCTGACCACGCCCCTCTGGAAGGGCTTGGGTGGCTCGAGTTTTCTCGCTCCATGCCCTATAGTTTACGGTGAGAAGGCAGACTCAGAGTGCAGAACAAACACCTAGCTGTGGGAGGGTCACCCACCTGGGGGAGGGGTTACTGCTCTTTGTGATGTCATGAAAGGAAAATCTCCAAACGGCCTGTTTGAGCACACATTTTCTGAAAAGTGGAGCAGGCAAAAGACGGAGAGGATGGACTTTTCTCATAATTGGGGGGTTTGTAGACGGACTAGGGAAACATATT
The DNA here is from genome assembly GCA_020745685.1 of Tautogolabrus adspersus. Lineage (NCBI taxonomy): Eukaryota > Metazoa > Chordata > Actinopteri > Labriformes > Labridae > Tautogolabrus > Tautogolabrus adspersus. The sequence goes on from CM036552.1 coordinate 19,099,002, forward strand.
AGCGTTTTTAAAAAATGGTGAAGTGTATTTTGCTTAATATGAGACCTTTAAAGCTCTTGTGAGAAACATATATGATTCAACATGAAACATGACATCCTTACCATGGTGAGTCCTGGCTGCATCCCTGCTCGAATGGCTTCGATCTGAGTCGGAGTGAACTGAATTGTATTCCTGTAAGAAGTGAATATTGAAGATATGAATAAATCAAGAATTAGTTCTGGATACTCCATAGCCATGACAGATAAACAGATTTGTTGTCAAAGCTTTCATTAGTTAAAAAAAATGCTTAATGTTGCTTATTTAATGTTTTTGAGACCATCTTTAAAGGTTTTTAAGCCAAGACTTCCTCGGGGGACATGTTGTTGTTATCAAGATTTAAATATCAAAGTGCAAACTGGGAATGCAGTATCATTATGAATGTTCACAAAGGATGTTTATTTTGTGCTCTTATAATTAGAAGCAGAATATTTAAGCCTTTTCCCTCACCTTTAATCGCATTAAAACATTTCCATCTCTAATTGTGACCATAACAACGGCTAAAATAGCAACACAACAAGACATGTTGATCAGGTTTAGAGGAGATACCTTGGGCACAAGCACGTGGAAAAACTCCTGTAAAATAGTCAGGCTCAAGTAGGGTACCTATAATAAGCAGTCAAGTGGTGCCTGTGAACTACTTCGAACTGAAAAGGTGTTTTGGATCGAGACTGAAGACGTAAAATATGTTTCAAAAGAATTCAAACTTGGATATGTAACTCAAGAATCAATCTTTTACTATGGCCTTTGAGTTGAGTGCTACTTCCGGTGAAAATACTTTAAAGATGTGAGTGCACAAAAAAAATCTATGTTAAAGCAAACTCTGTACAACTTTTTGTCCTGTAATCTCTTAAGTCGTGAAAACGAGTCTAAGCCTTGACCTCGTACCGTTTGGGCTGGTTGTAGGGGTATGGCCCACGGTTTGGGGTGACATAGGGTTCAACGATCAACGTCATGTCTTCCTTTTTCTCTTCCACTTCCTCATCTGCCTTTCTTTTCTTTCCTTTGTCTGTTTTGTTTGAGATGGGAAACTTGATTCTGGAAGAAGCAAAACATGGAAATGTATGACCAAACATTGTATATTGTAATTTTATACAAGACGATGTTTAGTGAGATACTTTGCATCTCGTATGCAAAATCTTAAACAGCAATTAAATATCAATACTTATGTCCATACTTTTAATATGGTAAACCTTCAAAAGACCTATTCATCATTGTATCATTGGTAATTCAATGTCACCTGAAAGGGAAAACCTGCAGTTCAGGGTTCTCCTCTGTGACTTTAATGGTGTAACCCGGGAAACAGGATCGTAAATGGTCCAGGGACAGAAAGGTGTCATTGAAGTCCAACGTGGAGATCTGGTTTGGCATTTTGGAGTAGTGGGCACTGCCTGGGTCACCATAGCCAAGGATAATGTCGTGAAGCCAGTCTGGGACCACACACTCCGTGTTCATCAGGTTTCTGATGGTCTCTAGCACCGCCTAAACCAGAGAAGCAGATAAATAAGTAACAGATACTGAACAAATAGACGGAAAAGTATCTAACTGAATAAAGCATATCAATCCCACATGAGGGGGTTCAGCTGGATAAGAATAGCTTTGTTGTGGGCTGGTGGGACAGCAGGTGATTTGTATGTCTGTCAATTATATTTTAATAAGCTGCAACCTGTCTAATACCCTGAACATCAAACGCTGGGAAGGGGAGACATGTTTACTTTTATCTTTGTCCCACATCAAAGATGGAAAGAATGTTTCCTGAATACCCATTAGTTCCTGCACTTTTCAAATTCATCAAAAAAAAAAAAAAAAAAAACACTTCAAAATCATCTGTCATCGCTCTGGCTGTGAAAGACAGATATGGGGGTGCAGAATTAGGAAAGCAGATTTGACACAGCAGGAATGAGAAGCTCTTAAATAAATGATGTGAAAAATCAAAGGGTGCATGTACGTGTAAACATAAATAAAAAAAAGATGAACAAATTGTAGCAAAACATGTTAGAAAATGTATTTCAACTAAAGTTTTACACCTTCCATATGAAACTTTTCTTTGACCTTCTTAAAAACAACGCAGGGTTCTGCAGAGGGCACCTGCATATCTACAAAAAGCTCAACAACACTAAACCCCACAATGCACGCTGGCTGCCAAAAGGAGATTCTTAGAGGCGAGAGAGAGGAGGGGGAACATGTTGCATGAATATCCAGTGAGAAGTGTCTTTCATTGGGATCATCGTGAGGGCCTTGAGTGGAGGGTAATCTCAGAGTTGCCCTGGCCCCAACCTTACAGCTGCAATACCCGAGAGAGTATAATATGTGCGATGCATCACTCTGGGGTGGTGTTGGTAGGACCAGAGCTCAAGGCCCGAGGATAAAGCACTCAAAACAATCTACAGTGAGGGCTGATCTGAGCTTTGTGTGTGTGGAGTGTAGTCCAAACCTTGAAATTATTCTCCTTGGGTTTGCGTCTCATGATGACGTTGAAAGTCTCATACGGGTCTTCAATGCCGCTCTGAATACTGCTTGTCATGTCCTGTTGATACTGGTTCGGGTCCAGCCATACACGGAAGGTTCGGGCGTCCCCTCGCAGCTTAGGCTTTGGATCAGGTCCTAGACCAGAATATTTGGGGAGAATAGGTGTTACAGCAGTGTAATAATGACAGCCTCTAGATCCAAGTGTGTGTCTAATTTTTCAAATCCCGTTCACTTGGGGTGGGAATATCCTAACTTCTTCTAAGACGTTAAACCTTAATTTGAAGGCCGTCTTCTTCATCTTTGGCCAATAAACTTCTATTTTTTAAAGATTTATTTTTGGGCATTTTGCCTTTATTTGATAGCAAAGTGGATAGAGTAGGAAACCAGGATGAGAGAGTGGGGAATGACATGCGGGAAAGGAGCCACATGTCAGACTTGAACCCGGGCCGTCCTCTTGGAGGACCATAGTGTCCGTACATGGGGCACGACCCGACTTGTGGGCATCTGCCCACATAGGCCAATCAAGTTCTGGTGACGTTACCCGTATTCATGTCAGAAGAACCACATTGAGGAGTCATGGAGTAGTGACGCAGTGGGTCAAATTGGCAGTCGTTTACAGTGCTGTGTTTTTTTTTGTTTAATTGTATCACCAGTCAGGACGATACATTGCTGAATCGATATTTTTATAAACCCCTAGTACTTATAATATTATCCAAAGAAAACGTTTTTATTTAGGCCAGGACATTCAAACTGAAAATGGCAGGGAATATCATTGGCAGAAAATCAGTTGACTGATCAAAACTCAGTTTAGATGATCAAATTCTAAACCTCAATAATTTTCCTTCATCAGCATCTCTTTAAACAATAAAATCATTTTAGAAAGAGCTGTCCATAGCTTGTCTTGCTCCAGGGTCAGGATTTTCTTAGGAATTAAATGTATGTGCTTGACTGACAGTCCACAGGCTTTAGGCTTTACTCCCATAGAAAGCCTGTGTGGAGTAGAAAATGCAGCTTTCACAGATGTCTCAATAGATTCTTGTATGGAGCCGCAGGGCACAGACGGGGGGGGGAGTACAACTCAATCCTGTTGGCCTGTGTGCCCATCCATGTATGTCGTCTGTGTGTGTGCACATGTGTACTGTTATGTGGGGAACATCAAATCCCCCTTTCTAAAATCAGCGTGGTGAAAGCTTAATAGTGGAGGACACACCCTGATAACCGTTGGATAACAATGTGGACAGCTGAGTGAGGTGTGTGGGCATTTAAACAACTATGTGCCATTGTGTTAAACTGTCTGTTTTAAAGCCCAGCACAGTTCGGCAGATGGCAGTTCATCGTGAGTCTAGTTTTGCCCAAGATTTCTGCCTCTTAAAAGATGGGGTTTTTTTTCTTGCCACTAGAACTTTGCTAAATTTTGCTTTGTGCTCATGATGGATCCATGTTGGGTCTTTGTTGATAATATAACAATGAGTAAGGTGTTTTACCTGCTTTTTGTAAAGTGTCTTGAGATAACATTTGTTGTGAATTGGCGCTATACAAATAAAGATTGATTGATTGAGATTGATATTAACACTAGTTGTAGACTAGCTGGTGCTTTTTTTTTGGCCAAGGTTCCAAGCAAGCTAAGCTAATACTTAAAGTCAATGTGAAAACACTGCTGAGCACTGATTGGTCGCAAACAATCGCCACTGGCCGTCTAGGGCAGTGCATTTGCACGGAGTTTAAAAACACATTCACACTACACTGATATTACATAACTAAGGTTCCAGTTTCTGCTTGTGTTTTTGTCGTGTTTAATGCATAAACACAGTGTTGTTACTAACAAAAAGCAGGTACCGTCTGCAATGAAAAACAGTGCAGACAAAGTAATGGTATTAGTAGCATACAAGTAAATCCAGTTAAAACAAGATCCTGCTGTCTGGAAAAGCAGCTCCATTGTCTCAAAATGCACCCCTCGGCTTGTGTATCCTCTCACCTTCACCATGTGTCGGGTGATGTACGTGACATCACCCCCTCACCCAGTCAGCCAGAGTACCTCTCAGCCCCGTTGGGGATCTGAAAGTTTAACCAAGCCTACATTGGCAGGGCATGTTCCCCGGCAGCATGTCTATTTAGTATGCCCTGCCCGCTGTATATTTAATCCAAACAGATGAGACAGAGAGGGGGGGAATTGGTGCTTCAGTGCTTAGACACATGTTCCCACAAGGGAACGGCTCACAGCACCATGGCTGCAGACTAACTCAGGTGAACCCACCCCTCAGAGGGATTGCTTCTGGCAGTTGGGGAAAACATGACACAGATGAGGAGATCCTGTTACTGTAAAGCATACCATACTTTTTTAGGAAAGGCCAGAGATTAGAATTTTGTCTGAGAGGATTTATACCTCGCAGACAGACACTTTAAATAAGCTCTAAATATCTTATTTTGACCAAAGCAAATCTTTTCTTTTGACAATATATCATAGCTTTCAAATTAATTCTCAAGCTGTGCTAAAATGTGTTATTCAAAGCTACAACCCATGGTTGCTTGTCACAGACTGAGGGCGCGGTCACACTGGCCAAACGAACTGGACTTTAGGGTTAAAGCGTGCTTGGGCACGGTGCGGATTGCCAGTGTGACCGCGCCCTGAGGTGAAGTGATTCCTAACTGGTCAGGGTTTTTCTCCTGCAAAGAGAGTCTCTTGTCATCCCAAATAGTTAGAGAGCATGGTCTCTGCTGGGTTAAAACAAAGTTGGCAGATTTGGCTCCTCCCCCACACGGTTGTGAGGAGGTGGGGCTTTGTTCATTTCTGCATTTTTATATGACCACCTTCTGAAATATTCAGAAAATGTTTGATTTCTCTTATCCTCAGGATTTTCTCTTAATTTACTCCCAATCTTGCTCAATCACTTCTGTGCTCTCTCTCTCCACATGGAGTTTTGTTTGAAGATATTTTAAGGGCAGTGACATCATAAAATCATTGTTGTTTATCATACGTTCAGAAATAGCAGAAAGACGCATTAATGTATGTCAAATACGGCAACACTCATCGTCTTTACTGTATGCTAGCTGCTCATGCTTACTGTCGTACACAGTCAAATCCCAGCCTCCCTTTCCGAGCTGGGACAAACCCTGATGATATGTGCCTTCATTGTGCAGGACAAGCACATATGGTGTTCTCTTACAGAAGCACATCCATCCAAATATAGCCAATCGTCCCTTCAGTTAAATCCAATAAATAAAGCAGAGGGCAGGGCACGGAGCTCCCAGGTGTTGTTGTCGACCTCAGGTTAATGGAATGTTAATGTGAACAGGTCAGGTCTCACTGTGCCTGTCAACATGACAACACCAACCTGACCCATACTCGTGGATCTGTCTTTGGGGGTAATTTTTGTATAGGAGATATGATGGGTGGAGGGATGTCATGTGCTGTGTGCGTGTGTGTGTGTGTGTGTGTAAGCAGGGGCACGTATGAGCCTACCTTCTTCAATGACACGTCCCTTGTCATCCAGCATGCCCTGCACCTCGCAGCCTCTCACGTACACCAGGCCAGTCTGCTCCACAAAAGGCTGGCGGCGGTCAAAGCGCGTGCCGTAGGGCAGGTTGGGCCGCACCGTGACCAGAAAGCAAACGTCATGCTTCCGCAGGCCTATAGGGAAAGAGGATTTGGGGACATATTAGAGAGAAAAAGGAAAAAAATAAAGAGTTTTAGAGACAGGAAAGAGAGACAGAGGAGGAGTAGGATAGAGGAAAGCACAGGGATTAGGGAAGGTGATGGAGTAGTGAGACTGAGAGGTAGAGAGCCAGAGTTTGGAGATGTGAGCAAAACCGCTCTGTCAGCTTTTGCCTGATCTTTAAAACATGAGGCTCTAATTACACTTTGGGGAAACGGCTAGAGGATGGAAGGAAGTAATGCTTCATATCTCCACTAAATTACAAGAAAAAAAGAAAAACCATAAAAGTAGATAGATATAAAAATAAAGTGAGACGTCAATTTGGGAAATATTAGATATCCTTTTTTTAATTATCCAGTGATCACTCCATTGCTTCTACAGCAGTAGCCCTATGAAAGAGCCTATTCAATTCTATATTAAATAGCGCAATAGACCAATGGCATAAATTGGCATGGAGACACGTCCTATATCTTTCTCTGGAGAGCTATAGCATTCAGCCTGCAGAGGGCTTCATTGTGTCTTCCATGTTCCCAGTGAATCAATGTCTTTCAAGGCTGACAAGCTCCTGTTAACATTACATACTGTATCAGCCACACAGCGAGACGGAAAGAAAAACGATCAGAGGATAAAACAAAGAGGCTGGTAGCAGCTACACAGAAATGGCACGTCTTCACAGAAACATAAGGCGGGTAAGGGTCATGAGTCAAGGCCCAGTGGGATGGTAAGGGAAGATTTTATGGAGGTTATAAACTGCTTACTTGGAGGACTGTTGGAAGAAGAGAAAAAAAAGCAGAAACAAAGGAAAGAAAATGTATATGCAGCAAATACAGTTTGCTAGTTTCCCCATTGTCATACTGCCTCGTAAGGAAAACAAGAAGAGGATGCAGAAAAGCTAGATAGGTGTTAATAATATAGGTGATCACAATTACCTTCCCACTCATGCTTGATATGATCTTGAACATTGAGGTTAACAGTAACATCAGCTCGCACACGGGCAGGCCAGCTCTCTCCGATGTTTGGCTTGGCAACCTCCACTATGGAAAAAGAGGTGATGTTCTGAGCCATCCTGGCCCAGCCCCCGAACACCGCACCGCCGTACTCCGATTGCCTGTGCAAAACAGGCAGACACAACAATAAGTAAGACAAGCGCTGTGGGCTGTTGTCAAGATTGAAATCAGTTGGATTTAGGGCAGCACATGGCACTACTGCTTACTTATTTACATTTGCAGAAACAACAAGCAAGTAGCAACATCACTTGACATAATGGGAGCACTTATTATGTTAAGCAATGGGTTTCCAAATGTGGTGTGCCAAGTGTCACAGTCTTTGAATAAAATATTATCATTGTGCCATGCTACCATGCGAGTGCTACACAGAGGATAAGAATCTTCTTTATCGAAGTAAAAAAAAATCAAAGTGTGTTAATGGTGGAAATTTGTTCCACTGCGGCAGAAAGTAAATCAGTGATGCTAATCAGCATGAAGCAGGAACCTCAGTTCAAACTTAGAACATGTATGCTCTCTATGATAGTAAGCATCTCCACTGTTTTAGCTTCTTATTACACACAGGTCTCTAACTAGTTCTTAATGAGTATGCATGCATCCACACATTTCACTGTAAATATAACATTTTGATGCCTCTATCTCATAAAGGGATCTTCACACCCTGATGGCAGAGGCTGCTATGTGAAGTTACCATCAGAAGTTACTAATCCCATTCATACACACTCATACGCCACCGTCGAAGCAGCGGGAGAAATTTGGGGTTAAGTGTCTTGCCCAAGGACACATCGGACATGTGGCTGCAGGAGCTGGGGATCGAACCCCGGACCTTTCCAGTTGAGTGACGACCGACTCTACCAACTAAGCCACAGCCCTTATTATCAGGAGATAGGGCCATCGCAGAGACATCTGTTTTGGCCTTATATTTTATGAAAATATAGAAACTTTTTGACAGAATATACAATGGATAAAACAAAGGCTGGCACGGCTTAGAAATCATGTCTCATTAGCAGACGGTGTTCAGCACTGGAATCAGTAAACAATGTATATTTAATATTCTTCAATAAAGTAATATGTTCAAAAATTAATCTAAGTGCCTTTGCAGAGTCATGTCCTTGTCAAATCAGTGAGCTGTTCATGTTTACTTTCATTTCAGCTCAATAATTCATCTCCTCTCTTAAATCAGATTTGTATGGGTCTTGAAAATCCTTTATAAGTCAAGATACAGTTTTGTGATAATATCAGAAATTAAGATGAATTTGAACATATTGACCAAATATTTTTAAATCAGAGATGATCACTTTTGTACCGAGGACAAAAAGAGATTCTCGATCAATACTCTTTCAGTTTTACAGAATTTAAGACATCTCACCATGGTTTCATCCGCCACACCACGTCTTCTATGTCCTGTCTGATCTCATAGGTGGACTCCAGACGGAAGAGGTTGAAGTTCCTCAGCAGGTAGTCATGGAGGGTCAGGAACTGGAGATTCAGCTTGGGTAGTGCGAGGCAGCCTGAAGAGACACAAATAGGAAAAGACAAAGAAAGAAGGTGTTAATATAATAATCGAAACATGCAGCACACACACACAATAGTGAATAGTCAACCAAAGGTCATCATTACCACACAATCTCAAAAAAATGACTATTGGGTGAAGTTACATGAGCTATGTGTTGCACCTCTACTCTCTTAAATGTCTACCTGTAATACACTAAAGGGATGTTGCTTGAATAGAAAACGTTATGAGAGCTGTTTAAGGTGTCCTTGCAGACTTAAGAGGATTCCCTTAGAGAGAGAGAGAGAGTGTCGCTGCAGTGCCAGATGAGTGCCCTTAGGACAGGGGGATAACAGGTGAGGGTGTATACTTACGATGATGAGACACAGTCTAGACGCTGAAATTAGAAGGAGATTTTTCTCCAGTGCACATTGCCTCACAAAGGCAAGACAATCACATTCCACACAAGCAAGACACACCTTCCCCTGAGTAGTACTCCGTCGGAACAATGTTCTCATCCCAGATAATCTTCTCTGTTGGATAAAGGGGCATCTGGTTAAGTTGCTCAATCTGAGAGATTCTGCGTTCATGGCGGGACACCTGTGTGTGAGCCAAACACAGAGAGAGAGAGAGAGAGAGAGAGAGAGAGAGAGAGAGAGAGAGAGAGAGAGAGAGAGAGAGAGAGAGAGAGGAGAAGACACAGACAAAGAGGAGTTTAGTTAATGAACAAATGGATGGCCTCCTCAATAAATCCTTCGTTTTATCTGGAATTAGTGAAGAACAGCCAGCATCATTTCCCAGTGCCACATGTGACGCTTTCAAATGTCTCATTTGTTCAACCAGTTGTCCAAATACTAAGAATATTCTGGAAATATACACCCTGGTAAAAAAAGAAGCTTCAACAGTAAGGGTGGGAATCAGTGGGTACCTTACGATACAATATAAACGGCCCGTGATATCGACATTATAAGCATACTGCAAATGTGCTCTAATTGTTAACTTGCAAGATGATACATCACAATATCTGATTGGGCACAAACAATTTGACAATTGTATCACATGAGTGAGAATTAAAATATATCGCCACATCGATGTGTTCAACCAATGGTCATGGGTTAAAAACATAGACTGTAAATAGTAAGGCTAAAAGTCTGAGTGATGTCTGTTACTGCAGGGGGGCTCTGGGGGCTCATCGGCAGCCGCCGCCGTGCTGGAAATCATTGTCTCACCCTAACTTTCAGTCAACCTAATGACAGACTAGGAGCTAGAGCTGTGGCAGGTTTTAAACCTCCTGACAAAACGTTACATCAGGCCCGCCTGTCAATCAGGTCAGCCTCACACTTAACTATGGATAACACGTATCGTTCATAAAATCTAAACGGATGGGTTATAAAAAAAAGTTCAACCCCCGTACAGTGTGTGCCCATGAAGACAATAACTAATCAGATCTACTTCAATTTTTGAACCAGGCTATAAACATGTTCATTTCTGCAAAAAACTGCCATTTTTTGGAAGTGGTGTGTATGTGACTTCCGGGGCTCTTGGAGCCAGCGTCAATCAGTCACTCGAGGACCAACTTTTTTTTTTGCACTTCCGCATTGGCTTTCTTTTTCAACACTGGAGGTTGCCCCTTTTGTAATACACTCATCTGTGATCCCAGTAACTGTCCTACCAAGGTTTTGAGGATGTAAACTCAACTATGTTAATGTTGTGTTTTAGTTTGTGAAAGAAAGAAAAAAGATAAGGATAATAACTAGATCATTTCCTATTTCAAATAAAGTGATATTCACTGATATACAATTACTAACCCTCTCGTGTGTTCTACCACACAACATAAACAGCCTCAACCTGCCCCGTGGTGGCACTGGTGTAGCAACAGTCCTGCATTTCATAAGCAGTATGGCTCCTCATCCCCGAGCATATTTATGAAAATGTATGACTGCTTTGCTACCATGTGGTGGAGTTTAAGTCCTTAGGCCCCTTCGGATCAAACTCACACAGTCAGACATGTTGGTTGTTGGGGGAAACCTCAGGCACAAACAAATGAGTCCCCTGATATGGTCTCCTGCATCCATATAATCTGATAGTTATGAAACAGTTCTTCCCTATTGCTTCTTTCAGAGGACCTGGGGAGGGTCTGAGTGGGTAATTATAAGTAACTGCTGGACCGCCATGCAAAACCCACTTTGATGAAGAGGTCTACGGCACATGTATGAGTGTGTATTGGGGAGACAAGTGAGTCAAGGGTCCTGTAGTTTACTGGAGGGGTTTTAAAAAAAGAGGAACATTTGGAGAACAAGGGAAGGGGCACCTGGGAGCACAATCAAGCTTCCCTTAGCTTTTCAAGAGACACATTAAAAAACAGACATGGCGGGGGGGGGGGGGGGGGGGGGGGGTCTCTGTCTCATCAGCATTGCGTTCAATTCAGCCCGAGTCCCACAATTGCTCAAATGAAGCAGTAATTGGATTAGAAGGCAAATTCAGGAGGGACCGGGACTGAAGGATAATATATGTATTTCAAGGTCAAGGTCCAATCAATGGGTTTAAAATGAGAAGACACAAAAACATTTAATGCAGTAACGCTGACTAGACAGTTATTGTCCAGTAGAAGAACTGTTTTCTCACAATGTTTGCAGAGGTGCAAACACTACTAATTATACCTCATTGAGTATAGTGCAAAGTGCCCTAAGTATTGCATAAAACTTAACAAATGGTATCCAATCAATTCAAAATGTGTATGCGTCAGTGTCTGGAATAGGATTATATTTAACTGAATATATATACTACTACTAAAAAAAGCAAGCCTGCCTGGAGACTATACTTTACAAGATGTGATCAATGTTTCTTTATCAGCTTGTTCTCCCACTGTGAAGCCTCAGCCTCCAGTTATATGCCAGTGACCTGGGGATGTTACTTGACAATTTAAATATAACTACATTTCTACAATCAAGATTTCACTCTTTAAATGTCTGCATGGAAACTAAAATGTAGGATCCTACTCACCAGCAGCTCAAGGAGAACCTCCTTCTCATAGGTGGTATCTTGGCCTTCGGAAAGCTCTGGCAGCAGACACAGGTACGAGGCCACCTGGTGGAGCGTATTGGGACTACAGATAAAAACGAGAAAAGTGATTAAGCAGCTACAAAAAAATGAATTTACAAATAACACATTTAGCTGTCACTCTTCTCCAGAGCATTGCTGTTTAAAGACAACGCTCCGCAGACTTAAATGGCTGAGGTTAAGAATCTTATAGGGACAATGTGATGTTTACTCCTATCACAACGATATCTAAAGTTCGAAACACATATTATGACTCTGGTGCATTGTAATTAAAGCGAGACAGTGTGTGGGTCCAGCTTCTTTTCTGGGACACTACCTCCCTTCTGAGAAGATTTCTCATACATCGACGGCAACACCCCTATACGTGTGAAGATACACAGCCTTGTCAAATTCTTTGTGCTTGTTAGCACTGCAGCACAAAGCAATACTTCTGTTTGCTTTGACACTGCACTCCTGCGCTGTCAGCATGTGTGTGTTGAGGGGCCGGGGCGCACTGATGCGACAGGATTATGAAAATCAAAGCACATCTTCGTCTCAGAAAGCTGAGGCATGGCTCTCTGCATACAGACCTGTTTTAATCAGGTTGACACACTGTGACAAAGGCAGGGTCCTGTACACAACGAAGGACAGGGACTGGACACACGGTGACAAGCCTGGACAGCCACACGTGGTGCTGACTGACTGTATCCGTGTCTGTGCATGCATTCTGCTACTTGTGATGCCTCACTTGGGCAGTGGGGTGGCAATTCTGCCAATTTTGCAGTCTGGTGGCCCAGTGGATGACCTGGCATTGGTCATGTGGACATTTCTTCCCTTAGCAACAAAATAAAAGCAGCACAACAACTCACTCTGAGTAATGAAGATGACTGGACCAGGTCATGACTGACAGCTGAGCTACTGGCAGGGAAAGGTAAGGATGGGGACTCTAGAGTAACTAGTCTACAGTAAGTTTACTCAAAAGCATGACGGCGGTCGTGTCCTCTTAAACAGCCATTCATTATGCTAACATGTGACCGCATTACTTTGGCTACATTTGTGTAAACCAACCAAAAGATGAAACATCACGAGCCCGACATTTCTCTTGTATTAATGGAACAAAATGCCCAAATCTGATGCAAAACAAGGTTCTTTAAGCTTCACCATGTTTTATCCTTTCTGCAATCATCATATTATATTCTAAAAAAAAAAAAAAGGAACAATTCACTGAAAATTTGAATTGATAAAATCTTAACACCCTTTCCAGTGACAGGCCAACGCAGAAGAACTAATCCACAGCACTAATTACACCCATTATTTTGACATCTCCAGTAGTGATGCCTTTCTTTCATTTTTGCTAGCATTTCACAAAGTCTCTGCAAACCCTTTGATCTTGGAGTCAATTCATTATTTGGCCTGGAATGACACTCAACACGTTTTATGTAACTGAAAGTGTGTGTGTGTGTGAGTGTGTGTGTGTGAGAGAGAGAGAGAGAGAGAGAGAGAGAGAGAGAGAGAGAGAGAGAGAGAGAGAGAGAGAGAGAGAGAGAGAAAGTGGGTGCAGGCTATGCAATAATGCTACGTTTGTGTGTTTGGGGGACTTAGCAGATAAATTCAGAGCGGCGGGTGACTGGGAGCTTAGCCTGTGGGTAGCGCAGCTGGAATAAACTGGCATTAGCGTGAGTTGTTTGGATGAAAAGTGCCTCGTTAAATCTGATCGGCATATTTGGAGTTACCCAGGAGCTGCTTTGGTGACAGTTCAGAGTAGGGAACAATGCGGTTCCTGCTATATTCAAAACCCTAATTCTGGGGAAAGAAGCAGAGCTTCAGGAAAACATGAAATGGTTCAGCTAAGTCTTTACCTGATTCAGCTCAGCTTGCCTCTGCCTGACTCAAAGAAACTTAGAGTGGGTTTTAAAGCATTTATAAGCCACTTGAAGAGCTAAAAAGAGGTGATGAATATATCAAAATCAACTGCAGAGAAGAAATTCATGTTGTTCCAACATGGCACCTCAGAGCAAGCTTGACAAATGACGATTCTTTAAACAAACAGGTAATTAGTAACAACCTTTGAGGGTGTGAAGGGGCCAAAACAACATGGTTTAAAGACCTTCTACAAGCCTGGTCCATCATTTAAGCATTTACATTATGATATCAACTGCCAAGCAAGGTTATAAACCCTGAAGTAATTACAAATTGCAAGCAAATCAATGCCTTTTTATTGCCTTCACACATGTGTACAAGCTAAAAAATCCACACACAGGCCATTCATCAAAGTGTGGGTGCTTTTGGCTCTTTGGCGAGCTAATATGATCTGACAAACACAGCTGTTCAAAGAGTTTATTCTCAAGCCACTGCAAATCGATTAAATTAATGAGGCGTGCTTCTCTCTCTGGCTGGTACCAGCTGCCTGTTCAAGGGCTCGCTAGCTGCCATTTAGCAGGGAAGTCAGGCAGCAACGGTGCTGCTGATGCTACACTGGAACACAGACCTTCTGCACATGGTACTTTAACTGTGGAAATACAGTAAATACTAGTTCGTGACCCAGAATGGTAAAAAGCAAAAAGGGTGAGTCAGCTTTATGTGGATTTTCTTTATGGTCATGCTTAAGGAAGTGGTCCTGTTAGCATAAAAAAAACCTATGGCGCTACAGCATCTGAGAATTAACAATTCACGTTAATTTAACTCCAGCCATGCTTAACTCTGCACCACATCCATCTGTGCATCAAAAGCTGCACGTACACTTGTTCAATCATGATTCATTCAGGATGCTGTGATTTACCTGAGATGCCCAAAGTGTTTGGTGAGGGAGTCTCGAGTGTCCACTGCTGCTACGTTGGCCAGAGCAAAGTCTTGCAACTCTGGGAAATGAGCAAACGCCGCCCTCTGCAAGACGGAAAGAACACACTCACACTGATGTCCAAATACACACGATAACACAAATCATTTTGAACTCACTAAAATAATTGAGGGGAAAAAACGACAATAAAATGACATGCAGTTTGGAATTAAGCTTTACATAATGTACATAAACATGATGATGGGTTTGAAAATGTAAAGTCTTCTACCTGCAGGGAGAGGATTCTGTCATAGTGCAGGGTTGTCATCTCTTTCCCCGTCAGTGCATTTCCTGTCTGGTCACTGATCTCAAAGCCTGTGTAAAACTTCAGCATGTCCAGCAACTGCAGTAATGACACGATAAGAAATCAGTGAAATGAAAATGGAACAGAGGCTCCTCATATCGTTTTGTTTGCGAGTGTGTTGTGTACCTGACAGAAAAGGTGTCCCTCCTTCTCTCTCTGGGTGAGGCTGGACAGGTGGCAGCGCACCATCAGGTGAGAGTCGTCTAACACTGTGTTGAACCACCGCCTGGTGGGCAGCAGGGCCTACGCACAAAGGACAACATGTTTTTTTTAGCAGGAGATCAGATGCTTACAGTTGTGTCTACATTACAAAATCTTACAGTTCTCAAAACAACTGTCTGATACTTCTTCATCATTGATAAAAAAGGAATTTGATATTGTAGGAACAAACACCTCACAGGGGTCCCAAGAATCAATCACTCATTACATTTCCCAGCATCTGGACCACAACTGCCCATACATAGTATTGATCCATGGTCTTTTTTTGTCTTAAGGTTGTTTTGAAACACGATAGAGCAGCAACGATACGGCAAACTGGGAGCGATGTAGGGAAGACAGGCGGGGGAAGAAAAACAGGGTTCATCTTCTATAGCTGTTAATTATTTGCTTGTTGCAGCACACAAACATGACGTGAAGGCAGCGGAGAGGAAACCTGTCAAAACGAGATAACAGGGCTGCTTTGGTTGGAATATAAGAACGAAATCCTGGACATGTTTATGAACTGACAGCCAGCATGAGAGAATGACTTGTGCATAGAGAACAAACAAAAAAGTTTAATCTATCACATTTAAAGGCTGAAAGAGAAGATATGCAGGGGGGGGGGGGGGAGCTGCATTGTGAGTATGAAATGGAATACTAAATTGCAAAACACCAACATAATGCAATATGTATTATTTCATTCAAAGGAAGCTGCTCTTCAAAGACAGCTGGTGCAGCAAGTGAAACCTAAACAGGGATAACGGATACCTTTATATCCAGCAGCCATCTTTGATCTCAACACAGTCCTGACAGGCAGCATGAAACAGGCATTAAAAACCGGGGCTCTATTTTCCCTGCATTCATTTTCTGGTCTTCATCAGAGAGGGGAAGTATGGATTTCAGAGCAACAGAGGTTTTGTAAGAGGATAGCGCTGAAGGACAGGAGATGTCTCCAGAGACCATCAGCTGGCCGGCCACTAGCCGCTGCCAGGAACAAGCGAGGCTGGCCTGTCAGCAGGCAGCCAGATGAAATCTATTGAGCTTCCTCGCTAGTAACAGGAGATCTGCACAGGCAGCGAGAGAGAATCTCCAATGTGACATTGTGTCTTCACTCAGAAAGACAACCTCATTGCCAAGATTCCATTTTTCCTCAATACTTTTCTTTCAATGATCCTTAATGATGATATTTTACAATGGTCTCTTTTCTTTATGAGTTGTGCAGACTTTCACTGCAGATTTGGACCATGCATAAGTAAAATCTTATGATGGAGAGCAGTGGTTCTTAAACTATTTACAATGAGCAACACCTCAGAAAGTATTTGGCTCTCTAAGTACCACCATAACAGCCACTTGGACTTCAGTTTCTGCTCCGTTGCTCGACGTATCCACCGCACAAAATCGTATAGAGCCACAAATCCAAAAAAATGTCAACAAGTCATATTTGCTTCCTCCGCTCGCCATCACAGCTTTCTTGTCAACCATTCAATTTGTACATGTTTATTTAAAAAATAAAAACAACAATCAGAGACTCCCAGAGTACCACAGGAGGGATCCCGCGTACCACCAGTGGTACTCATACCACAGTTTGAGACAAGGACAATTTTGTCCGCCGCTTGTGCTTAATGGTGCCTTATTATGGTGCAAGCCGATTTATAACTCAAGGGGAGAGGGATTGGAGGTGTGCTGATGTAGGAGAGCGGAGGATTCAGTGTGGCGGAGGTGTCTCCAAACAGCAGTTTGTTTTGGTTACATGCGGGTGCTCAAGGGCGACATCTACTGAATCATAAAGTCGCACATTCTACCTTTAACTGAGTTTTGAAAAGTCTTTGTGATTAAATGCCAGTATTTGACTGCAAGAACTCAAACAGTTAGGTTGTATGGGTTACTTATTTTAAAGAGAAAAGCAACCAGAAAGGGTTTTTTTGTTTTTATGACCATTGCTGCTGTGCAGTTCATCTACAAGGCATTTGTCTCAAATGTGTATGCATCAGCAGACAGCAGCCAAATGAAGAACTAAAGGTGGGGCATCTGAAAAGTACTTCATTGGTTCATGGTTATAGATTACTTAAAAATGGATAATAATATAAAGCAAACATGTACTGTTCAAATTGCTCCTTCAATCAAAGTATTTTTTTTTCAGAGGGGAACTGGGTTTAAGGTCACGACAGTCATATCCAACAGACACTTTTCAGCTTCACCTTTTAATCTCAGAAGCCATCAGGCTGACATAAACTTGTCATCTTCCTTTCAAAGACTACAGTTTCATAAGCGGCCCAGCTCTGCAGACAGCGATGACAGAGACACATTGGGTTGAGCTGAGACTCAACATTTAATGTGCTGTCTGTTGACCTGAGTTGGCTATAAATGCAAAGGACAAAAAAGCAAATGAGCTCTGCAGAAATTGATGTCTACACGGCTTCCTTCATCAGGATGTCGTGAGTAAGCAAATACACTGACGCCCTACACTTTTCTAGTGTGCACACGAGGTGGAAATGAATGTCTGACGAGACTGTGTTAAGATCGAGTGTGTCATCATTACTGAATTTCCCCCTGGGGTGAAATGAAGTATTTCCGATTCTGATCTTAAACTGTAAAATTCTAAATGACGCAATCCCATCTCGGGACAAGGTAAGAATAGTACAAGATTGGAATGTAATGCTTTGGAATTGGATGTGCCTTACCTCCAAATCAATCATGAGTTCAATGAATCTCTCGCAGTAGTGTATTTTGTCCATGGATACAGCCCCTATGGAAAAGGAAGAAGGTAATGAAAGAGGTGAGCACTTAACAGATCACAAAATGATGTCAGCGAATATTTCAATCTGACAGACACGCAGAAATGACTATATAGAAAGGGGACTGTGAGATATATCGGGAGAGGAGGCTCTGTCATGACCACAGAGAAAAAGAGGACAGCAAACGCATATGGACACCGCCAAGGTGCCATGCTGAGTATGTAGAGAGTCACGATAAGACACTGCATAGCCAGCACGGCGGCATGCTGAGTCCTCATCCCTCATTAAGTATGCAAGTGTGTATGTGTGCATGCAAGTTCGTGTACACTTAAAGTTAAGGATTGCAGCACGTATTAGAGTGATGTGGATCCTGCTGGGCTTTAGATCGTAATCTTCTCTGTCAGGTTTGAATTCTACCTAAACACACAAATACACATGTTCTGTTTTTAGCATTCAGGTGGGAGGCCTCTATGTCGGACTGCATTACGACACATAAGTCAGTGCCGGTGGCTGTGTAGCAGCTGGAGCACATGCTCCTTCGGCATCTGCACAACTCAGGAAAAAAAAAAAAAAAGAGGTAGAGGTGAAACTTGAAAAGTGATGAAAAAAGGGGGATTTGGTTTTCATTTGGGCATATGGCCCGAGACGAAGGATAAGTGATCTTTGATAATGTGCATGCTCTGGAGAGTCTAAGTACATTCATTATGCATGGGAAGGTAGAGAGCATATGAAAGGAACGAAAACCATTTTGGACCAAAGTCACAGAAGCAGTCCTGCAGGTTCATAATTGTACTCAGTATTTTGAGTAGACATCCATACTAGAGATGCACATTTTTCATTAAAATAGGATCAAGATCTGAGGATTAGATTTTTTCACAAGTAGTTCCATGGTGTACACAACAACATTATGAAATCCCCAGGGGAAATAAATGTATTTTTCTCTGTTTACCTGATGGCGGAATCGACATGAGAACTCCAAGAAACTTTTTAATGAGAGCTGAGAGGAAAGTCCTCTCTTTTTTCGCCCTGAGGAAAAAACACAAAGGAAAAAAAAAATCAGAAAATCTTAGAAACCTATTAGACAAAACAAAAATGTACTCGTCTGTATATATTTTGAACATGTGAGCTTAGAAGATTGTATTACTGCTCAACTGCGTCAGCATCCATCTGATCAAATTTCTTCTTGATTAGATTCCAGAACTTCTGCAGCTTCGGGACTTTTTTCAGCTCATGTTGGAGTCTGGACTGTAAATGTGAAAAAAAACAAAAAAGGAGAGCCAAGTTTAGAAGTATTGAGTGTCTGAGCAAGGAGTCAGTTCTTTCTTTACAAAAGGAGCAGACAACACTGTTACTTAATAATCACCAGAAAAAAGTAATAAAGATAATAGGTTGACTTCTTACTGGTAGGAGGCACATCCACATAGGAAGAGAGATGAGCTGCTGCACCTGCTCTCTGATCAAATCTACCTCCTGAGAGAGAGAGGGAGAGAGAGAGAGAACGCGAGAGAGAGAGAGAGACAGAGAGAGTTGTCAAAATGCACTGTGTATGACAGATTTTTATTACACTTCCCCCATAATAAAAGTCTGCAACTAAAATATTTAGAGGCCTTTATAGGATGCAATCAAAGTGCAGCAGGCTATCACAGCAGATTTTCAAGTGAGACATCTGCAGTGCTTCCCTGTGGTTTAATGCGGCTGTGGATGATACAGATGGGGTGGGAGCTGACCCAAGCTGCAGTGCCTAATATTTTACTGCCACCTAGTGGACATTGGGATTAAGTGACTTCATGAAACATTTATCATGACCAACAAGGCATTACTTACATTGAAGGGTAAGACACATATCTAAACCAGTTTTAGGCAAACAGGGTTTGTTATCTAACATTTTCATGCAAATTCCTTGAGGTGGATGTAGACTTCTGATTCATCTCTTGCTTTATTTGACAAACGTTGGTTCTCTGTCCTGGACACAGATGTTGTTCATATGAATACACTACTGTACAGTATAAATAAACCAACTTAGATTTAGTAAACCCTGAATGAAGAAACTTGAAAACTTGAAAATCAGCATAACCCAAGTTTAAACCGTTTAAACATTGTCATCAACATAGAAGTTGATTTTCTTCCAGTCATGTATGTATGAACATGAAAACAAACATCCTTATCGACTCAACAAGCAGCAGTGTAACACCTTTGGATTCCAGGAGATACTGTACATACTTCTTCATTGAGTCAAAACATCAAACTTCAGTGTAGTGGTACTTGCCAGGCTGTTGAAACAGTGGTCCAAGAAAACCAGCAGCACAGTTTGTTCCTTCAGAGTGAGACCAGCATCTTCCCCTGCCAATACAGCCTCCATCACACATTTAAAGAAGAACGGGAAGTGGCTGGGCGCCCTCTTGAACACCTGATACAAAAAAAAAACAAGAAGAGATATAAATGTGTTGAAAAGGTGAAGGAACAGTCTTTAGTGTACCTAAACCTGACTTAGATAAGGTTTTTTATCTCCTACCTCCCATGCTGGAACATTCTCTCTGAACTTTTCATTGACGATGCAACATATGGACATGAGGAAGGCATTGCTGGACACCTCAGGAGTGTAGTTCACCCAAAGGTAGTTCTCAAGATACTGGCTGAAAACGTGGGATAATGATGTATGAATATCCACAAAGTGGTTATGCAGCTTCTTATGTATGTGGCTTTGATATAACATGGCAGAATAAGAGGAAGTAAAACATCCTACCTGAACTCGAGCAGCATGATCTTTCTGATGGCAAACCTGAAAATGTCAAGTTTAGACAACAGTTTAACAAGATCTGGAACAAAATGAGAAAACGCAGCAGCTCTGAGTTGAATATGTATGGATGTACTTACTTGGACATGATGATCTCTTTTTTATAAACATCTTCCATCACCTAAAGCAGCAACAAGGAATGTTAAAAATAATAAGAGGATTAGGCAAACGCAGAGAAACCCTGTGGGAAATGATCATAGGAAATGATTCAAAGGACTTTGGATTGGAATCACAACACATTTGACTAAGACTATGATTAATACAGATGATACAGAATGTGCTTGAAAATTAGTTTTTAAAGTACCGCAACAACCCAATGTATAGTTCTAATACCCAGAAGATGACTCACCTTAGGGTCAAAGGGCAGTTTGTTCTTTGCATGAGGAGCCCAGTATTTATTTGCCAACTAAAACAATTAATAAAGAAAACATAAAACACAAAAGTTAACACATAAAAACATCAATTCAAACACACAAGAGAACCTACACAGACACATAAGGCCATTGAGCAACAAGAAAGTTGGTAGACCTTATAGTAAATGGACTTGAACAGCGCTTTTCTAGTTGGCTAACTACTCAAAGTGCTTTAACACTACGTGTCACGTTCAGCCATTCAGATACTGATGGCAGAGGCGGCTTCGTAAAATGCTCAACTGCCCAACAGTATTATTCACATGAAGCTGCTCGGGGTCTTGAGTCCGACCGATTAGTCGGCCAAGCGATATTATCAGGCGATGTTAGCTTATCCAGTGACTATCTGTATCGGCTAATTTTATCGCAGATATGCACCGATATTACGTAATTTATTTACTAGTCACAACCGCTGCTCTACATCATAGGTCTCTATCTCTACAGATCCAACACAGATCTATCTCATCTAGGTATACCATTTTTTTTCTTCCCAATATCAATTACGGGCTCAAGATTCCATATCTGCCGGGCCCTATCGAGGACACTTTGAAACCCTTGGCAGTCTGGTTTAAAGACAACTGACTCTACAACTCAGCCCCCCTATGTTACACGCTGGTGTATGGTTGGAAACTTAGAAGGTCATCCTAGGTTAAATACCAGTAAGTGAAGAAGCATTCTTGATTGTCTCTCTCCTAAACTATAAACCGGTTATTGCATCAACAGCACAAATCCTGTTGCAGGTCTCACCACACTAAGTGAGTAGTCGGCTGTGACTACTCACTCAATGACTCTCGACTACTTTTTGTCCCATTGTTGATTCTGATAAAAAAGTTTGGCTCATAAGTTTCTTCTCGCTTTCACCGTTCTTTTAAGGAGCACTCACCTCCAATAAAATCATGAGTGCCTCTTGATAGCCTACATGTCTTTAATTTACAGCCTATCAGTTTCAAAATGAACATGTGAAAAATAACAGATTCAATAATGCAACATGAGCTTCATGCAGGAAGTAGCATTCTTTTTTATATATTTACTTAATTATGTAGTGTTTTCCTTCTGCATATTTAAATTTCCTCCACAAAGTGTTGCATAAATATTCATCAGAATGAAGGAATTAAGTGTTCAAATCTTTCTGTGGGGGAACCCCTAGACCCCCCTCTTATTATCTGTGCCTCACATGAACCCTGTCTGATGTGGAACTGCTGGACAACCTTCAGCTCACCTACTGTAAAATGTTTTACCAGGCCACCCTTATTTACCAAAGGGCCTCATTCTCCTTTGCAATAATTCCATAACTGATTGGGTATATGAGAGAATACAGGCTTTGAAACATACCAAAAGCCACCAAGTTTTTATAGACAATTTCTTTCTCCAGGGGGGCATGTCCCCATAACCCCCATGCTGGCTACTTATTCCCACTAGCTGACTACTCCAAAGGTCTGTGGAAACCCATTTTAGTAGAATGGCAATTAGTTCATCTTCTTAGACAATTCCGGTTCCTGTACCAAACTTATAACAATGTACCAGGTAAATATACAATTATGACTGCCGGTGATAAGACAGTCTATCACTCTTAACTGACACATGTGTAGGTTACGAAACAAATATTACCTGTGTGACATATTCTGCATTGATCTGGGACACTGAAGGCGCTGCAGCCTTTTTAGCCGGCGTTTCTTTCTCTGTTGTGGCCATCTCAAGCAGCTACAATGACGGCTGTCAGAAAAAGAGAGGAATTAAATGGTTGTAAACGAAGGATAGCTACTCATTCAGATCCAAAAAAGCTTTCCCCTTGGCCTTTATGTTCTGAACCTATTGCTTAACGTGGCCCCTCTACTCAAAAAATACAGCTAAGAAAGTTAGCACGCTAAGTTAAGTTGGTCAAGTAACAACAAAACAGTTTGTGTGATTATGAATAACATAATTATTTCAATGCATTTCCTGCTACTTTTACTAAACTAATATAGGTCCTTAATTTCCTCCAACGAGTTACTTTTTATATAGCGTAGCAAATAACAAAAGTAGTAGCTCACGTTAACGTTAGCTGATTCCCATAATCAGGTAAGCTAATAAAGAAGCACTAAGAAGATAGTTTAGAACTTACTTTTGATGATAACGTAACTGTTGATGCCAACGTAACGTAAACAAATGATAATGTAAGCTCCCAAGCTTTATTTATATTTCGACATTAGGCTCACTGCTGCTGGACCGCGGTTGTTACGCATGTACACAACCAAAACGCGCCGTATGCGACTGACTTCCTGGATGGGTACGTCGCGAAATCTGTCCCCGGGTACAAAACACTTATGTTCCGTTCCTCGGTGAAAGCGACTAGAGACCAAGACCAAGACCAGAGACTGCCAGGGTTAAAAAAAAATGTAATCATTTCGAACAATTGTTCGAAGAAGAAGAAAAAATACATTAACAAATCTCAACCTTATCGTTCACTCATTTGAAACATAATACAGTAGGCTTTACACAAACATAACCCATGATCGTCATAAATACAGCTTAGATATAAAAAAACAAACATTGCACAGTAACATTTTGTTAATCATTGAGCTGGTTTAATTTTAGATGCACTGATCTATTTATATAGGCCTACAGTTAATGCGTGCCAAAAATATCTCACCTAAATGGCCTTTGATCAGTATCTATGACACGATGTCTGGTTTAGAAGGAGAAACAAAATGGTAAAGAAAGTGTCACAACAATTCTTCTCGTCCTTCTCTGTAATTTCAACATCATAACTACATGGCAAACAAGCCATTTTTGCGCTTAAAACTTGCAGGTCACTTGACACATTCAAACCATAGACTGTAAATATTGTATATAAAATATATATATAATATATAGATTCAAACACAGCTTGGGGTTAAGGCAAGTAGTTATTTGGCATCATTAGATCCTCATCCAAGGAAAACACTTGTTCAACACCAGTAGCTTGTTGCTATCTATAATCGCTTTATAGTCCAGTCATTTTATGAAAAAAGGTTGAGCAAATTGCAACAGAAGCAAACTCAACTGATTTTGTATCCTCAATAAGTCCTGAGTAAGGGGGAAAAAGCCCCGAAGAATCCCAATAGGGGAAAGTTTTGAAAAAGACCCAAATATACCCAATTCATACGCCTATTCATTCTTTTTCTCACGCAAATAGGGAAAAAATGTATGACCCAGCCCCAAACCCCATCGCTGCAATAAGGTCGCAAGGACCTTAAGAACCCGAGTTACACCTTCTCAGAACCCGATATACTTTATATGACATGTTTTGACAAAGTTATTTGGTGCACTGAGGACAATTTTCCACTTCAGATTCATGATCCCCAATGTAATCAGATGGGAGCACGAAAATGAACTTTATTCAATCAGGCTCATCTTTGGATATGTTGTTCCCTGGGCCTAGTGGATTGCAGGAAAATTGCTGCCATGTCCCTGTGACCTTTAGAAACCGAGTTACACCCACTCATAGAACCCGGCAGGGTAAGGCTAAGGCTGGGGTTAGGGTTAGGGTTAGGTAGGATTAGGGTTAGGGTTAGGGTTAGGGTAGGGTTAGGGTTAGGGTAGGGGTAGGGTAATGGGCTGAAACAGGATGTCGGTAGGGGTACAGAAGACTCTAAAACGTGAATAACTTTTGACAGGTTTGTCCTATGAACTCAGAATCAATGGCTATCATACCATTTAGGGGCATGGCCTTTCCAACGGTACCACCCACGAGACTCTACGATGTCGGGAAGTGCTCGAACGTGATTGGTCGAAAGTTGTTTTTGACATATCTTGGGAACCGAAGGTGGTAGAGACCCAGGGACAAGACCAGTGTGTTCAGCGTGGCCAAATTATGTCAGACAAAGCGTAGTTTGGAGTCTCTAGGACCTTCCGTTGTGGAGTTATAGGGGCAAACGTCCCCCCATCTGAAATGAACGGGGCGAATTGGAAGTGAAAATTTACTAAGTGTTACTGTCAAGTGTGACTCGTGACAGTAGGATCTTCAGAACTCGAGTTGAACCGACTCAGAACCCGATTAGTAACCTAAAGAAAAAAGTCACCCAGAAATGGCTTAGGAGCATATTTCAGACCATTTGGAGCCCACTGGTATATACTTTATACGACATGTTTTGACAAAGTTATTTGGTGCACTGAGGACAATTTTCCACTTCAGATTCATGATCCCCAATGTAATCAGATGGGAGCACGAAAATGAACTTTATTCAATCAGGCTCCTCTTTGGATATGTTGTTCCCTGGGCCTAGTGGATTGCAGGAAAATTGCTGCCATGTCCCTGTGACCTTTAGAAACCGAGTTACAACCACTCATAGAACCCGGCAGGGTAAGGCTAAGGGTGGGGTTAGGGTTAGGGTTAGGGTAGGGTTAGGGTTAGGGTTAGGGTTAGGGTAGGGTTAGGGTTAGGGTTAGGGTAGGGTAATGGGCTGAAACAGGATGTCGGTAGGGGTACAGAAGACTCTAAAACGTGAATAACTTTTGACAGGTTTGTCCTATGAACTCAGAATCAATGGCTATCATACCATTTAGGGGCATGGCCTTTCCAACGGTACCACCCACGAGACTCTACGATGTCGGGAAGTGCTCGAACGTGATTGGTCGAAAGTTGTTTTTGAC
The DNA here is from genome assembly GCA_020745685.1 of Tautogolabrus adspersus. NCBI lineage: Eukaryota > Metazoa > Chordata > Actinopteri > Labriformes > Labridae > Tautogolabrus > Tautogolabrus adspersus. The sequence continues at coordinate 19,124,583 of CM036552.1, forward strand.
ATATCTTGGGAACCGAAGGTGGTAGAGACCCAGGGACAAGACCAGTGTGTTCAGCGTGGCCAAATTATGTCAGACAAAGCGTAGTTTAGAGTCTCTAGGACCTTCCGTTGTGGAGTTATAGGGGCAAACGTCCCCCCATCTGAAATGAACGGGGCGAATTGGAAGTGAAAATTTACTAAGTGTTACTGTCAAGTGTGACTCGTGACAGTAGGATCTTCAGAACTCGAGTTGAACCGACTCAGAACCCGATTAGTAACCTAAAGAAAAAAGTCACCCAGAAATGGCTTAGGAGCATATTTCAGACCATTTGGAGCCCACTGGTATATACTTTATACGACATGTTTTGACAAAGTTATTTGGTGCACTGAGGACAATTTTCCACTTCAGATTCATGATCCCCAATGTAATCAGATGGGAGCACGAAAATGAACTTTATTCAATCAGGCTCATCTTTGGATATGTTGTTCCCTGGGCCTAGTGGATTGCAGGAAAATTGCTGCCATGTCCCTGTGACCTTTAGAAACCGAGTTACACCCACTCATAGAACCCGGCAGGGTAAGGCTAAGGGTGGGGTTAGGGTTAGGGTTAGGGTAGGGTTAGGGTTAGGGTTAGGGTTAGGGTAGGGTTAGGGTTAGGGTTAGGGTAGGGTAATGGGCTGAAACAGGATGTCGGTAGGGGTACAGAAGACTCTAAAACGTGAATAACTTTTGACAGGTTTGTCCTATGAACTCAGAATCAATGGCTATCATACCATTTAGGGGCATGGCCTTTCCAACGGTACCACCCACGAGACTCTACGATGTCGGGAAGTGCTCGAACGTGATTGGTCGAAAGTTGTTTTTGACATATCTTGGGAACCGAAGGTGGTAGAGACCCAGGGACAAGACCAGTGTGTTCAGCGTGGCCAAATTATGTCAGACAAAGCGTAGTTTGGAGTCTCTAGGACCTTCCGTTGTGGAGTTATAGGGGCAAACGTCCCCCCATCTGAAATGAACGGGGCGAATTGGAAGTGAAAATTTACTAAGTGTTACTGTCAAGTGTGACTCGTGACAGTAGGATCTTCAGAACTCGAGTTGAACCGACTCAGAACCCGATTAGTAACCTAAAGAAAAAAGTCACCCAGAAATGGCTTAGGAGCATATTTCAGACCATTTGGAGCCCACTGGTATATACTTTATACGACATGTTTTGACAAAGTTATTTGGTGCACTGAGGACAATTTTCCACTTCAGATTCATGATCCCCAATGTAATCAGATGGGAGCACGAAAATGAACTTTATTCAATCAGGCTCATCTTTGGATATGTTGTTCCCTGGGCCTAGTGGATTGCAGGAAAATTGCTGCCATGTCCCTGTGACCTTTAGAAACCGAGTTACACCCACTCATAGAACCCGGCAGGGTAAGGCTAAGGGTGGGGTTAGGGTTAGGGTTAGGGTAGGGTTAGGGTTAGGGTTAGGGTTAGGGTTAGGGTAGGGTTAGGGTTAGGGTTAGGGTAGGGTAATGGGCTGAAACAGGATGTCGGTAGGGGTACAGAAGACTCTAAAACGTGAATAACTTTTGACAGGTTTGTCCTATGAACTCAGAATCAATGGCTATCATACCATTTAGGGGCATGGCCTTTCCAACGGTACCACCCACGAGACTCTACGATGTCGGGAAGTGCTCGAACGTGATTGGTCGAAAGTTGTTTTTGACATATCTTGGGAACCGAAGGTGGTAGAGACCCAGGGACAAGACCAGTGTGTTCAGCGTGGCCAAATTATGTCAGACAAAGCGTAGTTTGGAGTCTCTAGGACCTTCCGTTGTGGAGTTATAGGGGCAAACGTCCCCCCATCTGAAATGAACGGGGCGAATTGGAAGTGAAAATTTACTAAGTGTTACTGTCAAGTGTGACTCGTGACAGTAGGATCTTCAGAACTCGAGTTGAACCGACTCAGAACCCGATTAGTAACCTAAAGAAAAAAGTCACCCAGAAATGGCTTAGGAGCATATTTCAGACCATTTGGAGCCCACTGGTATATACTTTATACGACATGTTTTGACAAAGTTATTTGGTGCACTGAGGACAATTTTCCACTTCAGATTCATGATCCCCAATGTAATCAGATGGGAGCACGAAAATGAACTTTATTCAATCAGGCTCATCTTTGGATATGTTGTTCCCTGGGCCTAGTGGATTGCAGGAAAATTGCTGCCATGTCCCTGTGACCTTCAGAAACCGAGTTACACCCACTCATAGAACCCGGCAGGGTAAGGCTAAGGGTGGGGTTAGGGTTAGGGTTAGGGTAGGGTTAGGGTTAGGGTTAGGGTTAGGGTAGGGTTAGGGTTAGGGTTAGGGTAGGGTAATGGGCTGAAACAGGATGTCGGTAGGGGTACAGAAGACTCTAAAACGTGAATAACTTCTGACAGGTTTGTCCTATGAACTCAGAATCAATGGCTATCATACCATTTAGGGGCATGGCCTTTCCAACGGTACCACCCACGAGACTCTACGATGTCGGGAAGTGCTCGAACGTGATTGGTCGAAAGTTGTTTTTGACATATCTTGGGAACCGAAGGTGGTAGAGACCCAGGGACAAGACCAGTGTGTTCAGCGTGGCCAAATTATGTCAGACAAAGCGTAGTTTGGAGTCTCTAGGACCTTCCGTTGTGGAGTTATAGGGGCAAACGTCCCCCCATCTGAAATGAACGGGGCGAATTGGAAGTGAAAATTTACTAAGTGTTACTGTCAAGTGTGACTCGTGACAGTAGGATCTTCAGAACTCGAGTTGAACCGACTCAGAACCCGATTAGTAACCTAAAGAAAAAAGTCACCCAGAAATGGCTTAGGAGCATATTTCAGACCATTTGGAGCCCACTGGTATATACTTTATACGACATGTTTTGACAAAGTTATTTGGTGCACTGAGGACAATTTTCCACTTCAGATTCATGATCCCCAATGTAATCAGATGGGAGCACGAAAATGAACTTTATTCAATCAGGCTCCTCTTTGGATATGTTGTTCCCTGGGCCTAGTGGATTGCAGGAAAATTGCTGCCATGTCCCTGTGACCTTTAGAAACCGAGTTACACCCACTCATAGAACCCGGCAGGGTAAGGCTAAGGGTGGGGTTAGGGTTAGGGTTAGGGTTAGGGTTAGGGTTAGGGTTAGGGTAGGGTTAGGGTTAGGGTTAGGGTAGGGGTAGGGTAATGGGCTGAAACAGGATGTCGGTAGGGGTACAGAAGACTCTAAAACGTGAATAACTTTTGACAGGTTTGTCCTATGAACTCAGAATCAATGGCTATCATACCATTTAGGGGCATGGCCTTTCCAACGGTACCACCCACGAGACTCTACGATGTCGGGAAGTGCTCGAACGTGATTGGTCGAAAGTTGTTTTTGACATATCTTGGGAACCGAAGGTGGTAGAGACCCAGGGACAAGACCAGTGTGTTCAGCGTGGCCAAATTATGTCAGACAAAGCGTAGTTTGGAGTCTCTAGGACCTTCCGTTGTGGAGTTATAGGGGCAAACGTCCCCCCATCTGAAATGAACGGGGCGAATTGGAAGTGAAAATTTACTAAGTGTTACTGTCAAGTGTGACTCGTGACAGTAGGATCTTCAGAACTCGAGTTGAACCGACTCAGAACCCGATTAGTAACCTAAAGAAAAAAGTCACCCAGAAATGGCTTAGGAGCATATTTCAGACCATTTGGAGCCCACTGGTATATACTTTATACGACATGTTTTGACAAAGTTATTTGGTGCACTGAGGACAATTTTCCACTTCAGATTCATGACCCCCAATGTAATCAGATGGGAGCACGAAAATGAACTTTATTCAATCAGGCTCCTCTTTGGATATGTTGTTCCCTGGGCCTAGTGGATTGCAGGAAAATTGCTGCCATGTCCCTGTGACCTTTAGAAACCGAGTTACAACCACTCATAGAACCCGGCAGGGTAAGGCTAAGGGTGGGGTTAGGGTTAGGGTTAGGGTAGGGTTAGGGTTAGGGTTAGGGTTAGGGTAGGGTTAGGGTTAGGGTTAGGGTAGGGTAATGGGCTGAAACAGGATGTCGGTAGGGGTACAGAAGACTCTAAAACGTGAATAACTTTTGACAGGTTTGTCCTATGAACTCAGAATCAATGGCTATCATACCATTTAGGGGCATGGCCTTTCCAACGGTACCACCCACGAGACTCTACGATGTCGGGAAGTGCTCGAACGTGATTGGTCGAAAGTTGTTTTTGACATATCTTGGGAACCGAAGGTGGTAGAGACCCAGGGACAAGACCAGTGTGTTCAGCGTGGCCAAAGTATGTCAGACAAAGCGTAGTTTGGAGTCTCTAGGACCTTCCGTTGTGGAGTTATAGGGGCAAACGTCCCCCCATCTGAAATGAACGGGGCGAATTGGAAGTGAAAATTTACTAAGTGTTACTGTCAAGTGTGACTCGTGACAGTAGGATCTTCAGAACTCGAGTTGAACCGACTCAGAACCCGATTAGTAACCTAAAGAAAAAAGTCACCCAGAAATGGCTTAGGAGCATATTTCAGACCATTTGGAGCCCACTGGTATATACTTTATACGACATGTTTTGACAAAGTTATTTGGTGCACTGAGGACAATTTTCCACTTCAGATTCATGATCCCCAATGTAATCAGATAGGAGCACGAAAATGAACGTTATCCAATCAGGCTCATCTTTGGATATGTTGTTCCCTGGGCCTAGTGGATTGCAGGAAAATTGCTGCCATGTCCCTGTGACCTTCAGAACCCGAGTTACACCCACTCATAGAACCCGACAGGGTAAGGCTAAGGGTGGGGTTAGGGTTAGGGTTAGGGTAGGGTTAGGGTTAGGGTTAGGGTTAGGGTAGGGTTAGGGTTAGGGTTAGGGTAGGGTAATGGGCTAAAACAGGATGTCGGTAGGGGTACAGAAGACTCTAAAACATGAATAACTTCTGACAGGTTTGTCCTATGAACTCAGAATCAATGACTATCATACCATTTAGGGGCATGGCCTTTCCAATGGTACCACCCACGAGACTCTACGATGTCGGGAAGTGCTCGAACGTGATTGGTCGAAAGTTGTTTTTGACATATCTTGGGAACCGAAGGTGGTAGAGACCCAGGGACAAGACCAGTGTGTTCAGCGTGGCCAAATTATGTCAGACAAAGCGTAGTTTGGAGTCTCTAGGACCTTCCGTTGTGGAGTTATAGGGGCAAACGTCCCCCCATCTGAAATGAACGGGGCGAATTGGAAGTGAAAATTTACTAAGTGTTACTGTCAAGTGTGACTCGTGACAGTAGGATCTTCAGAACTCGAGTTGAACCGACTCAGAACCCGATTAGTAACCTAAAGAAAAAAGTCACCCAGAAATGGCTTAGGAGCATATTTCAGACCATTTGGAGCCCACTGGTATATACTTTATACGACATGTTTTGACAAAGTTATTTGGTGCACTGAGGACAATTTTCCACTTCAGATTCATGATCCCCAATGTAATCAGATGGGAGCACGAAAATGAACTTTATTCAATCAGGCTCATCTTTGGATATGTTGTTCCCTGGGCCTAGTGGATTGCAGGAAAATTGCTGCCATGTCCCTGTGACCTTTAGAAACCGAGTTACACCCACTCATAGAACCCGGCAGGGTAAGGCTAAGGGTGGGGTTAGGGTTAGGGTTAGGGTAGGGTTAGGGTTAGGGTTAGGGTTAGGGTTAGGGTAGGGTTAGGGTTAGGGTTAGGGTAGGGTAATGGGCTGAAACAGGATGTCGGTAGGGGTACAGAAGACTCTAAAACGTGAATAACTTTTGACAGGTTTGTCCTATGAACTCAGAATCAATGGCTATCATACCATTTAGGGGCATGGCCTTTCCAACGGTACCACCCACGAGACTCTACGATGTCGGGAAGTGCTCGAACGTGATTGGTCGAAAGTTGTTTTTGACATATCTTGGGAACCGAAGGTGGTAGAGACCCAGGGACAAGACCAGTGTGTTCAGCGTGGCCAAATTATGTCAGACAAAGCGTAGTTTGGAGTCTCTAGGACCTTCCGTTGTGGAGTTATAGGGGCAAACGTCCCCCCATCTGAAATGAACGGGGCGAATTGGAAGTGAAAATTTACTAAGTGTTACTGTCAAGTGTGACTCGTGACAGTAGGATCTTCAGAACTCGAGTTGAACCGACTCAGAACCCGATTAGTAACCTAAAGAAAAAAGTCACCCAGAAATGGCTTAGGAGCATATTTCAGACCATTTGGAGCCCACTGGTATATACTTTATACGACATGTTTTGACAAAGTTATTTGGTGCACTGAGGACAATTTTCCACTTCAGATTCATGATCCCCAATGTAATCAGATGGGAGCACGAAAATGAACTTTATTCAATCAGGCTCATCTTTGGATATGTTGTTCCCTGGGCCTAGTGGATTGCAGGAAAATTGCTGCCATGTCCCTGTGACCTTTAGAAACCGAGTTACACCCACTCATAGAACCCGGCAGGGTAAGGCTAAGGGTGGGGTTAGGGTTAGGGTTAGGGTAGGGTTAGGGTTAGGGTTAGGGTTAGGGTTAGGGTAGGGTTAGGGTTAGGGTTAGGGTAGGGTAATGGGCTGAAACAGGATGTCGGTAGGGGTACAGAAGACTCTAAAACGTGAATAACTTTTGACAGGTTTGTCCTATGAACTCAGAATCAATGGCTATCATACCATTTAGGGGCATGGCCTTTCCAACGGTACCACCCACGAGACTCTACGATGTCGGGAAGTGCTCGAACGTGATTGGTCGAAAGTTGTTTTTGACATATCTTGGGAACCGAAGGTGGTAGAGACCCAGGGACAAGACCAGTGTGTTCAGCGTGGCCAAATTATGTCAGACAAAGCGTAGTTTGGAGTCTCTAGGACCTTCCGTTGTGGAGTTATAGGGGCAAACGTCCCCCCATCTGAAATGAACGGGGCGAATTGGAAGTGAAAATTTACTAAGTGTTACTGTCAAGTGTGACTCGTGACAGTAGGATCTTCAGAACTCGAGTTGAACCGACTCAGAACCCGATTAGTAACCTAAAGAAAAAAGTCACCCAGAAATGGCTTAGGAGCATATTTCAGACCATTTGGAGCCCACTGGTATATACTTTATACGACATGTTTTGACAAAGTTATTTGGTGCACTGAGGACAATTTTCCACTTCAGATTCATGATCCCCAATGTAATCAGATGGGAGCACGAAAATGAACTTTATTCAATCAGGCTCATCTTTGGATATGTTGTTCCCTGGGCCTAGTGGATTGCAGGAAAATTGCTGCCATGTCCCTGTGACCTTTAGAAACCGAGTTACACCCACTCATAGAACCCGGCAGGGTAAGGCTAAGGGTGGGGTTAGGGTTAGGGTAGGGTTAGGGTTAGGGTTAGGGTTAGGGTTAGGGTTAGGGTTAGGGTTAGGGTAGGGTAGGGTAATGGGCTGAAACAGGATGTCGGTAGGGGTACAGAAGACTCTAAAACGTGAATAACTTTTGACAGGTTTGTCCTATGAACTCAGAATCAATGGCTATCATACCATTTAGGGGCATGGCCTTTCCAACGGTACCACCCACGAGACTCTACGATGTCGGGAAGTGCTCGAACGTGATTGGTCGAAAGTTGTTTTTGACATATCTTGGGAACCGAAGGTGGTAGAGACCCAGGGACAAGACCAGTGTGTTCAGCGTGGCCAAATTATGTCAGACAAAGCGTAGTTTGGAGTCTCTAGGACCTTCCGTTGTGGAGTTATAGGGGCAAACGTCCCCCCATCTGAAATGAACGGGGCGAATTGGAAGTGAAAATTTACTAAGTGTTACTGTCAAGTGTGACTCGTGACAGTAGGATCTTCAGAACTCGAGTTGAACCGACTCAGAACCCGATTAGTAACCTAAAGAAAAAAGTCACCCAGAAATGGCTTAGGAGCATATTTCAGACCATTTGGAGCCCACTGGTATATACTTTATACGACATGTTTTGACAAAGTTATTTGGTGCACTGAGGACAATTTTCCACTTCAGATTCATGATCCCCCAATGTAATCAGATGGGAGCACGAAAATGAACTTTATTCAATCAGGCTCATCTTTGGATATGTTGTTCCCTGGGCCTAGTGGATTGCAGGAAAATTGCTGCCATGTCCCTGTGACCTTTAGAAACCGAGTTACAACCACTCATAGAACCCGGCAGGGTAAGGCTAAGGGTGGGGTTAGGGTTAGGGTTAGGGTAGGGTTAGGGTTAGGGTTAGGGTTAGGGTAGGGTAGGGTTAGGGTTAGGGTTAGGGTAGGGTAATGGGCTGAAACAGGATGTCGGTAGGGGTACAGAAGACTCTAAAACGTGAATAACTTTTGACAGGTTTGTCCTATGAACTCAGAATCAATGGCTATCATACCATTTAGGGGCATGGCCTTTCCAACGGTACCACCCACGAGACTCTACGATGTCGGGAAGTGCTCGAACGTGATTGGTCGAAAGTTGTTTTTGACATATCTTGGGAACCGAAGGTGGTAGAGACCCAGGGACAAGACCAGTGTGTTCAGCGTGGCCAAATTATGTCAGACAAAGCGTAGTTTGGAGTCTCTAGGACCTTCCGTTGTGGAGTTATAGGGGCAAACGTCCCCCCATCTGAAATGAACGGGGCGAATTGGAAGTGAAAATTTACTAAGTGTTACTGTCAAGTGTGACTCGTGACAGTAGGATCTTCAGAACTCGAGTTGAACCGACTCAGAACCCGATTAGTAACCTAAAGAAAAAAGTCACCCAGAAATGGCTTAGGAGCATATTTCAGACCATTTGGAGCCCACTGGTATATACTTTATACGACATGTTTTGACAAAGTTATTTGGTGCACTGAGGACAATTTTCCACTTCAGATTCATGATCCCCAATGTAATCAGATGGGAGCACGAAAATGAACTTTATTCAATCAGGCTCATCTTTGGATATGTTGTTCCCTGGGCCTAGTGGATTGCAGGAAAATTGCTGCCATGTCCCTGTGACCTTTAGAAACCGAGTTACACCCACTCATAGAACCCGGCAGGGTAAGGCTAAGGGTGGGGTTAGGGTTAGGGTTAGGGTAGGGTTAGGGTTAGGGTTAGGGTTAGGGTTAGGGTAGGGTTAGGGTTAGGGTTAGGGTAGGGTAATGGGCTGAAACAGGATGTCGGTAGGGGTACAGAAGACTCTAAAACGTGAATAACTTTTGACAGGTTTGTCCTATGAACTCAGAATCAATGGCTATCATACCATTTAGGGGCATGGCCTTTCCAACGGTACCACCCACGAGACTCTACGATGTCGGGAAGTGCTCGAACGTGATTGGTCGAAAGTTGTTTTTGACATATCTTGGGAACCGAAGGTGGTAGAGACCCAGGGACAAGACCAGTGTGTTCAGCGTGGCCAAATTATGTCAGACAAAGCGTAGTTTGGAGTCTCTAGGACCTTCCGTTGTGGAGTTATAGGGGCAAACGTCCCCCCATCTGAAATGAACGGGGCGAATTGGAAGTGAAAATTTACTAAGTGTTACTGTCAAGTGTGACTCGTGACAGTAGGATCTTCAGAACTCGAGTTGAACCGACTCAGAACCCGATTAGTAACCTAAAGAAAAAAGTCACCCAGAAATGGCTTAGGAGCATATTTCAGACCATTTGGAGCCCACTGGTATATACTTTATACGACATGTTTTGACAAAGTTATTTGGTGCACTGAGGACAATTTTCCACTTCAGATTCATGATCCCCAATGTAATCAGATGGGAGCACGAAAATGAACTTTATTCAATCAGGCTCATCTTTGGATATGTTGTTCCCTGGGCCTAGTGGATTGCAGGAAAATTGCTGCCATGTCCCTGTGACCTTTAGAAACCGAGTTACACCCACTCATAGAACCCGGCAGGGTAAGGCTAAGGGTGGGGTTAGGGTTAGGGTTAGGGTAGGGTTAGGGTTAGGGTTAGGGTTAGGGTTAGGGTAGGGTTAGGGTTAGGGTTAGGGTAGGGTAATGGGCTGAAACAGGATGTCGGTAGGGGTACAGAAGACTCTAAAACGTGAATAACTTTTGACAGGTTTGTCCTATGAACTCAGAATCAATGGCTATCATACCATTTAGGGGCATGGCCTTTCCAACGGTACCACCCACGAGACTCTACGATGTCGGGAAGTGCTCGAACGTGATTGGTCGAAAGTTGTTTTTGACATATCTTGGGAACCGAAGGTGGTAGAGACCCAGGGACAAGACCAGTGTGTTCAGCGTGGCCAAATTATGTCAGACAAAGCGTAGTTTGGAGTCTCTAGGACCTTCCGTTGTGGAGTTATAGGGGCAAACGTCCCCCCATCTGAAATGAACGGGGCGAATTGGAAGTGAAAATTTACTAAGTGTTACTGTCAAGTGTGACTCGTGACAGTAGGATCTTCAGAACTCGAGTTGAACCGACTCAGAACCCGATTAGTAACCTAAAGAAAAAAGTCACCCAGAAATGGCTTAGGAGCATATTTCAGACCATTTGGAGCCCACTGGTATATACTTTATACGACATGTTTTGACAAAGTTATTTGGTGCACTGAGGACAATTTTCCACTTCAGATTCATGATCCCCAATGTAATCAGATGGGAGCACGAAAATGAACTTTATTCAATCAGGCTCATCTTTGGATATGTTGTTCCCTGGGCCTAGTGGATTGCAGGAAAATTGCTGCCATGTCCCTGTGACCTTTAGAAACCGAGTTACACCCACTCATAGAACCCGGCAGGGTAAGGCTAAGGGTGGGGTTAGGGTTAGGGTTAGGGTAGGGTTAGGGTTAGGGTTAGGGTTAGGGTTAGGGTAGGGTTAGGGTTAGGGTTAGGGTAGGGTAATGGGCTGAAACAGGATGTCGGTAGGGGTACAGAAGACTCTAAAACGTGAATAACTTTTGACAGGTTTGTCCTATGAACTCAGAATCAATGGCTATCATACCATTTAGGGGCATGGCCTTTCCAACGGTACCACCCACGAGACTCTACGATGTCGGGAAGTGCTCGAACGTGATTGGTCGAAAGTTGTTTTTGACATATCTTGGGAACCGAAGGTGGTAGAGACCCAGGGACAAGACCAGTGTGTTCAGCGTGGCCAAATTATGTCAGACAAAGCGTAGTTTGGAGTCTCTAGGACCTTCCGTTGTGGAGTTATAGGGGCAAACGTCCCCCCATCTGAAATGAACGGGGCGAATTGGAAGTGAAAATTTACTAAGTGTTACTGTCAAGTGTGACTCGTGACAGTAGGATCTTCAGAACTCGAGTTGAACCGACTCAGAACCCGATTAGTAACCTAAAGAAAAAAGTCACCCAGAAATGGCTTAGGAGCATATTTCAGACCATTTGGAGCCCACTGGTATATACTTTATACGACATGTTTTGACAAAGTTATTTGGTGCACTGAGGACAATTTTCCACTTCAGATTCATGATCCCCAATGTAATCAGATGGGAGCACGAAAATGAACTTTATTCAATCAGGCTCATCTTTGGATATGTTGTTCCCTGGGCCTAGTGGATTGCAGGAAAATTGCTGCCATGTCCCTGTGACCTTTAGAAACCGAGTTACACCCACTCATAGAACCCGGCAGGGTAAGGCTAAGGGTGGGGTTAGGGTTAGGGTTAGGGTAGGGTTAGGGTTAGGGTTAGGGTTAGGGTTAGGGTAGGGTTAGGGTTAGGGTTAGGGTAGGGTAATGGGCTGAAACAGGATGTCGGTAGGGGTACAGAAGACTCTAAAACGTGAATAACTTTTGACAGGTTTGTCCTATGAACTCAGAATCAATGGCTATCATACCATTTAGGGGCATGGCCTTTCCAACGGTACCACCCACGAGACTCTACGATGTCGGGAAGTGCTCGAACGTGATTGGTCGAAAGTTGTTTTTGACATATCTTGGGAACCGAAGGTGGTAGAGACCCAGGGACAAGACCAGTGTGTTCAGCGTGGCCAAATTATGTCAGACAAAGCGTAGTTTGGAGTCTCTAGGACCTTCCGTTGTGGAGTTATAGGGGCAAACGTCCCCCCATCTGAAATGAACGGGGCGAATTGGAAGTGAAAATTTACTAAGTGTTACTGTCAAGTGTGACTCGTGACAGTAGGATCTTCAGAACTCGAGTTGAACCGACTCAGAACCCGATTAGTAACCTAAAGAAAAAAGTCACCCAGAAATGGCTTAGGAGCATATTTCAGACCATTTGGAGCCCACTGGTATATACTTTATACGACATGTTTTGACAAAGTTATTTGGTGCACTGAGGACAATTTTCCACTTCAGATTCATGATCCCCAATGTAATCAGATGGGAGCACGAAAATGAACTTTATTCAATCAGGCTCATCTTTGGATATGTTGTTCCCTGGGCCTAGTGGATTGCAGGAAAATTGCTGCCATGTCCCTGTGACCTTTAGAAACCGAGTTACACCCACTCATAGAACCCGGCAGGGTAAGGCTAAGGGTGGGGTTAGGGTTAGGGTTAGGGTAGGGTTAGGGTTAGGGTTAGGGTTAGGGTTAGGGTAGGGTTAGGGTTAGGGTTAGGGTAGGGTAATGGGCTGAAACAGGATGTCGGTAGGGGTACAGAAGACTCTAAAACGTGAATAACTTTTGACAGGTTTGTCCTATGAACTCAGAATCAATGGCTATCATACCATTTAGGGGCATGGCCTTTCCAACGGTACCACCCACGAGACTCTACGATGTCGGGAAGTGCTCGAACGTGATTGGTCGAAAGTTGTTTTTGACATATCTTGGGAACCGAAGGTGGTAGAGACCCAGGGACAAGACCAGTGTGTTCAGCGTGGCCAAATTATGTCAGACAAAGCGTAGTTTGGAGTCTCTAGGACCTTCCGTTGTGGAGTTATAGGGGCAAACGTCCCCCCATCTGAAATGAACGGGGCGAATTGGAAGTGAAAATTTACTAAGTGTTACTGTCAAGTGTGACTCGTGACAGTAGGATCTTCAGAACTCGAGTTGAACCGACTCAGAACCCGATTAGTAACCTAAAGAAAAAAGTCACCCAGAAATGGCTTAGGAGCATATTTCAGACCATTTGGAGCCCACTGGTATATACTTTATACGACATGTTTTGACAAAGTTATTTGGTGCACTGAGGACAATTTTCCACTTCAGATTCATGATCCCCAATGTAATCAGATGGGAGCACGAAAATGAACTTTATTCAATCAGGCTCATCTTTGGATATGTTGTTCCCTGGGCCTAGTGGATTGCAGGAAAATTGCTGCCATGTCCCTGTGACCTTTAGAAACCGAGTTACACCCACTCATAGAACCCGGCAGGGTAAGGCTAAGGGTGGGGTTAGGGTTAGGGTTAGGGTTAGGGTTAGGGTTAGGGTTAGGGTTAGGGTTAGGGTTAGGGTTAGGGTTAGGGTAGGGTAATGGGCTGAAACAGGATGTCGGTAGGGGTACAGAAGACTCTAAAACGTGAATAACTTTTGACAGGTTTGTCCTATGAACTCAGAATCAATGGCTATCATACCATTTAGGGGCATGGCCTTTCCAACGGTACCACCCACGAGACTCTACGATGTCGGGAAGTGCTCGAACGTGATTGGTCGAAAGTTGTTTTTGACATATCTTGGGAACCGAAGGTGGTAGAGACCCAGGGACAAGACCAGTGTGTTCAGCGTGGCCAAATTATGTCAGACAAAGCGTAGTTTGGAGTCTCTAGGACCTTCCGTTGTGGAGTTATAGGGGCAAACGTCCCCCCATCTGAAATGAACGGGGCGAATTGGAAGTGAAAATTTACTAAGTGTTACTGTCAAGTGTGACTCGTGACAGTAGGATCTTCAGAACTCGAGTTGAACCGACTCAGAACCCGATTAGTAACCTAAAGAAAAAAGTCACCCAGAAATGGCTTAGGAGCATATTTCAGACCATTTGGAGCCCACTGGTATATACTTTATACGACATGTTTTGACAAAGTTATTTGGTGCACTGAGGACAATTTTCCACTTCAGATTCATGATCCCCAATGTAATCAGATGGGAGCACGAAAATGAACTTTATTCAATCAGGCTCCTCTTTGGATATGTTGTTCCCTGGGCCTAGTGGATTGCAGGAAAATTGCTGCCATGTCCCTGTGACCTTTAGAAACCGAGTTACAACCACTCATAGAACCCGGCAGGGTAAGGCTAAGGGTGGGGTTAGGGTTAGGGTTAGGGTAGGGTTAGGGTTAGGGTTAGGGTTAGGGGTAGGGTTAGGGTTAGGGTTAGGGTAGGGTAATGGGCTGAAACAGGATGTCGGTAGGGGTACAGAAGACTCTAAAACGTGAATAACTTTTGACAGGTTTGTCCTATGAACTCAGAATCAATGGCTATCATACCATTTAGGGGCATGGCCTTTCCAACGGTACCACCCACGAGACTCTACGATGTCGGGAAGTGCTCGAACGTGATTGGTCGAAAGTTGTTTTTGACATATCTTGGGAACCGAAGGTGGTAGAGACCCAGGGACAAGACCAGTGTGTTCAGCGTGGCCAAAGTATGTCAGACAAAGCGTAGTTTGGAGTCTCTAGGACCTTCCGTTGTGGAGTTATAGGGGCAAACGTCCCCCCATCTGAAATGAACGGGGCGAATTGGAAGTGAAAATTTACTAAGTGTTACTGTCAAGTGTGACTCGTGACAGTAGGATCTTCAGAACTCGAGTTGAACCGACTCAGAACCCGATTAGTAACCTAAAGAAAAAAGTCACCCAGAAATGGCTTAGGAGCATATTTCAGACCATTTGGAGCCCACTGGTATATACTTTATACGACATGTTTTGACAAAGTTATTTGGTGCACTGAGGACAATTTTCCACTTCAGATTCATGATCCCCAATGTAATCAGATGGGAGCACGAAAATGAACTTTATTCAATCAGGCTCATCTTTGGATATGTTGTTCCCTGGGCCTAGTGGATTGCAGGAAAATTGCTGCCATGTCCCTGTGACCTTTAGAAACCGAGTTACACCCACTCATAGAACCCGGCAGGGTAAGGCTAAGGGTGGGGTTAGGGTTAGGGTTAGGGTAGGGTAGGGTTAGGGTTAGGGTTAGGGTTAGGGTAGGGTTAGGGTTAGGGTTAGGGTAGGGTAATGGGCTGAAACAGGATGTCGGTAGGGGTACAGAAGACTCTAAAACGTGAATAACTTTTGACAGGTTTGTCCTATGAACTCAGAATCAATGGCTATCATACCATTTAGGGGCATGGCCTTTCCAACGGTACCACCCACGAGACTCTACGATGTCGGGAAGTGCTCGAACGTGATTGGTCGAAAGTTGTTTTTGACATATCTTGGGAACCGAAGGTGGTAGAGACCCAGGGACAAGACCAGTGTGTTCAGCGTGGCCAAATTATGTCAGACAAAGCGTAGTTTGGAGTCTCTAGGACCTTCCGTTGTGGAGTTATAGGGGCAAACGTCCCCCCATCTGAAATGAACGGGGCGAATTGGAAGTGAAAATTTACTAAGTGTTACTGTCAAGTGTGACTCGTGACAGTAGGATCTTCAGAACTCGAGTTGAACCGACTCAGAACCCGATTAGTAACCTAAAGAAAAAAGTCACCCAGAAATGGCTTAGGAGCATATTTCAGACCATTTGGAGCCCACTGGTATATACTTTATACGACATGTTTTGACAAAGTTATTTGGTGCACTGAGGACAATTTTCCACTTCAGATTCATGATCCCCAATGTAATCAGATGGGAGCACGAAAATGAACTTTATTCAATCAGGCTCATCTTTGGATATGTTGTTCCCTGGGCCTAGTGGATTGCAGGAAAATTGCTGCCATGTCCCTGTGACCTTTAGAAACCGAGTTACACCCACTCATAGAACCCGGCAGGGTAAGGCTAAGGGTGGGGTTAGGGTTAGGGTTAGGGTAGGGTTAGGGTTAGGGTTAGGGTTAGGGTAGGGGGTTAGGGTTAGGGTTAGGGTAGGGTAATGGGCTGAAACAGGATGTCGGTAGGGGTACAGAAGACTCTAAAACGTGAATAACTTTTGACAGGTTTGTCCTATGAACTCAGAATCAATGGCTATCATACCATTTAGGGGCATGGCCTTTCCAACGGTACCACCCACGAGACTCTACGATGTCGGGAAGTGCTCGAACGTGATTGGTCGAAAGTTGTTTTTGACATATCTTGGGAACCGAAGGTGGTAGAGACCCAGGGACAAGACCAGTGTGTTCAGCGTGGCCAAATTATGTCAGACAAAGCGTAGTTTGGAGTCTCTAGGACCTTCCGTTGTGGAGTTATAGGGGCAAACGTCCCCCCATCTGAAATGAACGGGGCGAATTGGAAGTGAAAATTTACTAAGTGTTACTGTCAAGTGTGACTCGTGACAGTAGGATCTTCAGAACTCGAGTTGAACCGACTCAGAACCCGATTAGTAACCTAAAGAAAAAAGTCACCCAGAAATGGCTTAGGAGCATATTTCAGACCATTTGGAGCCCACTGGTATATACTTTATACGACATGTTTTGACAAAGTTATTTGGTGCACTGAGGACAATTTTCCACTTCAGATTCATGATCCCCAATGTAATCAGATGGGAGCACGAAAATGAACTTTATTCAATCAGGCTCATCTTTGGATATGTTGTTCCCTGGGCCTAGTGGATTGCAGGAAAATTGCTGCCATGTCCCTGTGACCTTTAGAAACCGAGTTACACCCACTCATAGAACCCGGCAGGGTAAGGCTAAGGGTGGGGTTAGGGTTAGGGTTAGGGTAGGGTTAGGGTTAGGGTTAGGGTTAGGGTTAGGGTAGGGTTAGGGTTAGGGTTAGGGTAGGGTAATGGGCTGAAACAGGATGTCGGTAGGGGTACAGAAGACTCTAAAACGTGAATAACTTTTGACAGGTTTGTCCTATGAACTCAGAATCAATGGCTATCATACCATTTAGGGGCATGGCCTTTCCAACGGTACCACCCACGAGACTCTACGATGTCGGGAAGTGCTCGAACGTGATTGGTCGAAAGTTGTTTTTGACATATCTTGGGAACCGAAGGTGGTAGAGACCCAGGGACAAGACCAGTGTGTTCAGCGTGGCCAAATTATGTCAGACAAAGCGTAGTTTGGAGTCTCTAGGACCTTCCGTTGTGGAGTTATAGGGGCAAACGTCCCCCCATCTGAAATGAACGGGGCGAATTGGAAGTGAAAATTTACTAAGTGTTACTGTCAAGTGTGACTCGTGACAGTAGGATCTTCAGAACTCGAGTTGAACCGACTCAGAACCCGATTAGTAACCTAAAGAAAAAAGTCACCCAGAAATGGCTTAGGAGCATATTTCAGACCATTTGGAGCCCACTGGTATATACTTTATACGACATGTTTTGACAAAGTTATTTGGTGCACTGAGGACAATTTTCCACTTCAGATTCATGATCCCCAATGTAATCAGATGGGAGCACGAAAATGAACTTTATTCAATCAGGCTCATCTTTGGATATGTTGTTCCCTGGGCCTAGTGGATTGCAGGAAAATTGCTGCCATGTCCCTGTGACCTTTAGAAACCGAGTTACACCCACTCATAGAACCCGGCAGGGTAAGGCTAAGGGTGGGGTTAGGGTTAGGGTTAGGGTAGGGTTAGGGTTAGGGTTAGGGTTAGGGTAGGGTTAGGGTTAGGGTTAGGGTAGGGTAATGGGCTGAAACAGGATGTCGGTAGGGGTACAGAAGACTCTAAAACGTGAATAACTTTTGACAGGTTTGTCCTATGAACTCAGAATCAATGGCTATCATACCATTTAGGGGCATGGCCTTTCCAACGGTACCACCCACGAGACTCTACGATGTCGGGAAGTGCTCGAACGTGATTGGTCGAAAGTTGTTTTTGACATATCTTGGGAACCGAAGGTGGTAGAGACCCAGGGACAAGACCAGTGTGTTCAGCGTGGCCAAATTATGTCAGACAAAGCGTAGTTTGGAGTCTCTAGGACCTTCCGTTGTGGAGTTATAGGGGCAAACGTCCCCCCATCTGAAATGAACGGGGCGAATTGGAAGTGAAAATTTACTAAGTGTTACTGTCAAGTGTGACTCGTGACAGTAGGATCTTCAGAACTCGAGTTGAACCGACTCAGAACCCGATTAGTAACCTAAAGAAAAAAGTCACCCAGAAATGGCTTAGGAGCATATTTCAGACCATTTGGAGCCCACTGGTATATACTTTATACGACATGTTTTGACAAAGTTATTTGGTGCACTGAGGACAATTTTCCACTTCAGATTCATGATCCCCAATGTAATCAGATGGGAGCACGAAAATGAACTTTATTCAATCAGGCTCCTCTTTGGATATGTTGTTCCCTGGGCCTAGTGGATTGCAGGAAAATTGCTGCCATGTCCCTGTGACCTTTAGAAACCGAGTTACACCCACTCATAGAACCCGGCAGGGTAAGGCTAAGGGTGGGGTTAGGGTTAGGGTTAGGGTAGGGTTAGGGTTAGGGTTAGGGTTAGGGTAGGGTTAGGGTTAGGGTTAGGGTAGGGGTAGGGTAATGGGCTGAAACAGGATGTCGGTAGGGGTACAGAAGACTCTAAAACGTGAATAACTTTTGACAGGTTTGTCCTATGAACTCAGAATCAATGGCTATCATACCATTTAGGGGCATGGCCTTTCCAACGGTACCACCCACGAGACTCTACGATGTCGGGAAGTGCTCGAACGTGATTGGTCGAAAGTTGTTTTTGACATATCTTGGGAACCGAAGGTGGTAGAGACCCAGGGACAAGACCAGTGTGTTCAGCGTGGCCAAATTATGTCAGACAAAGCGTAGTTTGGAGTCTCTAGGACCTTCCGTTGTGGAGTTATAGGGGCAAACGTCCCCCCATCTGAAATGAACGGGGCGAATTGGAAGTGAAAATTTACTAAGTGTTACTGTCAAGTGTGACTCGTGACAGTAGGATCTTCAGAACTCGAGTTGAACCGACTCAGAACCCGATTAGTAACCTAAAGAAAAAAGTCACCCAGAAATGGCTTAGGAGCATATTTCAGACCATTTGGAGCCCACTGGTATATACTTTATACGACATGTTTTGACAAAGTTATTTGGTGCACTGAGGACAATTTTCCACTTCAGATTCATGATCCCCAATGTAATCAGATGGGAGCACGAAAATGAACTTTATTCAATCAGGCTCCTCTTTGGATATGTTGTTCCCTGGGCCTAGTGGATTGCAGGAAAATTGCTGCCATGTCCCTGTGACCTTTAGAAACCGAGTTACAACCACTCATAGAACCCGGCAGGGTAAGGCTAAGGGTGGGGTTAGGGTTAGGGTTAGGGTAGGGTTAGGGTTAGGGTTAGGGTTAGGGTTAGGGTAGGGTTAGGGTTAGGGTTAGGGTAGGGTAATGGGCTGAAACAGGATGTCGGTAGGGGTACAGAAGACTCTAAAACGTGAATAACTTTTGACAGGTTTGTCCTATGAACTCAGAATCAATGGCTATCATACCATTTAGGGGCATGGCCTTTCCAACGGTACCACCCACGAGACTCTACGATGTCGGGAAGTGCTCGAACGTGATTGGTCGAAAGTTGTTTTTGACATATCTTGGGAACCGAAGGTGGTAGAGACCCAGGGACAAGACCAGTGTGTTCAGCGTGGCCAAATTATGTCAGACAAAGCGTAGTTTGGAGTCTCTAGGACCTTCCGTTGTGGAGTTATAGGGGCAAACGTCCCCCCATCTGAAATGAACGGGGCGAATTGGAAGTGAAAATTTACTAAGTGTTACTGTCAAGTGTGACTCGTGACAGTAGGATCTTCAGAACTCGAGTTGAACCGACTCAGAACCCGATTAGTAACCTAAAGAAAAAAGTCACCCAGAAATGGCTTAGGAGCATATTTCAGACCATTTGGAGCCCACTGGTATATACTTTATACGACATGTTTTGACAAAGTTATTTGGTGCACTGAGGACAATTTTCCACTTCAGATTCATGATCCCCAATGTAATCAGATGGGAGCACGAAAATGAACTTTATTCAATCAGGCTCATCTTTGGATATGTTGTTCCCTGGGCCTAGTGGATTGCAGGAAAATTGCTGCCATGTCCCTGTGACCTTTAGAAACCGAGTTACACCCACTCATAGAACCCGGCAGGGTAAGGCTAAGGGTGGGGTTAGGGTTAGGGTTAGGGTAGGGTTAGGGTTAGGGTTAGGGTTAGGGTTAGGGTAGGGTTAGGGTTAGGGTTAGGGTAGGGTAATGGGCTGAAACAGGATGTCGGTAGGGGTACAGAAGACTCTAAAACGTGAATAACTTTTGACAGGTTTGTCCTATGAACTCAGAATCAATGGCTATCATACCATTTAGGGGCATGGCCTTTCCAACGGTACCACCCACGAGACTCTACGATGTCGGGAAGTGCTCGAACGTGATTGGTCGAAAGTTGTTTTTGACATATCTTGGGAACCGAAGGTGGTAGAGACCCAGGGACAAGACCAGTGTGTTCAGCGTGGCCAAATTATGTCAGACAAAGCGTAGTTTGGAGTCTCTAGGACCTTCCGTTGTGGAGTTATAGGGGCAAACGTCCCCCCATCTGAAATGAACGGGGCGAATTGGAAGTGAAAATTTACTAAGTGTTACTGTCAAGTGTGACTCGTGACAGTAGGATCTTCAGAACTCGAGTTGAACCGACTCAGAACCCGATTAGTAACCTAAAGAAAAAAGTCACCCAGAAATGGCTTAGGAGCATATTTCAGACCATTTGGAGCCCACTGGTATATACTTTATACGACATGTTTTGACAAAGTTATTTGGTGCACTGAGGACAATTTTCCACTTCAGATTCATGATCCCCAATGTAATCAGATGGGAGCACGAAAATGAACTTTATTCAATCAGGCTCATCTTTGGATATGTTGTTCCCTGGGCCTAGTGGATTGCAGGAAAATTGCTGCCATGTCCCTGTGACCTTTAGAAACCGAGTTACACCCACTCATAGAACCCGGCAGGGTAAGGCTAAGGGTGGGGTTAGGGTTAGGGTTAGGGTAGGGTTAGGGTTAGGGTTAGGGTTAGGGTTAGGGTAGGGTTAGGGTTAGGGTTAGGGTAGGGTAATGGGCTGAAACAGGATGTCGGTAGGGGTACAGAAGACTCTAAAACGTGAATAACTTTTGACAGGTTTGTCCTATGAACTCAGAATCAATGGCTATCATACCATTTAGGGGCATGGCCTTTCCAACGGTACCACCCACGAGACTCTACGATGTCGGGAAGTGCTCGAACGTGATTGGTCGAAAGTTGTTTTTGACATATCTTGGGAACCGAAGGTGGTAGAGACCCAGGGACAAGACCAGTGTGTTCAGCGTGGCCAAATTATGTCAGACAAAGCGTAGTTTGGAGTCTCTAGGACCTTCCGTTGTGGAGTTATAGGGGCAAACGTCCCCCCATCTGAAATGAACGGGGCGAATTGGAAGTGAAAATTTACTAAGTGTTACTGTCAAGTGTGACTCGTGACAGTAGGATCTTCAGAACTCGAGTTGAACCGACTCAGAACCCGATTAGTAACCTAAAGAAAAAAGTCACCCAGAAATGGCTTAGGAGCATATTTCAGACCATTTGGAGCCCACTGGTATATACTTTATACGACATGTTTTGACAAAGTTATTTGGTGCACTGAGGACAATTTTCCACTTCAGATTCATGATCCCCAATGTAATCAGATGGGAGCACGAAAATGAACTTTATTCAATCAGGCTCATCTTTGGATATGTTGTTCCCTGGGCCTAGTGGATTGCAGGAAAATTGCTGCCATGTCCCTGTGACCTTTAGAAACCGAGTTACACCCACTCATAGAACCCGGCAGGGTAAGGCTAAGGGTGGGGTTAGGGTTAGGGTTAGGGTAGGGTTAGGGTTAGGGTTAGGGTTAGGGTTAGGGTAGGGTTAGGGTTAGGGTTAGGGTAGGGTAATGGGCTGAAACAGGATGTCGGTAGGGGTACAGAAGACTCTAAAACGTGAATAACTTTTGACAGGTTTGTCCTATGAACTCAGAATCAATGGCTATCATACCATTTAGGGGCATGGCCTTTCCAACGGTACCACCCACGAGACTCTACGATGTCGGGAAGTGCTCGAACGTGATTGGTCGAAAGTTGTTTTTGACATATCTTGGGAACCGAAGGTGGTAGAGACCCAGGGACAAGACCAGTGTGTTCAGCGTGGCCAAATTATGTCAGACAAAGCGTAGTTTGGAGTCTCTAGGACCTTCCGTTGTGGAGTTATAGGGGCAAACGTCCCCCCATCTGAAATGAACGGGGCGAATTGGAAGTGAAAATTTACTAAGTGTTACTGTCAAGTGTGACTCGTGACAGTAGGATCTTCAGAACTCGAGTTGAACCGACTCAGAACCCGATTAGTAACCTAAAGAAAAAAGTCACCCAGAAATGGCTTAGGAGCATATTTCAGACCATTTGGAGCCCACTGGTATATACTTTATACGACATGTTTTGACAAAGTTATTTGGTGCACTGAGGACAATTTTCCACTTCAGATTCATGATCCCCAATGTAATCAGATGGGAGCACGAAAATGAACTTTATTCAATCAGGCTCATCTTTGGATATGTTGTTCCCTGGGCCTAGTGGATTGCAGGAAAATTGCTGCCATGTCCCTGTGACCTTTAGAAACCGAGTTACACCCACTCATAGAACCCGGCAGGGTAAGGCTAAGGGTGGGGTTAGGGTTAGGGTTAGGGTAGGGTTAGGGTTAGGGTTAGGGTTAGGGTTAGGGTAGGGTTAGGGTTAGGGTTAGGGTAGGGTAATGGGCTGAAACAGGATGTCGGTAGGGGTACAGAAGACTCTAAAACGTGAATAACTTTTGACAGGTTTGTCCTATGAACTCAGAATCAATGGCTATCATACCATTTAGGGGCATGGCCTTTCCAACGGTACCACCCACGAGACTCTACGATGTCGGGAAGTGCTCGAACGTGATTGGTCGAAAGTTGTTTTTGACATATCTTGGGAACCGAAGGTGGTAGAGACCCAGGGACAAGACCAGTGTGTTCAGCGTGGCCAAATTATGTCAGACAAAGCGTAGTTTGGAGTCTCTAGGACCTTCCGTTGTGGAGTTATAGGGGCAAACGTCCCCCCATCTGAAATGAACGGGGCGAATTGGAAGTGAAAATTTACTAAGTGTTACTGTCAAGTGTGACTCGTGACAGTAGGATCTTCAGAACTCGAGTTGAACCGACTCAGAACCCGATTAGTAACCTAAAGAAAAAAGTCACCCAGAAATGGCTTAGGAGCATATTTCAGACCATTTGGAGCCCACTGGTATATACTTTATACGACATGTTTTGACAAAGTTATTTGGTGCACTGAGGACAATTTTCCACTTCAGATTCATGATCCCCAATGTAATCAGATGGGAGCACGAAAATGAACTTTATTCAATCAGGCTCATCTTTGGATATGTTGTTCCCTGGGCCTAGTGGATTGCAGGAAAATTGCTGCCATGTCCCTGTGACCTTTAGAAACCGAGTTACACCCACTCATAGAACCCGGCAGGGTAAGGCTAAGGGTGGGGTTAGGGTTAGGGTTAGGGTAGGGTTAGGGTTAGGGTTAGGGTTAGGGTTAGGGTAGGGTTAGGGTTAGGGTTAGGGTAGGGTAATGGGCTGAAACAGGATGTCGGTAGGGGTACAGAAGACTCTAAAACGTGAATAACTTTTGACAGGTTTGTCCTATGAACTCAGAATCAATGGCTATCATACCATTTAGGGGCATGGCCTTTCCAACGGTACCACCCACGAGACTCTACGATGTCGGGAAGTGCTCGAACGTGATTGGTCGAAAGTTGTTTTTGACATATCTTGGGAACCGAAGGTGGTAGAGACCCAGGGACAAGACCAGTGTGTTCAGCGTGGCCAAATTATGTCAGACAAAGCGTAGTTTGGAGTCTCTAGGACCTTCCGTTGTGGAGTTATAGGGGCAAACGTCCCCCCATCTGAAATGAACGGGGCGAATTGGAAGTGAAAATTTACTAAGTGTTACTGTCAAGTGTGACTCGTGACAGTAGGATCTTCAGAACTCGAGTTGAACCGACTCAGAACCCGATTAGTAACCTAAAGAAAAAAGTCACCCAGAAATGGCTTAGGAGCATATTTCAGACCATTTGGAGCCCACTGGTATATACTTTATACGACATGTTTTGACAAAGTTATTTGGTGCACTGAGGACAATTTTCCACTTCAGATTCATGATCCCCAATGTAATCAGATGGGAGCACGAAAATGAACTTTATTCAATCAGGCTCATCTTTGGATATGTTGTTCCCTGGGCCTAGTGGATTGCAGGAAAATTGCTGCCATGTCCCTGTGACCTTTAGAAACCGAGTTACACCCACTCATAGAACCCGGCAGGGTAAGGCTAAGGGTGGGGTTAGGGTTAGGGTTAGGGTAGGGTTAGGGTTAGGGTTAGGGTAGGGTTAGGGTTAGGGTTAGGGTAGGGTAATGGGCTGAAACAGGATGTCGGTAGGGGTACAGAAGACTCTAAAACGTGAATAACTTTTGACAGGTTTGTCCTATGAACTCAGAATCAATGGCTATCATACCATTTAGGGGCATGGCCTTTCCAACGGTACCACCCACGAGACTCTACGATGTCGGGAAGTGCTCGAACGTGATTGGTCGAAAGTTGTTTTTGACATATCTTGGGAACCGAAGGTGGTAGAGACCCAGGGACAAGACCAGTGTGTTCAGCGTGGCCAAATTATGTCAGACAAAGCGTAGTTTGGAGTCTCTAGGACCTTCCGTTGTGGAGTTATAGGGGCAAACGTCCCCCCATCTGAAATGAACGGGGCGAATTGGAAGTGAAAATTTACTAAGTGTTACTGTCAAGTGTGACTCGTGACAGTAGGATCTTCAGAACTCGAGTTGAACCGACTCAGAACCCGATTAGTAACCTAAAGAAAAAAGTCACCCAGACATGGCTTAGGAGCATATTTCAGACCATTTGGAGCCCACTGGTATATACTTTATACGACATGTTTTGACAAAGTTATTTGGTGCACTGAGGACAATTTTCCACTTCAGATTCATGATCCCCAATGTAATCAGATGGGAGCACGAAAATGAACTTTATTCAATCAGGCTCATCTTTGGATATGTTGTTCCCTGGGCCTAGTGGATTGCAGGAAAATTGCTGCCATGTCCCTGTGACCTTTAGAAACCGAGTTACACCCACTCATAGAACCCGGCAGGGTAAGGCTAAGGGTGGGGTTAGGGTTAGGGTTAGGGTAGGGTTAGGGTTAGGGTTAGGGTTAGGGTTAGGGTAGGGTTAGGGTTAGGGTTAGGGTAGGGTAATGGGCTGAAACAGGATGTCGGTAGGGGTACAGAAGACTCTAAAACGTGAATAACTTTTGACAGGTTTGTCCTATGAACTCAGAATCAATGGCTATCATACCATTTAGGGGCATGGCCTTTCCAACGGTACCACCCACGAGACTCTACGATGTCGGGAAGTGCTCGAACGTGATTGGTCGAAAGTTGTTTTTGACATATCTTGGGAACCGAAGGTGGTAGAGACCCAGGGACAAGACCAGTGTGTTCAGCGTGGCCAAATTATGTCAGAAAAAGCGTAGTTTGGAGTCTCTAGGACCTTCCGTTGTGGAGTTATAGGGGCAAACGTCCCCCCATCTGAAATGAACGGGGCGAATTGGAAGTGAAAATTTACTAAGTGTTACTGTCAAGTGTGACTCGTGACAGTAGGATCTTCAGAACTCGAGTTGAACCGACTCAGAACCCGATTAGTAACCTAAAGAAAAAAGTCACCCAGAAATGGCTTAGGAGCATATTTCAGACCATTTGGAGCCCACTGGTATATACTTTATACGACATGTTTTGACAAAGTTATTTGGTGCACTGAGGACAATTTTCCACTTCAGATTCATGATCCCCAATGTAATCAGATGGGAGCACGAAAATGAACTTTATTCAATCAGGCTCCTCTTTGGATATGTTGTTCCCTGGGCCTAGTGGATTGCAGGAAAATTGCTGCCATGTCCCTGTGACCTTTAGAAACCGAGTTACAACCACTCATAGAACCCGGCAGGGTAAGGCTAAGGGTGGGGTTAGGGTTAGGGTTAGGGTAGGGTTAGGGTTAGGGTTAGGGTAGGGTTAGGGTTAGGGTTAGGGTAGGGTAATGGGCTGAAACAGGATGTCGGTAGGGGTACAGAAGACTCTAAAACGTGAATTACTTTTGACAGGTTTGTCCTATGAACTCAGAATCAATGGCTATCATACCATTTAGGGGCATGGCCTTTCCAACGGTACCACCCACGAGACTCTACGATGTCGGGAAGTGCTCGAACGTGATTGGTCGAAAGTTGTTTTTGACATATCTTGGGAACCGAAGGTGGTAGAGACCCAGGGACAAGACCAGTGTGTTCAGCGTGGCCAAATTATGTCAGACAAAGCGTAGTTTGGAGTCTCTAGGACCTTCCGTTGTGGAGTTATAGGGGCAAACGTCCCCCCATCTGAAATGAACGGGGCGAATTGGAAGTGAAAATTTACTAAGTGTTACTGTCAAGTGTGACTCGTGACAGTAGGATCTTCAGAACTCGAGTTGAACCGACTCAGAACCCGATTAGTAACCTAAAGAAAAAAGTCACCCAGAAATGGCTTAGGAGCATATTTCAGACCATTTGGAGCCCACTGGTATATACTTTATACGACATGTTTTGACAAAGTTATTTGGTGCACTGAGGACATATGTTGTTCCCTGGGCCTAGTGGATTGCAGGAAAATTGCTGCCATGTCCCTGTGACCTTTAGAAACCGAGTTACACCCACTCATAGAACCCGGCAGGGTAAGGCTAAGGGTGGGGTTAGGGTTAGGGTTAGGGTTAGGGTTAGGGTTAGGGTTAGGGTTAGGGTTAGGGTTAGGGTTAGGGTAGGGTTAGGGTTAGGGTTAGGGTAGGGTAATGGGCTGAAACAGGATGTCGGTAGGGGTACAGAAGACTCTAAAACGTGAATAACTGTTGACAGGTTTGTCCTATGAACTCAGAATCAATGGCTATCATACCATTTAGGGGCATGGCCATTCCAACGGTACCACCCACGAGACTCTACGATGTCGGGAAGTGCTCGAACGTGATTGGTCGAAAGTTGTTTTTGACATATCTTGGGAACCGAAGGTGGTAGAGACCCAGGGACAAGACCAGTGTGTTCAGCGTGGCCAAATTATGTCAGACAAAGCGTAGTTTGGAGTCTCTAGGACCTTCCGTTGTGGAGTTATAGGGGCAAACGTCCCCCCATCTGAAATGAACGGGGCGAATTGGAAGTGAAAATTTACTAAGTGTTACTGTCAAGTGTGACTCGTGACAGTAGGATCTTCAGAACTCGAGTTGAACCGACTCAGAACCCGATTAGTAACCTAAAGAAAAAAGTCACCCAGAAATGGCTTAGGAGCATATTTCAGACCATTTGGAGCCCACTGGTATATACTTTATACGACATGTTTTGACAAAGTTATTTGGTGCACTGAGGACAATTTTCCACTTCAGATTCATGATCCCCAATGTAATCAGATGGGAGCACGAAAATGAACTTTATTCAATCAGGCTCCTCTTTGGATATGTTGTTCCCTGGGCCTAGTGGATTGCAGGAAAATTGCTGCCATGTCCCTGTGACCTTTAGAAACCGAGTTACAACCACTCATAGAACCCGGCAGGGTAAGGCTAAGGGTGGGGTTAGGGTTAGGGTTAGGGTAGGGTTAGGGTTAGGGTTAGGGTTAGGGTTAGGGTAGGGTTAGGGTTAGGGTTAGGGTAGGGTAATGGGCTGAAACAGGATGTCGGTAGGGGTACAGAAGACTCTAAAACGTGAATAACTTTTGACAGGTTTGTCCTATGAACTCAGAATCAATGGCTATCATACCATTTAGGGGCATGGCCTTTCCAACGGTACCACCCACGAGACTCTACGATGTCGGGAAGTGCTCGAACGTGATTGGTCGAAAGTTGTTTTTGACATATCTTGGGAACCGAAGGTGGTAGAGACCCAGGGACAAGACCAGTGTGTTCAGCGTGGCCAAATTATGTCAGACAAAGCGTAGTTTGGAGTCTCTAGGACCTTCCGTTGTGGAGTTATAGGGGCAAACGTCCCCCCATCTGAAATGAACGGGGCGAATTGGAAGTGAAAATTTACTAAGTGTTACTGTCAAGTGTGACTCGTGACAGTAGGATCTTCAGAACTCGAGTTGAACCGACTCAGAACCCGATTAGTAACCTAAAGAAAAAAGTCACCCAGAAATGGCTTAGGAGCATATTTCAGACCATTTGGAGCCCACTGGTATATACTTTATACGACATGTTTTGACAAAGTTATTTGGTGCACTGAGGACAATTTTCCACTTCAGATTCATGATCCCCAATGTAATCAGATGGGAGCACGAAAATGAACTTTATTCAATCAGGCTCCTCTTTGGATATGTTGTTCCCTGGGCCTAGTGGATTGCAGGAAAATTGCTGCCATGTCCCTGTGACCTTTAGAAACCGAGTTACACCCACTCATAGAACCCGGCAGGGTAAGGCTAAGGGTGGGGTTAGGGTTAGGGTAGGATTAGGGTTAGGGTTAGGGTTAGGGTAGGGTTAGGGTTAGGGTTAGGGTAGGGGTAGGGTAATGGGCTGAAACAGGATGTCGGTAGGGGTACAGAAGACTCTAAAACGTGAATAACTTTTGACAGGTTTGTCCTATGAACTCAGAATCAATGGCTATCATACCATTTAGGGGCATGGCCTTTCCAACGGTACCACCCACGAGACTCTACGATGTCGGGAAGTGCTCGAACGTGATTGGTCGAAAGTTGTTTTTGACATATCTTGGGAACCGAAGGTGGTAGAGACCCAGGGACAAGACCAGTGTGTTCAGCGTGGCCAAATTATGTCAGACAAAGCGTAGTTTGGAGTCTCTAGGACCTTCCGTTGTGGAGTTATAGGGGCAAACGTCCCCCCATCTGAAATGAACGGGGCGAATTGGAAGTGAAAATTTACTAAGTGTTACTGTCAAGTGTGACTCGTGACAGTAGGATCTTCAGAACTCGAGTTGAACCGACTCAGAACCCGATTAGTAACCTAAAGAAAAAAGTCACCCAGAAATGGCTTAGGAGCATATTTCAGACCATTTGGAGTCCACTGGTATATACTTTATACGACATGTTTTGACAAAGTTATTTGGTGCACTGAGGACAATTTTCCACTTCAGATTCATGATCCCCAATGTAATCAGATGGGAGCACGAAAATGAACTTTATTCAATCAGGCTCATCTTTGGATATGTTGTTCCCTGGGCCTAGTGGATTGCAGGAAAATTGCTGCCATGTCCCTGTGACCTTTAGAAACCGAGTTACAACCACTCATAGAACCCGGCAGGGTAAGGCTAAGGGTGGGGTTAGGGTTAGGGTTAGGGTAGGGTTAGGGTTAGGGTTAGGGTTAGGGTAGGGTTAGGGTTAGGGTTAGGGTAGGGTAATGGGCTGAAACAGGATGTCGGTAGGGGTACAGAAGACTCTAAAACGTGAATTACTTTTGACAGGTTTGTCCTATGAACTCAGAATCAATGGCTATCATACCATTTAGGGGCATGGCCTTTCCAACGGTACCACCCACGAGACTCTACGATGTCGGGAAGTGCTCGAACGTGATTGGTCGAAAGTTGTTTTTGACATATCTTGGGAACCGAAGGTGGTAGAGACCCAGGGACAAGACCAGTGTGTTCAGCGTGGCCAAATTATGTCAGACAAAGCGTAGTTTGGAGTCTCTAGGACCTTCCGTTGTGGAGTTATAGGGGCAAACGTCCCCCCATCTGAAATGAACGGGGCGAATTGGAAGTGAAAATTTACTAAGTGTTACTGTCAAGTGTGACTCGTGACAGTAGGATCTTCAGAACTCGAGTTGAACCGACTCAGAACCCGATTAGTAACCTAAAGAAAAAAGTCACCCAGAAATGGCTTAGGAGCATATTTCAGACCATTTGGAGCCCACTGGTATATACTTTATACGACATGTTTTGACAAAGTTATTTGGTGCACTGAGGACAATTTTCCACTTCAGATTCATGATCCCCAATGTAATCAGATGGGAGCACGAAAATGAACTTTATTCAATCAGGCTCATCTTTGGATATGTTGTTCCCTGGGCCTAGTGGATTGCAGGAAAATTGCTGCCATGTCCCTGTGACCTTTAGAAACCGAGTTACACCCACTCATAGAACCCGGCAGGGTAAGGCTAAGGGTGGGGTTAGGGTTAGGGTTAGGGTAGGGTTAGGGTTAGGGTTAGGGTTAGGGTTAGGGTAGGGTTAGGGTTAGGGTTAGGGTAGGGTAATGGGCTGAAACAGGATGTCGGTAGGGGTACAGAAGACTCTAAAACGTGAATAACTTTTGACAGGTTTGTCCTATGAACTCAGAATCAATGGCTATCATACCATTTAGGGGCATGGCCTTTCCAACGGTACCACCCACGAGACTCTACGATGTCGGGAAGTGCTCGAACGTGATTGGTCGAAAGTTGTTTTTGACATATCTTGGGAACCGAAGGTGGTAGAGACCCAGGGACAAGACCAGTGTGTTCAGCGTGGCCAAATTATGTCAGACAAAGCGTAGTTTGGAGTCTCTAGGACCTTCCGTTGTGGAGTTATAGGGGCAAACGTCCCCCCATCTGAAATGAACGGGGCGAATTGGAAGTGAAAATTTACTAAGTGTTACTGTCAAGTGTGACTCGTGACAGTAGGATCTTCAGAACTCGAGTTGAACCGACTCAGAACCCGATTAGTAACCTAAAGAAAAAAGTCACCCAGAAATGGCTTAGGAGCATATTTCAGACCATTTGGAGCCCACTGGTATATACTTTATACGACATGTTTTGACAAAGTTATTTGGTGCACTGAGGACAATTTTCCACTTCAGATTCATGATCCCCAATGTAATCAGATGGGAGCACGAAAATGAACTTTATTCAATCAGGCTCCTCTTTGGATATGTTGTTCCCTGGGCCTAGTGGATTGCAGGAAAATTGCTGCCATGTCCCTGTGACCTTTAGAAACCGAGTTACACCCACTCATAGAACCCGGCAGGGTAAGGCTAAGGGTGGGGTTAGGGTTAGGGTAGGATTAGGGTTAGGGTTAGGGTTAGGGTAGGGTTAGGGTTAGGGTTAGGGTAGGGGTAGGGTAATGGGCTGAAACAGGATGTCGGTAGGGGTACAGAAGACTCTAAAACGTGAATAACTTTTGACAGGTTTGTCCTATGAACTCAGAATCAATGGCTATCATACCATTTAGGGGCATGGCCTTTCCAACGGTACCACCCACGAGACTCTACGATGTCGGGAAGTGCTCGAACGTGATTGGTCGAAAGTTGTTTTTGACATATCTTGGGAACCGAAGGTGGTAGAGACCCAGGGACAAGACCAGTGTGTTCAGCGTGGCCAAATTATGTCAGACAAAGCGTAGTTTGGAGTCTCTAGGACCTTCCGTTGTGGAGTTATAGGGGCAAACGTCCCCCCATCTGAAATGAACGGGGCGAATTGGAAGTGAAAATTTACTAAGTGTTACTGTCAAGTGTGACTCGTGACAGTAGGATCTTCAGAACTCGAGTTGAACCGACTCAGAACCCGATTAGTAACCTAAAGAAAAAAGTCACCCAGAAATGGCTTAGGAGCATATTTCAGACCATTTGGAGCCCACTGGTATATACTTTATACGACATGTTTTGACAAAGTTATTTGGTGCACTGAGGACAATTTTCCACTTCAGATTCATGACCCCCAATGTAATCAGATGGGAGCACGAAAATGAACTTTATTCAATCAGGCTCCTCTTTGGATATGTTGTTCCCTGGGCCTAGTGGATTGCAGGAAAATTGCTGCCATGTCCCTGTGACCTTTAGAAACCGAGTTACACCCACTCATAGAACCCGGCAGGGTAAGGCTAAGGGTGGGGTTAGGGTTAGGGTAGGATTAGGGTTAGGGTTAGGGTTAGGGTAGGGTTAGGGTTAGGGTTAGGGTAGGGGTAGGGTAATGGGCTGAAACAGGATGTCGGTAGGGGTACAGAAGACTCTAAAACGTGAATAACTTTTGACAGGTTTGTCCTATGAACTCAGAATCAATGGCTATCATACCATTTAGGGGCATGGCCTTTCCAACGGTACCACCCACGAGACTCTACGATGTCGGGAAGTGCTCGAACGTGATTGGTCGAAAGTTGTTTTTGACATATCTTGGGAACCGAAGGTGGTAGAGACCCAGGGACAAGACCAGTGTGTTCAGCGTGGCCAAATTATGTCAGACAAAGCGTAGTTTGGAGTCTCTAGGACCTTCCGTTGTGGAGTTATAGGGGCAAACGTCCCCCCATCTGAAATGAACGGGGCGAATTGGAAGTGAAAATTTACTAAGTGTTACTGTCAAGTGTGACTCGTGACAGTAGGATCTTCAGAACTCGAGTTGAACCGACTCAGAACCCGATTAGTAACCTAAAAAAAAAAGGGTTAGGGTTAGAAACGGGAAAAAAGAGGAAGAGGAGTAAGCGTCGGGACACTGGCAGACACAATGGAATGGTGGTTAACGCTGGTTGGAGGGCCCCCAAGTTGATTTTTGCCCGCAGGGCCCCAACAAACTCTAGACTCGCCACTGTGTAGTTTTCTGGTAGTTCGTTCAGGATGCATGGACCTAAAAACTGAATGCTGCTTTTCCATGTTCTGAATCTGGGGACAGAAAGCAGAGCTGTCCCAGATGACCTGAGAGTTTAAGATGAGGTTTACTGTAACAGAAGGTCACTTATGTATTTTGGCCTAAATACATATGTACGTTTGTGTTGTATACTGTACCCCCCCTTTGAAAAGCTCACTGACAAAGAGGAGTGTCTAAAGACAGATTTATCCTGTGATGGGAAACCAACACTGACCCTGAGGCAAAGATGCTGCTCACTACTCACTTTCAGTTTTCAGATGATCCCCTTTCAACTTTCTGGCTGAGATGGTTCAATGTTCTTTTGGTTGTGCCAAAACTTAACTGTCTGCTTCCTTTTCTCAGGCACTTTAAAATTTTTCTCAAGTTAACAAACTCATATGTGGCAATAATTTCCTATTAAATGGTCTGCTGTCATTCTGAACAAATAGCACAGAAGGGGTCTGGTTTATGGATTTCACAGAGACTGCATCACTTCCCCTGTCTGTCTTAGAATCCCTGACTGAAATGTCTAACCTTGTGTCAAACCCACCATTAAAGAAGACAGACAATATACAATGATCATTGTTTGTGCTGTCTAGACCGCATGGGAGCGTAAAAAATGGACCCCAAGTGTTTTCTGACAAAATCTCTGCCCCATTCGTCACAGCCAAAATTCCTGTCTAGTGTGAGTCATTATGTGCCATTTGAGTTTTGATAGATGGACATTTGACATGTTTATTTAACACATATTGAAATGATAGAGTCTTAATGCTGAGCTCCTTTTTTTGTGGCATGGCTGGTTTCCCTCTGTTATTCTGCTTGTGTAATTAACTCCTAAACCAAAAAGAAGTGAGCCCTTGTATTCACTCCCATTAACTCCAGCTTTCTGGCCCTATCTGGTGATGTTCAAGTCAGTGGGACCGCAAGAGTGGATCTGAATCCTTCATCTTTTCCCAAACATACATTTTGGCATTATTATAATTTGGACACCACAATTTCAATTGGTTCTTCTAAAGATCACACACTTGGCTAGTTCAAAGTCACCTATAGCATAACAGCATACAAGTAGTTACTTTGTGTGTGTGTGTGTGTGTGTGTGTGTGTGTGTGTGTGTGTGTGTGTGTGTGTGTATGTGATCGCTTGTGTGGTTATTGATGTTTGCTTTGCGATGTGTATGATTCTATTGATTAGATTTCTGTATCTTATTCATGACTGTGGACAGTGACGATTCTAGAGTCTATTGGGGCCCTGGGCAATAATCGATCGGGGGGCCCTCCAACCAGCGTTCATCACCATTATGTCTGCCAGTGTCCCAACGCTTACTCCTCTTCCTCTTTTTCCCTGTTTCTTTTTTCTACAAATGTTATCTCAAGTTTCAGCATTGTCATTATTTTTCTTTGGTTCTACTGAGGAGTTAAGAGGAGTGCGATGACTGGTCTGTTGATGCTGAGAGAAGACTGTAGCTGCAGACTTGAGGATTGATTTGTTACTACTGCATTATTTCTGTTTACATCTGTTAGTCCGATCACTGTACACTTATATTTCTGCTGTTTTTGTTTTTATTTTGTATTTTTTTATTTAAATAGACATTTTATATTTTTGGTAAACATTTTTAGTCTACCTGCACTGTCGTTAATGTAGTGCTCTGCGTGCCCTTGAATTGCCCCTTGGGGACAAATAAAGTTTTTTGAATTAAATTGAATAGGCATTACAAAATCTTTATTTTCTCTCTACATCTCCTGCTTATAAAGTAAATCTTAAAACTTAGGTGGGATTTCAAGTGAAAATGAAAAAACAGTTTTTAAGTCAGAAACTGTATGACTCAGTCACTGTAATAAAGAGTAATTACTAACGTGCTCATCTCTGCAGCTGGTTATTATGAATCTAGTTGTTGTTTTAGTTTTGTTAAAATGATTCTCAGCTGGACGGTCTGCTAGAAGTCTTGAATGATGGACACTGCAGCTTATTATTAAAATGTTCAGACTGTGGTAACAGTACTATGACTTTGATCTGCTACATGACGGATATTATACACTTATAGCAGTCCTTAACCACATAGCAAAAATTGATGTCACATCAGGCGAACAGATAGCTCTACTGGTAAAGCATTAACTAATCTTTTCATTTAAAACCATGTAATCACATGTTTTCATCATGATTTATCCTCTGTGCTCTGCATAGACTGTGTAAAACCTGGACGTGGTCTCACTGACGTCAGCCGTTGGTTTTTGAAGTGGAGTTTTGCCTTATTGGAAATATTGGCTTCTAGCTACGATATAGTGTCAGTCACATCTGCTGCACCCCCTATTGGGCATAACTCCTAGGATGAGGCAAAAATAGAGACACAGCAACAGACAGTAAAAAAAGACCATTACCTAAAAGTAGACACAGACAGATAAAACAAAGGCAAGTCTAAACAAATGGATCTTCAGCTGCTTTTTTAAAATGTCCGCTGAGTTCACAACTCTCTGTTCTGTTGGAAGACAGGTTCAGAGTTCAGGAGCTACAGCCTTGAATGCACAGTCTCCTTTAGTTTCTAGTCTTGTACGAGGAACCACCAGCAAACCCAGGACAGGAAGAGGATCTCGGAGTCCTGATGGTGTTGTACTGCTTCAGAAGTTGCCTAATATAAGAAGGTGCTTGACCATGCAAAGTTCTAAAGACTATTACAAGAGTTTTATACTAGATTTTGAATTAAATCAGGAGCCAGTGCAAATGCATGAGGATGGGTGTGACATGAGACCTCCTAGAAGATCTAGTCAGGAGCCTAGCAGCACACTTTTGGACCACTTGTAGGCGGTTTAAAGAAGAGTTGCTAAGAAAGGTAAAATAGAGAGTTGCAATGCATGGACAATCATCTAGTTCAGCTCTTGATACAACCGGTCTGAGTTTGGGGATGTTCCTTAAATGATCAAAAGAGGAGCAAACCAAACCTTTAACATGCTGGACAGAATCAGAGCCTGGCCTTTGAAGACACCAAGGTGACGCAGGGCAGCTTTAACAACAGAAGACAAGGATCCAGGACTTCTCATCACATATGTGCTGAAGCAGATTTAATTACAAATCATTTTAAAGTGTGTAACCACATTTTTTAATTTTTTTGACAGCTTTTAAGATGTGAAGACATAAAGCTGAACTGTTTCTCCATCAGAACGGGCAAGGCCTCCATTTATGAAAAATTACAAACAACTTAATAGATAATATTAGGGAATGTTTAAAAACATATTTGATATTAAATTGTTTTAACAAGTAGTGCACTAATGAGGAATCATTTTAACTACCTATTAAAGAAGAGGACTAAAACATTTTTGGGAAATTAGAAATTGCATTGTTTATAATGACCACTAGAGGGCAGCAGACACCACTCAATAGCATGTGCGAGGGGCCAGTTCAGTAGACAGACCAAGTTTCATATAATCAGTGCTGCAACCATAGAGACATGCTTTCACTGTGTGTCAGCTGAAGAAAACAAAACATTATGAAACAAAAAGGGTTCAAACATGAACACAAACAAAACCACAGTCACTGAGGCAAACAGACCACAATGTCAGGAGGCGTCCTGTGCAGCGTGGCTGCTCCTGAGCCATGGTCGCCTACTGTAGCTCACTGCTGTGGGGAAAGAGAGTCACACACATCAGCCTAGTTAGCCTGGAGGAAGAAACACACAGTTAAAATCCATGTGCAAGGCCACAATGACAAGGGCCGCAGGCTGGTACACTGCGCACAAAGGACAACGGTAGCCACAACAGCCAGTTTGTTTGCAGAGCGGTTGCAGGTCAGCTTGGTAGAAAACGTACATTTGACAAAACACATGAGAAAACTAAATGTCACCCTGTCTTTATTCATTTTGCGAGGAAACACAGTGGTAAAGACACAAAGAAAATGTGTCTGCCACAGGCCATCACATTGCCTATGATTAGGGTGTGATGTTGTAAGTGTGGCTTTGACCGTGTATGTATGAACACATGCCTGCTGAAAGACTGAATGTTATATTTACAGTGATGATTTTAAAAATGTGAGTGATGGGTTTTCACGAACTGAATGTTAGTGGCAGAATTTCTTTGTATAAACTGAAATGGGAATGAAGCATTTTGATGTATTGTTACATATGAAACTGTTGTAATTTAACTGATTATCCACAAAGGGAAAAAAATCACATGGCATCAAAAATCAACACGGAAACATCTTTCAAATATGGAACTTAAATAATGAAGTTCAATCAAGTGCTTGAGTTTAACAGAAGTGCATTTCAAGAGGTCGATGCATGATTAAATCTTCCTTGCAAATCTTTTATTTTGAAAGAAAGAGTCATACTCAGAGAAGTCTTGTTTAGCGTCTCTGCTCAGAGCTGCACTAATGATCAGAAAAAAGCGACAAAGAAAAAAGTAATATGACAACAAAAGTAATCGTGCATGAACGCTTAAAAAATGTGGCTATTTGTGCCAAATTCAAGTTGTTTCACAGCTTTAAAACCGTGATATATAATCAATAAATGTGTGTTATCGTAACCCAAGCATTGCATTCATCAATTCAAAGTACCCTCATATTTGCACCTTTTTCAGGGTAACATATTTTTATTTTACACACACTGTATATACATAGGGCATTGTATGCTCTCATAAATAATTGCTTGTTTGTGTTTTGCAACCCTCAATAAAACTCTTCAGGCTCTATTGGCTGCCTCTATTGTTCAATTTTTGATAACAACAATCAAAACAACATTGGGGTGTGTGAAGATCAATAGCCCACTCTGCTCGCCCCGCCATCACGAGCGCGATCAAGAGAATAGCCCGAGTGAAGATGCATTCCAACTCAGATCATCAATATGGTTCATGATCTCTGAGAAAAGAAATGTTCCAGGAGCAACGGTTAATAGCGTTATTTTCCTCACGTTGTTACACTGTGTCCATTGACACCCTAAACACACACACACACACCTGCCCTGCAGCTAGTGTCCCTCTTCTATTAACCAGTTTGCCTTAGAATCAATAGAAAACATAAAGAGGCTTAATCTTTTCAGGTGCTCTGCACTGATTGCCTATTACACAATAATAACACACCTTGAATCCCACGGAGCATGAGAGGGAGACACACACATCCACACTCATTACACACACCAGCCACACAGTAAATCTATAGGTTTACAACTGAACAGATGGTGTCAGCGGTGGCGCTAGGCCTTTATGAGGGGTGTTAGCTAACATGCTAAGACAAATTCCAGCAGAAACAGTGGGATATCAGGGGATACAGTTTATCGCCCAGTGGGACGAGACACTGCTACTGTCTCCTTTTGTAGACTATGGTCTCCGTTCTTCTGGTATGCAGTTTTAGCTTAAAGAGGTTACACAGGACTGCTCTCCAAGCTAGAATAACAGCTGCTGCAGTATACAAGTCCAGTAGAGGACAAAGTGAATTATAGCCTAAGTTCTGGGATATGAAGTGGAATAAACACATCCTGAAAACCGCACGTCATCAAAACCACTTGGAGACAGACACAGCTTTGCTTTTCAACAATCGGCAGTGATAAACAGTCAAAATTAATGAGCAGTTATGCAGTTTTTCTTTTCCACATTCTCTGATGTCCCGTTGTAAGTCATTAGGTGTTGGGCTGTCAGAGTTGCTCCTCCAGAAAAGCCCCACTGAATTCCAGTGCTGTGGATGACTGGAGCCTGGTTGTTGACTCTGGCTATGGGTCTATAAACTGAGCCAGCAGGACAGGTGGAGGATCTGGGAGTCAGGCAAGTCCAGGACTGGAACAAGGGACATGGATGGACTGGATTCCCCAAGAGAGCTTCTCAGACTTTCTCCAAGTCCTGGTAGATAGTTGGAGGAGAGGGAGATAAGGAGGTGAGGGGGGAAAAAAAGAGAGGAGTTATTTTCATGAGAACGTTGGCTGGTGTTGGACATTAGACTCTGAAACAGCTGTCCCACTGCGGCTGTCCCAGGAGAGACGTTGCACTTAACGCTTCCACCAGGGAACATGGGCCTATTTACAAATTATTGGCATTTCTTAAATCCTTGGCAGATTGTACCCCCCCATTCAACTCCCCGCAGTGCAAACATATGGTCAGCAAGGACTGATCTCTAAGCTCCAGCCATATACAACCAAACACAGGAGGAGGGAAGAGGGTGTGTGCCCTTTTGGACAATTGAGCAGCTTGTTAGGGGGGATCTAGCGGAATGGATCCCCTGCTCCTGTTGTGCTGGGATGTTAGGAAGCTGTGTTGGGACTACCTCTCAGTTTTACTGCAACTGAGAGACGCTGAAAGTCTAAGTGTATGTGTGTGTGTGTATGTGTGTGTGGCCGGACTTCAGACTGGCAGTGGACATGTGAGAATTCATTGAGCGTCCCAGAGCTTGGTCTTGATGACAGCCTGTCTATTTAGCAGCAGCCTGCTGGGATGTTGCCCCGTCCCTCCTCTGCTCCGTGCACTAATTGGTCGCAAGTGTTCCTGTCTCATGGTTGGATGTCCGGGCTTATTTCTATTCATTTGACAGCGTGTTACTTACTGGGGTGTGGTCACTGTGATCTTACATAGTCAAAATAGAGTTAATGCTCCTGTGAGGAGTTTAAAATAGCTGGTTATGAAACAGGCTGATGCAAACAAGACCATCAGATTCAGATTCGGGACAATAAAGAATCTGAATCAGCAACAACATTGATTATTGCTATATACAGGTAGTTATTTTTAATTTCCAAAAGCACCTCAGGGGGTAGCTTTCAGAAAAAGTCATTAACTGCACGCTGCAGAAATGTTATGTTAAAAAACACTACTTACACATGTACAGGACAAAATTAGGGATATGATGTACTGCTATGATGGGGCCGTGGCGTGGCGTGGCGTGGCGTGGCGTTTGAAGGAGTCCCAAGGGGAGAGGTTGAGACAGAGCCCTGATTAGATGTTACTTTTGAAATCTTGCTAGTTTTCAAGAATGACTAACCCTGCACACAAAGTGCACACACAAACTTGTACTTTTTTTTTTTTAGAAACATCTACTATTTCTGCAGTCAACCACTAAATGTGACTTTGGTGTGAACTTATAGAGAGACGCATCAGGACAGAGAGGTTACGAGAGCTGTTCGGCACTATTTAATAAGCCTCGTTCTCTTTCATTTGAGGCACACGCAGCATGCCAAACATCCTTACAAAGAGCCCACACACCCTAATTAGCTAATATGCACTACAGCTTAAAATACCCCCACTGAACACGGGGCTTTTTTGGAGGGCATTAAAAGCCTAAATATGTGTTATCAGAGCATGTGGTGCACCCTGGGAAGTAGCATCCTCTGGAGATGGCTAGCTGACAACTGAATGAGTTGAGAAAGATCACAGACAGGGGATGGTTTCATTAAGAGAAGAAACACACCCTTCATCATACCTTGCACACTAAGCCTGTTTTATGTCTGGATGTTTTAATCTTTGTACGAACACATAGGAAATAATTGCGCTCTCTCTTTGAGCGGCTCTTTCAGTGTGTGTGATCACAGTCATGCCTGCTAATGCATGAAGTAAAAGGCACAAAGGGGGGTGAAGGTGACTTATGTGACCATGCAATTTTGTGGGGTTTTTTCCTTTTGATTGAATGCTTTTGCTCCAATCAACATTAATGCTTCAGAAAAAAAAATGCACAAAATTCTCTGAACACTACTAATCCATCCTGTGGTGTCTCAGCCCCCTGTTTGGGCGATGCAGGGAGTCTCATTGAGAGGCCTGTGGACAGAGGCTGTAAGATTCAAAAAGCCATCGCATTAGCAATGAGATGGAACTAAACCATCTACCCAAGAGGACCAACCATTATTCTGCATTACGGGGGAACACACAGGGAGCTGAAAAGGCTGCTGTTTAATCTCTGTGTTCGCAAAATCAAACCATTGCTAATGCCTTCCCACAACATCCTTTTATGCAAATCCTCATCATCTATGGGTTTTTTTCTTCCACAGATTAATATATAAATATTTTAGGCCTGAGTGAAAAGAAGGATGGGTGTCGCTGTAAGTGAATGCAGTGGTGAAGAAGGAGGAAAAAGTGGCTCTTTGAGTGGAGTGGTTGATGCCTGCTGGGCTTAAGGGCCTCTTAAGCCGTGGCCAAGGCTCGGAGCCAGTGGTTTTTAGTTGTGCTACACTGACTTTCAAACTGGTCAAATTATGCGGTAAACGAGGTGGTAATTAGCAAGTGTTGGCTCATGAAAATTGTTCATTAAGTCCAAGAAGAATGAACAGAAATGCTGAGGGGCTGGGTGTGCACAGTGGAGCAACAGAGGGACAGAAGACTTCCATGTCTCTGTTATAGAGCTGCTCTAATAAATCATCTGATATGAACAAATGACATTTCTACTTTTAGTTGAAAAAGGATGCTCACAGTGATGAACCCACAGACAATTTTCACCTGACTTAGCAGTTTCCCCTCAATGCTATTAGGGTTAATGACATCTTTTAGCTAATGGTTTTTATTTCTGGCCTGCAATCTAACTGGTTTGGTTCGCTCTCTTTGCTTTTTTATGGACAGTTTTTTCTGCTACAGGTTACTGTTAAAGCTGGAAAATGACCTTCCAGGAATAAACAGACTAACAATGAACAATAAGTGAACAGAGTAGGGGATTAAGTCAATAAAGAGTTAGATATTGAAATGTTAAATGGACTTGAGCTTGTAAAGCGCTTTTCTTGTCTTATGACTAATCAAAGAGCTTTTACACTGCAGGTCACACCCATTCACACACTGATGGCAGAGGCTGCTATGTAAATTGTCCATAAGAAGTAATTAATCCCAATTATACACATTCATACTCCACTGACGAAGCAGCGGGAGCAACTTGGGGTTAAGTGTCTTGCCCAAGGACACATTGGACATGTGGCTACAGGAGCTGGGGATCGAACCTTCCGGTTGAGAGACGACTGAATCTACCAACTGAGCCACAGCCGCCCCAATTGAGAAAGATATGTTCCTCAGGAGCAGGTGGAGACCAAAGCAGAACTTTAAGCAAAGTAAGTATTCAACTAACAATCATTAGCAGAACAGTTTTTTTAGTAAGGTTTAAGAAAAGCGAGTGGCTTGTGTTAATAGAAGAAGTCAAAATGTGGTTAGTTTAGCACTCCAATGACGACCTCCTAGATTAAAGTTCTGTGATGAACCTACTTGCATAAAGAAAAAAATGACTCATATGAACTTTGCAGTTTTGCAAATCTGGGGTTACCACTGAGAGCAAATTGTAACCTTGTGTTTTATGTTTCTTGGATTGAGAAGCCAAGAGATCAAAATATATTTGATGTTGATATTTAGTCTGTGGTAAGAACAGTTCTCCAAAGTGTTCCTTTTTTAAGATTTATTTTTGGGCTTTGTATGCCTTTATTTAGAGAAAGGACAGTGGATAGACTCAGAAATCAGGGGGAGAGAGAGTGGGGAAGGATATGCGGGAAAGGATTCGAACCTGGGCCGTCTGCTTGGAGGACTATAGGCTCCGTACATGGGGCATGCTGACCAACAACTAGGCAATGGGCGCCCCCAAAGTGTTCTTTTTATTTCCACACAGGCAGGTGTAAAATTGTAAAAGGTGTAAGATTGTGAACATTACCCGATGCACGCTGAAGAAGGGCGTCATTTCTAGTACTCTCCTTAGCATTTTCTTTGACATTTATTCAGGATTGAGCTCCCAGTTGTTACATGCTGTTGGTGAGTTCAGCGCATTATTGTTAACAGTTGTTTGAGATTTTTAGTCTGTGAAATAAAAACATTTCTGTAATGTGCGTTTTGTCTATCAAAACATAAAAATCCTAATTTGGCTCCTTCCTTGAAAGTTAAAGTTTGACTTGAGGGGGGTGGACCTATCTCTGCAAGAACCTTTCTATCGTAAGTAACAAGTTGAGACAAGATGTTTAAAGGTTTCATTTGGAGCATATGTCATGTCTATCAGCTGTGAATCCTAACGCAAGTAACCGAAGGGGTGGGGGGTAGTGCGGTCCCATTTTTTTTTTTTTTTGCTCCAGTGTTGTTGTCTGTCTGCGCGCTGACAGCAGCAGTTGTGAGGCTGTGACTGCTAGCGCCAGAGGTGTTACTTTTCCTCCTTTGACTTTTGGATTCATCACCCAATGAGCGGAGGCTGTGACCCATAAAAACGCCCATGGGTAGGCTTCCAGCGCTTGACTATGCGTGCAGGGTAAGGTAGCAGATTCCAGCTCAATGATGAGTCAGTAAATGGTTTTAGGGAAGCAGTCTGTGCAGAAGATAATCAAAGAAACACATTTGAACGGGGGAGATTGAGGTTGCTCCAGTAAACCAATGACCTAGTATCACAGGATTGAAAAACTATAATAAAAAAACAGATTTGAGCACTTTCTACAGAGAGCCCCTCTAGTAAATGTTGTTCTAATTTTACTACCATATGTACATTTTTGTATTTTTTTGGCCATATCAACATCTACTTAAAGGCACAGTATGTAGTGTCTGCCATCAGGGGGCTCTCAATCAAGAAATTAACAAAAGATGACGTTGAGGCTGGCAGGGAATCATGGGAGTTCTCTCTGCTACCCCCCACCCAT
Source organism: Tautogolabrus adspersus (assembly GCA_020745685.1). Lineage (NCBI taxonomy): Eukaryota > Metazoa > Chordata > Actinopteri > Labriformes > Labridae > Tautogolabrus > Tautogolabrus adspersus. The sequence continues at coordinate 19,167,734 of CM036552.1, forward strand.
GAGAACAAACTCCGCCTTGACCGTAGTGAAGACAAACGGGCGAAACCGACCTGAGAAAGAGAGTATGTTTACAGACGATGAATCCAAGTATAATTTACATGTTTTTATCACAGCATAACATACAGCAACAGTACGGCAGCTTTCAGTAGCAGTTCCCGCTTCCTAATGTAGCGGTCTTTGACGTAACATCTGATGTTTCCATGGCAGCGATAAATATGTCGTGTCCCGCATGGCAGCTGCCACGACAAGACACGTCCCGTTGCAACTATAAAATTACGGATTTCTCTGGCTTTGATAACTGTTGGAAATATTTGAGGTAATGTAAGTACTCAACAAAAAATCTATTTAACATAGGTGTGGTCCATTTTTAATTAATTTAGATATTTTAAGGTAAACACTGTAACATATTGTACGTTTAAGCAATTTTTATGAATCGAGATTTTTCTCAAGATTGTTCCTCATCGCTCAATCTTTTTTTTCTTCTGTTGTGATCCACACATGGAATAAATGTCATGCGTCATATATCATGAAACAATGTAACAATTATATAATTAGGTGACAAAACAAATAGCAGTGTTAGTCTGTCACGCATATCAACACATATTCCAAACAGATCAACCTTTTCCCCATTCATCACTGCTAACCATAAATTCACCCCGCAAAAAAAAGATGACTTATGTCAAAGCGAAGAATGACAGAAAGATGGCTGGTTTGGCTCAGACTCAAAAATGTTAATTGACTGCTTCGGCGATGACTTGACAAGTGAGCCCGTGTGATCGATGTGCTCGTCGCCCTTTTCCCCTCCGAGAGAGAACATCTCTCTGGATAGAACAAATACCGCTCCACATTTGCTTTGTCGAGAACCTGGGAGCAGGAGACGTCGGCGTATGAAAGCGTAATGATGACAAAAGACTGTGCCAGCTGCTCGGGTTACTGTACACAGTGCAGACACAACAAATGACTATGATAATTAAACACAGGAAGGAGCGGAGATCCTCTGGAGAGACTGCTTCCTGGAATACTTTATGGAATTTACTTCACTGATGTCATGCCAAACTTTCTTTGAGAAGAGGGTGCACAGAGAGTGGGCTGTCACTTTGTTTCCATTAATACAGTGATGTGGGGCTTAACTTGCAAAAGCAGTGTATCTCAGGAGTGCTGCCTTCAAACAACTCGTTTTCCAAAAGTCCTCCTAATGAGGCCAAATATTGGAACAATTTTAAACTTGTACTTTGTGTTTTAGTGACTTACCTTCAACAATCCCCTGTGCTTGTGAGTGGCTGCACTTGTAGAACACTCTAGCACACAGTGGCACCAGCTCTGCCTCCATTTTCTTCATGGCTTTAATGAACGTAGCTACAACTTCATCTGTTACACCCTTCACACTGCTGACCTCCAGGTTGTTACCCGGCACGGTGAGGGAGAGTGAAAGTGAAGCACTGGACGTGTCAGCGGACATGACACTGTGGCACTCGATGGACCCATATGCTAACTTTGTAGTCATGTGTTGAGAAGTCCTTTTGATTGGATCATCCTGAACTGCAGTGACATGAAGCTCAACCGTTGCACTCCTGGGTAAGGCGGGCACCGTGGCGACAAACAATGGCGGACGTTTGATCTCAGGCCCCCACAACAAGTCCTGTAACACAGACAGAATTTATTCAAATTAACTGGCTGGGAAATTATATACTTGTAGCACTACAATCACATGCATACGGCCCTCCTGCTGAGAGACACGCTGTGCTTCCTAACCACACAAAAAAACCTCCATACACATTAAACATTATCATAAAGCACACCATAGAATTCTACTACACAGCACTAAGAAAGGCTTTTCTCTTGACAGGCTGACAGAGTATCAATTAAAATGAGATTGTGAGGTGACCATTGGTAATGATAGTGTACAAACACTTCAGAAAGAATCCATACTGCTTGAATCCGCCCCCCAAAAAACACACACAAATGCATTCACTTTCACAGCAAACATGACAGGCCCTGTGTACGATGACTTCTAACCTTCATGAGAAGATCACTCACAACACATTACGGCGGTTTCTGCACAAACATTAAGTGGAAAACTGCCTCAATTTTATCCACAGAGCCCAAATGTGTGCCTTTTTCCCTCCTTTGGACTCGGGGCCATTAGCAGTAACAAAATGTCTTGAAGCAGTGCTACAATGTGGCCCCTCTAATAATACTTGGCTGTGGCTTCATCTGCTAATGGGAGAGAAATGAGTGTTTTATATAACCGTCATTCCAGTCGGAGTCGATAGGGCAAAAACACTTAACCCCCTTTTCAATTTGCTGGATCAATTTTCATCCACTTACACCCCACTTTGTAAGCGCAGAATAATAACAGGTTACTTACATTTTATTTTGATATTCACTCGAACGCGCACACACACAAAAAAAAGAGAGAAATCATTGACAAGAGCTGTGGACGGCCTCTTTGTCCCTTCATCAGACGAGCCCGTCATGACCCAATCAGACAGATTCACTGAGGCAGCACTTACCTTCAGATTAAACTTTAGCAAACGCTTAATTGTGTATCAACAGCTAACCTATCGCCTCTGTGAGTGGAGACTGAAAGCAAGTGTCCTAAATGAGCATGTTGGCACAGGTTGGGTTAGCATTTCTTTACTCTGCTGCAGTTTGAAGAGAGCCGAGGCTTGCTGTGATCAACAATAACAACCTCAAGAGTGGAGAACAATGGCCGTGTCAGCGTGGACGTCTTGGCATGTCAGACAAAATGACAGCACACATACGTGTCCTATGCTTTGATAAATGTTATATTAGCACTTCTGGCGCAGGCTAGGTATTCTCCTAAAGGGGAACTGCTCCTCCACTTGTCAATAGTGATTGAACATGGAACATAGAGTGGGAACTGTGGAGAGAAGTGACAGGACAGGGGGTCCTGCTCAGCCAGGCTTAAAGGCCACCCTGCAGGCCTTGTGTGCTGAGGTACTCTACCCAACCGACCATCCACAAAGGAGATCAGGGGACTTTCTGCACTGCAGTTCCAGCCTCTGGCAGGACTTTATTGTCACGGCACAGTTGCTGACTTTTTGTCAGAGCTGTCGGACGAGGTTACATCAATCCCTATTTGTTTCTTTATTAATGTAACCACCGAAATGTTACGTTAGGTGGAAAGTTTGTTCAGCACTTCTGTGGAACTAAATGTGCTAATCTTGCATTTATTGTGTGTGTGTGTGTGTTTCTGCATGTGCATGTGTGAAAGTGTCAGACTTGGCTCTGAGTGTAAGCTCCTGGCAGAAGAGTGAGAGGGGGGAGAACACTAGCTGACATCCCTACCTGACCAGAGACCTGAGATCAATTATTAAATTAATCCAATAAAACCAAAACTTTGATATGTGGTGTAGCTGAGTGCTGGAGTGGCATGGAAGGGCAGGCAGGTGGCAGCAGGTGGCAGTGTGTGTGTGTGTGTGTGTGTGTGTGTGTGTGTGTGTGTGTGTGTGTGTGTGTGTGTGTGTGTGTGTGTGTGTGTGTGTGTGTGTGTATAAGGGGCTCTGTTCCGCTCTCCACCAGCCACTTAACACAATCCATCTCATTACTTCATCCCACTCCAGTCGCAGGGCTTGCAGCCATTTCCCCAGTGCTCTCTCGCTCCGTGGGCAGCAGGTAAACGCATGAAGTCTGGATCTGCTGCGCTCAGCTCTACACACTGATGGGGTGTGACCTGCCTCTCTTTATGTTTGTTTTCTTTCTCCCCACTTTCCTCCCTCTAACTCTCCTCGGTGTGCCTGGAGCGTGCGGCGGGTCGGAGGGCCGAGAGGCGTGAAAGCCGAACGGTAAACACGGTAATAAGGAAGTGGTGTAGAGGCGGGGAACAGCAGGGAGCTGATGGGACTGCGCTGCTTAGCCAGTTCCCCTACATTTCCTGCCCAGCGGGACACCTTCAGCATGTGGCTCTATGTCTCAGCACTTACTGTAGTGCTGTCAGTCTGCAATAATATCCCTGCCCATTCACTCTCTTTTTCTTGAGACTCTGCTCCGAGATCGTCAGACATACTTGTGTAAATGAAACACACAGGGCCATGAGAGTAGGGTGAGTAAAAGTTTAAGGGCAGGAGGCCATTAAAAACCATAGAAGAAGCCAGGATGACTTCAAAAGTCTCAAGTAAGCAAGCTAAATATAAAAAATAGTTTACTTCAGTATACAGAAGTTCAATACTATCAAGTCCAATTAATTATCAATCAAAATTTCATTCATTTCTTGAAAGCTTTTTCCACATTTCAAAAATAACCTCTTGTTCATAAGTAGTGCATTTAAAAATATAGACATATTTTTAGCCTTAAAAACTAAATAAATATTCAAATCTGCATTGATAATTATTATTTTTGTTACTGTCTGACATGTTTTCAGAATCTGTTATTGCCACACAAAGAGATTTCTGTTTAACATTTATTGACTTATCACATCAAAATCTCCCCGCTCATCAAAGCCTCCGACACACGCAGACAAACAAGCTCTTTGTGGTTTAATGCACCGTAAATACAATTTCACACTTGTAGCGACTCCAGTATGCTCCCAATTAACCCTGCAAGCTTCCTCATCCACCTGATTAGAGAAATTATCAACGCGCAACAACAACATGGCCCCGTGGCTTCTTCACAGACACGCCAGGCAGCGGTATTTCTGTCAGTTTACTTTGCAGATGGCCGAGTCTGAAAATATCTTTAAAGGATAAATCAAGAAGTCACAACCCTAAATCTCAACATGGATCCAAAACTGTAACTCATAATGACTTAACCAAATATTGAATGTTGTGCTTTATAATGTCTCCAGAATGCATATTAAAGAACAAATGCATTTTTCCATATACTAATTGACACTAAAGTAACTACAACATGACATATTTAAGTTCTTTATATGATTTATCTTACAACTTTTTCTTACTAGCAGTTAAAGAATATTTGGAATAATTTTCCCATTTCTTTATTTTATTTTGTTATTTTAAATTAATCAGATCACAAAAAAAATCAAATTTAAACGTACAGTATGTAAAATCCTCCGCTAGGGGGCTCTCACAATCAAAACAATAACAAAAGATGACGTCGAGAGTCGCAGGGTATTATGGGAGAAAACGAAGGAACTCCGTGTTGAATCAATACGAACGGGCAAAACCGACCTGAGAAAGACAATATGTGTACTGACGATGTATCCAAATATAATTTACATGACGTTTTTTATCACAGCAGCACATACAGCAACAGAACGGCAGCTTTCAGTAGCAGCTAGCGCTAGCGTATGCCGCGGTCTTTGACGTAACATCAGGTGTTTCCTTGACAACGATCAACATTTCGTGTCTATCATGGCGGCTCATCATGGCGGCCACCTACAAGACACGTCCCGTTACAACTATAAAATTACGGATTTCTCTGGCTTTGATAACTTTTGGAAATATTTGAGGTGATGTAGGTACACATCTAAAAAATATATATAACATGGGTTTAGTCAACTTTTAATTTAAGTTAGATATTTTAATGTAAACATTAGCATGCAATTCTACATACTGTACCTTTAAGGTTACTGTGCAGCATAATATGGCCTCATATTTTGGCAGACCCAGGCTCCATACATGCAAGCTCCAAGTAGTGTCAACACTGATACTACCAACCCAACCACATGGCCCCTACTGGCCCCCACAACTCAACCATGTAGACTGATGGGCCTCAAGAGCCAGGGATCCCCGGGGTTGTCGAGTGAGACCCTTCTTTCTAGCTTGCAGTTTTAAAAATATTGCAAATAATTTCTTTTTTTTTTAGCTGTGTTAAATTGATCAGAAATCCGCCATTTTCCCACATCACAGAGGAAAACATTCATTGTCAGACAGGGTGGGAGTCGGGGTAGTCTGAGCAGGCAGGACATGTTTGAACAAGCAACAGTGTCCCACGCTATGATGACAGTTTTATATATATAAATGCTATATGATATTGGACTTAACGCCATATCAGTGAAGGATTAAAAGAACATACTGGTGAGCAGACAGAAGGGAGTATGACGCTGCTTCACCACGTGCATGACGATCGCGCCGGTCATTTGATATAAACAGTATTTCCTGTTGTGTTCATAAATTGGCTCAGCCAGATTCACACAGACATTTTTCTAGGTGGCTGGCTGCAAAAATTCCAGGGGTGAAAAAATTTAACCATTTTGCATTCAAACGTGGAGCTCACCCTACAAAAATTGGTAAATTTGAAGAAGTTTTAGTGTGTGGAACTCCATCAAAAGCTCTCCAAGGCTTTTGTTCTAAGAGGGCTGTATCAGTGAGTTTAGTGTTTTTGCCAGCTAGCGTAGTTACTCTATCTGCTATCCATGGGAGTTGTTTTCAGTGTTTGACCTGTGTTAAACATTCTAATTACAGTCCATTTAAATGAGCACTGGTGCTTTGTGTAATCCCCACCCCAGGGAGAGAGCAATGCACCCCCCCCCCCCCCCCCCCCCCACAGCTGCTTTCCTTAGCTTCTGCTACACCTTCATACGTCTGTGCATCAACTGGAAGAGAGGGGAAAGTGTGAAGGCCAAGTTTGGAAGTCCCACCTTGATGGTCCGCCCCCAGAGAGAAACAGAACAGGGTCAGGTCAGTAATCCACCACCTATGCAGCACGCTCTATTCTTTAGGGGAGAGCTCAACTGTTTACGAACAGAGCTGTCAATTAGAGCTGATTCTGTTGAAAATAAAACTTAAGTCTCCTGGGTCAGCTAAATTCATATTTTTTGATTGTTCTGACATATCTCATGGAAGGACAACAGATGGAGGATGTTGTCCATCTTCAGTGATCTGTCACATCAGGTCAGTCGTGTCACCTCCCAAAGCTTTGCCCTGGGTTAGCCTTGTTATCTGAACAACCTAATCTGCATGCTAAATTACTGGTACATTTCCAAACCTATCTTAGGTATATATCTAAGATATGAATATATTATAACAGACACTTGTTTTTACTCAGAACTGCTGTACTGTAGTATACATTTGAATTGGAACTCAAAAATTCACTTTAAAGCTTAGAGACAACCATTGCTGGACTTGAATAACTTAATTTTTTATATACTTCTGCACTTATATGCAACTGACACAAAGTTGACATCTTCTCTCCAGTCTTATAGTGTTTGTCGAGGAACAGAGCCACATGTTGGAGGTGGGCTCCCGCCTCTCCCTTAGGCCCTATTCCCATGGCTAGACAGATTACAGTGGGAGGAGAAGGGCTGCCAAGGGAGACTGGTGCCCCTATTAGACGTACGGAGCAGGGGTTGTAAGCCGGGGCGGTGGAGCGGAGGGAGGGATGGAGGGAGGTGGCAGGAAAAAGGGGGGTGAAAGAGGGGGGATAAGCTGCTCTGAGAGTTGAACGGAGCTCCAAAATGGTGTGTGGGGGCAAAGGATTAGGGAAGCTCTGAGGAAGACATCTGCTTCTGTGCCAAGCTCCGCATTATCAAAGACACCAGCGTTCCCCACATCATCAACTTTTCATGAGCGCGCTCACTGGTAAATATCAGTCGCAGCGACTTGGGTCTCAAGGGGGGCAGAGAGGGGTGAGGAACTTTCACTTATTTCACAACTATGAAATGTAATTCTGAAAGGCCTCTGAAAAACTTGCATAACTTATAAAGTTTCTCCTTTTTTTACTTATTTATCGACACCGTCTTCTAACCCATTAAACATGTGTTCATTCTATGTGGCTGTAGTATCACATTAAAAGTGTGATCAATAGTTCCTCTGCATCTATAACAAAACAGCCAGTCATTGCTCTTCTTCTTAACCACATGTATAAACTTCACAAAAAACACTCTCACTCCACAGTGGCTGACCTTCTCTTCCTCAGCGGCCCTCAGCATGCTCTCCCACACGGCCCTGATGACGGGGATGTTGTGGTGTCTTGTTGTGTAGCAATGGGCCTGTAGGACATGAGCTAAAGTCAGAGTGCTGATCACCGCCTCCAGAACCTTCTTCACATAGCTGAAGGACAAATGGGCCTGCGTCCTGGTGCCAGCCTTCACCAGCTGCATGGTGCAGGGGACCAAAGCGATCTGGCCTGCACAGAAAACCGACTGATCAACCTGAAGAAAAAAAGTATACAAGAAATATTGTTATTCATAATGGTAAAACCAGCTGCATAAATGTGACTGTCTGAATGCTAACATGCTCACAATGGCAATGTTGTAAAGCTGATGTAGGTGTATGTTTGTCATGTTCACTGCTAACTAAAAACATAGCATTTGGCGTCTTGAACATTTTGACAAGATGGTGGAGCTACAATAGTTCAAAAACAACCAAACCTATTTCAATGAATCTTAGGGAGCACATTCATGTTAGTACCACATTTCAATCTATCCAATAGCCATTGAGATATTTCACTTAGAACCATAATTTCAACCTCATACTGGCAATATAGGAAATGTCAGAGGATCACCATAGTCAGTGTGGCACATTGTCTGGAAACCATGAAAGTCTGCACAAAGTTTTGTGCTAGTTCACCAAGTAGATTTTGAATTTTACCACTTGACCTTCCTAACCCTAACCCTAACTAGCTGATGATGTGAAAGTCAGAGTATCAACCATGCCTCTAGATTTATCCTCTGGGTACCATGACTAGCTCTCCATAATTTGAATGGCAATCTATCAAATATTTGTTGAGATATTTTTGCAGAAATGTTTTGGCAAGATAGTTGTTTGGAAGTGTTGCTATATAAAAGGAATATAAACCTACTGTTCCCGGAGTAAAACCTGCCCATCAAGGCTCCAGAGTGAGGATCTAGGAGGTACTGTATATTTCTACAGGAAAGTTTAAAAGAAACCAGTCTTCAAACTCCAAAATGACTTTTATTAAAAAAAAGAAAGAAAAAAAATACTCATCAACTAGGTGCGACAATCAAATTAACATTAATTATAAGCTTTTGTTTGAGTAGCACTGCATTAATTAACAAGTCTACCTTTGCATTTTTTTTCTCGCATCTTATCACCAACAACTCCTACTTCACAAGCAGGAATTCAGTGAGAAGCCTGTCAATGTATCTCTAGCACCAGTGTTATTTATAAGCCTAATTACCTCTGTGATAATAAGCTCCATTTCTGTTAAATACCTCTGTTAGAATTAAGCTTCTTGTATAATGCATACCTGAAAAAATCTATCTGCTTAATGCAGGGAGATGAGTGGGGATGAGGAGTGGCATTAAGGAGGTCAGGTCTTTTTATTGGCTTGCCAATGTTTGAGGTTGGATGGCATTAACGCTGGACACTAGCTGCTGGTCAATGCAAATAGCTGTTGGTGACATGTTGATAATTGCTGGCCTATGCGGGGACCCTGAAGCACATGCAGATCTCCAGGGAGGATCAAGACGTCCTGAATCAATGGATGCAAGGCCTGAGACAAGGTCCTTTGCTTATTAGCAAAGACACAGCCGGAGGTATCATGTTTTTAGCGAGGATACCAGGGTATGAATAGACAAGAGGTATTACTTAAGACTTAGAACCCTCTTAACCACATTTATTCTCCAGCTCATTTCAAACAAGCCCTGTGTTTTCTTTATTTGGCTTTGCAGATAGGCCATTACGAAACTTGTTCAATGAAGAAGAACTGAAAAAGACCTAATATTATCCCTTCGAGAAATCCATGAATTTTATGGAATACCAGCAGAACAAGATGCTTGGCGCAGAATTATTTAGCTATAGGGCAGATGTGATCATTGCAATTTCCATAATCAGATGGGTTTGCCATGATCCCCAGCTCCTGGGTTCACTTGTCAACTTTGATGAATCTTCAAGTTCTGTCTCTGCAGCTCTAAATTACAGGGACAGTGCACAAGACAAGAGATGGGGAGAAAATGGCAGGAAAGGGAAATAAGGTCTCGTTTTTTTCAGCCAGTTGGATCAATCACTCGATCATCTACCTGCAAGCAAAACCTGCCCAAGCACTTGTATCAATATATCTGCCGAACTTAAGAGCCAGATTCCCACACATCAACAACAAATTGTCATTGGCATTCCATTTATGAGCCATCAAATACCATCATATCCCCCTCCAACAAGAAAGGGCTCCATCAGGTTGTATGAGGTGGCCAGATTCTCTTAACAAGCTCGTCCTCATGAAAAAAAAAGCTTGCTCCGTTTTGGATTCATAAAGGCAGGCTACCATTTGTCGATTTGAATATCAAAAGGGGCTAGCATGGGGCCCCTAGACTGTTAAAGGCAGACTCCCATAGCTTCCACCGAGCAGGTGTGTGATGATCAATTATTAAGGATCCCACTCTGGTTACTCTTAGTGGGAGGTGGAATTGGGGGATTTGGGGGTTTGTGATGACGGGGGCACATCTCTCTGTGCTGAACCTGGCTGGGGGAGAGACAGTAGAGAAGGGAGAGCGAATACTATTTACATAAAATTAACAGTTCAAAAGAATAAGTTCACACACCAATCAAACTTGTTAATTGACTGTCAATGGTGTGTCCCTGAATATACAACACAACTACATTATTCATCTTAGGCCCTGACAGGGAAGACAGGCCAATTTGCATGGGCGTTCTAAACGTGATCAACAACCACAATGCCACATGCATTTTTAATAGGCCAGAGATGGAGTCCTTTAATATTCATAAGGGTCAAATAATAGCATATGACATTAAACTTTCTATAACAAGGTAAGTATTTTCCAAATGTAAGCCTTAGCGGTCTAAATGGCCCACAGAGAAAAGGCTCTGTGAATCAATACTACAAGTCCTTGAGGGTATTTTTCTGTCTATCTGCTTAATCATTACATTGGCTGTTTGCTGTTGTTGTTGATTTAAACAAAAGAAAGAAAAAGAAATCTCTGGTTGAAATAGATGGAAAAAATGAAATACATTTCAGTTCTTTTTTTAATCGAACTCGCGTTTCATCTATTGAATAAAGAATGCGTTTTGATTGAAACATAAGACTTGAACAGATTTTAGAGAAATCTTTTTATTTTTAGAAGTTGGTCAACGTGTTAGGTGCGACGGTGGATTTTGCTACAAACATACAAATTACTTCAAAAAGCCAACTAACTAAGCCAAAGTTACGAAGTTCACAACTAACTCTATCCGACTCATCTGTATTTTGCTCATGAATAATTGACCTTTATTATATTGTTACAATGCCATCACTTTTCTTGTCAACCCAATGACATGTCAAAAGGTCACCATACTTAAAGACATTCTCTCTCTTTTCTCTTTCTGTGTGCCGCAGACAGTAGCAAACATGTAAATGGACTCAGGAAGCGCTCGGCAGTGTCCGCTTCCAACGGTTGAGGGTGTCTAGTTTCAGGCTGGAGTGTCTAAGGTGTTTCTAATTGCACTTTTTTTTTTGTCAAAGAGCGTCCAGAGATGACCAGACAGTGCCAGACTATATTCACATTGGTGTTGAAGGTGTCTCCAAGTGTCATTAGCAGAGCTTTGGAATGGTATAGATGAACTGGGCCGGCGTGGATAAAATAACCTGGTATTGACGAACAGTCAGGTTTCTTCAGCCTGGTTCCAAGGACAGAAAGAGGTGGAAAACTGCTCCACTGCTCCTATCAGATATGCTAATGGTCACATTTCTCCCCATTGAGACCTCATGCATAATTTAAGCAGGAAAATGATGATACAAAATGAGTAAAATAGGTTGGATTAATATGGTTCAACTTCTCCCTTTATGAAAGGACGCATGTGACCAAGCTAAAGGGATGATGGTGAGTGTTAGCAACAGAATGGAAAATCACATGAAAAATGTACAAATGTTTTGGATATGATGCTCCTATATCTTTTCACCAATATTGTCTGTCAATTAGGTAAGAGCAAACCTGTGTATTATTGTCAGTGCTGCAGGGCGAGGATCTTCAACTGAATGTTTTAAAGATCATTTTTGAAAAGTGGATACCTTATAAATGGTGAAAAGAATAAAAGGAAAAGAAATAAAGCACGAGATGTTCATCACCAGGCCGTATGCGTAGCAAATGCTGCATTATGTGGCATGTATTTTGATTTATTAGCTTTTAACTTGCTTTAAATGGGACAATCTTCTTATCACTTTTAATCCCTCATCGAACATTCCTAAAACATCAGACAAATTTCCATCTTGATTTCCTATTCACTTTAATCATTTTCATCCATTCCCTGAATATTTTAGGCTTGGCAAATAGCTCAAAATAGTTGAAAATGTGGGGATAAAAAAACTGAGGCTGAAGTTTTGTTCAATGTATTTAAGTGCATATATTATTTCTGCTTTTTTGGCGAGGATTTGATATGCGACGGCTGTTTAATCCTTGTGTGGTGGATGGCAGTTTGTCAGGGATGTGTGCTGTGATTTCATCTTGAACTGGCTTCAAGTCTGTGAGGCTCTTTCAGCATTAGTGCATTCAAAGCAGATCACGTCTGGGAGTGGGAAATGATAAGAGATGGGCTCATGTTGTGCTGCGCCCTGAGGAAATCCTGCCTCTTCTGACACCTAATTTCTACAAATACAAACCTTTCAGGAGAACCACAACTGTTCCTCCCTTCTACAGAATCTCTCCTCATGTTAGACTTCTCATTTAAAGCTTCATGAGGAAGGGTGAGGAAGATTTTTGCCTTTTTTTTATTCCCTCCTTTCTTTCTTCACTATCTATTTTTCGCTTCCTGTTTGTGCTCCAGTTTGAGCCTAACCCCTGTATGCTCAACTGTCACACAAAATCAGTGTTACTTAAACGGCGACATAAATAGCCGTATGAAGTGCACAAAGACAGTCAGTATACAGCGTTTGTGAATGCATTCTCTCAGGTCTAAAAGTGCACATTTATACAGTAAACAAACTGTAAGCATACGTTAAAAACACAAAGTAATCATGATGATACTTTTAGGTGAATAATAAAAAATTATACAACTAAAATGAGCCACTGTTGAGGCAACGTGTGGTCAATCGAAGCTGGGGACACTGGCCTTTCTCCCCCAACCCCCACCTTCTCTGAGCTTATGTGTATTTTTCTGTCGTGCCTGGATGTCTGCCCTCGACATGCCCACTGCATAGACACTGAACCGTGTGGAAGAGTAACACTGTCATGTCAGCTCTGGTCAACTTTATGCTGGTCAGGAGCTGCCGCTCAGTACTATAGCCAAGGTCAGGGGAGTCTGACTGCTGGATGCTCAGGGAGACACATCTGAATGCCAACAGGCATAAATAAACGAATAAATAAATAAACCCCTCCCCCCATAATAAAAAAATAAAAAAAATACCCCAAAAATAAAATATACGTTTTAAAAGGATTAAGTATGTTTTTTGTGTTTTACTCATGTGTAAAGAAACGCTTGAAAAAAATGAGTAAAATGGAATAAATGTAACAAATAATCCAAGCTGATGTTATAAAAATGTCTGCTGTTGCAGAGTAGTTTGCCACACTAGAGCCGGGCTGTGGATGGAGGAGTGATGGAGGGGCATGCTTTTTCATTGCGTTAGGCAAAATGCCCTGCTGCCTTCAACTGTCCCGACCTCACATTTTTTGACAAATTGGTTGTGAGGCTTTTACGACTGATGCACATATCGCAAAAATCATTTCTGCCAAGCTTCCTCTATGACCTGCCCGTGGGACATGACAAGCCCCTCCATGCATCGCTCTATCAAACTGAATCTTTCCAGGACAATGCAAATTATGACAAATTCCATCATCCTGCATTATGCGCTTTCCTGCTAATCTCCCTAATTCGAGAGAATCGGGGAGGGTCTCGCTGTTTCAGCTGAGGGGCATGTTGTCTGATTGAATGATGCTGAAACTGCAACCCTCAAACCCCCGTTTCTTTCTCCCTTCCCAGCTGTGACCACCTCGTCTCCTCTGTCTTTTCATATTTTTTTTCTCTTTTTGGAGCTCTGTCTGGCTGGTAATGGAGTCACTAACTTAACCTGGGCTTGAAAGAATGATGTCAACACAATGTGCTGTGGCACAGCCGTTAAAGTGTAACTGTCAGAAGAGGTGAAGTTTAGTGAAGTCCATGTGTGTGCGACATAAAGGATACAACCACAGTCTTAAATGTCTACTCTGAATGAAAATGTGTAAATGTCAACAACAAGAAAAATCACCCTTCGACCCAGTGCCATGAAGCTTCTGGTCCAAAGAGAAAGTCATCTGCATCCAAAACATTGAGTTAAACACAAATGCCCACTCACTCTCCTCTTTCCTGCCCTGTGCTGCTTGTAATGGGTACAACATGTAGCTCAGTTATAGAAGATGGACAATGGGCAAATAAAATATGCAGGACAGAATGAACAAGACAGTGAAGGAAATGCAAAGGAGAGGAGAAGGAGATGCAGTCCCCTCCTGTCTCAACAGATGGCAGTATTGCTGCATTAAAAAGGCAACTGCAGAATCAACACCGCTGTTCATACAAATCCATATACAAGCTGGCTAGACAGACAGCATCAAAAGTCTTCTTGGATTTTCCCCTTTTCCTTTTTTTTGTTTTTGTTGAGTAAAGTCAAATATTTGCATAAATAAGCCACAAATTCCACCAGTGCAAAGTAGGCATACTGATGAATGAGGAATAAGGGGGGCGGCGGGGGGGGTTGTATATTTAAAATTCTTAACAAGGACTGAAAATCCGATGTTGCTTAAAAGTGTCTTTAAGATATTCTGTTGAAAAATAGAAAAAAAAGTCTTTCCATTTCCAATATTCCAATTTTTGACTTTTATTTTGGAAAAATTGAATATGTATTTTACAGTAAATGCAAACTTGACATGATATAACTCATCATGCTAAAGTGGTCCAATAGAATAATTTAACACTGTACAGAATTCCTTCTGAAAAACAGACTCAATATTATATTCAATATAAGTTATATTCAAATCAATAACACATTGAAAATATTGTGTTCTCTATAGTGCATTAATAAAAGTCTTACTCTGAAAATCCCAACTTCATCACATTACCTTGACTCACTAGGCCTGACATCCCCTAACATAATAAATTCATAATATGAATAATAAACTACTGTTAAAAGTGAACATGCTGATATGTCCACAGTAAAACCCGGAGAGTGTGTATTATTAATCTGCAGCAGGTTTTTTTTTTCAGCCTCAGTTCAGCATGCTACAATGGCATTTGAAAAATGAATGACCCGGGTTAAAAGTTACAACTCAGAAGAACTGCTCCATTTCAAATTTATGACGAAGCGAGTGGCCAAATGTAAAATGGAAAGTAAACGCTAACCCTTTTCTGAGTGGAGTGCTGCTGAAAAATTACGTTGAGACAAAATGGCAACACTGTGCACACTGTTGCATGTTGATGTAAGAACCATTTCTAACCAGAGGAGGAAACTTACAGCAACTGCAGAAGAGCATAATAGTAGTAGAAATAATCTATTAAATGAAAACACTATAAAATGTGCAGTCCAGTTCTGGCGTCAGATTTATCATGACTTGTCTTTGGTATTACATTTGTCCTCTGCTAAAAAAATAATTTAAAAAAATGACTTAATTATTGTAAAGCTTAATTCCTCATATTTCTGTGTCTATTATTTTTTGGAGATTTTTGTTGTCAACAAGTATACTTTATGAAAAAGTATGGGGTTACATTTCCCCCTAACAATGTCCCCTATTACAGTCTGTATGTCAGCACATTAGTATGTGTGGGAACTGTCCAAGGCATTGTTTTGTCTGTATTTGCAACATGTGTATATTTCACAAGGAGCATCTTCCAGACTGTGTGTGTGTGTGTGTGTGTGTGTGTGTGTGTGTGTGTGTGCAGGCCCTGTCAGCTATGCCCTCTCGTCACTGCAGGGGGAAGAAACACACCCGGGCAGCTCTGAATATAGTGGCTAGTTACCATAGTAATGGGACGGTCATACGTCTCTCCTCTCTCAGACAGTGATGGGAGTGGACAGGACACGCCGCTATGCTTTTTATCTATGCATTTGCTATTCAGTTAGTTCATTCCACAAATAAAAAAGCAGAGCAGGCCCACCTCTCCTCTCTCCGTATTCAAATAGAGGGGTGAAATGGGAAGTAAATAGTTGGATATGGGGTGATAATTCACACATGGGACTACAAATAATGATGTGTTTTGACTGAGTGCTTGTGATTGCAATTGTAATAGCGTGAGTGTCGTGGCAGATATCCGCGGTGGTGGGATCTTTGCAGTGACGCTTTTCAGATGCCTCCTTGTTGTCTTTGAACCATTCACCCCTCCGACACTCATCATCAGCAGTGACAAAGTGAGACACAAACAAGCAAACACACACATTCATGTAGCATGTGATACACATTAAAAAGCAGTCTCTAATATTTTTCACAGAAAAGCATATAACTGATTACATTGTCTTTGTTCTATTAAATTCTCTAGAATATTCTATTTATAAAATGTAGCCACAACGTTCATAATGCAATTATTTCAAGCAGTCAAATCATTTGCATATCCCTAAAAACTAAAGGACCCCTGCACAATTAGGATGCTGACCACTCAGAGACCTTTTTCTTTTGAGGTTTCCAATGCAATTAAGGATGGTTAAGTTGTACATGTGTACACATTACCTGATGACCCATATACTGTATGTTTGCATATCCAGTATATTTGTATTTCTGTATGTAAAAAAAAAGAATAGGGAAGATGGCTGTGGCTAACCCTGTCCCTGCGTCCCATGGCTTGTTGACATGAACCAAGGCAGTCAGGCACCAATAATACATGAAGAGCTGTTCAAAGGCAATTAGGATCAGTTGTCACGACTGGGCCCATTAATGAGTGGGAGTGTGGCAGGGGCCGGGGCAGAGGCGCAGCGCCGGCGTACGTGGCCGCCTGAGAGTCGATGCACTCTGACAGATCCAGTCCTTCCCCTGTCCTCGCCTGGTACAAGCTGATACCAGCCTGTTCCCACGTGGTGCTGCAGCCGCAGCAGCACGGGATAATGTAGCAAAGAATGCAGTGACTCCTGAAAATGACCGCTGCCATGGTGGGTCAGGCTCTACGAGGTCACAGCAGGAGAGAAAGAAGGGGGGGGCATGAGGCGCGTGGCATAGGGTTTAGACTAAGAGAGACATAATTACCTTAGCTGCCTCCGACACTCCCCAATAACTGTCCACTCATCAGATTTTTAAGGTGATCTGATTCGACCGCTTACATACATGTGCATACATTTAGGGGGACAAGTGTCTAACCCACATTCACAAGTGCAGACATTGTCCCAAGCAGGAGCTACGACAATGTGTCAACGCAGATATACATCTCTGGATGAGGAGCTTCATTAAGAGAGGGAAGGAAATCCACATTTCCACAAACAGTAGAGACAGTGTCGTCTGCATATGGATTCATATGGAAAATGTGACATGTGAGCAACATTGTATTAATGCACAAACACCAAATAACGATCTCTTATTAATGAAATGATGGAGTAATTTGAGCAAATAAAAATTCCTCTTCTAAAAGTAATGGTTAACTTCTTTCTGTTGAAGTCTTGTTTGCAGAGTTTGCA
Organism: Tautogolabrus adspersus; assembly: GCA_020745685.1. Classification (NCBI taxonomy): domain Eukaryota; kingdom Metazoa; phylum Chordata; class Actinopteri; order Labriformes; family Labridae; genus Tautogolabrus; species Tautogolabrus adspersus. The sequence continues at coordinate 19,185,170 of CM036552.1, forward strand.
GATAAAATCAAATCAAAATAAATGTTGAAAATTGTAATTGTTGTTATTATTTAGTCAGTCCTGCCTCTTATACATGCATACGTGTGATTGGTTTATGTCACTATAAATACCTTGAATGTTGAGGTATTTATCGTTTTAAGATTGTGTGTGTGCACTGAATTGTCCGTTCAGTTTGTTTTTGCACACGTCTTTATCTATTTGCATGTCACAGAATGCTGCATATAAGCTGTATACCTGTGCTGTCAGTCATACGTGTGTTAAAGTAAGTCACCTGTGACTTGTTTTAATAACAGAACCAGTTTACCTTGTCATACAGCCAGGGTTTATCACTAAGAGCACACAGGTGAATGTGTGTGTCTGTGTTTGTCTGTGTAAGGCCTGGCCTCGGGGCATACAGAAGACATGCCATTGTGCTAAGGTCTTACTGGGTTTGATCAGCGTGTTTTGTGTGTGTGTCCAGCTCATGTGAAGACAGTTGACCCCAGTGTTTGGGGTAGGATGAGTAGAGCCTACAGAGACAGACTCAGGTGATGTACAAAGACAGAAAGTGAATCGACGCTCGCTGGGGAAAGGTTGTGAGATGAAGGCCGACTGTCAGTCAAAAAAACCTTTCTGACTCTCTCCAGACAAAAGCCCCACAATTCCGGCATTCAGGAGACGGAAACAACTAGGGTATTCTACTTTTGCCTTCAGTCAAATGAGAAGAAAAAACAAACTGTGTTAACATCCTCTGCTGCAAAAAGGAGCAAGTAACTACACGTACTGAAGAAAACCCAAGATTTAAGTATCCTTCAATCTCCTGCCTGCTAAAACCGCTGAGCCTTCAAGACCTCATTTTTCATCGACTCAATTACTCGACAACTGTTCCCCCTCCCGGCCCCCCGTCTCCCCTCCTTCCTCGGTTGAAAGTGATCATTTGTTCTTTTATTAAACTTGATAACATCCCTTGCATTGTCTGAGTGTGCACGCCGGAGTGCCGCCCCTACTGTTCTAGCCTCCAGCGCTTCGTATTATTGGTGCATTATTTCACGCATGCCCTCCTCTTTTATCAAGCGCTTTTGAAGTAATGTTAATAGACTAGAAAATTGAGACATTTATGAAGTATGGGCTGTGTTTATGAAAAAATCCATAAAGTATGACAAGGGGAGAGGTGAGATAAAAGCAAGGTTTTAATAGATTATGGCAAACAGGGGAGAGGCATCAGATGCTGACAGGCACCTCCTCCGAGATCCCTCATATTTTATGGGATTAATTTTGTTATATTAGAAATGAAGTTAAATGTCCTAATTAATCTGTTCGTGCTGCCTGAATACCTCCCTGAACGCAGATGCACGCACACACACTGTTTTTGGGCTAATTACTCTTCTGCGGTAATTGAGGTGGATGCAGTCTCTCGATGTAAGAGAGAGGAAGTTTGGGGAGGCGGGGGCATGTTTGATGTGAGGGGGTTTTAGGCGGCTGTTGAATTGTGCATTGTTGGCTTTTTACAGTAGTTTAACAGTCCGGGTGAGAATAACAAACCATAAAACTAAAGCACTTAGCTTAATTTCTGCCATTCATCACTAACATTTTTTGCTTTCTCATTTGCCACGCTAGCTCATTTTTTTAGTCGTCAACTTTTTGGGATTTTTGTCAATAAAGCAGGGGGCTGCTGTGGACACACACTTCTCCAATCACATTTCTTTGAAACCACTGTGGCACATTTGTGTTCTTTTTAAACATAGATGGAGATCTCTTGTGTCAAACATGTACATCATATGGTTTGCTCTTATGAGTCAGTCGTCTCTGACGGAAGCCTGTGTAACTTTAAACTTCGTTCAACTGAGTTTGTAACTCTTTATCACAACATTTGCCCAACTTCTAGTCTTCTGACTAGTCAAAGCGCTTTTACACCGCAGGTCACAACTACCCATTCACACCCTGATCGCAGAGGCTGCTTTGTAAAGTGGCCATCACTGCTAGCTAATCCCATTCATACACATTTATACACCACTGCCGCAGAAGCAGTGGGAGCAATTTGGGGTTAAGTGTCTCGCCCAAGGACACATCGCACATGTGGCTGCAGGAGTTGGGGATCGAATCCCCGACCTTCCAGTTGAGAGACGACCGACTCTTGCCCTGATCTACAGCCGCCCTCTCCCTTATAAAATAATGTACATGGTTACGTTAAATTGGAACAAACTGCCTCTACATGTATCTTAGATCAATCATTCATCAGATCCGTTTAAAAAAAGAGATAAGGGACTAACATAAATAATAAATAAATAATAAATCAATTCAAGCTCCTTTAAGAAAAGCTAAAGACACAGCTCTTTCATGAATACCTACGCACTTCGTGATATTATTGATGAGGATAGTGATGATGATGATGATGATGATGGCGATTTGAGGATGGTTTTGATGCTGGTTAGAACTCTCAAGAACAGTGGTCAATGTTGTGCTTTGCCTCTGTGCACTTCCTGTCAGCACCTGTGTGTCCGATCGGACTAAAGCTGCTCTATGCACTTACTGACGTCGTTTCCTCTTTTCTAGATCCTTGCTTGTGTTGAACTTACTCTCTGATGTACGTCGCTTTGGATAAAAGCGTCTGCTATATGAATTGTAGAACATGTGACGTTCTGTTATGGTGAATATAAATGAGCGACAACAAGCTCAGTTAATTCTTTTTTTAAACCATTAACTGCTTCAGTGACATTGAGCTGTCTTATGTGTTTTTACGTGTTTTATTCGTGTTTTTCATTCTGTTCCGATTCGTTGATTTTGAAGATTTTCCATTATGTGCTGCTTCTCTGTCAGGTCTGGTTTTGATTTGTTTGGACCTCAGGAAGATTAATCCTTACAGCAGTAACACCTGGGTGGGATTCAAAGTAAATTCAGAATTCATGTATGATAATATTCTCTATAAACCACTGGACTAAACAAGAAGTGAAACTGCTTCAGCAAATAAAGAAAACTTCTACCCGTATCTTTGTACTCCCTTTTGCACCCTCTTTCTAGCCCTGCATGGGTGGCCCAACTTTACTGTGACTCATTCTGAACCTCTAACCTCTTTCATCAAGAGGGTCAGACAGGAATGATCTCATTGTTTTTAGGCATTAAGACTCCTGTGAGAAGATTATTCAAATTCAACCACCCGCCACTGCTCACTCCTCCCTTTGACGCTAATTGGCAACGTCAGATCCACTTCCCTCCTGATGCCTCACAGTCCACTTTGACAATTTTCAAAATCCGATGCAAATCCTATCGCCGGCTTGTGCTAGACAGCCTTCCACAATATTGACTGTCACTCACAATTAGGGGAATATGGCAAGGGGTTAGTGTTCACCAGCAACCTGAGGCTAGAGCAGTCGGCTCCCAAAACACACCCCGCAGAATCTGATCAGTGAGTATAATTTCCCGGCAAATATCCCAAGGGTGAGCCACTTACCTTAACAGGAAAGAGGAGATGTTTAACAACCATACAAGTGATAGTCTCTCTATTCAGACCTGGGTAGGCCATTGTGTTTGCCTCTGTAAATGTGGCTCCAAAGGGAATGGCAGCATCAATCTAAATAGATGTGGGGAAAAAAATTCCTGCAGTTTGGGACTCCAGTTGTTAACTCTGACTTCAGCAAATCATAGGTCAATTTCCTTCCTGCTAAGCGTAATCATCTGTTATAAGCACAAATGGATTTCTGAGCACACAAAAAAAAAAAAAATCTGAGCATTGCTGGCTAAAAACAAAGGCTCTTTGCTCTTTTTTTCCCGCTGCCATTATGTTAATTCAAGAAAATGGTTTAAAAGCTCCTCCTGAGAAACAACGGACAGAAAATGCAGTAATAACTTTGATTTCTTTTAAAAGCATGCCATTACTTGGCTTCCGTTGTAATGAGAGAATTTGTTTAGACTTTTTTTTTCTGCCATAAAACTGGATGTCTGAGAGCTTCCTTTGATTGTAATAAATTGACTGGTGTAATGAAAAAGGGTGATTTCTTATATCTTAATTAGATTATGCAAATGATGTTTTAAACAAATGACAGCACATTTGCATTCGATATCTGATTTAAAAAAAGGTAACAAAACAAAACAATTAGTGACAAGATACCACTGAATGCACAAGTGATGTATCATACTGCAAGTTCAACATATTACTGTGACGGCAAAAACATGCCAATCAGATAAGGAGAAGATGTAAAAACAAAGCATAAATTAAATCACTGTTTTTTTGTCTTTATACCTTAGGGCTTTCACCTAAACTACCGGCATATCGGCATTACCATACAATACAGCGACAGGGCCCCAGCTTTGAAATGATAAAGGTTAACTAATTCTTTAAATCAAGGCAGATCTGAATCTGTCAGCTCGCCATTCCCGAGAGCTGAGGCTGTGAGACGTGACACGCCAAGCAGAGAGATGGAATAGATGGATGGAGTTGGAAGGTCCAGCATCCATCACATGCCAATCCCTAATGCCATCCCGCTCCGCCTCCACCAGCACCACCCTTCATTGTGGACAGTCAAATCCTGCAGGGTTCCGCAGTGCCGTGTTCTGTCAGCAGCCATGTGCTGGCTCTCAAAGCTATGGACACTCGTCAAAGGCATACACTGGTCCCGATAGAGCTGGGCATTGGTCGACCCATACTGTATAGCCCAATTCATTCTTTAATCTTTTCAAGTTTGACCCCCCCCCCCTGCATAGAGCTGGATTGATATTTTAATTACTATTTTTCCTCCAGGGATAGTAAAAGTGCAGGGCTCCAGGTTATTTGGTCGCAGACAGCTCTGTCTCTGTTGTCACCAGAACTCGTTCACCATGGTGTCAAAATGGCAAAAAAATACAGAGGAAAATTGTCATTAAGATGAAGTCAACGTGGTAGTGGTGAGAGGAGGGGTTGACACTGCCTGCTCGCTCACAGCAAGGGGGTAATTGTATCAATATGTAAAAATCCCTCGCTGTATTGAAGAGTTGTTAATACATTTTTGATCAAATTAAGCCATTGTAGCATGGAGGAGGAGCAGACACACTGAGAGGCAACGCAGGGGTCGTGTGAAGTACCGTGCACCGCTCTGAGCAAGCGAACTCCTTCTCATTGTTTTCTCAAATCGCTTTGGATATGAATGATCATTAGAGGACTGAGAGAATAGACTGTTTTCCAGAGGCTATAGCACATGCCCGCAGCTGACTTCAATTTCATGTCTCAATGAGACTCCATTGAGAAAATCAAACACTGCTGGCATGCTAAAAGCAAACTGACTCTGTAGGTTACATCTCAGGAATTCAAACTGCACAAGTTCCTCTGAGCTTCGGTGACACGCTGGTGAGATACGCCGTCAGGCTCTAAACGAACGGCTAATCCACACATGTTCTCACTCATAGACGGATTTGGCTGCAGGATCAAGGACAGTGTGGAGGAGATGGACACTATCCTTGTTGACAGTACCTTGACAAGTGTAATCCCATATAATACACACTGGGTAAACAAAACACCAAGCCAACCGTGCAACCGCGGCCCACACTTCCTCTGCTCTGCCTTTGAATCCGACATTCTTTCTCTTTCTGAAACAATATGAAAGAAGTTTAACTCGTAGCTTTACAAACAAGTGCAAAAATTCATACACACCGCCGATTGTAATAGGAACACATATTTACGTGTGTACATAAAAGCAAGTAATGAGAACAAACTATCACAGAAAGCAACAATCACATGCATCTGCAAGAGTGCATCTGTATGTAAACAGACAACGGAGACACACTGAAAGTATTTTGCGTAATCGGAGACTCTTCAATTGCTTTGTGAGAGCAAACAACAAAGCATTATAAGATCCACCAGCTGGATTCATCATTCACCAAATAAATCCTTAGTACGCCTGCATTGATCCATCACCTTCCTTCCAAAAGTTTGATTTGCTTAGCTAACAATAAGCAAAGATAATAATATGTCTTGTTTGTGGCTTAGCCAGCAGACGAGGAGAAAGGGACTCAGTGCATGTCCCACTCATTTGCAATCGCAAGATATGTGAAAACTGGGAGCAGGATATGATAATGGATTTAAAGCATATCCTTTGGCAGCGCCGTAATGCAATTTTTAACAAAACCATTTTTGGCCACCACCACATTTAAACTGTCAAGATTGTATGCCACCACCTGCAACAGCACATCTCTCTGTTGTGGACCTTGCAGACTTACCCTGAAGGCCTGGCTGTAGGGCCCGATGTTGGCCGGGGCCCAGTGCGACATGCTCTGGACATGCAGGGCATCCTTCTGGTGGAAGCAGCCCTCTTCAGGGGGCTCAGTCCAGTCATGGAGCAGGCAGTCCATCTGCAGCAGCTGACCGGCAGGTAGAGGAGCCTGGACACACACCCTGCACGGAAGAGCAGGGAAACAGAGGAGCTTCAGGAGAACATAACGATGTTCTCAAAGAGAGAAGAAAAAACATCAGAAGAGATGTGTAAGAGTGTTTGAACCTCTACCTGGCTGGAGGGTTTATGCCAAAGTGTGTCTTATAAACAGCATTGAGTGGGCCGAAGTCTTCCATGGACCTCACATACAGGTGAACCAGGATGATGTCGTTCATCTTCCAGCCTCTGCTGTCCAACTCACCTGGACACAGTGGACACATAAATACTGCAAATCATTGTGTGGATTATTGTAACATAACACAAGCTACCATAAACTTAACTGATCCCGGCTAAGCTAAGTTGTTTAGATCTGGTAAATGTTGTTGTGAACAATATAAACTAGCGCAGAAGTATTGCATTACAAATAAAAAAGCCATACACTACAAATGTATTCCACATTTTTAATGTTTACAGAGACAAAAAGGTTTGTGAACAAAAAATGAGGTGCTGCATTTTTCCCCCATAACATCCCTGGACACAAATTACGTGCAAGTGTTTTTTTTTTTTTTTTTTAAACTTGTGGTTTTGGTTGACCTCTGTAAACTTACTCCAGAGTGTGTTTCAATGTATCTTGTTTCTTTTCCACTAAAGGACTTCTTTTTTGCACCACAGCAACAGTGAATGTTGCTCTGATTCTTTGTTGGTGTCGAGGCATTTGCTTGCATGCTCACAGAATGTGTACACCTACAATATAGTTTATCTGTGCAGTCATTGAAACACTATTCCTGCTGTACATAAGAGGGGGTACAGAGGTAACATGGTTTTTCCCTCACTATAAAGTGTAACACAGTATGTGCACATCGCAGGCTTTGGATGCAAACTCAGGCACGAGGGCTCAAAGCGAAGCCTTTCTCCCTACAACCATTTGAAAGAGCTTCAAGTTTGTTTTTCCTTTGCCAACACTAGCGTCTCAGACTACTTCGCCCTCATACAAAGAGGTTGTTCATTAAATATTAACTTGTTTAATATTGTCTCAGCACTGTGAAGGCTGTTCAGCCGAGCACCACGATAAACATTAAATATGCTTTTCATCTTTTCGCTCCTCTTTCTCCATCAAAAAAAAAAAAAAAAAAGAGAGGGGGGGGGGGAGAGACTCAGATACACTGTAAAAGCATGCACTTTTAAACTTCTGCAGGGCAAAAACAATAACCCACCCAACATGACTGCTCTGTGTATGTGTGTGTGTTTGTCTTTATAGATGCTTGCTTTTGTTTAATTTGAAGTGCTTGTCCTTGTTTGGTGGCCGGCACGCTATCCCATTCTTGTGACGGATGGAGCCTCTGACACGCAGGGTTTCGCCTGCTGGGTTGACAAGCACTTTTGAATAAGGAACGACTACCCCAGCCCTGCCACACCTCCTCCTGCGTCTTTAGCAAAACACAGCAAGGAGAAAGAAAGACACCCAAGGGACAAATAAGTTTTCCTCCATATGTTTCTCTCTCTCGAATTTAGTGGGGATTTTTGTACAGAAAGCCCCGCAGATTGTGTTCCACTGAGCTTCTGCAATCACCCCTGGACAAAAGAAATTCTCTTGCATCTCCCCTTGATCATATCAAAGATGTAATCTTTATTTGATCGAAGAAAACATCACTTATTAAAGGTTAGTTCACTTTTGAGTGTCGTAATGTGTGTCTTTTGATTTGGCGATTTGAGAGAGGCAAAACAGAATTCTGTAGTAGCCTCTTAGTTATTGTTCTTCAAGAAACATACCCTCTCTTGTTCAATACTTGTTCCTTACTTTTCAGATGAGTGAAAGCTGCCCGTGTCTGGCCCTGGATCCCAGATTCTTGGCTCTGAAGGCCATTGATGCCAGAGATCCACTGAAAACCTTTGGAGCTTCTTGGTGAGCAGGATGGAGGAAGATCTGCAGGAAGAGATGCAGCAGCATGAAGAGAATGAGGGTTAGCAGGTTTGGACAGCACTACAGAGGGCAGGTCTAATGCGTATAATGCTTGATCCAAGACTTTAAGAATGACAAAAATCTGTTCTTTTCTTTTATTTTAATTTAGAATGAGGAAGTATGCTGTATGGGAGATAATTGATGCATAGGTGGTCTATGTCAAAGAAGAAATGAATTCACAGACTGTCAGGAATACACTGCTGAAAATGACAGCTCTTGTCAAACAGTCACTCAGAAATACTAGCATCATGATGCCGGCCGGCCACATGACACAGATTGGAGGAGCAAACACAGCACACAGACATCCTCTGACACACACACACACACACTCAAGCATGCATGTCAGCGTGTGCATGTTTCACCATAAATGAGTCTCACCGTGGCCCCGCTGACAACTAAGGTCACAATTTGATGTAAATTCTTGCCGGTTGTCTTCAGCTTGATCAGCATATTCCACCTCCTCAGTCATCTTGTCAATGGCGTTCTGGCAAGGACAACTACCATGGGGCAAAGCTCTCGCCACCACATCCTGCAATAAAGCACCACAGGGAATACATCAGGCCAAACGCCCACCAAAGAGTGCTGAGCCTTTTGCAAAGACAGACAAAATGCTGTATAATTAGTAGGCCTTTTTTTTTTTTTTTTCTCCAAATACCCCACCAAGCGAGCTTTGTGTATGTGTGTCAGTCTTTCATGACAAGGACCTAGACAGACATAACTTCAAGGTGAATGAATATGAAACAACCAACTAACATATTCACAGTTCAGGCGAATAGGGAGTGGTGTTTTCTGATACTGTAGATTCAATCATGCCGGCTGTCAGTCAAAACTCCTGACTGGATGGCTGAGACATGTTTTGGATTTCACCCGTTTTTTTCCCTCCTTCTGTTTACTTATACTCTGCCTGTACTTATTTAAATAACAAATCATAACCATTCTCTAAGGCGTACATATTACCTGCCAAATCCTGCTGGGCCATCACGCATTTAAATACATATTTCATATCTCCTCAACAGCCCCCCCTCTCGCCCTGCCCAACACTCATTCAACCCCCCTCATCTGCTGTCAACTGCATTAGGCCATATGATAATCAAATTAATTATACTTCAGCCCCTCTCTCCTGGCCAGCATGGAAAAATAGCTTGACTAGCATTAACGGAGGGCAAATGATGGTGGTCCTTCCCCACCCCCTGAGCCCGGTGCGGTTTCCTCTAGTGCTGGTGTCACCGCCGATCTGTCACCCTGACGAGAAGAGCTTCAGAAGGCTGAACCAGGGCAGGTTCTCCTGTGGTTGCCCCCTCCCCTCCCCTCCTCGCAGGCTCTGGATCTCCCTTGCTCTCCCCCTTGCAACCTAGGGGGGGCTACAGGGTGTGTGTTAGCGTGTGTGCGTGTTTGTGTGTGTGTTTGTGTGATGGGGGGTGGAAGCGGGGCGGCGTGGAGAGTGAAAAATATATAGCTGTAGGGGTGTATGGAGGCTGCAGGGTCAGGGAGGTTGTGGGATGGGGGTATGTTTTCTGTCCATAACACTCCCAGCCCCCCACCCAACATGCAGATATACACACACACAAACACGAGGCTAAAAACAGGGACACACTTCCACGTAAACAAAATCAAATGTACACATCATTGTGAGATGTGCAATTAAACACACATGCGAATCACACGCTTTACCGAGGAGACAACTCGGGCCACAGGCGAGAAGCATCCCCCGGTGTAAATCTTATACTTTTAACTCGCTGCAGCAAATATAACAGCGTTCAAGCAGGAAAGTTGTCAGCGAAGAGGTGTCTAATTCAACCAGACAGTTTAAACCACAGTAATTAAAAGCACATATAAAGGGTTATCAACGATGGGGTTGTAGACAATAATTTGAGGATTATAAAGCTGCCTGGACTTGCAGGGAAAGTACAATGTTTCAAGTGTCACCCTTCTTGTCTGTGACGCGCTGATTAACTCCTTCCAATAAACCAAAAGCCAATCCCCACTAACCCTCCCCGCAACAACCCCCCACCCCGTCTGCGTCTGCTTAGCCAGCTACCTGAATGCAAAGCACCCTAATGTGAGCGGACATGTTTATTAAGCTGGGCCTAGTTTGGGGCTGCAGTGAATATTGCAGATGTCAAAGTAGGCCATGTGGAGCTAGAGGAGAGAGTGCAACGATGAAGGGAGATACCGAGAGCGAGAGTGTATGCTGGAGAAAGGGGAGGCCCCTCTGGAGGTCGATCTGAACCAGTGCCCTGCAGTGTTGTGTTTCTCTTCTGCTCGACAAAGTTATCAGACACCAAAAGGTTTTGTTCTCGTGTTTGTTTGTCCCTCAGAGTGGTTTATAAAAGTAATCCAACCCCAAAGCAACTCAAACTTTTGTGGTGCAAATTACTGTTTCATGATTGAGCAGTATTGATCTTATCTGGAAAAACAAGACACACTCACGGAAGTTTGACTCGCACCGTTTTTGCTCTCAGTGTGCATCGCGGTGAAGCGGAGGTAGCCAACTGGAGCGAAGGCATCTGCTGAGTGGATCACTGTCTCTGCTGCATCACTGCACACACACACACAAGTTTTGCTAACAGAAAAGGGACTTCTTTCCAAACTTACAGCATCCATATGATTAAGAGAAGAACAACTGAACTGTGAAACAAACACATTCTTCTAAGTTTATTGCTTTACTCACATAATGAGCTTCCTTTTGAAGAGCGGACAATCAAGGGTGAAGGTTTCATATTCACCTCCTTCTCCACAAATATGAACTCCATACTTCTGGGAGAGCTGATCAGCGAAAACAAACACCATATTAAAATCATCTATACCTTCTTTATTCTACTAGAACAAGCTAGTCACAGTTATTAAGTACTTCAAATCTTTTAATTCAGCTTCATAGTCAATTTAGGCTTAGCAGACACTACACAAGTAATTAAAAATAGTGCAAGTCTTACATTCCAGAAATTGTTTTCATTTGCAGGGTTGAAGTGTGTATGTATTCAATTCTATGCATTTATTCTTAAAAAAACAGAAATCTAATTGTTCAGGATTGTGGAGTGTCACTGACATTTTTTCTCAAATAAAATCAACAAAGTGATGTTGTAGATGAAAATGTATTTGAGAGTAATATTCAGCTCTGACTTTAAGGACTTCAAGATGTTTTAAGACTTCGAACATGAACATCAGGTGACCTGACTCTGAGTGGAATAATGGAGAATGATGTAGAGTGTAAACAGGGAGGCAGAGCATCTACCAGTCTCAGACCTGTTTGAGATAGGGCTCCATGTCAGCCAGAGGTTTTCCTAAGTGCTTCTCTGGATCCAGGCCTGGCACCCATGAAGGAAATGCACACAGGGACATAGAAAGAGTAAGACACATCGATACACAAAGTAAGAAATCCACACACAAACAACCATTTCCCATAGACACACGTTTTGGAAAGAGAAGGGAGAGAGAGAGAGAGGTCTGATCAGGAACAGAGAACAGTGATTGAATATGACAGGCAGGGAGGTTTACGGGCAGTCGCACAAACACACAAGTAAACCTGCACGCTGGATCTATTTGTTTGACTTTGCAGAGTAGTGTACACAGATCTCTTCGGGTAAGGGCAACAGTTTTTCAATTGCTGGCCGCAGACTCCCCATGCCCCCTTCATCTAGTTCTCTTTGAGAACATAAACTCTGGAAAGAGATCTTGTTTATTTGCCTTTTCCCTCCCTTTCCCCTGAAATGGTGCATGGAAGTGACTCACAGGCATGGGAGAGAAAAGAAGGAGGGGGAAACAAGGCTGGAGGAGAGCATTGTTTGAATACCCAGAGTTGCCACATTTCTAATGCCAAGGAAAAAGATACATGTAAAACCAACAAACCAAAGTAGAGTTTAAAGAAAATACACAATTTTTCCTTTTACTTAAATATCCAAATGTTTTTTCCAAAAGATGAACCCTTTGATCAGACCTATTTTAGGATTATAAATTTAGCAGGGGTAAAAGAGTGTAGTTGCATTTTGGATACTGCTCCACTCAGCTTGTTGAGTTTTGTGACACAAAGTTTAAATGTTGTGTTCTGAGCGACCCATTGGTACCACGCTGAACTCTATCTCACCCTGTAAACATGTCCCTCCACAATAAAAGTGCAGCCTAGGTTTTCCTACTGTTCTGACAAAAAAAAACAGCCCAGAGTAGCAGGTGCTTTCTACAAACAATAGAGCACTAAAAACATAACAGGACATGAGTGTAAAATGCCTACTTTAAGGAAATTCCCAACAAGATTGTTATCTAACAAATTCAGGCCTAGTTAGTGAGTAAGCAAGTCAAAAAGAGAGCAGCAAAGTAAGTAAATACTTAATGAGTAGTAAGTTATGTTCGGAGCGTAAGTAAGTACTTAGGTACGTAAAAATGTAAAGAAGTTAAGAAATATGTATACACTTAAGTAAGTATGAAAGTATGTTGGTGAATACTTAATAAGCAAGTTCTTAAGTACGTAAAAATGTAAGTAAGGAAGTATGTACTTAAGTAAGAAAGAAAGTATGTAAATACTTAATAAGTAAGCAAGCAAGTAAGTACGTTAAAATGCTCCAACTGCCTGTCACCACATTGGTAAATGGTAAACGGACTTGAGCTTGTATAGCGCTTGTCTAGTCTTCTGACTACTCAAAGTGCTTTTACACCGCAGGTCACACCTACCCATTCACACACTGATCGCAGAGGCTGCTATGTAAAGTGACCATCAGAAGTAACTAATCCCATTCATACACATTCATACGCCACCGACGAAGCAGCAGGAGCAATTCGGGGTTAAATGTCTTGCCCAAGGACACATCGGACATGTTGCTGCAGGAGCTGGGGATCGAACCCTCGACCTTTCCAGTTGAGAGACGACAGACTCTACCAACTGAGTCACAGCCGCCCCCATTCTTAATGATACTCTTAAAGCTCCTGTGAGGATCTTTCAGTTTGTGTCAGTTTTTTGTGCCCCTGTAGACAAAGCAGTCATCACTGACTCTGTCCTGTAGATGTGTAACTCATCCCACTTCCTGTCTTCAGTCAAATATAACTCATCAGTAATCTTTGCTGTGAATATGTTTGTCTGACACTACCCCACAGCAGCCGCTTCACACAATAGGAATAACTATATAGAAAAAGTCAATCGTCTCTTGATGGTCTCGTTTACTTTTGTTGGTGATAAAGAGGCATCGATATTAATTTCAATCTGTATTATTATCAGCCACATTTACATTTCTTGAGAGATATCCGTGTGTCCAATTCCAGCATGCAGAGTTTAATAGATGAAAACATGTTACTGGGATGCTACTCACTGGTTCTCCAATAATATCTACCCTTATTCAAGTAACTGGTGACCTACACTGAGTGACGAGCTGTTGTGACAGTAATGCCATCACAATGACAAAAATTGCTGACCTGTCTGTCGTAATTTCTCTGAAAATCCAATAAACCCTCCTCAATTCCAGAGTATCACGTGGGTGTGCTCATCAGCACGTTCATGTGTTTAATTAAAGGAACAAAGTTAATCGTAATGTGAGAATCTCTCCTCTCTCATGGCCTGACAACCTCAAAGGTTAACGTGTCATCAGCGGGGGCCCCATGGGGAGCAGAGGATGGGAGACGATTGGAGAAAAAAAAAAGGGAGAGGAGAGATGTGAAGGAAGGACGTCGCATCCCGTCCGGGGTTTCATCTAAATCCCAGCTGTGGCTCTCCTGTGGGGCCGCAGTGGTCCAGCACTGGGGGGGGGGGGGGGGGGGGGGAGATGGCAGAGAATTGAGGGAGGGTGGAGAAAGTGAGGAGGGAGAGAATGAGGAGGCCCTTATTCTCTTCCCAGGGGATCTGTGGTCTTAATTAGTGTGAGAATATCTAATCTCAGCATCCTCTCATCTTAACCCTGCCACAAAGGTAATAAGGAGGGAGAAAAAAAGCATTAACATTCAATCCCATTTAAATATCCTCTTTAATTAGTCATGCCTTTTAACAAATTTTAATAATTGGCTCAAAACTGCTGAGGGGATGCCGCCTTTTTTTTTAATCTGTTCATTAACTTCCCTGCTCTTAAATAATATATGATACATGATTTGATATTTACAAGGAGGGAAGAGGATGATGGGAATCTAGGAGGACGGGAGTGAGTGATAGAATGATACAGAGATGGCATTAACTTAGCCGCATTTCTCCCAAGACCACTTAGCACTTGTATGAGTGTTTTCTTAATTGATGCTCCTGACTGACTTAAGGTTACAGAGACCGTTTGGAAAAACGGATATAGCCGCAATGAGCTGGTGCTTGAACGCTACATGCGTTTAAGAAGTCTTTGAGTAGCCACCGGCGTGAGCCTTCAGCGATCTAACACCACTCATTTACATGATCTTCACATCTCTGTCTCCTCTGAACCTGTTTTACAACTTGACCTAAGCCCAATTACCTAACCTCATTATGCCACATTAAACCCAAATAAGCCCACTAGAAGCTGCCATTAGTCTGCCGCCAGAGACAGCGAGACCGCACTTTGGAGGGAGAGGAGCTTCCCTAAGAGAGAAGGAGAGGAATGGTTCTCCTTTAAAAGGCCTTTTTACCTCGTGTTATCCTATAAAACTCCGATTAAATGCAGTGAACTTTTAAAGCAGGGAGTCCAGTAATGAGGGGACACATTTTTTAAGATGCTTGTTGACATTTAGAGGAGTGAAATTAGCAAAGAATAAAAAGTTTACCAGGAAACAAAGAGCCATTTAGACATTCCAGCTTGTTATATATTGTCATATGGAAAATTGTAAAAAGTGAAAAACTTTATGCAGAACATTTTAAGACAGCATAAAAGTTGGCCATTATCAGAAGGCTTATAATAAGAAGTCAACACTTTTTAAAGTCAATTATTGGACCAATGCCGAAGCTTTCTCTGTCTCTATACTGTCTCTCTCACTTATACCCTCATAGAAGTCAATGGCAATTATTTCCCTTCGCACACTTCTGCACTATTTCTTTGAAAAGATCATGATGGGCCTTTTTCCACCGTGGAGAGGCTGCTTCATGTAAACCCACAGCAGTTAGTTACCTATTTAATTGAAACTGCTTGTGATTTTGCTTACTGAGCCTAATGCTAAATTAGAAGCTGAGAGATTCTAGATACTGCCTGAGCCGAGCTGAGCTGCAGTATCGCAGACATCCGCGGGTTTGTCTTAAGATCTGGCGTGCCAGCTGACAGCTCGGCTTTAATCCCTGCCTTCAGAGAGAAAAGGCAGAGAAAATTGGATTCATGATGTGTAACATTTTAGCCTTTAAATGGATGAAATAAGCATCTCCTCCCCTAGTAGGTGAGCTATATCAGCCTTTAAGCAACGCTCTCAAAGACTCCGCCAAAACAATAGCTGCTCACTATCACCTAATCTCCGCAAGAGAGTGAGAGAAATACAGAACGGAGAGGAAGAAAGAGAAGGCAGGGAGGCGGCGGCGTACAAAGGATGATAAGATTAAGGTTATATGTGAAATTTGTCAGGCTCTTATCTGAAATTCAGCGTCTGTGAGCAGAATAATGGGCAGCAGGAAGTGAGTAGAAATCACATCAAGGGGAAATCTTTTCAGTCACACAAATCAAAAAGGAGAAACTGGGAGGACTTGCAGAGACAACAATGCAGAATTTAACTGGACACAACAGGCAGAATGATTTGTTTCGCTGCCCATACCATAGCTGAAGCTTGACCTGACTCCTCCACTAACTTTTGATCTATTTGATTGAATAGTCAAGAAAAGTTGAGTCAGTAGTTTACAGGGCAGGAATGTCACGTGCATGTCAAGGTACTCAACTGTGTCATCCTCTCATAGATCTTCTCGTCTTCAGTTTGCAAGAGCAATTAGTGTTATAAGGTGCTGACTATGTAATCACAGCCGTGTTCCATGAAGTCTCTCCATCGCTCTATCCCCTTCATCTCTCTCTATCACATCCCATCTAATGAAAGGCAACACAAAAAAAGACCTCAAATAGAATGTTTAATGAAAAAAAGGCAAAGTGAAGAAAGTGAAACTGATGCAAACAACTGACCGATTTTCAGAAATTAAACAAACTAATTGACGGCTCACTCAATCACTTCCAGGTCACTTCCGCAATTGGTACATTCCCTTTCCGCCTAGATTCTTTTGTTTGTAAATTTGTCTCACCGCTCGCGAAAGTGTTTCACATCTTGTAAAATTATCTACTAAATTGTAAATTTGCTTTGTCCTTGTTAAAAGTGTTTCGTTTTTGTAATTTTGTTTTATAAAATGTAAAAAAATATTTACCAAAATGTAAATTTGTCTCAAGCTTTGCAAACGTGTTTCACACTTCCCAGCCACCGTACAGGGTCACAATTTCTTTAAATTAAAGTTAGAGTGAACTGAACGTGTTTGGGTTTGATAAACTAAAAGATGACATCTTGAGCTTTTAAGTTAAATGTCATTTACCAGCACAAAAAAAAAACATCGATCACAGCTGAAGAATTTAATCACACATTTTCTGATAAGTCTGACAATTTTTGATTTGATTGCTGTTTTTTTTTCCACAGAAATCAATCGGTATTAATTATTAGCAGCAGACAAAACGTGAGACACCCGACCACCATTCACTAGAACAGCCTTTCATGTGTACAGAAAGTGATGCCTATGAGCCTAAATGTTGTACAGGAAAATGCCAACAACAGATGATCGCTTCAGTGAATGACTTCAAGTGATTTGGCGCGAGTTAGAGGACAGCATTCTTAACTCGGGGGCAAATTCAATCTTGTCTTTTTGGCAGGGACTCATTATAATGAATGATGCTCAAATCTCATCAAAATATCAACTTCCTGGCATTAAAAAAATATATATTATCTGTAAGTCTTTGAGCACTACAGCTCAAATGTGTCTTTATATTTAGACAGGTCGAAGACAAAAGGTAGTGCTTTGTACACGTCGCTTTAGATAACTGTCATTAATTCATTTAAATGTCCTATTCATTGACTCCCATATGGGAAAATAATTCAATGCATTGTCTTTAAAGCTATCGGACATAAACTATACATTATGTTTATATTCAATTATATGAAATGTCTTTCAGCATGTGAGATGATCAGTGAGAGCAAACTGGTGACACAAAGGCTACTCTCATGTGAAGGGTAAAAGATCATGCAGTGATAAAAGGTTTTCCAGCAGATAGACCATCATTTCACACATGCCAATTATCTCTGGAGCTGAGGACCAATTACTGGCTGAACCTGTGCCCCCACACACACCTGCACTAATCAATCAATTAACTAATTACATGAATATTTTATACTGGCTTTTGGGATTGCCAATTAGCATGGTTAGCTCGCGAGATATTGCATTAGAAAGAGACAGTTTCCAAACTAAAATGTATACCATATTTGTGCCATTTTTTACTTTTTTGCTAATTAGAAGCCTTTTTTTGACATTTACAGGCTTAGACTCAGATAGTGGAACTTACTTCACTACATATCGTTTTGCATCTTCAAAGACTGAAATCTTCTTTGTGTCTTTTGTGGTTTAAGGCTGCCATCAGCACACAAATGAACACTTCTGGAGAATTCACTTAGGGGATCATCCCGCATTTGGACAGCTGTCTTTTCACTACAGGGATTTGTCATCAAGGAATATATCCTCCTTATAAAAAAAGAGATTTTTTTTTTTTTTCCATTCGCTGCTAATTTCCACCTGTCTCTGAGTGCCTAATGAAGGAATATTAATCTTGAATGACTTCTCACTGTTCAGAGTTGGGGTGAAAAGAATTCTTAGCACTACACGGTATCATAAGCAGTCTGGCTGTCAGTTCACATGCAGACTTAACCTTTACCCTGTGAGAGTTGTTTTTTATCATCATGATGTCTGCACGAGTAAATCCCACCAAAGCTCGCTCGTCTCGCACGCACACACAAACGCAAACACCAAAGGCCACCAGGTACGCCCTTCTGTCACCTAATCTCCCCTGAACAGCACACCTCGTTGCTCAGACCTGCTCCCACCAAAGCTGCAATTATATCAGTGCTGCCTAAAACGCCTCGGGCGCTTGCACCCCTATTCAATTCTCTCCTTTCTAATTACCTCCGCCTCGGGACAGGTGAGGAGTCAGGGCAGATAAGATCGTTCCTTTTTTTTTTTTTTTTTTTACCTGTAGCCAAAACACACATGCACACACAACTGCTCAAACATCTACAGCAGGAGGCCGAGAATATGCACTCAAAGGCACCCAAGGCAATTTTCCTTTCTAATTATAATCTTCCGAAAAATGCTGAGAATTTGCTTTTAGACAAAAGTTGTGTTTGGGGTGGAAGGCTTGGCGGAGGCAGCTGGGTAACAAGGTGACTGAGGTCTTTAAGGTGTGGTTTTGTGTTATTCCAGAAGGGAAATTCAGCCTTATAATTGATCAATTAATATAAATGCAGACTAAGATGTTATCTGAGTACAAGTGTTACGGAATGAAAAACAATTCGACTGGGAAACGGTAATTAGAAAACAGAAGAGAAAAAAAAAACATGGGTTCTGACATCACCTCTTCTCTGATGGGCATCTGACAGCGATATTATTTAATGCCAAAAAGTGCTCTATCAGGAGACTATTAAAAATGAGAAATGGATCCAGAAAATAAAGTACCAATGATGAATGGTGTGACACGTGCATTCCATGAGTCATTATTGAGTGGTGTTGAAAGATTTGCAGAATATCTTGAACGCACCACTCAGCTCTGCAGGTCATCAGTCAGCCGTGGACCCCCTTTTTTCGAATGACTGCTACCAAAGGTGACAACAAGCACTTAACTGCACGTAAACAGTGTCTCTGTGATGATCTATCGCTGCGAGGAGTTTGAGAGTAAAAAGAACCATTTGTAGCCGTAATTATCATTTATCACTGGCTCCTTTTAAAAGGGATCCAGCTGCACCGTTGAGTAGATACAGGTAGGGATCTTTAACACCATGTACCTGATAAAAGAAAAAAGAAAACTTTTTTTTCTTTCATTGAAACACTCTCTTGTTATTCAGTAATCTGATCTTCCTGTCCTCAGGCTCCAAAACAGGCAGCTAGAGAGCAGGTGACACCACATTAACCTCTTCCCTCAGTGCTGAAGCAGTTGAGAAACGTAAATGAGAGATTTTAATCTTCGCTTCACGGACCGTGTACTCTGAGCTATGCAAAAGCGGAGAGCGCGGCGTGTCTCTTGCACAATGGCGACATGCGTTGCTTATTGACAGGTTGCATTAATGTGAGGGGCAATCACCTGTTATTATTTCTCAACTGCCAACCCCTCCCTCCTCCTCAATGCCACATCACTTCTCCCTCCCTCCCTCCTCCTCACTCTGTGCTTCTTATCTTCTCATATTGTTCTCTGCTTCAATACCTTCGCCGCTGGCACAAGTCTCAACACCGCCGCTAAGCCGTGGATTAATGATTTGGGCATTAGTCTGCTTGTCTCTCTTTTTTTCCCCTCTCTGGTTACACCTCCCTTTCTCCTCCTCCCTGTCTCTCACTTATCCCAGCTCGGTCCCTTCGATCCCTGTGCCAAACACTGCTAAACCAACATGGCACCTTTAGAGAGAAAGTACAAACAAGAGAAGGAGCAGAAAGAGCAGGGAGGGGACATGAGACTGCTCACCGGCTGCCACAGACACAAAAGATTGAGACACAAACTCACCGAAGGCGGCAACTTTGATGAGGATAGCATGGAGGTCAGATGATATCATCGCAGAGAGCAGGGACTCTTGGTCTTGGCGCCACAGGTAGGCCAGGGGCTGCAAACCTAGCCGCAAACATCTGGGGACCAGGTGAAAGAGAGGAGTGATCACGGAGAGAAAAGGAGATGCAAAACAGTTCATATTGAAAGTTTGCCAGCTTCAGGATAACCTCAAAGCCAGCTGGGCAGGGCACTTTCTCTGTTTCTTTAAGACAGTGTTTACCCTGATAAATCTGCGTCCCTAGGACTTTATATTTGTTGTCATGGTTTTGAAACAAGTGTTGAGATTGTTTGATTTTTTACAAGTTTCATATCTACGTTTACATTTTTGGTATTGCGACAAACTAATGTATGCTGCTCAAGAAATGCCTCCATGTTTATATGCTTGAATCTAGTGTGTTTACATGGACACAATAGCTTTGAGCTGAAGTGTCTTCAGTCTGTTCAAGTTTGGAATAAGAAAGAAAGGTATCTGTCATGAGCAGGGCTATTAATATTTCACCCAATAATGGAAAAGTGAAGTTTTAGACAGCTATGAAACTATAATACATACCTTTCTTTAAAATATTGTATCATGTATCAGAGCGGCACCATCAAATCAAAGTGTGTCTAAATGAAATGGCATAAACAACACTCAGTGTACTGTGTGTATATGAATGTGTATTTAAACAAATCTCAGTCCAAGTTTGGAACACACAGTGAGGTTGAAGACTACAGAGGATGTAGTCTTTTCCGTCAGTGGACCACAGAGCGTGCGTCATTGGAGGCCTAAAAGAGGTGGGTGTGGTGTGAGTGCACTTCAGTAACAAGTTGAGTTCAGGATCATGTGTGTTCTTGACTTACACATTTTCCACACGGACCCTCTGATAATCGGAGAGAATTGCCCCCACAGACACCGCCTCGACACTCTCCTTTTCCTGTGGGGAGGGGGAAAAAATGGAGGTGGAACTTAACCTTGAGGATTCTAACTTTTTCCCGTCATACAGCATGATGTGCAGCATGCATTGTTATATATATGATGTCACACTTTCCCATGGTGCCAAATGCTCCTTGCAATGCTCGGCCTACAATGGTATCCCAAATGTGTTATCTATACAGAACCTCAGAAACGCATGTACACAAACACACACACACACAGACTTCAACAGACAAAGAAAGCAAATTCCTGACGGCTCTTTCCTCTCACTTTACCACAATCCTGTGGGGATGTTTACACTCTGGTTGTATCAAGACCTTTATGGTCCAGCCCATATCCCCTGGAGCCTTGCATCCATGGCTTTGTGAGTGAATGTATGTGTCTATGCGTACATGTGTGAGGCAGCTCCTGGACCTTATCAGCAGTGCAGTGCGAGCTGGAGATGAGTGTGGCTGGCCGCGGTTTCCCTCCTCTACACACCCGGCTGGAACTGCAGCGACAACTTGAAGTATCAGTGGAGCAGTGTGTCTGTGAGTGACATGTATCTTTAATATTGCTGAGGGCTAATCTAATTGCTTTTCATATCATATTCATATTTCACAAACAGGGAGACAACTATGCACTGGAGAGGTACTGACACAGCCTTGAGATGTGTTCAATCTTCTCCCACGAAAAAAACAAGTACACACACACACACACACAAACAAACACACACATTTATACATGCACGACCCCCTTCTCTTCCTTCATCATGTCCCTCCCCTACAGACACACCTGCAGATTCATTAGAACATTACATGGGCTGTAATTAGAATGAGAGGCAAGGGGAAGAAGCAGTGGAGGGATGCACAAGTCTCCAGTAAATTACCTTGTAGCCATTATCAATTTCCCTGGCTACTGGTCCTTAAGATAACCCCCCCCCCCCCCACACACACACACACACACACACACACACACCCCTCCCTCCCCCTGTGGTCCCTTCCTGCAATTTTTCTCTGCCTGATAAACATGCTGATTAAAGCGAACAGCGTGTAAACCTTTGATACTTTCCTAAATGAAATCCATGCCCTGCCTGGGGCCTGACGCTGTAACGCACTGTGCATCTCACACACATACACGCACATAGCTCCACGTAGGCGTGCCAGCTAATCAGATAAAGGATGTTCTCTGGCTGTGTCTGTCTGTGTGTCTGTGTGTGTAGCCACGTACATGTTTGTGTGAGCTGCAGCCAAGAATGTGAGGTACAAAGCTCGACACGTGCAGACAAAAATACAAACCTACAATTTAACTATTTGACCCCAGAGTTACACCCCAAGAGAGCTTAAGTCGTACTCATGTTTTAATATCTCTACAATGTTTCCAACACTGGAATATACATTGCAGTCACTTCCGCTGCCCGGTGACAATAATTAAGTCGGACTGATAACATTTCAGCCCAGCACAGAGCAAAGGGGGCTGCAGGCGGTGCCATGTAATTCTAGGTAAGCCTCGAGGCCAGCACTCTATTCTAATGAAATGATAACCTTTTCCCTTAATACAACTGTCACTTCCTAAAGAGGCATATTAGGAGGTAAAGAGTGGGATAAGGACAGACAGAGAGAAAGAGGAAAAAGACATAGGAATGAGAGTGTTGAGGGAGTGTGTGCTCCATCAACATCAATTTGGTCCCTTGGCTTTAAACTTGGCAGGACCAGACTTGGCCTGACAGAATAACAGCGCATCAGAGAAGCAGCAAACAACATCCTCGTCTTGTAAGTCCGTCTCTCTGTCTCCTCTTCTCTCTGGAGGCCAATGGGCCGCTGAGGTTCCACCAATTAAATGGCTTCTTTTCTCACTGGCTCTCATTATATTACATCATGTAGCCTTGTAATACCCAGGTCATAGTCGCTCACCAACGATAACACAAGTCTACATTTCTCACACACACCAATGTTTTCAATGGAGACTCCGGCTTGTAGACCTTTTGGCAAATAGCATTGGAACATGATTATTTTTGGATGTGCTTATGTTTTCCTCACCATTATAGCTATCACCATGAGACAGACGGGCTGGAATGAGGGGGCAGCCGATGCTGATCTGGATCTTATTTTAAAAATTCTAAACATACTTTCTCGTCCTCTGTGGGAAAGGTGGGATAATTTATTGAGAAAAAGTGGTTTATGTGCGCATAAATCTGAATTGATGGGTTTTATGGGAATTGTTCCATGTGTATTCATAACGCCATAAAAAAACACAAACTTTGATTTTATGGTTAGCAGAAAAATTTATCAAAATGTTTTATGGTGGGAATACCTGACAAAGCGACAAGGTAGCTTATAAAGCACGGTAAAATAATAAATAATAATAAAATCTTTATGAGTGCTATCACGCTGAACGATGTTTTGACTGCGTTAGAGGTGGAGTCTGGGTAAAAGAAGCTAACTTAACGATGAATCAAATCAAAGGTCCTCAGGACTCTTGCGACCCACGAGCCACTTTTCTTTCTTCATGACTGTTGGCACAAGAGCCGAAGAAAGGGCTCCCCCTGCCTGCCCCGATTCCATGTCACATTTCTTTTTTTTTTTTAACGTTTAATGACCCGGGCTCATTAAAGGAAGCTTCACCTGATCCAGGACCCCGAGGCCCCAGCATTAACTCAAGCCCAGAGCGGGACTAAATCTGGCGTGGCGTTGTGCAACAGTGCGACCCCTTCAGAGGCAGACTAAACAAAGGCCTGTCCCGGCTTCCCCTGTCCTCTCCAGCCGGCAGAAAGCTATTAATGAGGATCTATGGCCCAGAGCAATGGAAGCCCTCAGTCCCCCCCCCCACAGCCATGTCCATCAGGGTACTTAGCCCCATGCAGTCATTAACTTCTGTTACTAATTGTCAAATTCATTAAACTAATCCTTCCCCAACATCCCGATGTCTCCTGTGGAAATGGATGGAGAGGGCTGAGTTATTAAGATGTCAGCTGTGGGGAAGATTAAGGCCAGCAGACATGCTCCACAAAGAAACGATACGGCCATTAAACTCTATATCAAGGTAGTGCGTGCGTGATATACTTTGTAATTATATATACATTCATCTTAGTAAGGGAGTTAAAGGCTGGTTCAAATGTATTCACAGTCACGGACATGCCTGCAGTCAAGATATGTATCTGCCCCAGAGATACATACACCACAATCATCAAACTGACAATTCAGCTTGAGAATGGTGCTTTTTTTTTTTATCCGAGCGCTCAGCTTTGAGGTACTTGCGCATGCCGCATATTCACTGAGGGTAATACTCAACAGTCAGAACCATTAACAGCAACCAAGGCAATTAGAAAGCCATAAAATATTAAAAATTCAATATTCAAATTCATATGGAATACATCAGAACCCTCATTAGCTCTCTCTCTCCCTCAATGGCTGTCACAATGAGGTCTTAATTATACACCCTAACAATACAAAGCTCCATTTTGCGAAATGGTGGGTTTCCAAAATGTCTGCTTCAAACCATTCTGACAACTAGGACGCTAGCTTTGGCAGATCTTAGCTATTATAGACACAAGTCTTCATATTTCCAGCACAAAATCCCCCTTTTTTTAATCAAATCTAAAGTTGTTGACACGCACTTTCGATGACTGCTTCCTGTATGTAGCATGTCTGATGGCAGGGAGGCGGGGAAGAAGACAAAGTGAAGAAATTAATTAAATTGGTTTGAATGACAGTTTGCTCAAGGGCAGCGAGGTACCATTACAAGCTTTTTCGATGCGGCATCGGCACTGTCACATCGACACCCCTTCTCACCCCACAGCCTCCTCTCCCTTCCCCCTTTCCTCCAACACGCCATCTCTTCCTCCTCTTCATCCCTTCCTCTCAGGATCCATCAAGTAAGTGACTGGACGCGACATGGTTTTAATGTTCTCTCCATTAGATCAGCTCTGGGCCTGTTTGTAATGTAATGGGATTGTTCTCCCCTATGTTCCCCTTACATGGTGGGGAACACGATGAGGGGAGGGAGGGTTGGACCTTGTAGTAGCAGCTCAAGTAGATGTGGTACAGGGGATAGGGCCAGTTAGGGTCAAGCGATTGTGTTTAATGTAATGCAGACGTGGTCCTGGGGCGTGTTGGGCTGTCCTAACAACTCAGACATGGTAAACTGACAGGAAGCTTAGGGTGAGCTCAGTAGGAGGAGACACTTGTTATTTGTTTTAAATCAGCTTCCTCATTACCATTCTGTGCCGACTGTGGTCCTGTCCTTCAAGGTGACTCCCAGAGTTAGCAAAGAAGAGATGCACAAGGTACGATAGTACGTTTGGACCAGCTGTAGGGTTTCAGGAGTTACAGCCAATTCTCTCAAGATCATACCCTGCTTATATATACAGAAGCTAAAACACTACGTACAATGTCTGATCCGTCAAAACAAAGCAACAAATGGACACGCAAGCTTAGCAAATGTCTTTATAAAACAAACATCGGGCGGAATCTTGTTCTTAAAGGCTGTCAGAGACATTCCCGTCGGTGAATTGGTGGGGCTGTCTGTTTGAAGCAGCTGTTGAAAGACGGCCTCTTCCTTTGTCTGGCGAGATGACTCACCACGTGTCAGTCCTCGACCGTACTGAGTGGTGGAATAAGAAAAACAAAACAGCTCAAAAAACCAGCTGCTCATGAACTGAAATACCCCGGCCGGTTCCTGAGATGATGCAGGTCAGAGTTACGAGAAAGCCGGAGAGGAAGCAGAATAGGGGAAAGTATTATCCGCCTCTGAGAACATGATGCAGGTGTGAGCAGCCAACAGAGGATATGACATTGGGCATTGCCTCATCAGTGCGATGAGTGAGGGGTGCTTATCTGCCAACAGCTGTGTGACAAGTGTCAGGCCAATGTGCAACTATTTGAGACCACAGAAGAATGACAAGAAACTGCAAATTCAATCCACGGAGGATCTTCTGCAGCTTTTTTACAGCAGAGTTTTTTTTTTATTTGTAAAGGTTGCTAGCCTGAAGTTTTTACACACATACACCAGCACACACGCTCTTTAGTCTCGGATAGTGATTCATTTACAATGACAGAGCTGTTTTCAGCGATAGAGCCTGAGCATAAATATGCCATGCCGCACAGCTGGAAAATGTAGAAATTCATCAGGGTTAAAAAGTAGAGAGATTAACGTTTCACGAGCTTCCTCTCAGATATATATGGTTACGTTAACACGGGGCCCAGTCAGTCTTCAGACAGGGAGGGAGAGGGACGAAGCCAAAGCAAGCACAAAGCTCTGGTTTGAGCAGGCCAAGGACAGGGAGGCTTTCCATATCTAAAAGCATGGAAAACTAAATGTTGAGAAGAAGCGGGGGGACATAAGGTTGTTTTTTCGATGACTATGAATACTTGCAATTCAGGCAAATACTGTAAGTTACGAGTGGCTCTTTAAAAAGGCAATATTTTAATGGCTGTTTTTACATTAAACAAATTGTCATTCTCGGCTTCTACTCTGAGGCGATAAAATGCTTTGGATTTTTTTTTTTTTTAAGATGACAGGAAACCTCTAACTCTCTCCAAAAATCAAGGTCTTGCCTTTTACCATTAAAAGGATAAGGTGTTCCAATAAATACGCTTTTGCAAAAGTTTTCTGTAGGGCATTAAACAAAGTCATAATCCCACTTGGCTAAGGTAAGAGTGTGTGAGCGTCAGAGACAGGAAGCGAGTTAAGGACAGAATCAAAGAAGGAGTCTCATGCCACAGAGAGGCAAACTATGTCAGTTGCTTTTCATGGTCCGTAACATCCACCTAGTCCACAGAGTGCATGCACGCACATGTATTGCAATCCATGTATGTAGACACAGTCACGCACTGGCCCTGAAACACACACACACTTGTAAATGTAAATGTTTTTCTGGTGAGGTCAGGTTCCAGGCTCTTTGCATCTTGGCTCTCCTGTCCGCTATCCTCCATAGCGCCAAAAGACCTCATGAATCCCCCCTCTCCCTGATTCCTCCCCTATTCCCTCCCCAGAGAGAGACCAGAGGAAAATATAGCTGTGATGCTGGTTTAACCCACTCTCCAGACTCCAGACAGACTGTTTTTCTAGGGCTGGTTATGACTTTAGCTGCGGGAGGTGATGGGGCCTGCCACAAATATTTCTTGAGGGGAATGGTTCACAAAACAAAACATAAAAGCCCTCTTAATTTTGGAGTAGATGAATGGCAGGGAGTTGAAAGACTTAGCACTTTTCCTCAGCTGCCTGCTCTCAGACAGGCAATATTGGGCCTGACTAGCTGTTTGTAGTGGTGAGTTAAAAAGGTTTTATTATGTGTCCAATCACCTCAGTGAGTTGCTGTTTTTTTTTTCTCTAATGGCTGAATCCTCCCTCACACTCAGACATGGGGCTGCAGAGTTGTTGTTGTTTTTTAGACAGATTTGGTGCAAAAAGTTCCTTCCTGTTGAAGAAAATGAAATCAAAGTTTAATTTCTTTCATTTAACTTCAAATTATAAAAAAAAAAATGTAAATAGGAGAAAGCAAAGAGTGATTTTTTTTTTCTCTAGTGACCAAACGTAGCAGCTGTTTTGAATGGACAGTTTGAAAAATGTGACACTGCACAATTTTACTCATATTTGGTCAGCCAGGCTTAGACAATTATCCCAGATTTGCTTTGACTTTGAAATGAGTATTAAAGAGATCAATTATAACAATAAATGTTCCTTCATGGTGTATGTAAATCATTGCATAATATAAGATATTTGCTTATATTACATATGCTAATAGCAAATAATAATCTAATTCATCCAGCATCCAAACAAAATCAGAAAAAAAAACACCACATGTTCTTCAATGGAACAATGTTCACCCAAGCAGTGGTAGTGGTTCATGCCCTTGGCAAGGCGAGATAAGGCTATCAGCTTCCATCATCGCTAAACAAGATTGAGCAAAGTACATTAAGCAGAAAAATACAAACAAATTACAAAGGCTTGGGGCTAGGCTCTTTATCTAATGTTTGTGGGGACTGTTAGCGTCAGTTGGAGGGAAATGGGCCTGCGTCTAATAGATCCTGTCCCACCACTTCCACACGGCCAACGAAACAATGCACAGTGCCATTATCTCGGCGCTAATGCTGTCCTTCCTCGTGTGCAAAACAAGCCTCCAATCTCAACCCCACTGCCACCACGGCGACCGGCATGAATACGAGCGGTCTCTGACCAAAGGAAAAGATAACAATGGATATCATTTAGAGAAGCGACGCAGAGAGACAGCTGTTTAAAGGAATCCATACGAGCTGGTGCTAACGTTTAACCCCTTAGTTCTCGACTCCAACTTGCACGGAAAATGTGCTAAAACAAAACTTCCAGCAAAGTGATTATCCATTGGTTTTTGGACTCCTTGTAAGCTACTTCCAATAACAACATTTAGAGGTGTCTCTGCACCACAGAGCAGCTACAACAAGCTCGCATTAGCTTTGTTATTGATCCAATCTCCTAAACCCTTGCTGTGACCCCAGAGGTCATGATTTATGTATTAAGCAGGTTTTTAAAGAAATCCATTTTCCTGTTGAGCCCCCGATGTCTAATGCTGCACCATGCCGGTAATCAGAGAAGGGCTGCGTGTTTGATTTTGACCACCCCTTCCCTTTTGTAGTTCGCACCCCTCTTCAACGACTTGTCTCGCAACACCTCAGCTCCCTAATCAATACCGCAGAGCTCTCGGTTCAAATGGAGATTCCTCCGCCTGCCTGCCAGCCTGCCCCTCCTTCTATTCTCTCCTTTCCTTCTCCTCTTCCTCAATCCTCCTTTCTCTCCTCTCCTCGCAGCAGGATACACACTTCCATCCGGTCGACCAAGTCCCAGGCTTCTGAAGGGTCCGGATGAAAGTGCGACAACAGTAAAATAGAGACACAGATGCTAGAAGAAAGGAAGAATGAAGGGGAAAGTGAGAGGGAAGAATGAAAAAGAATGTTTAGACTTGTGGACAGACTGCCTCCGCGATCTCAGAGGGCCCCACTTCTGTCTGCTGATGTCGATAATGGAGCAGCAGCAGAGGCTAAGGATGAGGGGGGGAGAGTGTGTTTTTGTGTAATAATGGTCAGGACGAAACAGGGAACAGGGGAGTGGGGTTGTGCAAGTTTATGAAAAGGAATATCT
This sequence comes from Tautogolabrus adspersus, assembly GCA_020745685.1. NCBI lineage: Eukaryota > Metazoa > Chordata > Actinopteri > Labriformes > Labridae > Tautogolabrus > Tautogolabrus adspersus. The sequence goes on from CM036552.1 coordinate 19,214,132, forward strand.
CACATAAAATAAGTTGTTTTCACGCACGCCATCTGAAGGGATTGTTTTATCTAGAAAGGCTACTCTCCAAGACTTTTCCCAGGACAAAAAAAATTGCCGACTTGACGTAAAGACGGATGTTAACTAACCCCCGATGTCCCAAAAATAAAGGAGCAAGAAAAAAATTCAGTGTAGCTGGAAAGTCTAGTGCATTACAGGGTAAGAAATGAGATTTGAAAGTAACATTTCCATCGTTCTCACGGCAGGGTCTCGGTACGACAGAGATGTCACGTCGCTGCTAATTAGAGCTGGCAGAAAGGAACGTGTGCGTAGATATCATCTATTGTTTCTCATCACTCTAATGAGCTTAAATGTCTTTGTCTTTATTCATCAGCTCAAAGGTTGCAGAGCTGCTGAAACGGAGTCACAATCTTTTTATATGTTTTCTCTTACTTCACCAAGTGATTGAAGATTTGGTTTCATCTTCCAGAAAACTTTGCTGATATTTATGCCCTATAGGCTGTGCTACCTTCAACACCTATGTGTTGTAACGTGCTGTAACTGCTGAAAAAAACTGCTTTTAAATACAAGATATTTTCTAAAGGAAAAGGCAACTGTAAAAAAAACTTGAAAAAGAAATGAAACAACAGCATCTGATTCTAAAAGAGAGACGAGAAAAAGACGAGCAGTGAGCACACTCCTTTAACTGCAGAGTGATAAAAGAAGAAGAAGAAGGCGAACTGGGGCAAAATAAAAGGGAGCCAGAGGTGTGTGAGGAGAACAGAGATAGACCTGTTATCATGTAACAGAGGCCCCGGTTTAACCTGACCTTGAACACACGAGCGTGTGCGAGCACACACACACGCAAGCAGGGTCACTGGGCATAAAGAGCCACTGTGTCAGGTCACAGAGCACAGAGAGGAGGATAAAGGACTTGAGGGATGTGATATGACTAATATGAGGGGTTTTGCGGGCCTTCGGGGGGACTGGCATTACAGCCGGGGGTGACTGACACTGCTGATCTGTATCACATCAGAGCGGATCACAGCAGAGGAAGGCAGACCAAACCACTATGAAATCTAGTTTCAGAATCAACACAAACAAGGAAACATTGACACAAAAAAAAGAGTATTAAGATGACAAACTAGAAATCCAAATATTAGATTTTTACACTTTTATTTGTGACTTTTTAAATATTCTAGTTTTCCTTTGAAGCCAAACAGAGGACACAAGGACATATATCTCTTTAATAAAAATATACCCTGACAGTCACTGATGAAGTGCAAACCTCCCTCCCTTTGCCACTAACAAAACTGCTATTTCTCCCTCTCAAAGTGCAGGTTCAAAGATCAGCACCTAGCAGGATGGGACAGGGTACGCTGTGGCTTGCATGTCTATCAGGTTACACACTTCAAAGACACAGAGCCATACACAGCCAGCGATGAGAGCAAAGGAGCCAACGATAGGGCCACATTGTCATCCTGCCATTATCACTACAGCCAGGGGATGGACGGCTCATTTCTTCTGTCATAATTGGGCGTTTTTTCAAACCCCCCCACCCCCTTCCTCTATAAACAATGGTTCTGAAGAATATGATCTCTTCCTTTGAATCTTTTGACTGGCTCCAAACATGAGAGGCCAAATTGAAGAAAAAAAAATCTCTTTGGTTCGTCAGCTTCTGGGAGCGGTCCGTAGATGGCACTGTTGGCTCATGCTAAGAGTCTGTTACCAGCACAGCAAAGGGAGGAGGAGATAAGAGTATCCACACTTAAAACTCATCAACTCCGGATCTGAGAAAAAAAAAAAAAACGTCTTTCATCTCTGCTCGAGTGTCATTTGCCAAATATAATCCTGTAGCTTCTAATTAATTCAAACTGCTAGTAAGAATCTCTCAAAATTTCACACTTTCCAAACTGATACTTTTTCTTTCTCTTCATAAAAAATGTTCTATTCTTTTTAATGTACGTGTGAATTAACAGCTTATTACCAAATGTTGTTTTCTCTTCCTACCTTCCTCTATCATGTCTGTCACTAATCAACAACACAACAAACATAAAGGTGTTTTTTCTGCATATTAAACAGGAAACATACATTACATGTAACTGAATGTGACCGTGACTCTTGTAGGTAAAATGACCGAATCGTGTGAGATCAATTAATTTTCTACCTCTAACATGTGATACAACTAGTGCAGGTTAATTAACTCGTCGATAAATGAGAACGCCAAAAAGGAAAAAAAAACTTTAAAGACTTGAAATTTGAGATAAGAAAATTGTGTCATTATGGTTGACATCACTCAGTGAGAGAGAGGAAGCCTGTTGTTTATGGTGCAGGTCTGTTGATGAAGGTGAGAGGGGTAAACAGGGGGTACGACTGGGGGTCTGCTAGTCTGCGAGCGCCCCATGGGAGTCCAACTGCCCTGATCTATGGCCTGTTTGACTGCTGAGGTCAGACCAGAGAAGCCTTGGAAAATGTGAAATTAGCAGCCTTTTGCAATTAGAGCCCTGACCACAGACGGAGAGGGTATATATTGCATCACATACAAGAGAAATGTCAACAATTTAAGTAAGGTTGCTCGTGAGAGCCAAAAAACAGGAGTTGCACTTTGTTAGTTTGTGCATAAACACAAAAAAATATACAAAGACGTCCTTTGTTATGTAGCTGCATGGGTAAGTCCTGCGATCTTTACAGAAGACGACAAATAAAGTCAGGACGAGGGCGCAAAATGCCCTTAGGCAAGCTGACTGGCCCTTGCCACCCAGGCGATGTGCGTACATGCAGGGGCCCTGGAGCAGTCCTTAGCTCCGGATGAACATGTCTCCACACAAACCTACAGGAAGAACCAAGCACCCCCCCCCCCCCCACACACACACACACACACACACACTCTCTCTCTTTCTCATTTACACCACGTCAAGCAAGCTCCCCTCTCAACAACAAACTCCAATCCAGCATCCCATAAGAGGCGCTTAAATTTTGATGCTGCAAGCTAAAATGCGAGGTTGTGTTGGGTTGCAGAGGGGAAAGAGTGCAACACAGGATCAATCCCACACCTTGTTTGCGCTGACAGCGGGGAGAGCTGTTGCTGCTGTCAAAGTGTGCGTCCAGGTAGCTTTCACATGGCTGCAGGCGGTCAGGTAGGCAGGCAGCGCCAGCGGTGTGTTAAACACACACGCAGTTGTCTCGAAACCTGTCAGTCAGCCACCCTGCACCGCATCAGACCACCGAGGTCTCATACATAATTTGGCATCAAATGAATATTTTCTCAATGTCCTGGCAAAGTGGTATTTGATGAAATATTAATTTGGTGATTAATTTTTGCATCTGATCTTCTGTCAAGTGAGATAAAAAAGAATGGGTTTTTTTTCCTGTGAAGCCAGTTGTTGAAGGGCACCTCTCTCCAACTCTACACATTAAACATTCATTAACTGATACAACCTGCACACTGTTTTCCCAAACTCAGAATAAAAGTAAACTTACTTCAGTTTCAGCGAAATCAAGACTTACTAAAAAAGACAGACTAAAAGTGCTAACATGGCTTTTTCATCTTCAAAGCAGCTTGGTGGCACTTTGCGGAAGGTGTCTTGGACTGTTAGTGTACAGCAGGCCGGATGAAGCCAGACAAGCAGGGTCTCTTTGAGACAGTGCTGATGGGCTACTAAGTTACACAGGAATCCACAGAGATGAACTTGTAAAACAACTCAACAGGGCGACATGTGTCCTGAACCTAAGATGAGATGAGAAGTTTAGTCGTACTCTGAGAGCTTGTTCACCACAAAGCAGTCGGACATGTCAGTCAAACTTTAGTCAAAACTTTATTCACTTAATATAGCATTGAAAACACTTACATATTCAACACTTAATACTGTGTGTTTGATAACCTGCTGCTGTAACGCCACAATTACCCAGTTTGGAATCAATAAAGTAAATCTATCTATATCCTATATTTATGATTGTATAATGGACACAACACTGAATACAACTGTGCAAAGTTTTTAAATGTGTTTTACATACTTTCTTTTTTTCTTACTCTTATCTTAGGGTTTGTTTTAATATTAGGTTTGTATTTAAATGTGTTTTTCCCTCTAAATTAATTTAGTTTTTGCAACAAACAATCTTTAATCTGCTCAATTTATCCAAGCACACGCACAGACACAAACACAACGACTATGCCTCGCGTTTTGAAAAGGTCCACGAGATATTCCGTTATTTATAGGAGTCCAGCACAGCATCAGCAGCAAGCAGCTGTACATGAACATTATTAAAACGAAGCCATGAGAAGCACCTCAACCAGTGCATTTACAAGAGGGATGTACGAACAGTAGACCTTATCATTCCTCTCTCTCTCTCTCTCTCTCTCTCTGCTGATGTGATTTTGCACTCTTGGTTTAGCTGTGTCCTATCTCTCCGCAAGAGTCGAGGGGGACGTTCTTTTTGTAATGTTGCACGGAGCACTCTCTTGCACGCTCTCCCTCTTCCCTGCGCTCTCTCGTGCACGCAGCAATTTTATGAATAAATGAAAAATGTAATAAAAAACAGGTCGAAATATAATTGGTCGGCCCGCCCAGGTATCGTATATGTGTGGGAAACACTGGGCATGGTGCTAGAAGGCACAAGCCACCCAAGCCCTTCCAGAGGGGCGTGGTCGAACACAGCTAACTTACCTTTAAAGCCACAGACACAGAAACAGCCTGTTCTGAGCAGGGCTGAAATAGAGGGGTTTATACAGCCATGATGAAATACAGGAGTTGATTTGTAACAAGAAACTTCACAGACATATTTTGGGGACCTCTGAGACGTATTTAAACTAGTTGAAAAGGAGAATAATATGTGGCCTTTAATATTCCATTTTATGGCAGCTTCTTATTTTGATTTTGTAAAAGAAACCAGAAATAAAGTGGTCTCAGTCTGGTTGATTAATTGGTAAATAAAGTTGTCAAAGTATTGTTTCTAATGAAAATAAATAAATGAGTATAATCTATGGGTGTGCATGAGAACCTTTGGACCATAGGACCTGGGCTCAAACCAAAATTTACGGCACTTTCAGCGCTGCACACTGATGCTTATAAAATCTTCAATCTCTCACTTCTGGTGGTGAGAGAGGACCTTACCTTGACCAGCTTTAACAACTCATACAGGTCCTCCACTTCGTCCCCCTCTGTCTGATTATAGTTTCTGCCGGTGTCCAGGCTAGAACCCTGGATAGTGCGTCTGTAAAGAGGCAGATCCATGGCTTCAGCATACAGCTCTATGGCCTGGTGGCCCACTGTCTGGTACATGTAGCTGTCCAACTCATCTGTGGCAGGGGGTGTAAACATTAATAAAGAGATACTTCAGTTCAGGGTGAGCTAACCAGAAACAAATCAGTAGTGGCTTTAAATAACATCAGACTGAGGGGCTTCTAACAAGAGTACTGTCTCATTTTAGTAATGTCAAACTATTCATCACAATCATTATGCTTATGGTACAGCTGATACAACTGGCATGTACAGTAAGGGACTCCAAGGGACTGCTGGTGCTGTTTAAAAAGTAAATAGAAACTCTTCAATGTGATCAATGTGGTCTCAAATGTACTAAAGAAACATTCCAGAGTAAAATAATACATTTGATTAAAATTGACATTCACTTTGTTTTGTAGAGGGACACAAAAAAAACATGTATTTCTATACTTCACAATTCATACAGATAGTTTTTCATCAAGTAGAGGCATGTGAACAGTTGTTGTGTTACTACAGATTTAACACCATTCACTCTAACTCCACACAAACACACTTCTGGGCATTTATAGGGGTACAGCTTCATTTAATATTAAACTCAACATCTTTTGGACTCCTTTCCAAAATACTCTAATTTCAGGAAATCCCATAACATGTGTATTAAGTTTCCTCTTTTTCTATGCCAGCACACATCTGACATATTAGGATTCATTTAATACAGCATGTGTGGAGTTATATATATATGTTCAGTGTCAAATCTTCATCTATTTAAGCTTATATCCAACACATTATGCATTGTGATGGGTAGTCTGTATGCTGTAATATAGTGTCACATTGTTCAGGTAGTAAGTTTTTACCCAGATCGCGTTCCCATTGTTGTTTCTCTTTCCCATCACTAAAGAAGGAAAGGGACATACATCTATGAGTTTAAATGCCTTGCCTCTGTTTGTAATTATTTCTTTTAATGTACAGTATTATCAGTATCTTTATCTGAGGGCAATGCATGCCGAGATGTGTTTTTCTGCTGTACAGATTTCAACCAGGAAACAAAATTCAGCTTTAAAAATCTCTACAATCGTCTAAAACCCTTGAGTCATATACCATATTGTTTTTAGATTTACTTGGACAATTAATTGATTTACTTGTCATATCGATGACCTAATCAATTAGGGGTAATGGATACCATCGCAGCTCTAACCCCTTGAATATTAGTGAGTATATTACAGATGCTATGGTATTTTTAGAAGTTTTGCAGCCCTTTTTTTACAGTTCTTAGTTTGTCGATTTGCAAAAGTGCAGCTGCATGGCTGGCCCATTTTGCCAAGATAGCCCCGTAGATCATATAAACCCCAGCAGGGCATCTTCCTCACCTGTGTTAGCAGGACGCAGGTTGGCCAGAGCCACAATCCGGTGCCCTGCAGAAACACACTGCATCATGTTGTAGCAGCTGTCTTTGCCCCCACTGGAACACGGCGAGAGAAACAAGCGCAGAGGAAAGTTAAAGCTGTTTTTGAATCATTTACAAGCAGACCAAAACATTACAAGGGACGCACAGTTATTAATGAAGAACTGTGATACGGCAGCATTAATATTTACTGATGTCGAAACTGTTTGCGGCTGCTATTTAAACACAGAAGATGCCTTACTTTGAACACACACACAACCCTACACATTAATACAGAAACGTAGCCAACTTACATCGGGCTCATCTCGGTAAGCATTTAAGTTGACACATTTGGATTTAAAAACATTTTACGATATGTTTTACTGTTGAAAAAGTCACAGCCTTAAAAAAACATTAACCCTAACCTCATGGGAACGAGATATCTACCGTTATTTTCATAGCAGCCCACATAAATGTTCACCTCCATGCTCGCAGAAACCTCAGATAAAGAGTTATGAGACAGCTAAAGTAGGTAAGCGCCTTTACCTTATCAACGCGACCACTTTCATCTTCTTATTTTTTGATTAAGTGTCTAATGACATCAAATGAATACACTATAATGGCCCAAAGTGTGATAACAGTGCTAAGCAACCGGTGAATGTACACAACAACATGTGAGAGCTAGACTTCCGGGTTGTTAAAGGACCCCTCTATAAACCAAGTTGCCCTATAATATGCCTGATGGAAAATCGTTCTTTTGCATTTTTGTCTTTTTTAAAAATCAAATTAAATTTTAAGATTTTACTAACAAGTATGGCCAATATAAAGTGCACTATTTAATAGGTGTTCAAAGTTAGAAAGGCGAGTATAATAATTAAGAATTCAGTATTTTAAGATTTAAAAAAGTCTATTTACGGTGGCTATACCAAAATGCAAAACACAAACCAATGCCAAAAAAAATCATAAAAGCATACAAACAATATAATTAAAAATGAATCGCAATAAAGAATGTTGTCATTAATATTGAATAATTATTTAAAAATAATATATTGGCAGTCATAGCAGGCACTTTTTCCAAATGTACTTTATATGTAGGCTACTCTTTTATCTCTTGATAAATTTGAAGAAGATATAAGAATATGAAAGCAACATTTTAAAATGCATAATTCATTAAACACATTTTACATAATATAATACATTTAAAGAAGTAGTATATCTGGACAATACTTAAAAAGTCAGGTTTTACATGTAAGATAAGCATTTTACATATAATCTCTGAAACTCTGATAAACTAACCATAGTTAGCAAACTGCCTCTTACAATATCACCATTACACACTGCACTTTAAACTTAACCCAAGTGGATATGCACTCAAACTCTGAAACTCGCACTGACTCACATCCTTTGGCTGATGTGTCTCAGGAGAGGACCAAAAGTCCATGCACTGGTATTCACACACAGGTTGCACTTTTCCTCTGAGGGAGCCCTATTTCGCTCAGAGGAAAGCCTTTGATGCTCCTTTTGCTCTCTGTTGTTGTGCCAGAGCAGAATAATTGTGCTGCTTTTGTGCGCTTTCCTCACCTTCTACCCCTAAGCAGGCTAAAGGCAACTGATTTTGTTTTAGTGTACAAAATTGAGAGAGACGTCTCTTCATCCCACCCCTTTTAACTAGGTTCCCTTTTTTGTTTTTGTTTGGTTTTTGTTTTATTCATCTGGAATTTATGGCAAAATCTACAACCTGCAGATGAGCAACATTTGTGTTGTGGTACAGGCAGCACGGACTGCAGGATCCCTTTTTAAAATATATGCTCTCTATTTATTGCACTGTTATTTTATGTGGGTTTTTTAACCACAAAGTTCAACAAAAGGCCATTAATAACTCTAAAACTTGATTTTTAATATTAACAAAATATTTTATATTTCAAATTCAGTACAGCTTTAGTCCATTCCCTTTTCTTTCTTTTATTTGGAATCACACATATTTACAGACCTTAATACAGTCAACATTGGTTATAACTTCCAGAGTGACCTCTCTTTTAAAAAAATTTAAAGAAAAATTAACAACTTAGTTAACACACTTAAACAAAGCATGGACATTTAGGGTAGGTATATGATTTCAATTTCCCCGTAATTACTGCTTTTTTTTTGTTTAAGCTTTAATGAAAAGGTTTTTGTTCCATTAAAAACATTTCTTAAATTACGTTCCTATCAGTTTTGTATATATGGGTTTACGGGTTACATAATGTTTTCAATACTGCCTCCCTGGCAGCAATGCTGTGTATTCCAAAATAAGTATTTACTTTTGTTATTTATACACAAATGAAAGATTCCAACAAAAAATGGTCCAAATTAAAAGTAACATTTGTCCTAAAGATGGTCGTTAATTCTCTTTGGATATTGCATCAGAAACTGTGTCCATTCCCTTTTCATTGTTTGTTTCATTCCTTCTTCATTGACTGATTGATCTATTTTTGTAGATTTACAACCAAACATCATACTCTTTTCTTTAATAAGTCAATATATAAATACTTAGATGTAAATAAGTCTTGGAGATTGAATTTGACAGGAAGAGAAATAAGCCTGGTGTTGAATCAAGCAGGACACACTGTCCGGCTCAGATTGTCCTCCAGTTTTGTGAACTCATTATACCGCCTTTGTTTTCCAATTTTGTGGGTCATCATTTACCCAGTAATGTCCATTAAAGCCCAGGCCCACAGGGTATGACCAATGCAAATGTAGTCACTTATCAGTTTTAATTTATGTTGTTTATTACCCGAACAAATAAAGAAGTGTGTTGCTCAGGTTTTTATTCGTGGCAGCATTTTGCTGACGTAAAAGAGCGTTTTATGTCCGTATTGTTGGTGTGATGGGGATAAAAAGTGTTGATGGATAGCCCAACCGAGACACAGCCAATGGACGTGAATATGAGACGCATAAATATGAAAGCGAGGCAGCAGGCATCAAATGACACCCTTGGCCTTTTCTTAAAGGAGCATGTGCATATGACAGGTGATTTACACGGACACACAAACTCATTTTTGGTCGCACAAGGACACAAAAACTTTAGCTGTAATGAGAAACTAAGGCCTCAAATCACAGGACAATAAATTGAGTGTCAGAACGGGCCAGCCAAGGTTGCACGCTGAGTGGCCAGAATATAAACACACATACACACTTGTGGCCCCGGCAACAACATGACAAAGCAAGTACATAATGCTGCACAGTATACAGAACATGTAGCCTGTACTTCTTACTTAGGAGAAAAACAGAAGTCGGATTTGCAGAACGTTTGCCGATGGGTTCAAATTAAAACACCAAGTTGTTTTACTAAAACAATTGTGTGTATTTTTTTCTATTGATTAGATATGCAACCAGTACAGAAAAAAAAATTTAAAAACTCTTTTTTTAAGGGAAAAACTGTGATACTTGATGACCATTATCAAACCTATTTTTTGTATAACATAAAATTGTGATGAATTGGTTTTAAGCATTTTTTAATTAATACTGTGATGACATAAAAATGTTTTGACTATTTTGTGAGGTTATTTTGATTCATATTTCATATTTAAATAGTCCAAAAATCTAAGACACTTTCTCAAACTACGGCCTTCCTGTTTGAACATTTTTTTCAAAGAGATGCTGGATATTGATTATAACGGCAGATGACGTGCTATGAAACTCCAAACAGGAAGAAAATAATGAATATTTCATTCAGTGGGACTGTTTTTGGAGAACATTAAGTAAACTTTGTTACAGTAATCCCAATTTCCTCCCATTAAAGTAAACATGAGGAACTGATGTCAAACAGAGCTTTCTGCTGCAACTCAAGCCAATGTATAATTCATTTTCTGACTGTGTGCAGAACGTAAATTGGATTTGAATTTAGCTTAATTTGAATGTTTTAACTAAGCCACAAACATGAAGCAGAGAACGTACAGTAGAGGATGTAGAGCCAAATGAAGCCTGGAACATCTGGCAGTCCAGTTCCTGTACTTTCATTCCTGGACCTGAATCACGTCTATATTCAAATGTCAGAGGTTTATTAAAAAAATGTTGACTTCCTTCACTTCAGCGTAGTGAGCAAAATAGAAAAGTACAGATGAAATCCGATGAAGGCTGATTACTGGAAAATGTTAAATAGTGATCGTGATAAATGTAAAATAGTGATAAATCTGAACTCATTGAGCAATGGCTGAAAGCAGTCCTGTGTATTCTTAACTCTCCTCCACCGTGGAGTTGCCTCCATCAGGGGCTCATTTTCCAAAGAACTATCAACATAATGATACCTCTTTAGGGCCTAACCACATCCAAATCAGTTAGTAAACAACCCAAACGGGGATCTGTACACATTTTTACAGACAATTAACCGTTATCACGAGGGGCCCAAATGGATTAGTAGGCTCATTAATGTCTGAGGCTAATCGCTCCTTGATTGGAAATGTGAGAGAATGTGAAATAAAGTCGTGGTTTGATCCAAATTGTGTTTGATCATGGCCCCGTTCTTAACAACAGCCCCAATCTGCAAACAGTAATTGATTTTTTTTCTCAGAATCCCTCAATGAAAATCTGGCTTTGTACCCTCTTCTTCAATTTAGCCTCTAAACTCAAAGCATTAAAACGGGTGAATAATGTTTTTCCTCATCAGCTGCTGCTCTTTTGTAAAAGCCCTGGGATCATTTTGATAATCACCATTTCTTTGTCATCAAAAAATGAATATGTCTGGTAAGAAAAATGTTTTTTTAGTCATTTCATGATACTGGTACATGCTACTTGTTTTTTTTTTATATTGTTTTCAAAAAAATGATCATGATATCATAATCAACAATGACTATTGGGGTCTGCAATGGCTATTAGAAAAATCTGAAAGCAATGATGAGGGACTTTTGGGGAAAAGAAAGAAAGAAAATTAAAACAAGTTAAGAAAATTGTGAAGATTTCCTTGCATATATCAAACAAGACTTACTTTACCTATGGCCATCAGCTCTGTGAAGCTGTACTCAGGCCACGTTGGGCTTTGAGGTCATGGCTAAATATATTCACAAAGTCAATGCTAACATGCATATTATTAGCATTAACCACAAAGAACAGCTGAGAACACTTGGACTGTGTTTAGTTTTAAGGTATTTAGTTATAAGCATTTAGTTTAGGATAGATTTGGCAAAACATTTATGAAAATGGGTAACAAATTCTATCACCATCGATCCAACAGTTGACAAAACATATCAGTATCAAGCCAGAAATATAAACCTGTTTTTTTGGAGAAAAAGTCAAGGGATCATTCATCATTCATCCTCTAGGGGCGATGAAAGTCTTCCAAAGCAAAGAAAAAGAAAAATTTCAAAGCATCAATACACATTTGTTGAGATATTTTGGCGTGGACCTAAGTTGTAAACTCTGAATGCTGTACAGTGAAAGAAAACCTCTCTTTTTCCTTTCCAACACTGCTGGAAAATAATCATTCCAACATACAAACCAGTCGACCATCCCTTAAGTACAAATGTCATTTCCTGAATATTTCTCCTTGATTAAAAATAGTCTTGCCTGTCTTCTAACGTCCTAGAATCAAATTACAGCTTCAGCGTTTGAGCCCTGTGAAGCTCCAGCCAAGAGGATGTGGTCCATTAGAATACATCACCATACCAATAATTATAAAGCAGCCAAAGCAAACTGCACGCACTGATTTCACCTGACCATGACATGGTTCCACATACAGAATCTGTAGTCTAATGGTTTACAGAGACACTCTTCTCTTACAAATCCAAACCATTGGACATTTAGTCTAGCTATTCATTCACTGTCAGGGTAAATGAAAACCTTATACTTACCTGTCTTTATGTGGAAACCATCATCTTGTATATTTCTTGAATAAAATCCTCAGAGTAAGATATGTTTTATGTTATGTATAGATAGATAGATAGATAGATAGATAGATAGATAGATAGATAGATAGATAGATAGATAGATAGATAGATAGATAGATAGATAGATAGATAGATAGATAGATAGATAGATAGATAGATAGATAGATAGATAGATAGATAGATAGATAGATAGATAGATAGATAGATAGATAGATTAGATGCTTTATTTATCCTTGATAAAGGAAATTACAAAGTCACATCCAAGCAGTAACTTCTGGTGTTGAAAAATGAAACCAATGCAGCGGTGCAAAAAACTGCAGTTCCTCGAGTGTCCACTTGAGGCTGGCTGCAAAAGCCCTGGAAGTTACATACACACCCATTTAAAAATGTCTCACTTTACAACAGAAATAAACGCATTTACAGCCTATTTCAAAATACAAATTTGGTCTGAATAGCTAACTTCTATATTGGTACACGCTGTACAAGGGGGTATTTTTTGTAATAACACATCCTTTTTGATTGCATGAAGTTTTTCATAAATGGGGGTGTGGCATATCTGACTGATAGGGGATGCGTTGTTGCTGTTTGCCAGGAGGGTTAAGGCCCACCGTAGCTCCAGCTCTTAGCCTGTTGCTAGTTTGACCTATAGTTAGTTTGAGAAAGCTTTTCCATGATGGCGACCACCATTGATGGGCTTCAAAACAACGCTTCAGAAGCCTGTGGCTGATGTCACTGAGAGTACGTCCATGTTTTATACAGTCCATTGGTCACAGCGGCTACAATCACAGTTAAGACACCACATCTAACACTGAACATAAAAGCATTTAGGCACATGAAACAACGCATAAAAATACTACGAATAAGTTCCTAAAACACAATAAAACGTACAAATCAGACATTATTAGATATCTAAGTAATGTTATAACATTTCCACCACACTTTATAATGCCGAGATATCAATAAAGAAAACAAATATATTCTGCCAAAAATTTCAATGAACATTAAGGGGTCAATTTCTGGCTTTGCTGCCGTGACTAAAAGATCACTATTTGGTGAACAATTGTGAAAACTATTTTTAATCTGTAAATTGTCTGGTGGGATATTGAAATTAGCGTGTGTGATACACAATCCTCTCGCAGTTTCCCTCTCAGCAGACAAACACAATCCTAATCCAGGAAATCGCCTGCGATCAGAATATTGGAGTTGACATCAGAGGTAGCCGCAGAGGCGATTCCCACACACTCCTCCCTCAGCTTCAAAGGTCTTCCTGGGCCTGTTATGGCTTTCCCTCGTGATGAAGTGTGACACTCCACAAACACAAAAGCCCCAGCCCTCTTGTGGGTCCGCTTTGCTTTTCTTGGATCACTCCGGTCTGACCAACGCCAAGTCAACTTGGCGGTTGTCAAAATGGGCCCCATATCTTCAGAGGGTGTGTGTGTGTGTGAGTGCTGTCTGTGCAGCTGTGTGTATGTGTGTGGTAATGTGTTGAGCGTGTGTAGATAGCTTGTCACAGACACCGGATCATGTCTGCATGTGAGTCCTGTCTGTGTGTGGGTTATGTGTGTTTGTTTCCACCTCCAAATGATGTAATGTGCACCCACAATCAAAGCCACCACCTGGTTGTCTGTGGGAGTAAGAAAAAAAAAAAAACTCCACTGTGTATTCTCAGGAGACAAATGATTTAGTTTTTTCCCTTCTCTTTGACTTTCAAACATTATCATTTACCCTTATATTAAACTATCTGATATCTCATAATCATGCCTCCTACAACATTCTGATTTTGATTGATTTTTCCTTTCACCTATCCACCTTTTTACACTCCCTCCAAATGTTCTTTTCCCGCAATCCACCTCCCCTCCTTAGCAGCCTTTTTTTTTCTCGCAGTAAGACGTCACCTGCGCTGAATAACCGGCTACTGCTAAGCCAGACCAGCTGACTCACTGCCAGAACACAGCAAGCTCGGGTCTGCCATTTGTCTTGTGGTTTCTGAGTCGGGGATATTTGTCTAACGTGCTGTCCAATGTCAACACTGGATCTAAATACCCTCGCCGCTGCACGAAGTGGGCTTCCTTAGGGAGGATAAGGATTAATGCTGGGTTGGAGATGAAATAGAGGGAGAGGAGGAGGAGGAGGAGGAGGACAGAGCGGATGAGCATTGAGGAAAGGGATTGATCAAGGCAGGTGCTGTGTACGGTGATGACAAGGAGAGGAGGATGAGAAGAAAGACGCATTCAGCTCTGGATTTGAGGAGTTATCTTATTCAAAAAGAGATCAATTTGTTCAAAATGGAAAAATTGTTCCTCTACCTGAAAAATACTGAAAACAAAGCTCTTCTTTGTATTTCCTGCAACAGCTTGTACACTGGGGGTTAACCATTTTTAAGCAGTGACAGGCCCTGTGTGAAAGATAGCCTCCGATCATTCAGAACCATTTCTAAACATGTGACTAACTATAAATAACAAACAAAATCCAAGGCCTCCCACCAGCCTCAACAGCGGTACGGCTAGATGAGAGGCTGTCGCCTAGATGGGAGATGACCTTAAGTTTACGGCCTAAAACCTGTTGATCCTTTGCAATTGATTGTCTTCGAGACAGCCCCTTCCCCCTCCCGATTCCTCCTCCATCAACCCCTCCACCACCGCTCAGCAAGAACAAGATGAATTCTAGAAACGATTCTGCCATGAGAAGCACATCAGCGGCCACTGCCTTTTCTTTTTATGAGGCGAATTCCATACACTGGGCCCAATATTCCTGGTTACTAGAGTCTGGTGATTAAAGTGTATAAAAAGGGGGCAGCACCACTAAAAGGCAGTGATTTAGTGAGCTGTCGCCCCAGTTCAGGTGGGGCAACAAGTTCAAGTCCCCGCAGGAGGGTTGTAATGAAAATGAAACAAGGAACGAGACAGTGTTAGGGAGGAGAGGTTGTAGGGGTTGTGGAGGGGTAGGAGGTGCGAGAGGGACGGGGTCATGTGGAGGGTGGGGATGATGATGATAGGGATGCATGCATTCGGAAATAAGTACCAACAATTGTCTGAAGCAAGATGTAAGATTTGGGAATACATTTCCTACCTTACAGAGTCATTGAGATGAGGTTTCACTGCAGGAAAATATCACTGTATATATTTCCAAGATGGTGTGAGTTTTCACATAGGCAGTGAAACAATAATTATTTCAGTAAATTAATAATGATATCATTTTTCCTTCTAACACATCAATGTTTTCTTATTGCTTAGGTTCTGGGTTCAGTTTTCTAACAACATTGTTTGTGAATGGAATACATTTGTGGCAGTGGATTGCCATATGTGAAATTATTACGGTGGCTGAAAAGGGCAAATGCAATACAGCGCCCCGAAAGATTTCCATTTAGACAAACAGGCTGCACAATAAGAAACTATGCTAATTCAAAAACTCAAGAAAAAACAAATTCAATGTATCTACAGTGACTAACTATAAAGTTAAGAAGAAAAAATCAACGCAGAAACTGAAACAAATCCAATAACTGCACACATGCACCACTCATGAGACCTTAGCAAGTTTCGGAAGGGAAACAAGTACAAAACAGAAATTTAACAATGACAATACCCTGTGTTACAGGGATGGTTTATACTGTATGTCTTAAAATGGATCAGTAACTTCCTGTCTGGAAAGGGCTCCTTGCAGAGAAATAGTGCAGCATAAAGCCACTATTTTTTAGGTTGTTGTACAGATAAAAGAACTATTTAAAATAAATGTAATATGGCTGGTTATTAAGTGAGCTTCAGAGGGGCTCTAGAGGAGATTAATGACACTCAAATGGATTTAGGCTATTTGTTTCCCACAGTTTCCAGTCTTTATGCTAAGCTATGCTAACCAACTTGCTCAAGTTAATTTCACGTAAATTTTACTGTAAAAAGTGAGAGTAGTGACAGGAACAAAAATATTCCAAAACTATAGAACTTTATGTTTAAATCTTCCAGGTCTTCATTATGTCCATGTGTGAAGGTATTGGTGTGAAGGAGTTAACACACTTCCAATGTCCCAGACAGCAAGAAGAGATTACTGCGTCCCTGACCCTCCACTAACCTCGTCCTGACCTTGTAAAAAACCCTGACCCTGATCATTTCCACCCTTACAGGATTCATCTGCTGGCTGGACTGCCTGCCTCTCATCTGTGGGAGTGGGGTTTTGATGCCTTCAAGTACCAGCCGGCTATAAAAGACACATCCTGATGGGCCTTCCTCTGTTGTGTTTAATAGCTGCCCCCCTCCCATCCACCACACCGCACCATCAGCCCCATCCTGACCTCCGCCACCGCACCCACCCTCAGCCTCTGTGCTGGCCCTTGGCTAACCCCTCGTATTCAAGGGTTCAGGGTCAGGGCAGCAGACTCCTAGCCAGTTGGGCGGTTGCCCAGAGGAATTGATGCAGCCGTGAGCAGCAGGAGAGACGTAAGAGACCCAGAGACCCCTCTGATGTCCCCCGGAGTTTCCAAAGAGAGGGAAAGGCTGCGCCGTGTTTACAACATCTTTAACTTAAGGAGGGAAAGAGATACGCACAGGCTCACACAGAGCATGACGAAAGAGTGTTGCATTGTATAAGTAAGTGTCGCATATAAAGACATAAAAGTATTTCATTAAATTTGAACAGCTGAATGGAGGCAGGTTAAAGAGTGACATGCCCATTCATGCTTCCTTTAGTAGGCCATGAATTAAAAGCTCAACACCAACTTTTTTAAAAGGGTGCACATACAGTACTTTAGTCTTTCATTGCAATGTCATCCAATTTTTCTTGACTTCAAAACATGATTTCTCATTTCATCCTCAATTCTTCCTGCCCATCGTCTGACATGTCTCTTTACTCTAAAGTCACGTTTGACTGCGAGAGATTTTGCGAGTTTTGCAGTTGTGAGAGTCAGGACTCTGTTAGTATGTGGTGTGCTGGTTTGGTCATATAGTTGCTCTCCATGCTCTAAAGGAACAAAACGGTTAGATCTATGATTATTTGTTGTTATGTGTGGGGTCTTTAAGTCCAGGTCCAGGACAAGGTCTTAGGGGAAATTGTTTTGTACTCAATAGCTGAACACAGTTAACTGCCTCCATATTAGAATTAATAAATACAATATTACAGAAGAGAAAGAAGAGACAGCATGAAAAGAATCTAACTTGGGATACATATCCTTCCATGACTGAGTATAAAGCTAAATCCATAGAGGGTTGTAAAGGCTCTCCTACTTCTTCTTTCTATAGTGGAAACCTCTTCCGGCCTGCACAGCACTAATCCCAGAGCGTGGTATATACTGTACTTCCTCCTGCTACATGACAGAGAGCACAAACATCTAAGCACACACACTCCTCTGGCACTTTAAGATTACGTGCATTTGAATCTTTGACATCATCAATTTACATCTGAGATTCTTTCCTGTTGAAGTGAAATGCCATTCAGCTGATGTTCCTTCTTCCATGTAGCCTACTTATTTCCTAAGCAACTAAGATAACACAGTGGACAAACACAATGGATGTAACACTGTTAAGGAATCCCTTTCGCAGTGAAGACAAAAACAATACAAACAATAACACCCGCTAAGCTTACTTCCTGAAACGGGTTCTTTGGAATAACAAATGTTGGCTGCTTATGGCTCTCTGATGGCTCCATTTTTCACTCGGTTTAACTTGCTAATTTTTACTGCTCAATGTCCTCCACTCAGCCCGTGTCACTAAGTCATAAGCATGCTGCTCCTGGCTGATATATGGCTCGGCACGGTGATGTCAGCGGAAAACACTTTCAATAATTGCTATGATTAATATTCTCAACCTTCTAACACCTTCTCTACTCCATCCTGCCACATATCTCTGGCGAGGTTCATCTATCAGTCTGCTCTCAAACTGTTTAAGTCCTCCGAGTGATGCATGGCACGCTGCTAACTCAGTGTTTCAGCGCAAACTATTTACATCCATTCAAATTATGAGGCGATGAGCATGTGGTGCATGAAATCAGCACGAGTTGAAGGGGTAAAAAGAGGGACAGGGTGAGTATTTTATTAGTTCAACTTGATAGTGCATCAGTTGTAAAGACGTCATCAAAACTTCCTGTGTTGTCGTCTTTCCCCTAATATTTAAACAGGTATTTATTTGATGTGTACATGTGATTTTAACAGATAAAGATGTGTTTATCCACATTTATCCGGCCCATGTATGTTCATGATATCTGACAGCTGTCCGACCAGGCTGAGATGTACACAGAGCTCTCATGGGACAGGTTTCCTCTCGATCTGCACGTCAATTGTTTGAGAGGAAAGAGGTGAAAGAGATATGTATAAACAGCGGAGGTCTTCCAGAAAAGCAGAGACAGGCGTAGGGGGCCTGGGACAGTAGCTGACCTGTCATATTCACCATTCACACCGAGGAGTTAGGACTGCCATATTCTGTCCAGTGGCGTGAGAAAAAATAAACTCTCACTTCCTCAGTGTTGATAGACAGATTCATACTCCAGTGGGAAACATTTGTTCATACACACTGGCTATGAACACGTCTCACTGTCCACAGTGTGCATACAGAGAAAGGGTACAGTAGATTATTGTAACTTGTGCAGCAAAACAAAAAGACAGCATTATATAGTAAAAAAAAAGAAAAAGAAAGTTTATTCCGTCTGGGAAACAGTAATTGGACGTTTTGTAGGATATTTAAAACAATAGAAAACGATTGAACACATAGAGGTAGTGTTGTAGTTCTTCAAGTCGGTTTTGGTCTCAAAGCCAATTTTTTGAAGGTCTCGTCTTGGAATCGAAAGCATTTTTACTAAGTCTTGTCTCGGACTCAGACTGGACAGACTCTGAATTTTAAGTCAAGACCACCACTGATAGGCTATTTTTCTACTTCATTACATTTTAAAGTTTGTAAATATGACATGGCGACATGTAAAGTTTTCACACTTCGTTATGTCGTGTGGATTTTGAGAAAGTTGGAGAATAAAAAGTCTCCTGTTGAAGTCTTTAAATCTATTATTCTTTTAAATCAGAGTTATTGTCTTTCAGATTTTTGTATATATCTTTTTCTCTCACTTTCATCTGTTCATCGGCTTGGCATGTCTGTCTTGTGCTGTACTAGTACATGCAGTACTTAATTGTCTTCGCGTATCCCAAAAGTGCTGATCATAAAAAAAGAAATATGTTCATTGCTGGGAATAAGACTGCTCCCAGTATGAATGAGATCTTGAGACAGTGATGTTCAGTGTAACAAATTGATAGGAGTCAATTTAGCATCTATTATTAACCTCCTATGGTTCACTGTCAATTATCTGTCCCATTAACTCTGTAATACTGTACGCAGTATGTGTTTAACACTGAGGAGATCCAGCATGGCTTGTATCTAATCTGCACTTGTGGAAAAAAAGAGCAGAAATGATGACTTTTAATGTCAATTCAATTTAATTAAATCTAATGAAATGGTTAAGGTCATTTATACCTCCGTTCCTTGGCTCTAAGATGATTCATAGAAATAATAAGAACGCTTATATAGATTACTCATAAATTCCCCACACTTGTTCTACAGTCTTAGAGATGATTTTTCTGCTATGATTACCATATTAAAGATAATATTACTGTCTACTTCAGAGATAGTAGAGAATTACTTAGATCTGTTTAAAGGCATTAGAACAGTTGGAGAAAGACAGTTCTTAAAAGTAGATTATCTTTTCCTCTTGAGAGTATGACACATGCTGAAAAGCACCCCAGAAGAGATAATCACCACCACATGGAAATAATGCATATTTATCACATGTGGCTGGTGCAAAAATGTCCAACCATTTCTTCCATGTCTGTGCTACGTGATGCCATATCCTGCTGTGTCCCTCTTGATGTTCATCAGCAAACCGCCGCACTTGTAACAGGAAATCATTCTACTGCTGCACTGACTGGATCCTATTTACACAAACTCCCCAAAAACACTTAAGACAGGATATTTGATTGTGCAAAGTCTTTTCCGTGCGTTTTTCCCAGAGCAGGCCGTCACCCTGGGTTAAGCCCCAAACACAAGAAACACCACTCACGGTAATGCTTACATAAGAACAGCCTGCTTGAGACTTGGGTTAAAGTGTTGCACAGCAATCCTTTTTCAGGGGGTTTTGATTCCATTGTTTTTGTCGACAATGTACCAAGTCAGTCATGTGTTACTGAGTTGAGACACACTGCATCAAGGAAAATGAACTCAGGAAACAGATGACACTGTAAACTATTTGCAGCGGTTAGAATACAGCACCAAACACAATGACATACAGGAAGTATATTATGCAAAAATTCAATACTTCTGAGAGTTGGGAAGGAAACCATTCCAACCACAAAAATCCCAAATACCAGCTGGCTAGTTGCTGACATGAAAAGCAGGGCTGCCAAGCCAGACATGCTGTCATCGGACCCTGGTGAATAAGCTCCAACTGCATGCACTTGTGTCTTGAGTCAGTATCTGGACTTCCTCTCTATGTAAAAGGGACCAGCAATGTCCCATGTGGTAGAGTCCCTACCAGCCTTTTTTTTGCTAATGGCTCTTCTCTCAGAGATTTATGATCCAGAGACACGGGACAATTAGAGAAAGGGAAACACAAAAGCCAAGAGAAAGATTTATGGTTTACAGAGATGCTATTTTTGAAATTGAAAGTCTGATTAGAAAGTGCTGATGGTGTGATCCAGTAGAGGACTCTGTTACACATACAATGTCAAGTTCATTCAGGTGTCACTTAACCGTTGGCCTCATTACATCCACTGCGGTACCTGGTCATGTGCTGTGACTGACATGTCCACTTTGTTTGTTCACTTTGATGTTTCAATTAACATAAGCAGATGTGATGGATGAGTCATAGTGACATATATGGAGTCATGGCAGTGCTTGCTCAGTACAGAGTGTCTTAGATTAATACCCCTTCACCCACTAACACTGCCAACAGCACCTCTCCACTCAGGAAGTGAATCAAGAAACACTATTAGACTTGTTCTAAAACTCCACGAGCAAGAGGTCCTGTAACACACAGAGATCAAACTAAGGGAAGCAGGACATGTAGGGAAACAGCAGACGCACACTTGGACAGGCACACAAACAAAGCGCTGTTGTCCCCTGCTGGCTCTGCCAATCCTGTTACGCCTCTGTAATGCCTCTGTTACTACCTACAACGGCGGTACAGAGGTGGGATCACTTTATCCCCCCAGTATGCCCAATTGACATTCATAGTGAAGGCAAGATGTCACAGGGGCGTAAATACTGCACCTTGAACTGGAAGTCTGAAAAGGGCTTTAGTGTAATTTGTAGCCTACTTTATCTTGTTAACAAACTATTACTATTACTATTTTTAACCTTTATAAAAGTTTACATTAAATTCATATGTTCCAACTTTATTCAAGTCATTATTTCATTAAAAACACAGATTTTTAGTTCTTTAATTTCCAGTTATTTTTTTATTTGCACACTAAGGGGATTGATTTCAAGTACAAGTGGTTTTCAGAATTGCATTAAAAGTATTAATAAGGTGATATTCATACCAAGAAAGGCTATGAGCCATGAATTATTTGTAGAAAACAGGCAAATCTATGTAAAATGAGAGATTGAGCACCCCATATAGCTGGAATGGTTTCATCTTTATGTTGGACTGTAAGACTGAAGCTCTGACAAAAGAATCATTACACATTCAACGATTACCCCTACTTTTCACCTATATGTGTTATCTGTTATCTGTATCTGTATCTTTTCCATACAATTTAACAATAGATCATACCGAGTCCTGCAATGACACTAAATCTGCAGTAAGACTGAGCATCTTCTACTGACTTCCTTTCTGTGGACAACATATTGCTCAGTGATTGTTTTCTCTGATTGTCCGTGTTTAATGGCAGCCTCCATCTGCCAGCTCTGTGTGTCTGCAGGCTAGCGGCCCACGGCGCCCCACATTAGGGCCTTTTGGCGTGGGCCCCAGGCTCATTCTGCTTCTGGAAGTGTGATTATTGAGGCCTGATTACAATGTCTGTGACCACGATAACAATCCAACCCTCATTGAGTACTTGGCAATCTCACTGCAAAACAAAACGGCTGGAGAATTAATGGTGCCTCAAACTCGGACAGGTTTTTTAGTGCTGATAATTTGGATCCAGGGTAATTTGCAGCAATTGGTGGCATATGGTTTGATTTTACACTCGGTGTCCAGCAACAGATGTAAAATCTGTTGGACCGAGAGTGATGTGCATCACATAAACAAATTCATTTGTATTTATTTTTAGATGATAAACACACATATAATAAAACAGAAATTCAATAAAAGGATAAAAACATTAGGGCAATAAAAGAAAGAAAAAAAGACTGACTGAAATACACAGGAAAAAAAGGTTAGATAAAAGAAAAGTAAATAAGGGGGGTTTCTAAAAATCAAAGAGCCATGAAAACACAATTCTGTTGTCTGTTTTGAGTTTTCCCGAGGATGTCCATGGGGTGGCTAAAGTATGTCGCTGTGGAGACTGAACCAGAGAACAGAAAGCATGCTGCTTAGTGTTTGACACGCACACCTGAAAGCCCCCATGTTTTCTCTCTGTAGAAGTGCCTGTGGTGGTCTCTAACTGCCAGCTTGTTTTTGAGGGGTACTCATTGCCTCATCCCTGCCTCCAGGCAAAACTCCATCCCTATCTCTCTTTTTTCCCCTTTTTTATTCTCCTTCTACCAACACTCATCAACTCCCACTTTTGCTCAATCTACGCTCACTCCCTCTCTTCTTTTTTCTGTTTCTCCATCTCTCTGTCCCCTCAGGGTAGCAGATTCTAGTAGAAGTCTATTGCAGTGATCAGAGATGATAACCTGTATACGGACAGGCGTGCCACATGGGGCCACACCTTGCCCGAGGATAGGTCCATCCATGCTGGGGGCAACAGAGGCACAGTGGCCACAGGGGCTGAGGCCGGAGGCTAGGTCCAGAGTCGGGGCTGTGAGGTTGAACCACAGCAGGAGCATGGGGCGGGGTGGCTGGATGCTGGGATGGCAGCTGCATGGGCCTGAAGGCCAGAGCATGCAGATGGGGGCACAGAGAGCGGTGACGGTGCAGCGACATGAAGCCAGGAAAGAGAGAGAAGGGTCATGGTTAGTGAAAGGGGTCTGCATGGTCCAGCCGACATTCTACTGATCCATGGTTGAGTGGAGCTGACAGGTGAGAGAACAGCACCACCCCCTAATGATGGCAGCCGAGGTAGTGGGGAAGAAGTTGGTCCAGGTTGGTGTGTATCTTTGCACTGTTTTGATGGGATGGCAGAGGGGGAAGTAGGAATGTGAGAAATAGCTGTGATGGAATCAACCGATATAGCCAGCTGTGTGTAAAGCTTCTGTTTTAACAAGTGTTTCAATCAAAGATCAGTTGGAGGCCTCCGCCGTGCTGTTTGCATTGCTGCTATTGTGCTGAAACAGAACTACCATAGAAATGATCCGTCACTTTGAGCTTAAGAAAAGCTATTTAATGATCAGACTATTCAGACTTTACAAACCAATAATCAGTCCCACCAGGAAGTTGTGATGTCACAATCACAGCAAATCAAATCCCACAAATCCTTGTTGCATTCTGCACAACCTCTACTCGCCGCAACTTTTTAGCAAATTTGAAACAATCACCAAAGTTGTCATCCTGTTTAACATCAAACAGATATATAGATCGATAATAGAGATGTGATCACCATTTTTTCTGAAGCTTTCTTATTCAGTTATCCAGAATCATGATTAGGATCAGAATCAGCTTTATTGGGAAATATATAAACACATAGAAGGAATTTGACTCAGGTTTACAGGGTTCTATATGTACAGACCCAAATACCCAATAAGGCAATAGTGCAGTGAACAAACAAGTAGTGCAAAGAATGATAGAAGATGTTACTATGTAACCAGGTTGCTAATATATACAGAAAGTAGATGGTGTAAAATATATACAGCAAGAATTGGAAAAATGTACATAGTTACAGGCTTATTGTGCTTATTACTGTACATGTACAGGGTAAGAAATGTCATTAAAAATGTGCGACTTGCAATGCATCGTTCAAGCAAACAGCATTTTATGTCACACCAATCCCCCCAAAAAGCCTGCAAAATCCTTGAGGGACTGAATAATACTGGTTTTATTCACTAATCTGGCTCCAAAGTGTGTGACAACTGGTGATGTGTCTCCGCTCCACTGCAGTCTTGAAAACTGGAACTTTTTGTCACTTTAGTAAGAGACAACATGCTGCAGCAGTTGGTCACAGGAAGTACAGTGAGGTGCTGTGTTCAATCTGAATTGTGCATTCGTACACATCTTTCTGTGTATAAACGAATGTGTTTAAAGATGCAGTACTGTGTAGCAACGCTCCATCTGCCTGGATTGCCCTGTCTTGGCTGCCTTGATTCTGTCACCTTCCATGAGTTTGGGGAAACGCAGAAGTGGGGCTCAAAAGGAGTGGTGGGGAGTGTTCACAAAAAGTCACCCTGAATCTGCCAGCTGATTAATCAAGGGTGATTCGGCGGCAAGCGCAGCCTACCCGCTCCTTCCTGGCTAGTCCTTGTGTATTTATTTAGAGTAACCCGTGGCCAGTCACGCCTGACCTCAAACCATCAGGAGCAGCCACAGTTGCGCCCAAGCATAAACAAAAAATCTGTAATGAAGGTAAGAGGACAGAGGACAGGGTGGGGAAAAGAGGGGAGGGGAGAAAAAAAGGGGGGTAAGGAAGGGGGAGGAGGGCAAGCACTCTTTCTTTTTTTTCAGAGATAGGGATCTTGAGCTCAGCAGCAGAGCTCATGGGTCCAGAAATGGAGCTGAAATAGCCGTCTGTGTCCTGGTGTTTACTTCTCAGCTGACATGGGAAGGGAAATCACTGACCTCTGTCAGAACAGCCAGGGTCCATCCATCTTCCAGGCCGAAGGTATTTTTTTATTTGGTATAAAATAGCTTCTAGTAAGGGGGAAACCATACTACTTGATGAAAGAATTTATTAAAACTCCAGGTAGTGCAAAATATAGCTGCTGTTAGAAGCTGGTTTTCCAGACAAAAACGGGGATGGCAGCCATGATTGCATTTTTTTCTATTGTTCGTCCACAGCCTCTCCTCCCTCGTCTAAAATGCTCTAGTTCACGCTGAGGTTAAAAGCATCAGGCTTGATCAATTTCATCATCTTAGCCATGATGTAAGTCGCATTGCAAGCAGGAGAACAAGAAACAAACAAACTCCAAAGATGGAGCCTCTGTGGAGAGTTATTGATCGAACATGAAGGTTAGCCAGAAGTCTGAGAAGGTTGGCTCTCAGAGGTCCCACGTGGCGCCAAGAGGCCCCCTCTCTCTCTGTCTTTAAGAGCACAAAACACGGCGGAAAGAACAAACAGAGCGGATGGGAGAGAGGAAGAGAAGAACAACACTGAGTGCGGAGGAGGATGTGTGTTTTGATGAATCACATGGTTGAGATTTAGAGTTTCAGAAGGCGTCTCAGTGGGAATATTAAAGCACTACAATAACAAACCCAAATGGTATATGGTCTACTATTATGTACTAAGTCTGTATTCACATTTGTAATCAGTAAATGTTTACTTTTATAGCACCAAATCACAACCAAAAGTTGTTTCATTACATCAAGAGAAGGTTGAGTATTTGCAATAGTAAAATGCAACAGATACCCAACATTTATCCACCAATGAGCAAGCACTTTGCAACAGTGATCAGAAAAAACATATTTTTAACAGGCAGAAACCTCAAGAAGAACCAGCCTCATTGGTGGACGGCCATCTGCCGCATCTGCCTGAGCCGGAGATAACCATCTGGACCCTCAAAGTCTTCAAAGTTATTTTAAAGGCAAAGAGGGAGCAGAAGTCAACTGTGACAAGAGCAGGTGGCAATTTAGATGCCTTTAGACCAACCTCCATGTCCTACACACACGTCTGCCCTCTTTGCCTCGTGTTGGTTGGTAAAGTCGCATTGTGATTGTCCAGGAGAGGCAGAGTGGCATTTCAGGTGAGCAGGTGGAGGCAGGCAACACACCACCTGGCGCTGGGAGGAGAGAGAGACTCCAAGCACAGCTTGTTCGGTTCTGACCCACCGCAAACCTGCCCTTCTTCCTTTTTTTTTTTCTTTTTTTTTTACTCCCTCATCACAATCAGATCAGCAACACAGGGCCTGCTGGACTGAAGCAGGAAGGGGGTCCCACCACCCGTAGAGGCAAACAGACAGAGGATGGGAGGATGAAGGGAGGGCAGGAGAGAAGGAACATGGCGGTAAACAACAGCACCTTTTGTCCTGCATCTGTCTGAGCCTGGCATCCTACGGCGAGTGACAGTTTGAGGCATGCGGTACACTCAGCAATCCCTGACATGGGTGTTGAGTCATCCCAGATGGCCGTTACTTTTTCCTCCCCTCTCCTTTTACTCTCTCTCTCACTCCTATTTGCCAACTTCCATCAACAAAGGACATATCTGTGTGACTTTGAGGAATGATAGCGAACAATTTTTTTCGTGCATAAATTTTGCTTCTAATGTGAATGGAATCAATGTAAACACAAGGATGAGCATAACAGTAATGATTGATGCTTTTATCAAAAAGAGATACAATGATATAGTTTCATTTAGAAGACGCTTTTGTGCAAAGCGACGTACATCTGAGAGTAAGTACACCACAAACTGACAATGAATAATCAGTTGTCAGGACTTGACTTGACTTATTGTTTTCACAGTGTACACTTTTTTAAATATTTTTTTTGCAAGTATTATTACAGGAACTTCATGTACAATATGAACGGTTATATTGCACTATACCTGACTGGGACAAATCGTATTCCACAACCGACTGATGATTAACCTCCTCTTATAAAACTTCTAACATAATTATGCACATGCCAAGTGTAAAGAAGAGCTCTGTATCCAAGTTAATACCGTGACAGCTTCTCACTTCTGGTTGACAAAACAGAGGGATAAAAAAAACGTAACCCTTTGACTTTCGACAGTTTGGGGTGTAGAAGCCGACTTGACAGATGCTATACTATTCCTGAAAACTTGGGGGAGATGGGGGAAAATATGAAAATGCATTATTAATTCCACAATGTGGATAGCCAATATTCACAGAGTGTGAAGGAAGAGCACACAGGCAGGCAGGCAGGCAGGCAGGCAGGCAGGCAGGCGGATATGCCAGCCAACAAGAAACTCTAACCTTGAGCTTTCACCATCGCTGGTTGACATCTCTGAAAACATGTTCCTTTTTTTCCGAGCGTTGCTTGTCAGCTGCACTGTCACTGGCAGGGAGAGGCGACGTTAAGTAAAGAAGGACACATGTGGCTCTGTGAGGAGGGGGAGGGGAGAGGGGGGGTCTCTGTAAAGTCACTCACAGAGTTCCTGTCACGGTTAAGTAGACAGGTGCTTACTGTTAACACCCCACTAATATCTTTATGCATATTTATGAATCCCCCTCCCTTATAATACGTTGCTCGTTAATGTCACAGCTGCCAAATATTGACTATGACTTTCTTTTAAAAAGCGCATAAATAAAACAGCTTTTAAAGATTCTGACCTGCTTAAATACACCGCTTTGCCTGTCCCTTTGATCAGGAGGCTTTTCATTATTCAAGCCTCCACGCTTCTTTATATTCTGCCACCTCATCTGCTGCAAATATGCAATATATCTTTATTTAGAGTACCTCTCCCTTCATGCACCGTACCCACATTTAATTCTGCCTCTTTCTTATTCTTCCTGGTGTCTTAAGTGTGGTCAAAGACATCTAAAGTGCTCTCATTATGGGAAAAGTTTGCAAGCTGGGCCAAACTTGCTGCTGGGTCTCATCAGTGAGAAAGAGGGAAATGGCTTTATAGTCTCAGAGGATTTGGATGCTGATTGCTCCCTAATTCTGACTCCCGCTCTATAACTGCGCCTTTCTTTTCCCATGAAAACTTGGCCAATGCTTCCAGAGTTCTGCACATGAAGAGGAAGAGTTTTGAAGAGATTTGTATGGAAGTGGACAAGCTCCTACTCTGATGTAAAATCTCAGTTCTGGTTTGAGCAAATAGTTCCATCAGACAGATTTGCTATTAAGTCCGGGATCTATAGTATCTGTCAGACTCGTACAAAAGCCTGAATGAGAGAATCAACAGAGCATTACCAAAACATCAGATTTAATTCTGTAACTTTTCTTGGCTTTGCTGATTTCAAATTGTGTTTTTACTGACCGAGAACTCTGAAACTGTTTAATTATTTGTATTTATCTCATTGACAGTTCTGCTGCAGCCTGCTAGAAAGAGAGGAAAAGGTCAGGATAGAGAATACGCCAAACTGACAAATCTGACTTAAACATTTTACAACAGCAAAAGGTTGGAACTGTATGAAAGGCATGACAGCTATTTTCTCCATGCAGAAAAGCAAAACATTTATCAGTTTGAGTCCTTATCATTGTAGTAATTTAGTTTGCAGGGTAGAATCTGCACTAAAAATCTCAGTTCTGACATTAGGATCAGATAGATATTCTTCTTCTTGACTTTTATTGTTATTATAGTTGGGATGCTCCTGAAAGCGTGCGCACCTGAGAAATATAAATCACAAATGTAAGATTTAATAACAAGTAACAACATTAGTACAGCTGGAACTTGTCACATGTGTCACAAAGAGAGCGGACCCAAGTGCAGACCTAAATATTTCATTCAAACAAAAAGTCCAACAGGCAAAAACAAGACTTACTTCTTTAGAGTGCAACACAAAAATCCAAAAGAAGGGAAAAACAAATCACAGGCAGCAGGAACACAAGTAGATCGACGTATGAACTGACACAGAAGGAAAGGAACACTGAGACTAAATAGACACTGAGGTAAATCAGACACAGGTGAGGCTAGTGACACAGGTGAAGACAATCAGAGCAATCAAAACTGGAGGGAAGCACACAGAGGCAGAAGGAAACACTAGACATGATACACAGGAAAATAAACTACAAAATAAAAGAGGAAACGCTGAAAACTAAACTCAGGAATGTCAACAGAAAAATAGACAGGAAACAGAAAAACAAGTGACAAAATGAAACTAAGACACAATAACTAGGATTAAACAAACTCAACAGAGGGACTCATAACACAAGTTTTATATATGGGAATAATTTTATATCATTTGTTAATTTTTTCCAGAGTTTTCAGTCCTCGATGGAGAAGGCTTAGATCAGCGATGTTCTACATTTTGATAATTTCATTTTTACTATCTTTCAAAAATACTTTAGCTGAAAACAAAAAAGTTCTGACGCAGACTCAGAATGGTGCTCTGCAGAAATGCATGATTTTAACAATAAGCCTGAACATTATCAACAGGAAGTTCAAAGAAATGAGAGCAAAGACTAGAAATTCAGCTCTGAAAAAACAGTGTATTAACAGAATATCCATGTTTAAACCTCGAAGTGTTGAGATAAGGCGGGATTTTGGTCCGTCCCTTTCTGTCTCTGAGAGTAAACAAATTAGCCCTGTGGAGCCATGGGTGGGGTCAAAGGTCAAGCCTGACACGGGGAGGCATGGTGTGACAGGCTTAGGCCGCTTGGACTTCGAGACCGCAGAACAGATGTTAGCTGCGGCGGTGTGATTATCACCACGGCGACCGAGGAACAGGAGCAACGGCCCTTGGATGGATGCTGGTAATTACCCAGTCTCCCCTGGGAAGGAGATGACACGTGCCCGCCACTCTCGGAGATCACAGGGGCGTAATTAAAGCTGCAGTAACAGTTGTTAATAGGGCAGCAAATAAAGGTAGCAGGGGATGGAGGGAAGGAGAAAGCAAGCGAGGGAAAGGAAGTGAGGGGGATTGTCTGTCCTTTGTCCTCTAACGTGTTTGTTTTGCACACTGTGACCTTCCAGTGGATTCAGTGAAGGACAGTTATTTACGGGAAAAGAAAGTGAACTTCCCTGAAAACATAATATTGTGACAAAAAAAAGAAGTACGGATTATTTTTTTTGAGTGAGTAACAAATAAGTAAGCTTTATTTTGCTTATTTATACAAAAAAAGGGATAGGCACTAGAGAAGCCAGAATGTAAGGGGCCAAAACATGAAATTAGATTTTTGTTTTTAAGATTTGTTTTATCTTAAGCTTTATATGAAAGTCTCAACCCCAAGACAACTCCAACTTTGTAAATGTACTCTTTTTTTCAGAGAAACTATAAAAACAAACTCCCAAGCAGAACTATGGCATCAATGTCCAGCAGCAATAGAAAAAAAAAATCTTTACTGTACAACAAAAATGTCACAAAGTCACCTCCAGACCTTTGCTGGCATGAAATCAGCTTGAAATCTCTTTAAGTGCAGCCGTAGTGTTTGCTAGTGACAGGTATGTTTTTGTCTCGCTCTGCAGTGTGTGATGCAGAGAGTGCCCACGCAGAGCTCTTAAAAGCACCATACAAGACCCAGAGTGTCAGAGCACATCACCGCCGCCTTTTACAGCCACAAAACCTCTCTGACAGCACCAAAATGGCTTCTCGAGCTCTTTTTTGTACTCCACTCGGCTTCTTATAAATGACCACATTCAACCCTTGTATGGCACTTGACAGGCCTACTGTATGAATTCTTCTTCCTGAAAGGCCTGATGTGGAACAAATACACATAGAATAAGGGGGAGTATTCTGTAAGTGGGTTTAGACTTTGTGCAACTTAAATGGTTTTCAGCTTGATGGTAAGTTCTCCTTTCAATGTCAAAAAGAGGTGAAAAAAGGTGAAATTGGGACTGGTGGTGGGAGAAGGGGGAAGTTGCCAAAACAACTGTGTGATAACTGCATGCTGTGTGATAAATCTAACTGATGACGAAAGATATGGTTCGCTACAACTATTCAAAGGTCTAAAAAGATTTAATTTTAATGGCCGACAGGGGCAAGGATTGTGTAACGCCCAAAGATTTCTTTTAGAAAAAACTTCAAATAAAAACTAAAAACAACACAAATTAAAAAATACAAATAAAAAATAAATGTTGCAAATCCAGTCATTACAAAAAATGTGCTCCAGGCATGTAGGGGGAGTCTGCAGCACGATTTTGAATTTGGTGCATGCATTCATAGGTGTATTTTTTTTTTTAACTTTTATATGTGTTTAGCATTTGCAGCCTTTTTCTCCTAATGAAAATCTTTTGGGCTTTCGCAGCATTTCAGCCCTAAACGGCCATTGTACAAATGTTTTGTACAAGGTGCTTTCCATGTGGCGTTTTATTTGTAACCCTGCAACACCTTGAGCCTTTATTGTCATACAAGGCCAACCTACCGTGTTTCCGGCACTCTGCCTCTCTGGAGATCTCCCCAGCAGAGCGATGAGCGGAGCAGAGGAGGAAAGGCGGATCAGATGACTGCAGCGATAATATGTGAGTTTGCCAGTCAGGTCTGTCTTCCATAGCAGAGGGGAGTCCCTGAGAGAATTAGCCATGCTGAGCTTGACAGAGAATACCCACCCAGATAAATGGCAAGGTTCTGGCAGGACGTATTTTTAGGATTAACTCACTGACCCAAAAAGGTGATGCCCGCCAATGGGACCACTGTGGACAGCAGAAGAAAAAGGGACTATTTCTTCAGCTGTGTCAGACTGTGATCATCAATCTTTTGACTACTGACGTTCAGCTCCCACAGAAAAGTACAAATCACAAGAGATGATCATCTGCCAATGTATACACAAGGGTAGCCAAGGGAAAAGTTCAGATTGAACCTCTTTATTTTTAGTAAAAAAATAGCTATCACATTAGCATAGCACTCGTGAGCTGCTTTAAGGGAACAAGCTGCAGTCTATTCTGTGTCAACAGGCCTACAGGATATCAAGACTACATTTTCCTTTGTCCTTTTTCTTACATTGTTTTTTTCTCCACGTAGACAGACCACCACTGATGTTACAATGCTTCTCTTTTATTATTTATCTCTCTCTCCATTACACTCTTCCTCCTTGTGGTTACATTCACACATCACACGTTGCAAATGTCCATATGCTCTCTATTTCTTTGAGTGTAGTGTTGTCAGTGTTTCATGACTTATTCACTCATTTTATCCCACTAAGGACATTCATTATTAATGGGGATGGAAGCATGTTTTTTCCCATGGCTTCATAAAAGGACATGGTGTGCATGAAAAACACACAAGCACAGTGTGTAAGGATATGTGAGTGTGTATTATGCAGTGATAAAAAATGTCTTTGGCCTCTTCCTGTTGTGAAGAACAAACGCTCATCTCGTTGGAGTCAGGACAACACAGGCTCCTTCTACAGAATACATTTCATAAAAATTTTAATTATATATAATCCTGGAAAAACGTGTGTTTGAAACTCCAAAACCTGGCTATAACTTAAACCGCCTTCATCTGCGTTGGATCTAACGCTGGCTTAGCGAGGTAAATCGATTGCTATAACCTTATGCATTTAAAGGGCAAGCATGACTGCATTAACATACTGTGTTACTTGATTAGCTACCGATCGGTACAGTCCTACAGCTGTATCAATTCCGCAGTTAACACTCATCAAATCTAATCCCGGCTGGAAATCCCTGTGCAGCTCGCTGTCATATCCCGTTGGCAGGTTGCGTCTAAACTGATTTGGCAACCTTTTGTCTTCTCTAATCTGGTCAAATCAATAGAAATATTCGCCCTTGATCCGGCATGGTGGGGCCCAGATCAATATGAATATTGATCAATAAGTGGTATTGGATGCATTGGGAGGTCAGCCAGTCTTAGTAAGGTCGAGGCTAATCAGTTTAAGCCGCCCGCAGGCAGTGAAATGGGGGCTAAGCGAAGTTTAAGAAGTGACCTGGCCTACAGAGAGAGTCCTTGGATTCCTCTGTGTTATGAAAGCTCCCACTGAGACAGAGGCAGGCAGGAAAAGCTGGATTTTCATTCAATGTGTCAGATCATTTAATGGATTCATGCGACAGTCATTGGCACGCTATACAGTTCAATTTGTAGTCTTACCCGTGCTAAATCCACAAAACCTTTCTCTTGAAAACATGAAATAAAGCTTTAAAAACGTTTGCTTTCAAAGTGCATGTTTTTACTTTATTTCATTGGCTCAATGGTTTATTAAGCAAAGAGTGGGAAGATTTCCTCCTATAACAAACCCTACTGGAGAAATCAAAAATCTTAAAAGTTGATGATAAATAACGCACTGGACTATGACAATGAAAACTTAAAAACTGATTTGAAACATCTGTATGATTAGGCAGCAAATCTTAAGAATGACACGTGTGTTTGGGTTTCTGCACAAAAGTGACCTTTTTGAATTTAAGGAAAGATCTGTTTGCATTTGAATTCGTTTTTCGTTAAGCTGAGGACAACATTGCGGAAATACGGTGTTTGACGTCAGTTAGGGGACCTTGTATGTAAGGAGGTGGTTAGGGTTAGGTGAGGAGCACTTCTAGGTTTAAAACCAGAAACAGACACCATTCTCCTACGATAAACTACCATGAAGACCCATGTCTTCACCCTTACCTCCTCCTTTGAAAAAAAGTATTACACACAATTAAAGTTTTGTGTCAGTAACAGGAAGAACAGGCAGAATACACGCAGCACTGATGAATGAGACGTGTCCATACTGTAGAGTCAACACACACAAATGCACACACACAATCCTTTAGGGGGTAATTAACACAGGGCCAAGGAATCAAACCTCAAAATCTGTTCCTCTGCAACTTTTCTTTAACTTGTGCTGAATCTGTGTATTTCTCTTTTTCCCTATATGTATCTCATCTTCTTTCACTCTAGGGTATGTGTCTTGTTGCCCTACCAAGGTGAAGGCCACACAGAGTCATTAGAAGAGAGGATACACAAGAAGAAAGATGAATGAGCCCTACCAGAGTCACCTGACATGAATGATAACATTTCTCTGCAGTTAAAACAAAAATACCGTATAAAGAAAAAAAGAAAGAAAGATAAAATATAAAGAGGGATGGAAACCACAGACAGACAGAGAGGTAAGGAGGAGGAGGAAAACATGAATGTGAATGGTGGCGGAGTCGGGGCAACAGATGACCTTTTCAGAGAAAGCCCCTTACGCAGTCCTGGGCCAAGGTAGACTTTTATTTATAGAAGGTATTTATAGAAGCGATTTTCCCGAGGTTATCCTGAGCAAAATGCCAGTTCTCATTACCAGCCGAGTCCTGCCTGGGCCTCATTTTACGGCTGGATGAGCCCAGGCAGCGGGAGACCCAGCATGCAGCCCAGGGTCACCTATTAAATCCTCATGTCCAGGAGAGCACCGTCATGCACTTCTTGTTCTACACTGGGTGGGGCTATGGAGCAGCAGGAAGGGAGTGAGGAAAGACGCAGCCAGGTGTGTATGCATGTGTGTGTGTGTGTGTGGTTTGTGATTGTGTGGAGAATGATTTATTAAGGGAGTATGCCGTTAGCACCAGAGTTCAGCTTTTAAATACCCCTCCTGTTGTTTCAGGTTGTGATAATTACATTTTGAAACCTTGATCTCTCTCCGTTCCACTTACTGTAACACTATGCAGAATTAAAAACTCAAATTTGTGCAATTCCATATGCAGACTGCTTAGGTTGTCGCAAAAAGTGCATTCATTCTGGTTCCACCCAGTTGCATGCATGTGTCTGGCCCTATATGCACTGTTTTTTTGTGTCTCTGCGTGAGAGTGCATGAGTGTGTATGAAAGTGTCTCTCACCAGAGCAGATGTAAGTCACCCTGGTGAAGCACCTCGGGCCCTTCTGGCAGGGCCCAGGAGCCCCAGCATGTGGTCATCACAACCCAGGGACATAAAGACAGCATGGAATGTCAACTGAAAGACAGAACAGGACATGTACAGGCCCTAGGAAAAGAAAAAAAGAGGAAATATCTCTAATTATGGCAAAATGGGAAAGAGTAATCAGATGTGGTGTATTTATGCTGTTAAATCAGACGGCACATCCTGCAAAAATCATGAGTATTATCACGATGATTACAATTCTTATAGTTCTGCAAATATAGCTAGATTTGTGTCTCCCAGCATGTTCCTTTTCTTTTTTGAAACTGCAAAAAAACATGACCAGGCGAAAAGCCAACACACCTGCACATTTTCCTACTCATTTGTCTCTGAAAAGTAGCAGAGACTTGAGAAGGTACAGACCGGACAATGGAAATCCTCTGGGGAATTGCACCCTATTCACACGGAGCAGCAATATTCCCATGTGTCCCTCCTCTACTGCTCCTGCTCTTTATTCTTCAGGGAGTACAATAGTTATACCTGCAGAGCTGGAGGAATAAAACAAATTGCTGCGAAAATCAGACAGCAAAATGACCTGCATACCATACTTGCTGCATATGCAATAATAGTCTCCACTGTATGGACATCTCTTTGTTAAAAAAAAGCATCTAAAAAACAACTTTGATACTTTGTCATCTTGTTGAAAAAAATGTATAACTTTCCTTTTGATTGTACTTTCTATAAAGAAATCCTGGTGTTCTCCTTTATACTCTCCCCCCACCTCCTCCTACTACAGTGTGCTGCTTGTTTGGTGCAAGCTTGTGAGGCTGTCAGGTGAGACACCATTAGACCGGGTCCTGACAGGCTGCAGTAATGATGGCCAATGTAGAGGAGGTGGTGAACATTGTTACACACACATACACATACACTTGTGCAACACCTACAGCCGTTTGACGGACAAGAGTCCAGTTAGTTTCAGGCCTTTTTCTATCTGAAGCTAACTCCTCCGGTCACTTTATATATGTGTGTGCGTGTGTGTGTGTGTGTGTGTGTGTGTGTGTGCGTGCGTGTGTGTGCACTCGCACATGTGTATTAGAAAGAGTGGGAGACAGAAAAAAATTGGCCTTCAATTGACATATATTTCAAAGCTTTAAACAGATTACAGTGGAAGATGTCTAATCTGTCGGTTGCCATTTCCTCCCACTGAGGAAGAAATTTGCTGGATACATTTTTTTGGGGTTGGGGAGATCCTACCACAGGTTTGACATAATCTTCATCTTACTTCTTGGCCTCATTATCTCACCAGCAGGACTAGATTGGTGCTTGTCAGAGCTTGGCTGTTTCCCCATACCCCTGAAACAACCCCCCAATGTCTGATTGGCTTATAAGATCTACTGTAGGGCTGTAATTCTTTCCATCCCACAAGGCTCTGTAGAAGTTAGCATGAATGGCGAATTTCTGAAGGAAAGATAGTTGATGTGAATTTGGCATTGCTTAGTTTTTTTTTAGCAATCCAACATTTATGTGAATATAAAGGGGAGCAAAAGGAAGTAGAAATAACTGGAAGAACATGTTATTTAGCACAAACCATAGCCTACTTTGACCAGTTGTGGCTCAATTATCTCTTTGTAAATTCAAAGTATCAAATCCTGAAACACTGACTTTATCTGAATAAGAAATAATAGTCTTTCTGATAAAAAGTTTACTCCATACATGCCATCTGCACATACAGTACAATTTGAATCACATACTCATGGTCTGAGTGTCTGGCTGCCATGCTCCCACAATGCACTGCATGGGCAAAGCATGACATCGTCATTCAGTTGATCCTCCCCCTGTGAGTCTCCCTAAATTAGCTAAAATCTCATCAGCCATAAACATCACACACAGTCTCGATCAGCGAGTGTAGGCCCTAAAGGTGAGATACACTGCCTTCCTGCCTGGGTGCCCAGCTACCTTTCCAAAGCCCCATGATTCCCTGCGTTCCAGCGTTTGGAAGTGAGAGAGCAAGGTCTGTCCCCCAGGGCTGTTTGCCTGCCTGTCTGACATCATAGACTGCGGCATCTTCTGATCCGCCGGCACAGAGAGACGATCTGACAGGCTTAATTTACAATGTCAGGCCTTTCAAAACCATTTCCCCCTCATGCTGACAGCAATCCTGCATTTATAAATTAGCAGAAACATTAACCTTTAGACTGATTATAACGTGTTCTGAGGGAGGCAAATTAACTTCCATTTGTTAATGTCAGATTTTGGGTTCAAATGGTACCAAAGAAAATGAAGTGAGGAGATTGAGAAGATAATGTGATGTATTGTGTGTCCTAAAATGAAATGTTTTGGCAGCTTTTCATGATGGATATGATATTGTTTTTGAGGTAATGTGAGGGGCAATGCACAGCAGGTGACGCTCTGTAATTGCAGTCATGCTCTCATCACATGCAGCACAAAGGTCCTATTGTCTTTTAAAACATTATAATATGTGTTTTTTCCATTTCACAAGAACTGACCTCATGAGACTGATTGTGAAAATACAGAAAATTAGAAATACACCGATAATGTAAAAAAAATATCTACACTATTGCAGCTGTGATTTATTACATGGGAACAATGCCAACCAAGATAAATGCCAGACTTTCTGATTGTTAGTAAAATGCAGACTTGCTGTTCACTTACATCAGGGCAACTGCTAACTTGTGCCTATCAAACCAAGAAAAGTCTTCACACATTGGCATGTAACAGCTTGTCATGAGGAACTGTTGCCGTAATATTTGTGGCTATTACCCTAATTAGAGGAAAGCGCACAGATGGTGTTGTTTCACAAACTCACAGGCTGAGAATCAAAATGTCATCACTGCCAAAATTAGTGATGGTCTGAGAAAAGAATGAAAAAAAAAACAAAAAAAACAACATCAAGCTTTCTCACAGCCTAGTTTTTATTTTCAAAACTTCGTCCTTCTCTGAGAGTGAGACTGACATTAAATAGCCCATCTTTCTCGATGAAAAAAAACAGGGTCTTTAGTGGTGAAACAATGGTACTTGGGTACCATATGCTGCATTTAAACGCTGTTAGACAGCTGTGAAGCCTGAGTGTTCCTGGATG
Organism: Tautogolabrus adspersus; assembly: GCA_020745685.1. Lineage (NCBI taxonomy): Eukaryota > Metazoa > Chordata > Actinopteri > Labriformes > Labridae > Tautogolabrus > Tautogolabrus adspersus. Next base: position 19,252,276 of record CM036552.1, read on the forward strand.
AGGGCCAGCTCCCAGAAAGAGCCTTCCACTGGTTGGAAAATGTTTCCAGTGAGAGCAGGAAGAAGCCACTTTTCATGGAGTAACTTCCAGATGCAGAACAGAGAGGATGGGATGAGTGCATCTGTGCATTGGAGTGTGTGTGTGTGTGTGTGTGTACGCGCACGTGTTTTTCCATGTGCATGTCATTACTGTATCACGTTTGTAGTCGGGCCTAATCTACGTCCATATCTCTAATGAAGCAAGTAAAAAGGTGAAGTTTTCTGCCTACTTTTAAACCTTGTTATATCTCTTTGTATTTATCAAACCCTCCTTTTTCTAAAAAAAAAAGTGCATTTCCACTCCACAAAAACCCTGAAAGAGACTGTTTTTATTCAGCCACACAACAGTTGAAAGGTGGATATGCAGCTGCACTGTTTCTGACTCTTTATTACTTACCCCCATTGAAACTGTCTGTCAATCAAATCACGCTCCTTCACAGACTAGCCCAAGGGTAGAGCGCTAGTGCACCTCCTCAACAATGTTACATTGTTCGCTACATATAGCATATCTACCACAGAGAGGCAGAGGATTCAATAAGCAGACCATAAGGTAAGATGATCCCCTTTGTGGAAAAGAATGCTGAGGATTTTATATTGCTGAGGTGAGCTTTTATGTGCTGCTCCAACATGGTTATGACGAGGTGAGAAGTTTCCAATAACTGTATTTTGCCTTCAGCTGGGATTTAACTGAATCTATGCCCAAAGCTGGAATCTCGGATTACAAATCTGGATGCTGCCAAGGGGGGTTTAACTCATCTTTGTCATTCCAGAGTAATCTCCTCACATAATACCTGTTTTGCAGTGATTTTACGTCTTAGACATAAATATGAGATTTTTTCCACTGAGACTTGCTTGATGTTTTTTTTTTTTTGTTGACAGACCAGCTTGGTTTGTGCGGATAATTCCCCTTATCCTGTTTGGAAGGGGTTTGTTTATGTTTGTTAGACAATAAAAGCAAAAGGATGAGGCTCTGCTACCACCTATGAACACACGGCCTTAGGTCTGAAAGCTGCAGCAGGTAGACAGAGTGAGAGGGAGACAGAAAGAGAATGAGATATTTTCAAGGGGAAGCATGTTGGCATCAGATTCACTCCTTGGAGCTTTAATAAAACGTGCTCGGTTGGCCCCGACTCATTACTATACTATGAGTATTGACTTTGGCCTAAAGTCATGACCAGATAAAATGGTGTAAGGGCTTGTCCTAAGTGATTACTCCGAATTACAAATCTGTCTGCATGTAACACAATACAGCCTGTCTGCAGAACACTTCCACACACGCGTATACACTCACAATCTGAACACAAATGCATTGGTATAAGTGTCTCATGCGCACCTTGTGACACTGGAATGAATATAAACTGTATACAAACAAATGCACCAAAGTAGAGAGGGGGTCTATTCATCAGCTAATGATTGCAACACACACTACACAGACACACACACTGGCTCTCTCTGCTACCTCACAGTCACACTCAGTCACCCAGTGTTGGTATAATGTCTGGTCCTGACAGCTGAGTTTTAATTGGCCAGGGTGGTGCAGCATGGGCCGCTGTCATGCGGCTGGCAGTTTGAGGGGCTGTGGGACAGGCCCCACCGTGGGGGCTGTCAAACGGCCCACGGTCTCCACAGGAACCCCCGCCGTGGGTGTCCCGCCTCATTTAGGAGTGCGCAGACAAAGCGCCAATTAAGAAGGGCTTTAAACAATCAAACAGAGTTCCTCAGGGCCTGCAGACACTCCACAGGGCACCGAGAAAGACAGAAACGCACACATATCCATGCCTGATAGTACACAAGCACGACGACACGCACACATGCACACAGACAAAGACAGAAAGGTAAAAATAGACTGATCACGACTTCATCTGAAGAGATAATTAATGCTTGTTCACAGGGCTGCACAGGTGAACTTGTGTGCAGCCATCTCTTCGAATTAAAGTGGAAATTAAATGTGACAGAAAATAAGACACATTGATTCAATACTAAAATAATATCTCTGAATATAAACAGTCCCAGTTATTTCTGCTGAATCTCTTTCGGATTCTTTCTTTCTTCATAAAAATGATTGTCTTTTCCTGCACTCGGAGTAACTGCAAGCAATTACTGCAGCCATAACTTAAAAAAGAATCAAAAAGGACAACCTCCTGCATCTGCCGGTATTTGTCTGCCTCCAGTCCCACGGAAGGAAGCCCCACTGATGGATATTCCCCACTAAACTGATGAACCTTGCATTTTTAAGAGCAAAACAGTGTCTTTAATGTATATCTCTGTCACTCCCCTCCTTTTGCCCCATCTTCTACTATGAGCTTCCATATGCCACTTCCATATGGCCCTGCACCCTCTCCTGACAAGCCCATGGCTAAGGCCCATCCATCATTCTAGGGAGTGCACTCACTTGTTATCAGCTCAGGCTGGCGCTGGGGAGTAAAGGGAACACAGATGAGAACAGGGCTGGGAATAACAGAATTCAGGCAAATTGCCCGGGTCCCTCCTCAAACTATTTTGTCTCAGAGTGGAGCATCATTTGGCTGTTGGATATTTTATTTTGGATTTTTTCCCTCCCTCTCGGGGATTTGAGTGACAGATTGCAAAATGTGAGGATTGAGATGGAGCTGAGGCTCCCCAACTATTGCCTTCTCCAGCCTTGATGCTGAGGGAGAATGGGACTATAATGCATGTTGTCCTGGAGGGGGAGATACAGGCATGCAATCGAGCTGGAGCACGAGGAAGCACTGAACCACAGGATGGTTGAGAAATGAACGGAGACATGATCTACACCTTAGTAGAAAAGGAAAGTTCATGTGTATTATTACAGAACAAAAAATAATGACATTAAGTTTTAATTTAAGTAAAAAAAATGGTTATAATACATTCTGAATCCTGCCTAACAAAAACCAGTAAGGTGAGCGTATCCTGTATTTGCCAAATGATCCATTAGGAGTTGAAAATAAACAAACAGGAATTTTGCAACATAAGGAAAAGAACTTCTGAGAAAGAAAAATATATCATCTGTCTTAGACAGTAGAAAAATAAACACTGTCCTTAAGACCAGATGCTGCCTGAATTCATGATGTTTATAAATGCTAGTATAAACCTGGACCACAGACAGTTTACATTTCAATAAGAGAGCATGTTCTGTGCTCTCTCAGTATTACAAGAAAAATACATCATCAAGTACAAGTGGGTTTAAATAGAAGACTGTGGCTTTATTATATTCCAATTGTAAAAAAAATTCTATAAAAGTTATAACAGTATCTACAGGAGTAGGGTATTTGAAACCAAAAGCATACAGTCGACACAAGCCATTTTTCTATATCTTTACATACCAGAGCAGAGTCAAGTGGGGCTATCTGCCTCCTGTATGCATATGCTCGAAAAGAGTGAAATCAATTCTGAAATGATAAACAAAATACACCCCCAGAATGATAGCCCCAGTGGCTGCAGGTGTAATGACAATCAAATACTGATAGAAATCAGTAAACACACCGGTGCATCAAAATGAAAAGCAGCTCTGGGTAAAGGCAAACACAGGTAGGGAAGAGAAAGCAGAATTCAGTGTAGAAACAGCCACCTCGAAACAAGAAAAAAACAAAACTGAAAAAAGATCCACCTTGAAAAAAGCATAAAGGTGAGAAAGAAGATGCATCATGGGATAAGAATGACGGCAAGGGCGAAGTGGAAGTGGAGGCATTGGGGCCATTTTGTGGTATCACTGGTGCCAGACATTCTATCTGCAGGGACATGTAGCCTCCATGCGCTTGTATGCCATGGCGGTCACACTAGTAGTCGGCTGGGGAGCAGAGGATGAGTAATTTTAAACCCCATTAACAATCACCATATTTATTTATGAGGCTGGGGTTGGCTTGGTATGTATTGTTGCCCACACTTCCTTACTTACAATGAGTGCAGAGGACAGATGATCCTTGTCTGAGGCTTCCTGGGAGGAAGAGAAGCTTCACTTCCTTGTAGACACTCTGATAGCATGAATTATTGAGAAGGTGTAAGAAAAAGAAGCAACTTAAATGTAATATGTGGCCTTGTTATTGGCTCCCACCTTTTGTAACCTTTCAGGTTTAATTAACACTGTGGGATAAAGTAGGGGGGCTGGGGTGGAGGGTGGAGGGTGGCGCCTGTTTGCAGATCTGTGGAAGTACTGCTGTTCTACAGTTCTTGTATACCAAATGCTGTTGTGATCAGATTTCATTATACGCAGATGACAGTGTTGTTTATGAGTGTTCCATCAAAATGATGTTTATCTCAAATCCACGTCATTGACATATACAGTAGGTTTTCTTGTAATAAGTTATCATAAATCATTTCTGGTATTTACTTTGAAAGAGCAGAAGAATGTCTTTATCTTAACATTTTCCTTTTAAGCTGACTCATAATGGATTTTTTTTTTCAAGCTTTCAACTGAACTCTCTGCCTGTAGCGACTGAACTTCAAACACATATTTAGGAATGATTAAACTTCCCATTCAAACTAATATCTTGACCCTACACATGTTTCAAGGTTAATGAGTTTTACACTTTAGTACTGTAGCTGAACTTGACAGAATAGCAGTCCAGAAAGTGTCCAGTGTGAAATTGTTCACGTAAAATGGCCGTCAATAAGCAAATATATACACCAGGACATTTTTACCCACATTTCCTGTAATTGCCTGTCACAAAAAAGTGTTACTCATACAGTCCAGAGTATTTTTGATCCTAAGCACACTCATTACCAATGCAAGTTGTGCTGAGTCCATTTCCTTCTAACTAGACATAAGTATCAGCGGACTAAGGCTGGGTATTTCCCTCAACCCCACGAAATGATACGTATTCTGATACAGAGGTCATGATACGATACATATTGTGATATATATTGATTTTGGATAATGACCATGTTATGTCCTACACAGAATTCACAACGACAGCTGTTCTTTACTGTTTTGAATAACAGCAGAGGAATATTAAGGATCCTACAACTTAAAACACTTCAATTCAGGTCCTCAGGGGGGTATCCTAGAAATACATTAAATTGTTTTAATCCCGGAGCTATGGCTATGGTGTTAGTGCTAACAGCACCATACGTCAACTGTCTTTCAAAACTGTCATCACAGCTTTGCAGCCATATTGATTCTGTAACATCTGCATCGATACATGTACTGTATTTGAAAGGAGCACATGACGATATATTGCCTTATCGATTTTTTGAGCACAGCTCTACAGCAGATTTGTGGAAAATAACAATTGCTAACGTTTTCTAGCTGTGATTAACATTACAGTACCTGATGGCACTATCATACCGAAACTAGTTGCTCTTTTGGTGTGATAATACATTATGACGTGGAATTCATTTATTTGTATTGTCTTCTTGCTGATTCCGGATACTGTTTTTATGCTGTATTGGTGAACGATTCCGATAGTGTTATATGTATTAAACAACACTTTTTCAAATATCTGTGCACCACTTTGCATTGGAGGAATAATAAAAAAACACTCTGCAGCTGCATGCTCATCCTCCTCTGCAAATTAAGATCTGTGTTTGATTCCTTCCATGTGTGTTCAACAACAAGTGCTTCAAACATGGTCGCATCTATTCACACTTCCTGGGGCGGGACACTGAATCACCACTGCGACCCTGACGTCTTCAAAGACCCGATGCCTGCCACGTTCGCAACTGATGGACAGGCGAGGAGGCCGCCCGATGTAAATAAACACTCAAGCATTTTAGAATCAAAGAGGTTGAGCCATTTTTGTGGTCAGTTGTGTCTCGCATGTGTCATGTCAGATGATGGGGAGGGGAGTGTGTTGGCTGTTTTGATGTACAGTGGGGGCTTTCATGACCTCTTAAAGGGTTGTGGGGAAGGGGGCGTGTGTTCAACCACAATGCTGAACCTCTATCGATCAAAGTCAAGTGTCAAAACAGACATTTGGGTGTTGTGGTATCAGAGTTTGGTCATCACAAAAAAGGAGAAGGGGCCCTGTGTCTGCAGGTTTTTTAAAGATCGTCTGGATCTCTCTTAGACAAAAAGAAAAAAAGTGTTTTCTTCTGATTTACTGAAGGGTTCAGCTACAAATCAGGGAGGCTTTAACTGGATTATAAAGTATTAAAAATAACAGATAACAGACACTAAGAAGTAATGATAAATTCACTAGGATCTTGATTCTTGCAGAAAAACTATTAGACAAACAAAAAATCCATTCTTTCAGCATCCAGGCAATAAAAAACAAGCTGTATGTTTCATGCTTTAGGTCTCCAGGCTGTCATTCAAAGACTTGTATTGTAAGCAATTTTTCTCTTGCCCTCTTTTCTTTGTGTGCCACTGGCGACCGTCATATTAAAACACCTTTGTTTATGTTTTCTCTCCCGAAACTGCCTCTTCTCCCTTTTGCCCTCGTTCTTCAAAAGATGTGTCATCTTTTTACATGATAGGTCTGGACCTGCAGGAAAGCCCCCCCCCCCCCCCCTCCTCCCTGTCCAGCTGTTTTCTGAGGGTAAAGGCTGAGGAGAGCGATGGGGGGTCAATATGGGGGAGAGAGGAGGAGGAGGAGGGAGAGACAGTAGGGGAGTCAAGAGCAGCGCTCAAAGTGGAAAATGAGCAGAGGGCTTCTTCTCATCCCCGTTCTGACCACGTTAACTATAAAGAAGTGTGTGTGTGCATGGGAGAGAGAGAGACAGACTGAGTAAAGAGAGAGAGAGAGAATCAGGGTCTGAATATTTCCACCCAGTCCTCACAGCAAAGGCATTTCCATAGCAGGTGGTCTGACTCAGCCGCCATCTGGAGGCCTCGATGGTCAGATAACCTTCGCTATTTACTAACCCCAAACTTTGTTTAGACAAACCCTCTAAAAGCCGTGCGACAGCCAAGAAAAACTTCAGACTCACTTTTGTTTTTAACAGTCGAGACCTGGGAAAAGGAGAAGTCACGCTGAATTTCCACAAAACCACAAAGAGAATACTTCTGTGGGGAATATGTAAATAAATAGTGAATTAGAATTAGATTGTGCAGTTATGTCTCAGACATTTTGCATACCAGAAATCAAAGCCCATAAAGTGGAAATTCATGGGGCTGCATATGAAGTAGTTTCCTCTTATATCACCCCCCAAAAAGGAAAAATAATCATTTGATTAACATGCTGGGAATGTATAAGCAATGCAGTTCTGTGGTATGGGAAATTATTTGACAGAAAAGTGCTACATCCAAAAGAAAACTATAAAAAAAAGAGTCCCCATTACATCATTTCCCAGATGTTTCGCTTCATTCAGAGCAGCCATCTTTTGTTTTTCTAGGATTCTCTTGCATAAATGCAACTACTTATTTCCACATGAATACTACATTTTTTATTTTCCGTTTAACTCTAAAACTGCCTATGTATCAACATTTTCCATTGGTTACAGCAGGTAAAAAAAGCTGGTTCTGGAGTTTTGTTTTAAAACTAGGTCATTTACATTGACGATACACCTGAGTTCAACACTCTTTGAATGTTGTTTGAACATCCTTTTTTTCCCCGTGCAGCTCCTCAGTGATTGGGAGTGTAATACAGGCCGACTGCATTAAAGCCATTTCCGCTAAGTGAAATATGTGTCCCGTCAGTGCGGCTCATTCATTATTTATCCGTTTGCTCACATCTGAAACAAACCTGGAAAAAAAAACAAAGCTGTTTATGGCCCTATGGGTTGGAGGAGCACTCGCTGATGTCATCTAGGGGATGTGCTGCACACTGATTTATTCTGAATGTTATTAACCTTTCCCTCCCCGGAAGGCTCCACTCACCTCAGAGAGAGAGAGGGCAAAAAGGTAGGGGGGATGTATGATTGAAAAAGTGTATCAAGGATTGGGTTGCTTCATGTATGTTCAGGTCAATCTGGGCAAACCCTTTTCCCCCCCGAGTTCAAAGCAGATAGCATGTGGTTTCCACTGTCCTGTGAGTAATTATGAATGGTTAAATAAAGTCACTATGATATTCCAATAACTGGACGAGCTGGCTGTGGATGATTTCCAGATGTCCCTTGTGCACTAATGCATTTGCTACAGCAATAAAAATACTTTCGATTATATTTTCATTTCAAGTTAAGCTGGAGCTATCATTGCAAGTGGAACAAAAGCACATGAAAAGGCAAAAAGGAAGATCAGAGGAAGATGACGAAAGGGGCAAAAAAGGCATTATTGATAGAATTTTACTGTGGGGTGAGAGAAAGGGGAGGATGAGGAGAAGAGATGGACTCAGCTCTCGGTGTGCAAGTAGCACAGAATTTATCGTCTGGTTGCAGGAGCAGGCAAGGAAATTAAGTGACAAGAAAATCAATCGCATACTCCTGAATCCATATAAATGTTGCTAATGTTTAAAATCCCTAGTAAATGTGCAGAGAATGCAACATGGGGAGAGAATGCAGGAGGGTGAAGTAAAGGGGTTGCAAGAGAGGACGTGGGTGGGAGGTGGGGGGGCGTGGAAGAGAGGGTCATCAATCACTTCTGGGTGACACACAATGAAATCTGACCGCAGCCCAAGATGTTTTAATACGGCATCCATTAGAGCCCTCAAATAAATTGCAATTTGGAAAACAGAACATAATACCAGCCAAGTTTTCCTCATCCATCTTGCAGCGTGTCATGTAATGTAATTGCGTTGTTAATTTATCCAAGAATTTCCTTGGTACACCATTTCATCCGCATTGGTTAATTTCCCTGTAGAGTATATTTTCTCCCTTTCCCTCAGCCAGCCCTCCCCTCCTCTGGCTGTATAGCTAGCGGGGGCAGAGTAATGTTTCTGCTTAGCATGGCATTAGTCGAAGGGCTAATCAAAGCTCTGAAGTCTGTGACACTTTATCAATGCCGGGCTGTGTTGGCTGTGAGCCGGCCGACCTCGCTGTAGTGCAGATCCAATCAGGCCTCCACAGCCTGTCATTATGTCCCAGCGACAGCAGGATCACTCAAAAATGCCTGTGGATTACATCAATATTATTGACAGAGTTTGGGGGCATTTAAAGCTGGGCAGCCGCACAGGAATGCACAGCAGAGGACAGACATTTCCTGTGTTTGGATCAGGGTGTTACGGCGAGCCTCGGAGGAGCAGAGGATGGGAGAGATGTATGGGCACAACCAGGGTAAATACAAAAATCAATACACCACCTAAAACAAAACAGAGGTACATAACAAAGAGATGGAGTAGAGGTTTACTTGGTGCCACGGGTATGCCCAGGGGGGGTCTGGGGTGGCATTTGCCCCAATCAAATTGGCCACCCCAACCCATAATCCCAAACTATGATTTGCTTTCTGCCTAATCAGAGGCCAGACTTAAGTTCAAACCAACTTATTGGGCTGTGTAGCAACATGCTGCTAACTATGGAGCCCTGAGCTGACATGCATTCATACAAAAAAGTAGTTCAGTTTAAAATAAAGCACTTGTAGTTAAGTGCAGATTTATGCTGAAATGAAAGTAATATGTAAAAAGTAATTAAAATGCAAGGTTGCATGACTACAACAAAGTAGGCTACTGCTGCTCATCACAAATAAAAATGCACACAGACACACACAGACATCACCTGTGTGCCTGTTTATTACATTGTGTATGTCCAATCAGTGCTACAGTCTATGATTACTTACAATTACAATAAATTACCAAATGTATGTTGTTGAGGCTGTCACGGGCCAAAACGTTTGGGAACCCCTGATATACAGGTATACAGTACCTTCTTCCTAGTAAATAAAAAAAATCTGGACACCCCCCCTGCTTGTAGCATGGAAATGCAGCTTTGCAAACATTTAACAGTTATTTGACTTAATAATTCCAACAAAGACAAGACCTGGGTGGTTTAGCTGTCAGCGATAATATGCTAAGGACCTGTAATGCAACAGTAACATAAATATTCCTCATTCCTAAAATGGCTAACACTTGATATGAAATTGGCACGTTTTGACATCACTCTACAGTCGCATAGCGTGTTATCCACAGGTGCTGACCCCAGTCTTGCATAGAGGAATACCATTGACATTGCATAGAGGAGTGCTAATACGGGCCCCTGCTTGAAAAGTCTCTGCTGGTATCTGGGAAACACCAGAAGTGTTTTCTTACCTGCTGTCACCTGACTGGGGATCTTGAGGAGGGGTCATGGTAAGAATGGCCCTGCAGGGAAGAAAAGGACAAGGTGAACGGGATTCTTTTGTCTCTCCCGGCACAGTCCTGAACTTGTCTTCCGTCTTATCAGAACCATGAGGGTAGACAAAGACTGAGGAAGAGAAGGAAGAAGCCTGACATGATCAAAGGATGACAGGGGAGCTAGAGGAGGAGAGTCGACCAAAACAAAGGCTTGTTCTAAAGTTCCCCTGTGCAGGTTACACACCGGCTGACAGAGAGGGAGAGACATGGACTCCACCCCTCAGCCAAGACTCATTTCTGCCAGTGGACACATCACAGGCAACTCAGGGTTTCTCTAATTTGATTCATCTAAATACTTTATGTACAAGAATTCTTCAACATCAAAGTCTTTTATAGTATGCATGCAGGTGGCTGCTGGATGATTTCATAGTTCAGTAGGTAAGGTTAAGGTCTTGATCAAAATGTGCCCAATTTAGTCTTATTAGGTTGATTCTTGATATCAGACATATCAACGTTTGCTTTAAACTTGCAGTAGATTAGAAGCCACCAGGATTGGGAAAATTGGCTCATGGGTATTTTAACAAAAACTGCTGGTATGTCAAAGTGGTTGTTAAAGTCATAATTCAACAGAGAAGTAATACAAAATTCTGTAGTCTGTTCAGCTGGAAGGAGTAGTTAAACGCTTGCAAGTCTTTCTTTTTAGCTGCAAGTCACAGCTGTTTTTATCAACATGGATAAGGAAAGTTCCTGTACAGGAGACAAGCTACCCAGCAACAAACAGCAGACACAGTTGGTGACTAGCTGGTGAAAATTAGAGCAAGAAGATTACAACTTCTGCTTAGTCATTTGTCCCATTTTTGCTAATTTTCCTAAAACTTTTTTTGTCGTCAGTATCTCACGACATTTCAGATACCTGCAGTTTCATGTCTGTCCTGTAGTTATATTTCGTGGTTTTGTTCATGGCCTGTTTCTGCTGCCCCCATGTTGCCCAAAAATCAGCTTGGGGGGAATAAAGGTAAAATGGATCGTGAGATTGACAGACAAATTGGTGCAAGAATGAGATCGCGGATACATGTGGCTGAAACGAGTCTCCTACGAAGGGTGGCTGGGCTCAGCCTCAGAGATAGGGTGAGGACCTCAGACATCCAGAGGCAGCTCAGAGTAGAACCGCTGTTGTTCGTATAGAAAGGAGATAGGTTCGTTAATCTGAATGGGTTTAGCTTTTGGTCGTCCTCCTTTGGAAGTCTTCCAGGCCCGTCCAACTGAAAGAACACCTCAGGATCCCCCAGCAGGAGCCAGAAACTTCTTCTGGGTAGTGGGACGTCTGGGTCAACTTGCTTAGCTTGCTGCCACTGTGACCTGAAACCTGATAAGGGGAAGAAATGGATGGATGGATGGATGGATGGTTTGATTGGTATGATTGGTATTTATTTGAACCTGATGTGGTGTTGCAGCTGTTGTACATTTATCTAATAAGTCTGTCTTGAAGAAGTCACCACATGAGACTGTTACAGTGTTGCTGTAAAATGTAGCTAATCTTTCTTCTCCTTGTTCTACAAATCTATCATTAAAACATCAGCGGTTTAACAGGGAAGTCTCACTACTTCCAGATAAATCATGAAAGTAAAGACAAAACCTTTCATAGATATCCAGAAAAGCAGCGGCCCTTGAACCTCACAAACCTCAAAGCCAAGGCTGCTGAAAGACATTTATTTTCATGGTTTTGAGAGGTATAATCTGATGTCATTATGTGGATTTGGCTGAGCTGAATGTCTACATTTGAGTGAAATGCCTGCAGTTGCTTCAAAAATCCGTACCCAAAAAGACAGATTTTTTTCGTTTAAGGTCTGTGTATCTGTGAATGGATATACGAATATAACTAATAATTAAAATGTCTCACTTGATATTTTGATTTGAAAACACTTTTGACAAGTTTGAGGTCCCCCCTTTTTAAGAAAATCATATGCTAATTCCAGAAGGACCTGCGTGATCTGGAAGATCAACCAAAAGGATGACAGAATACATTTTTGTTGTTTAGAGGATTGTGTGAAGAAAAATTTAAATACAGATTTTGGGATTGGTTTTCTGCTTGCTTGAAAAGGATTGAAGATTTCATTTTTGCTTATATGGACAGGCCCCCAACTCCCAAATCCACCTCTACATAACTCACTTTCTTTATCACAGTAGTAAACAATGTCGCAAGAGGATGAAGACACGAAAAAGATGCCTCCCTGCTGAAACCCCACCACCTCCTGTACAGTGCAGCTATTCCATAAAGACATGTGGGGTCCTTGAAATGTGCACTTAGTGTATTTCTTCCATCACTTCCAATGTGGCTGAAGACGACAGAAAGAGCAAACAAGCACTTGACTGTCCGTCACCGTTCTGACAGGTGAAATAAAAGGTTGACAGGACTGAAATCTAGATTGCCCCCCCAGACAGAGGATCCTCGGCTCTTAGGCCAGACAAGAGATAGGGGAGAAATAAATTAGTAATGGTGCTTCACCTGTCAACAACACAGCACTGCTTTCTATAGACCATTGGTTTGCTGGGAGAGTAGAGCTCAAACACATTTAGCTTCAGTTTAAAAGTTAGCAATGAAAGGATTCAAAACCATGGGTTTGCAGCAAAAAAGTTGAAGAGTAGGTGAATCAAGAGTGTTTGCTTTTAGAGATACAATGATTTATCTATCAAAAGAAATGAATCAACAAATATTTAGATTAAGCAAAATTGGTCACACATGCTGGATCTAGCTTCTTAGATGTTTGAATGTGCAGTTTTTGTCATCTTGGTATAAGAAAGTTTGGGTTTTTTATCTTTTAGTTTGCCAGAAGAAGCAGTTTGAAGATGTCACTTTGAGCTCTACTTGTGATGAGAATTTTGCACGACTTTCAGACTAAATAATTAATTGATTACTCATACAGTTAGTGGATGGCTGGGGTTTGATTCTGAACATCTGCACTTTGCCACAATTCATACACCACTCTCTCATCGCAGTTTCCTACTAAAGTTGGTTTACCTCCAGTTTAGATGTCCTAAAGAAAGGCAACAGTCATTGGAACATTTTCAAACATCAGAATAAATAACATTTTTTACACTGCCTTAATCTACAAGGTTTCATATTCAAGTGATGCAGGTAACTGGAAGCAGCAGCTAACTACACAGTGGAGGGATTTATATTGGCAAACCACCATTTAAAGCAAAGGGCTTTTCATTTAGAGGCCTTATCCTTTGGAAAATCTCCCAGCTACAGGTGTATCAGATATCAACCAGCCTCTGAAATTAGTAAAGGAATTTGTCTAATTGAATTTGCAATCAACTTAGGTTTCAGCCTTGAAAGTCAAACTACATTTGTGTTCTTTGTAACACTATCAAAAGCTTTAAAAAAAATACATTTATCCACAAAAATACTACTATATGACCAGAGTCTCAATTGCTTTAAAGTCCAAACTTTTCTGGCCTTAATAAGACAATTTTCATCTTACCATCTGGTATCAAAGGCATCAGCCATCAACACTTTCTAATTCATAGACAAAGCTTTTTGTAATGCTGCTTCCTTGGTATATTGGCCTTTCACAGAATGCTCTACAGGCCTCATTTTTAACCATCAGACTTTCATGACCCCTTAAATCTTTCTGTGGGATTCTACAGGCTGGTAAAATGGTTATGACCTATTTATCTGTTTTATGGAGTCCCCGGCCATTTCAGATGGGTAAAAATCAATGTCTTTTTTGACTGAAATCAATGGAATTTACTGGTGGTAATTTGAACGTGCAGGCGAATAAGGGAACAAGGGAATTGTGGGTTGGAAAACGACTGACTGACTGACTGACTGAGAGATTTCTTCACTGTCAATAAATACTATGGTTGAAACTATAAAGAAAATGGCAAGAATATTGAGAAACATTATTTGGTTGAGCTCTTTCTAATATTCCCATATCTTATGGATATCCTAATTTCATGTGAATAATTTTTAACGCAAGGCTTCAAAGAAAAAGCATATTTTCTTTGACGAGACAAAGCCATCATTGATCATTTTGTTGTGAGAGCCACATCTAGTTAATCCCTCTCTTCCTCTTGTTGTCGCTGCACTGTCTAATGGTGCACAGATTGACACTGTGGCCCCTCCTCCTTTCCTCTTCTCTTCTCTGCCCATCTGTGTGAAAGATCCTACTACCATACTGCTTTTGCATGTTCTCTTAGATGTGCCTCCCAGCCTGGAAGAAGCAGGGATTAATGAGATAGATTTATCTTTTCTGGTAATACACCCGCCATTTTTTCTCCATGCATGTCCTAAATGCATCCCAGAGTGCCTTGGGAGAGCGCTGCATCATTGCGTCCCATAGATCAGTGGTGCAGCATTTTTTTTTCTACACTCCCATTTCCCTTTAGAGAAAATAGCATGTTTGCATACGCATATTATTCCTGCAACATTCATGCATGTTTACAAGTATGTTTGTCTGAGTTTTAAAATAAAGTCTAGGTTGGATTTTTATAAATGTCTCTAATTTGAATATATGGTGTAAAGACATGGATTAAATTGTATACAATGCCAGAATAAAATATTTTGTTTTGTAGACATGATAACAACCAAGAACGAATGTGCTTAGAATGCCTTTAAATTTTTTATTACAAAGCTGTATAAAAAACAGATTTCTCTCCATCTAGTTGCTATTGTTGTAGTCTTATAAATCGAACATATTGTATACATATGATTTTCCCTTTTATGCATCTTTAAAAAGAACTGAACTTATTTAGTGCTTCTGTGAGAAACTTTCAGTTTGGGTTGAATTTTGCACCCCCTGCAGACAAAACGGAACCTCTAATCTCTCGCGTCCCTGTCCTGTACAGTTTTAAGAAGTACTTTTGGGGCTTTTAGCTTTATTGGATAGGACAGTGGATAGAGTGGGAAACAGGGCGAGAGAGTGGGGACTGATGTATGAAAGAAGCCACCGTCCGGACACAAACCAGGGCCACCCGCTTGGGACGCAACCTAACTGCTTGGCCATACGTGCCCAGTAAGGCAGTAAGTAGTGTTTTTTGTGATGAAACATTCATCGTGCTCTCTTCAACTTTATCGCTCACTGTTTAAAATGTCAACAAAGGGTGTTTGTGCTGCATGCTGTCGCTCACTTTATCTGACGCCCACCTGGCAGCAGTGGTTTTAGGCATTTAAATGGCTTTATAGAAATGATCAATCTTGTTGTAATGGTCTGGTTTGCTCTTGTTGGACTTACAGATGTATTTATTTCAGTCTGTTTCATTACCAGTTAAAAATCTCCTCAACAATAGCTTTAAGAAATAAAATACAAATCTTTAACAAGAAAAAAAAGAGAAGTCAGATATATGTTCCTGCAATCACCCTCCAATCCATACCAGTACAAACCTTGATTGTACAATTTACGGGGACTACATACATGAACTCATCAAAGAACAATCTGAAACAACCTGGAGCTACTCATATACATGGAAAGACAATTATAGTGTCCTTAGGAGAGTAGTTAAAAGAGGCTAAGAGTCAATAATGACTTACATGTTCTTATTTGCTTTTTGTCAATGCTTTCGCCCTCACTGGGAAATTGTTTTTGCTGCACTGCCTCAAGGATGATGTAAATTAGCCCAGATTTCACATTACTGCCATGCAGATGAATATGCCAGCGTTCCATCGTGGAGGACAATTATACTTTTTATGTAGATTGTCATCTCAGCACCCATTTACACTTAGATTAATTGGTTATAGCAAACTTTAAATGCATTGTTGATGGAAATCAAGATTACCTTTACAAGTATCGTTCCATAAAATGCCATTAAAATATCTCACTCATCTTCAATAAAATTGACGCCTCAGTTAAATTGCAGAGTACAACTAAAGGAACACACAAATCCCCTGTAGGGGCATATCTCGAAAGCATCTGTTTGAATAGTCAGCTGCTAAAAATGAGAGGACACACACTGTAATTATCAGGGCATGAATCACACACACTATCCTCCCATTCTATCATTGCCGCTTCAATCCTGCCTGGGTGGCAAAACCAGAGAAAAACACACAGTGACCTCCGGAGACTGGTGGGTGTTGTGCTAACAGGTGAAGAACCAGCTTTCAGCACACCACAGATCGGGTTTCCGGAGAAACCTGGCGAGAGTTTGAGAGCATTGATGACTGTTAATGTTACGAGTTCGAAGTGTGTGAGCATGTGTGCTTATGTGTTTTTCTGAAATTGCAATGGCCTACAGCAGATCAGATCAACCCCCTGAGTCCCTGACCTCCCAGCATGAATGGGTTTGGAAATTTACAGCAGGGACATCCCAGTGGTAGCAAGACTTCCTGAGTGAGTAGCTTAAGCTTTCTGTAATTACCAATTAAGAACTCAAATTTCAAGGTGAACTAACACGTAAAAATTCCCTTGAAATGTTACCTTGCCAGCACTTAAAAATGCCGTAGTCCTAAATTCAGGAAAATATACTTTATATATTTTTTTTTTCTCTTGTCCATCCACACCCTAAAGGTTCAGAGTTAAGAGCCCACATTCTTGCCCAAAACCTTTTCTTGTGTTTGAAGGTGAAGAAAGACAACAAAGCTGAACCTGCAGAACCAGCACCTTCTAGAGAAACTAATGACTGACTGCTCCTCTGGAACATTTTAGCCTTCATGTCAAAGTAATGCGCATGGCTGTCTTAACTTGAAATGGCGAAGCAACTGAAGAGGGTTTTCCTCTCCCTGAATCCCTCGCTCGTCTCCACACATGCACAGCCATCAGCAGGTTAATTAACTGTGAAAGCTGCTCACTTGAAACCTTAAATCACTCATTCAGCGTTCTGTCACGAGCCGCCAGCTTAACCACGCTGACGAGGGTTCCGCCTTGTTTACCCAACACCGGAGACAGCGGCGTGGAGGTGGGGAGGGTGGGTGGATTTAGGTGCTATGGTGTGGCACTGCATAGGGGGCCATCAAATTTGGACTATGAGGATAGAAGGAAAGTGTCAGTGAGTGATCTAAAATCACTTGAAGAATTACACCCCTGGGTATCACTATAAATGTGAGGCTGCTCTTTCTCCTATCTCTGTGATTGCAGACTGCGACTCTTTGTCCTCTGTGAAATGTAATCTGTCGATTCAGACTGTTTGAATAAGAACAGGTGGATTGGATATGAGGGTCTTGGGTATTTTGGAATTGAACCAATCCCACCCACTCTACCCATATCCTCTGTGAGCACATGTACACCCAGAAGTCTCTTTCTTTGTCTAACATAATACAGATATATATGTGAAGGCTGTTTATATTCCCTCTTATATTTCAAGCCATCTTTTCTGCTACAGGGCAAGATGGCAAAGAATTCCCAGCATTCCACACTGAAGGTAGCACAGACTTCTTGGGTGACAACTGCTACCCCCAACCTGAGCTCCTTCACACCCCTTAGGACTTCTACGGTTATACAGATTATCCCAATGTGTTAGCAGGGTGAGAAAATGCAACATTTGTCTGTTTTGCATCATTTATTGAAAGGCTGCGGCAGGATAGTTCTTAATTTAAGAGAGCGGAGAGCTTGTGTTTACGTCTATGGACCAATAATGGCCCTCTAAGGAGAGCTGGACTGATATATCAACAACAGCACATATTGGGTCACACATGTAGCGGCATTAGCTTTAGCCTAGCGCAAAGTGACAGCCATGGGAGTTGAGTGTAGACCACAGTTGTTTATTTCAGCTGGCCTGAGTTTAGTTTGTGGTGCAGATTTTTTATTTTTGGCCATGGAGGATAGCTTCAGCGGGGTAGATTAGCTACATAACATTTGAACACTAGCTAATATCACAGAGGTATCATTTGGCGTAAAATGTATGGCTTTGAGAACAAATAAGGACATCTCGGCTAACTTTACATGTGTATGCTAATGCTAAACAATGATAACATTAGCAAAGCTGTATGTAACTCAATGACCAATAGAAATAAATACTTTTCAGATGACACACAAATGTATGGTCACTAAAGCTGTGTTGTGTGAAAAGACAGTAAAACAATTGAGTTTAGTTCGAGGCCCGGTGATGTATTTTTTGTTGCAGTGTTAAACTGGCTCGGGCGATTGAGGTATGTGGTAATATGGCACTAGCAAACGTCACACAGTATATACTTCAGGATCTACTCCAGTCATCTGTGAGACTGGCTGAATTTCTTGTTGCTCTATTTGGCATTCTACTGAGTTAAAGAGCTAGCTTTAGCATTTAGCAGGAAGTGACTGATCAGCCCAAAAAAAAAAAAAACGATTTTTGTAAGTTATGAATTGATTTTAAATCTTAGAAGAGAAGAATCTTGATTTTTACATAAATCACATTTTTTCCTGAACCTCTAGTTCCCAACATACATGTGACACTAATAGTTTATTATTTTTAGTCCGATTTTTTGGGATGCTTCAATAGACTACTTAATATGATATAGTATTTTAAATATATTTTCCCAACTTTCTGTGGCTTTAAAAAGTATGACGGAGAAAACCAAGTGAGCATTTTGAAATGTGGTTTGAAAACGGTGTTTTTCCTTTTGACTGCTAAAGTGCATAAAATATCAACCACAAACAGAGTGACCAGCCCTGTTGTGGGAATGTCTCCCCCCTCTTTCTCTCCCTGCCTTTATAATCCTCTGAGCTTCCTTTGCAACATTACCGGTGAATATCACACCCATAAATCACCCCCCATCCAAATAATCTCATAAACTTTTTCACAGTGTAATTTACGGTCATCAGCATTCTTTGTTTAACATTTATGTTTATTGATAAATGAAGATAGGTCTAAATAATTCAGAACAAACATTAGCTGTGAGCAAGGAGATTAATAATTGATGGGGTGTGTGAAGGGCTGAGCCACTCTGGGAATAGATAATATTAGCTTAATGCAGGGCTGTGTGAACAGGGGGAAGTGTAATGGACCCGCCGCCTTTAACTGATGATGGTTATTGTGGCCTGAAAGTTGTTACAAAAGGGGAAAAAAGGGGGTTTGAGTCGTGCTGAGGGGGGAGGAGCAGTAGTGTGGTCATAGATTTGGCTCATAGGAGCTGACAGTGCAAATTGTGGTTTTAATAGCAGGAGGTTTACACATTCTACAGAGAGGCCCTAATGGCCAGGCCTGTGCTTAGCGTAAAGGGAGAAAAATGACCCTGTGCTATTAAAATGAAACTTGAGAAGGTCCCTGCTCTTAGTTTGGTGTTTTTTCTTTTTTCCCAGTCGAACTCTGTCTCTCCATCACTCATTTTGATCCCCTCCTGTCCATTTCCTGCTCAGGGTCTCACTTAAGTTTGCCCACACACACACACCCTTAACGTAGCTGCTAACGAAGTGATCCAGTGCAATGACCCTGTGTGTGGCATGCTGGCTCATTTTACACAGAAAAGTGAGGACATAACCCAGGTCACAAATAGTTCGAGCCTGTGTGAGGATAATATCTGCATTACATTAAATATGGATGCATGAAGACATTGAAACCTAAATTGGAATCATTCTTTGACCATCTAAGGCCACGGTGTAATCCCCCCCGAGTAATGTACAGTACTGTACGTACACCAAAGCCACATTATTGAGGCATCATTATTTCTTGTACACAAAAGCAGAAGGCTGCAATGCTAGATATTACCCATATGCTTATGTTAATGGTTGCTCAGTGCCTGCAGGTCAGCCTCCAACAAAAGGGCCTCATTTACTCTCCAAGGGAGGCTATTCTTGTTGTGCCAGGCTAGTAAAAAAGATGCAGAGGGATAATGTGTATCAAAGGCAGAGGAGGACCCCTTCCTTCTATATTGCTATCACAGCAGCATATTAGCATCTAAACAAAGGAAGCAGAATCCCCTGCAGCGCAGCAGCGTTTCAAGTGGTCACTCACAGCCTTTATTTATTTCTCAATCCGACACTTTTTATGCTGAGTAGCAGAATTCAGCACACAACACCACCCCCTCTTCTAAAAAAAAATTCCTCCTGTGTCTTCAGCACAAAAGTGTTGAAGTTGCTGCTTCTTCTCTTTTTTCCCCCTCTCCCTCTTTTTTTTCTCCGCTCCCTTTTGTTTGACTTTTGCACAGAGCTATGACAGCTGTCATCGCTCCTCAGCAGGTCTCAGATCTGCATTTCAAGGTTTGCAGGTTCACCGGTTCATGAAGTTCTGCACGGGCAGACAACACAGGCAGCTCGTCTGAACCCCGTCTTTAGATGAGCTCCTCTCATTATAAACAATAGGTCACACATACATTCGCAGCACAACTGTAAACATGAAACACGCAGGAGCAGGAGGGGTCACCTCAACATCAGGTAAAAAATATGAGTTACGCTCATTATTAACATACACCTTTAGCAATAATGCCTTTGAAGCAAATAGTAGTGCAACATACAAATCCTAATCTTATCCGACCATGCAATACCATCTACTGATGACATATTGTTGGCAGGCCGAGCACACTTTTAAAATTAAAAATCAGGTATGTTTGTTTTTAACAGTAATGGAAGACATCCAAATTTAAAGAAAGAATTGCTGTTGCGTAGCCTACTGTATATAAGGTCATAAAAAGTTTTGGGCTACTCAGAAGAATACAAAGAGGACAAAAAAGAGATCAGTCAAAAGCAGCAGAACATTATCTTTCTTTACCAGAACATACATTTAATAGTAATGCAAAGGGATTGTTGGTAAGAGTAGCATTAGTGTTCTAATACCATGCTCTTATCTGGTGGTCAAAAGTGACTCGAAAAGTTTAGAATTTGCTAAACAACAGCAGAATGCATTGATACAAGCCTCTGAAAAGATCACCTTTTTTATTCCATGCATTTTTCCTCCTCGTCGAAACATAACTTGTTTTTGCTAGTAGCGGCTAACATAGCCTCAGGCTGCTAGCCTCAAGCAAAGATAAGGAGCAAACTACAAAGGTTTTCTCACTTCTTTCTTTTCTCTAACCCTCTTAAATTTCATTTTTAAACAGGTAGTCGTCATCCCAAACTGACACCGACTTCTATGACACTAGGGGGAGTATATCAGACTTTATAAAGCTACCTCTGGAGCCTCAAAAGGTTTTATAAAACTTTTTTTACATACTCGGTAGGGTCCTACAGGTTCTGTTAAAAAAATGTAAGTAATACAATTGTGAAGTGCCCTTTATTTTTGAAAGTACAACCAAGAGATTGCTAGCTTATGTAAGCATGAATTCCTGTCAGCCACAACATGTCATTTAACACATTTTGGTTCAAATTAAACAAAAGCTTTGAAGAGCTAGCTTAAGAATGTAAGAGCTGCTGGTAGGTTAGCAGATTTTAGCTTGCTGTTGTCTAGTTTATGTGCTTCCTTCCGGCGTCTCCTGGATTGATTGATTGATTGATTGATTGATTGATTGATTGATTGATTGATTGATTGATTGCCTATTCCCAACAAATTTAGGGTCTTCATAGATTCTTTTCTGGGGTAAAAATAAAAATCAGTGTTGTTGAGTGACTAATGGGGGCAGAAACGATTCCTCACTCTTGTTACAGTCTTGACCAACAGGCCTGTTTGTGTCTGTGATCTCCTCCAATGCTGTCACTGTCAGAAATCAAATGCCCTTTACAACAGTTGTTTGACGGGCCATCTGGTGACCTGCCTCATAGCTCCTGGATGGATAGACAACATGCAAAGACCGAACCCACAATTTGGCAGATCTAACTCTTGACAGCACATTGAAAGGCATCAATAATAACCTGTCAGGAGGAGGCAGCTGCTCCCTCTCATTTAGAGATAGAGGTGAGTTGGTGTCGGACAAGTTACAAGATGATAAATGGAAAAGGAAAATAACAAAAAGTAGCTGGACAGAGGAATTGTTGGGGAATTTTCTCGTCATTGGTATAACAACAGAAAATAAGGAATACATGAATAAATCAAAAGATGCCCTCTTTAGATATGTTTCTGTGTTAATTCTATTGTCCGAGCAAAAGCTGGAACCGTCTGAAAGAAGTCACCATTGTCTTTAGGTTGGTGTATGACCTCAGGCCTGTGCATATGTAACAAGACTAATTTACACAATGCTCAGAGCAAGCTTTACTCCATAATTCACAGGCTTGGTTTGTTTGAACCCTCTCTCTCTCTCTCTCCTCGTCAGACAGCGCTAGGTCTGCAGCCCAACGCAACTTCAGCTCTGCGACTCGTCTTGATAGCTGCAGGCCAAGTCCTAGACAGATAATAGACCAAAGGTACAAAGGCAGGCATATCTCAATACATGCATGGGGAGGAAAGTGCAGGGTCGTTATGGCAGTCCGGGATTGCCCCAGTCCCATCACTTTCTCTGATGTGTGTGTACAAGGGTGACATGTCATTGTCCTCGCACTCGGCCTAAAGCAAAGTCCCTTTGTTATCGTCACTGAATGCATAAACCCCTCTTGTCTGGACCTCAAAGTAGAGGACAGGGCAATTACAGACAAAACACCAGGGCGTCTTGAAGTCATTTGTGCAAGAATTTTTTATTCATCTTTTTCAGTTTGCTTCAAAGTATAGATACAGATTAGCTGGCATTTATTTGTTGAAAAAAATCCATTAACAGATGATGAAATGACTCAAATATATATATATGTATATTTCAAGCACCTTGAATGAAAAACTAAACTCAATTCAGGAGTTGAAGGTTAAACAAAATCTTAGTTAAAAGCTGCCAAAAGGTATGAAAATTGTTTTTATTGCCCCCTCAGCTACAAACAGGAGAACATTGAGAAGATTTTGACAGACTATTTCAGACTTAAAGCAAATCTCAGATCATATGTTACACTTTGGCAAGCCTTCAAAACAAACTTCACTGCCGCCAAATCTCAGAAACGTTATACGGCTCCCCTGTTCCTCTGTGAGAGTGTGATGACGAGTCGTTCTCCCAGTTCAGAGCACTAATGGTGTCTGTGGAAGGCATGCAGCACCGAGTGCCAGGCTGGCAGGGACGTGCTTAGAGCGGTACACTTGTCACAGCCCATCATATGAGCGCTCCTCTGAACTACAGCCGTGAATAATTTCTGCAAGATTCAAAAGTCTTTCTTTTTTTTTCAGACTATCTTTACAAAACCAACCATCAAGTCCTTGTAACTATTTCAACACTTGCAATGGAGAAAGCAAAGAGATGGAATACAGTAGTAGTCTGTCTTTGTTTAACTGAAGAAAGTTTGCAAAACTGGGCTCAGAACTTAACATTAAAAGACGAGCCTATGTGAGCAGCCAGGCACAAAGAGAGAGAGAGAGAGACAGGGTGGAAGACGTTGAAAGGCATTGTGGGTAAGAGTAAGCTTATCTAATAGAAAACGAGCGTACAAGTGTGTGGACACTCATCAGGCACTTGTCAAAACATGGCTGCTTGTGATTTTCCTCTGCTGTTCGCTGCACTCTGTTTATGTTCAGACAGGCCTTTTATAAGTCCAGTTTGAGAGAACAATTGTCGCAATTACTCAGAGTTAGGTGCTGGACAGCTGGAGAAACAACAGTATGAAAAGATCTATCACATGCATTCTTTACAGTTCTATTGCCTCATTCTTGGCCTTTTTATTTACAGGCTTTGTGCATCATCTTTGAAAGAAGATTTGCAGATATGCACTTTTACCACTGCGATATCAGATTTTAACAGTGACGGTTTTTATTTGTCTGCGCTTTCCATATCTGTTAGGTAGGCATCTATGGTGAAGATGAAGGGAACTCCCAAAAGTTAAACACAAAGACCTTTTAAAACATGGACGTACAGTAGTATCAGTGATGTCAACCACACGTTTTTGAGGTGCTCTTTCAATGCCCATCGATGGCGGTCGCCAAAAAAACAACCATCTCACCAAACTTTTGGTCAACCTAGTTACAGGCAAAGAGATGAAGTGGAGACGGGCCTTAAGCTGTCTGCAACAGCTACAACACAGTCAGATATGTCAAGCCCGTAATTATGCAAGACTCTTATCCTTCATAAAATCGTAATCGTGAGTTGTAAAAATCCACCTCTAAAGACATGAGCTATTCAGACCTAAATTGACTTTGTACCGGGCTTTAAACATGTTTATTTCTGCTGTCAAAATGGACATTTTAATATGGGGTGTGTATGGGACATCCTGGGCTTTTGCATACAGACTTAAGTGGACACAGCAGTTTTTTGCACTTCTGCATCGACTTCATTTTTCAACACATAGTTAGCAGCTTGGTTAAACATCAGTCATGCAATATGAAGAAGTGATGATCAGTATTTCACAGTGAAGGGTCTGATTTGAACAGTAGGGAAATCCCTCTAAGAATAGTTAACTGGGTAGAGGAGGGTAACGTCACTTTGTACTTTGGATGAAATGTAATGAAAATGTGGAAATACGCTTATAAACCAACATACAGTACATGCTAGCAGCTAGCTGAGAGTTTGAAGCACAATGGTGCTCTGATCTGAAGGGAATATTTAGCTAGTTTGGTCCTTTGTTCTCTGCTGCAGGTCAGGCTTAGTTTGGAGGGAAGATTTCTCCTGATTGGTATATAAACGTATGTTCTGATATTCATAGTTTTCAATCCACAAGTTGTGGAGATAATTATTAGAAAACCAAAATATCAACCACAAATTCAACGTTTTAATGACTGATCCTTTGGGCACAAAGATATCCAACCAAATAGACTTCACAAACAGTCTTCAACCTGCTGGTGGTGCTAGAGGAAAAGTCAGGATTGTCAAAGTCAGTGGAGTTCATCTTCGAGGGAAAAAGAAATTCTTCATGCAAACCCATCCAATAGATGTGCATCTCAGTATGGACCGAATGCTGACAGACTGGCTGATATTTCTGTCCCTTAAGTCATGCTGTTAACATAGCATGTTGAAAATTATCTCTAAGTATTTCACGATGAGAGGAGGAAGGAATGCATCCATGCAGCGCAGTGAGGGAGCAGGCAGATGGGCACAAGAAATGGGTTTGAAGTTGATCTTGATTTCACATTGGTGGGTGGTGAGGAAGCGAGAAAAGCTTCATCACAGATGTTCACAAGCTGCCGTCAGAAGAACATCAACATCTCCCCTTAACGAAGACACTCTGTCCAAACCTGAGAACACCACCGTAGCGCACATACTGTGCTTTTTTTCCCCCAAGTACACAGAAGGAGAAACATCCTTCTGCATTCACTGGAACATCCTCACTTACCAGGTGTCACTGGTTGCACTGGGGTCAGAGTTGAAGGAAGGAAGAGGCAATTTTGTTTTTCAGCACAGGCCTGAAACTGCTGATGGATGCACTTCCTCCGTCTTCTTTGCATCCACACACAAGCTGGAACAAATGGTGTGATTGTATGCTAATGTTCTTCCTCGTGGCCATGCATTATCTGCTCAGCAGAGCAAAAGATTAAAAACAACCTCCAATCACTTGTGTTTTGAAGAAAAAAATATTTGTTCGACAGCATTTTGCACTTCTCTTTTAACGCCACAAGGCATTACTGTCAAGTAATGAGTCAGGCTAATTCCTCCTTGGTTTCTGTGGCTTTGAGCATTAAAACTTGATGCGTCTCCTCACTTCACTGTAAATGCCTGTGGACCTCTTAATGTGCAAGCCAAACGCCTTGCTGGGTTGGATTGACCGTAATGGATTTGGTCCAACGACAGATATCCAGCACTCGTAAATTGATTTGATCTCCGAGGACACAGAATGAGAGATGATTTTTACAATTGAGA
The DNA here is from genome assembly GCA_020745685.1 of Tautogolabrus adspersus. Lineage (NCBI taxonomy): Eukaryota > Metazoa > Chordata > Actinopteri > Labriformes > Labridae > Tautogolabrus > Tautogolabrus adspersus. Next base: position 19,278,030 of record CM036552.1, read on the forward strand.
CATCAATGGAATGCAGACCACAACAGAGGAGATGGAGAAAGGCAATCCATTTAACTGGCACTGGAAAAATCACACATGTAACTCAAGTGGCTGATTCTAAGAGTCTCTGGACTCCTTTTATCTGATTTTTTATGAGTTTGCAGATTTGTTTAATAAATTTAATAAATCCTGGAAAAACTTCACAAAGCTGGAGGCCATACTGAAAAAATGTGTTCCCTGTTTAAAATGTTTTTGTTGGAATATTACACCTACTACATGAAATGCCATCTATACATATAATTGTAATTACTCTTTTTGTTAAAGCTATTATCAACATATTTTAAGGTTAAAGATCTGCAATTTATCACAGTCTATTTTTAAAAATCAGTCAGTCAGCCAGACAACCAACGTCCGATTGCTCATAAATTCACCGTCGAATAAAGTGATCAGATTACATTTAATGCATTTTTTTTGTATCCGCAGGCTTCTGCCATAAATTAAAACCATCTGAAAGCGTCTGGAGTGCATTTCATTTTGCCTTGATTCATGTGCTGTAATATAACCCCTCTCCGGTTCCCTGTGTGGCACAGGACAGTGAGCGGAGTGAGCTGAGTGCGTCAGGAGATTAAAACCTCAGCACGAGATTGGACTCAGGATGCAGGCATCAGATAATACAGTGGAGATATAATGAAGGCGTAAACAAAAACCTGGCACAAGAGAGGAACGCCTGCTCATAAAATCTCCTCACTCACTATTCTTCTCACAAAAGAGATTCCACAGGTCTGGCGCCCTGCGAGTTATTACCAGTTGACTGGATTACAAACGTAAGTATTAAAACTTAGCTCACATGTCCATGTAGGGGCTGAGTAAACAAGCACTTTGTTGGGAAGACATGCAGCGACGACGGTGCTGTTGGGAATCCATCCAAAAATCATAATGCATTTGCAAAACTAACCCACGTATTTAATTAAGACATCAAAATACTCTGTTGGTACCACTAATATAGACAAGACAATTTAATCACTTCAGCACAAGCCTATGAGGACAGATCGTGATGTGTAAAGCTCTGTCAGCGCAAGCTGCTTTCACACCTTTGTGTCCTTGTGTGCCCGGCTGCTGTACTGATAGATCGGTCGTCGCTCTCACGTTGGGAGCAGCTCTGAATGAGACGCCTGCCGGACAGCTGTGCTGGCACTGACTGCGATCCTTGCTGCCAAGTCGCAGAGCCTATTTTACCCCTGTTGCTCCCCGAGCACTGCTCAGTGCTTACCGTCAACCTCTTCCCTGTCGTGCTTCAATGACAAAACACACGTCAGGCTTTAACAGCTCACTTTGCTGCGGCTCGTCAGGCCCCCACGCCGGCTTTTGTGTTATTGGCGGGGTCACTGTCTGAGGTGTGCGCTGAACCACTGGTATGTGCAGGGTCATAGTTGGTCTGCATTGTGTATGTTAACATATTACAGGAATCAAATGGATCCGTGCAGACGTGAGTTCTGTCACAATTTAAATATTTAAATAATTTAAAACTAACATTAAACACCCAACTGAGCCTTTTTTTTTATTATTGGTTTTATTAGAAAATATTTCTACTTTCCTCTGGTTTGAATTTGATTGTTTTATTAATTCATCTATTTTCCACAACTTTCTTTATTTGTTCAGCAACATTTCATGTTACCTCCCAGCTTTTCTCATCCCTTGTTTGAATGTTATTTTTTTTTCCTCTCTGTGTTCGTGGCAAATGGCACAACTCATTCCTGTTGGAATGAGGGAACTATTCAAGAATATAGGAAGGAGGCCAAAAAGTAACCGACTGCACTAAAAAAACTTGCATGTCTTTGCTGTATTTTTTGAACATTTGACTGAAGTTTCAAACAAGTTAAAAGGAAATAAAAAATGAGTAAAATAAACACCCGGCTGGGAGAGGAATCACAGCAGACTTGTGAAATACCACTGACAGGTTTTGAATTGAGACGTGCTTTAAATAACAGTAATTAAATAAGTTAACATATAAATATAGAGAGTAGGAGTAATGTATGATTTGCATTTGGCCATGGCTCCAGACTGCATTAATAAGAGATGATGAAAAATCAATAGCAGTCATTACACCACTGCAGGATAAAATATTAACTAGTATGAAAACTGACCTGAGGAGATTTTCTTTTCCTGCAGCGATAAAGTCTTGATATGATAATTGGTAATAAACACCTACAGTGCTGCAACTAACAGGGGGAAAATCACATTCACCAAAGAGAACTTTACAATTACAACAAACCGCTTTCTTGTATGATCCGGCATCCAGTACAGAAAGATAGTTTTGAGCAGAAAACAAAGAAGTAAAGTAACACAACTTTGTGCAAACATCTGTCAGTACCAGATCATATGAATTTACGAGAATAAAGTTTCTTTGATCGCTACAAGCATCCCCAAGTCTGAATGCAGTCTGTTTCTCTATAGCGTGTATGAAAAGCATAAGTCTGAAACAGGAAGCAGATGATGTCATTAACCAGATTCTCCATACATTGTTCGCCCTCGCACTGCAGCCGTCCTCTAACTTTTGTGAATGGATTCCCAGTGGAAGGATCGACATGGATTTCACAAACAATTTCTCCTAAATTGCAGGAAAATTGGCTGCAGATCTTAGAGACAGAGAGAGGACAGACGGGGGAAAAAAAGTCCACAGCACAGTAGAATGAGGTTAAGATGATCCACAGGGCATTTATTCACTAAGGCTCTCATGGTCGTTCCACAGGGTTCTCCCCTTTCAAAATCACCCAACCTCCCCCTTTTTTACCCCCTCCTTTCATTCGCCGTTTCAAATGTATTAATGGGCCGGAACCTTCCTGGATGATCTTGGCCCTTTCCCTAATGAAAACGCTCTGCGGCTGGATCCCAGCGCAGTAATCAGGCTCTGGCCTTTCAGAGCACTGGGGCATGCAGCACACAGAGCAGGAAGAGCCCTAGTGTGACCTCACACTGTGTCCTTCACTCACCCCGTGTTGCCCTGCGCCCTCTCTGGCCTGGGCCTCTTCTCCTCTAAAGCCCCGAGCGCTGGATGCCTCTACAGAGAGAGGAAGACAATCTAGCCGTTTGATGGGCTGGAAACATCCTCCTCTAACAAATTTAACGTTTATGTAATCTCAACGATGTGTAACGCTTTGCAGTATCACAATGATGTGTTTCTTGCAGGCAATTAGAGGTGGGGAAATCCAAAAGATTGTGTTTGTTTTGATATTATTATCCTGTTGTAGGTTGTTTGTTTTAGTTTCATTTCAAGACCAAATGTCAGACAAGTTTACTCTGAAATGTATTGAATTCTTCTCTCAATGACGCAAACTGTAACTGTTACTGTAGCAGATTTCAAATTATTACATCACCTTCAAAAGATTTGTGTACTACTCCCCTTTAGGCGTCTCAGAGGCGTCATCACACGGGTACCCTCAGCCAGTGTAAACAGAAGCTGGCCACATACAGTAAATAAAAGTTACCCACTTCCCTGTGGGGTGTCGTTTTGGCGATAAAACAGCAAGCAAAAAGCATGCCTGTCTTGGGTCCTCTGTGAGTAGCCAGCATGCTTTGTTTGGTCTGTTCCGACAAGTCTTTTCTAGTCATAACTGTCTTTCCCCTCAGGCCTTCGCCTTCAGAGGTAAGCCCGGCCAGATGTGTCGACCCAGGGTTCTTTGCAGCTGCATGTGTAGAGAGGGCACTTAAAGGATGGGGCAGTCACCGGGATGTGCATCATCTGTTTTAACTTGTCCGACTTCTCTGACAGACCCGCTGAGTGCTGTTTTCATTCCCCTTGGATAATATCTTTTACAGTTTCGCAAAACTGTCAGCGAACCTAAAGTGCAAAGCCCCACCTGCCTGTACTGTTGGCCATCACCCCTAATGACAACCAGACACCCTCAAAGACAGGGCACTAAGGTGCTAACAACCCCACAGAGCTGTATGTAGCGCACATTTGCTTGCTGACATTTTCAAATTGAAGGTTTTCTCAGATTCGGTTTCTTGCCTGGAAAAAAAAATCAACTATTAGAAACACTTTGAATTCCCTTTTTTTCCTGAAGTATAGAACATCCTTTTTATATGTATAGCTTTAAAAAAAAAATCCAGTCCATTTCTAGAAAACAGCCCACTTCTGGTCTTGAGTGTGTAATAATCTAATGGAGGGCTGATGTCACTCAAACTCAACGACATGAGATAAACTCCGAGGACCATTTTCTCAAATAATGAAAAACCGCCGCTCGTACCTCAGCTTATGCAGGACACATTTATGTGTGAGCACTTCTTCAGGGCAATTTATTTGAGAACAAAAAATAAAAAAGGAGCCAGCCTTCACATGTGTTAGTGGAGCGTGTGACAACTACACTATGGTCTGCATTTGTTTTTCTTGGGCTCTTCCATTCTCTCTCCCTGACCTTGGGGGGGGGAAGAGAGAACGACCGGCGGGCAATTATCTGGTGTCTCGAACAGTTAAGTCAGACATTTCGCTGCTCTACAAAGAACGGCAGCCCCCTCTAACTACCGAAGAAATTATGGAGAAAAGATAATGAAAGAGAATCTGTCAGATATGAAGAAGACTCAGCTTTTTAGTGTCACTGCTCAGCCAGGCATAAAATGCTCCATTTAGACCCCGTTTTCCAGAAACAAAGCTCTCTGGTTCAGGCTCACAGAAAATGGGAAAATATTTCCATTTCCTTCCAGTCCTTTTCCAACCTTTTTTCTCCTCATAAGAGACTGTAACGTTCAGCAGCTCAGCCTGGAGTGGAGAAGCAAACTTGGTGAAAAAAGCAGCAGGAGATGAATCTCTTTAAGTCCCCTTGAACAACATAAAACAGTCCGGGCCTTCCATTATTCAGGGCTCTGTGCTGCTTGTTTACAGTGGAGCGGGCCCGCTGCACCTGCACTCCGGATGGCCTGACAGCTTGATGGGCCCTTTAATGGTGATTCACTGGCCAGATCTGTGTGGATAAAAATGGAATTCTGGGAGAGCAATCTAATAAGAAAATAAAGCACTGGATGGTTGCTATACGGCTGTTGGATGGGCTTGTTCAGCGGGCCGTGCTGGCTGGAAATCAAATCCAAACTTTGATCCTGGGGCTTTATTACAAGCTATCACCTCAGCTATGGGTTCCTTCAAATAGAATGTCATAGGGTCAAGTAGATGGTGCTTCAGTTTTGCTTTTTAAAACTCAGGCTTTAACCTTGATGCTCTGTAAACTGTAAAAATTCAATCCCAGCGTTAAATATTATTTGGATGTTTCTGGCAGTCTGCCTCTACAGTGAACTTTATGTTGTATGCAGAGCCAGGAAAAAAAACATGTAAGACTGATACGAAGCTCTGCCAAGAATCGTTCTGAACTAAATATCCACTTTCAAATACAACACATTGGAGATACCCAACAACAGTGGACAGAAATTGCATTAAGTACAAAGAGGAATAATTAATAAAGAGATGATGTTAGGATTTATTTGATTTTTTTTGTCCACAGAAAACACTTTCTCCAAATCTTGTGGTTTTTGTCTGTTTTTTTGTTTTGTTTGTTTGTTGTTTTTTATGATCTAAGAATATTTTCATCCTTATAAAAATGCACTGCTGGTTCAGCTTGGTGGTTAGCTCACTTGTACCATGTTCAGAGGCTTTAGCCTTTGAGCATCTACCCTGGGTTGCACTCCCACCATCGACCATTTACGGCATGTCATCCCCTCGTCTCTCATCCCTGTTTTTGACTCTATCTACTGTCCTGTCCTCTCCATAAAGGCACGAGAAGCCCAATAATCAGAAGGAAAAAAACTATGGAAAATACCAAGACCTTTTTTAGATAACATTAACACTGTACAGAAATCCAAACAGATACAAATTGTGTGGGAATATTTAGCTTCAGACTCATTTAAAACTATTTACAAATACAAAAACAGTAGATAGGGTCAAAAACAGGGATGAGAGACGAGGGGATGACATGCAGTAAATGGACGATGGTGGGAGTGGAACCCGGGGTAGACGCTCAAAGGCTAAAGCCTTTTTTTCAGTTATGCAGAATATCAATAAAAAAATGTTTTATCTGCGGTAATATCAGAAAAACAAACACATTACATTTATAGATATCATCAAATCTGTATGTCAATAAAACACAATTGTCACACTCTGTTAAAGCTTATAGCTACAGAAGCATCTTAAAGTCTCAATTTCCGATAGATGAACACATGATGACAGACATACTCTGAATCCTCACACTTTCTAATTTTCTGATTGAACCATAGAATGTAAATATTATTGGACGAAGTCTGAGTGACGTCACCCGTGTCTGTTACTGCAGGGCGCTTTGGAGTCCCATTGATGGCTGTCGCCATGCTGGAAATGCTGTCTCACGAGCTTTGTATGACTTTAAGGTTACATGCACAATTGTAACAACTGTTAAAACGAGTCTGAAGTATATTGTTGATTGTATGTCCGATTTACTTGCTCAATAAAAGATATTTGAAATAAGAAATGCTGTCTCAGCCGAAACTTTCAGTCAACCTAATGACAGGTTAAGAGCTGGAGCTGAGGCGGGTTTTAAGCGTCGTGACAAACCGTTACAAACTGCCTGTCAATCCGGTCAGCTACACGCCTTATTGTAAATAACGTTAATCCTTTATAAAATCAAAGCGGATGAGTTATCGGGGAAAAAAATCACCCCCTAGCGTGTGCTGATCGAGACATGAGCTAATCAGACCTATTTAATTTATTTAACCAGACTGTAAACACGTTAATTTCTGCTGTAAAAAATTACTTTTTTTGACTGGGTTTCTTCCAGTGCTCTGCAGCTAGCCTTAAGCAGACCCTCGACGAACTGCAGTATTTTGCACTTCAGCATCGGCTTTATTTTGCAACAACAGAGGTTGCCGCTTAGATTAAAAGAAGCGTAGGAGTGAAAAAAATCAGTCCTAGTTCACAATTGGGATTTAGAGAAAAACAACCCAGAGCAGACTATAAGGTTACCAAGCCTTCATTCTGTCTTAAACTGGTAGAATTAGCTGCTGTGACCTCTGAAGGCATCACAACCTGCTATTCCAATCCTTTCTTCCATGAGGTGTAACATATCCAGAGGCGGTCCACTCTCTATGATGTTCAACAGCATGTATCCATTAAAGGCAGTGCATGAGCAAGTGCACGCACACATAAACACACATGTATACACACATGGATACAAACACACAGATCCGTGGCTCTAACTGGCAGTCTGCATTGATCTCCCCCTGTCATATATCATTAATGAGGGTATTAAATCCATGTTTAGGAAGCAGGAGGCTGGCTTTAAGTGGGGTTTGTTGGAGCAGCTCACAGCACAAAAAGACCCTCGCTGAAATCCCCCCCATAGGAAGGGCCACTCTGGCTCTCCCTTTGGCTGCGGAGCACATTAATGGAGTGATGTCATGGTGGCTCATATCACTGCTACTGTCCAGGGACAGGTGGAGAGAACTCAAGCCTGTGACCCACAATCTGACCCTAAAACCAGCTAAAGATGAAGGACAAACATCACAAAGAGCAAAAGTAAATACTTTCCCACTAAAACCTTTCCTTTTTTCATCATCTGTTCATATAAAATATACCAAAATGATGATATCACATGATACATAATATAATTATTTAGCAGAAGAAAAGCAAATCTTTACTCAAACCTTGTCATACTGTACACCAGCTGTATTGATCAGTCTAAAATTCTCCCCTCCGCGCCTCACCCCTGGGTTATCATCGCATCATTACCATCCGGAGTTTGAGGAGACGCTTCAGTATGATACGGCAAATGGACTTACTATTGATTTTGTCAGAGGGAGAATGGCAGATGGAGAGAAAGTTAAAAAAAAAAGGGAACATCTGGAAGGGGACAGTGAGGAAGGGTGTGTGAAGGGCCTCGGGTGTTAGACGATACAGAAGGACGGTGCTGGGACCGTGCATAATCCTGTGAAATCTACAGGAAAGTAGGGATATGAGTTCTGTAAGACAACTGTTTCGAATGTAAGCTAGGCCAAGAGAAAAAAAAGGCAGAATGTGTCTCGTCACGTCCTTTTTGCCCTCATTCAACATGATCAAAAATGACAAAATGTCCATTTTTATCATGTCTTAAAGGCACTTTACGCTCCATTAGCAACTTTGCTCTGACTAATCCCATTATAAGAGGGAGTTTCTGCTTTGCAGAGGTGTTAATGTGATGAGCAGCTTGAGAGTTGAAAAAAATAAAATAAAAATGGGGCAATCCTTCCTTTCGGGAAAGGGATATCCTGAGGCACGGCTATATAGACCTTAAGTGCTGACAAAGAAGATATTGTGTTTTTTTCCCAGTAATCCTTTCAAACACTGCAGGGCAGAGACGTGCGCTTCATTTCAGAGTAATGCTGTAAAATGTCAATAAGGAATGACTTCTATTGTTTTCTATCACTCATTTATTACAAGACTGATTGAAAAAAGGTTAATATTCACAAACTTAATAGTAACAATGTGGTCAACTTTCTGGAAAAGTAAAATAATAGCAGAAGTTCTTTGCGAATCAGGTCACCCACGCATGCCAAAAAGTCCTTTTTTTTCCCTCCGTTCTTCCCACTGGCTTGGTTTGTTTAGTTCTGCTTGATTAACCAAGAATGCTGGAAATTGTGTGTATTGTTTCCGCACCATGAACAGTGTCTAAAATATTTGCAGTGCATTAAATACTTTAGCAGACAATCAAAATCCTTTCAGCGCTCCCCGTAACTGTGAATAGGCTTAAGGGGAAAAATAATGTGCTGGGCATGCTGGTTTCGGAAAACATGTCAACAATTCATCGTCTGTGGAGTTTCTCGCTGTCAGGTGGAGCTTACTAGGGGCTACGATTAGCACGGATTTGTGTGATGCACCATAACCTTGACACTGAACTGTGAAACGGCTTCACGCAACATTCCAAAGCACCTGTCAGTCAACTCACACCTACAAGGATAAATACCCATCTGCTAAGGCGGTGCTTTTAAAGAAGTGGCACAATGAGTTCTGTTTAAGTTACATCAGGAATATGTTGTTGTTTTTTGTTGTTTTTTTTCCTGTTCTTGCATCAAAGCTGACATTGTGGCGTGCAAAAGTTAACATAACTGACAAACTGACCCACACAGTTGTCTGCATATTTGCTTTTTGGGACGAGGAAGACTTGTACTGATTTAAAGAATCAAAGGTCTGTGAAGAAAGTCTTGAATATCCGTTTGCCTTTAGGGTTTGACTTTCTCAACATGGACTTTTAGGAGCTTCTGCCAGCTGCGTCTGATGTTCGCACGTCCGTCTCCTCGTCACTCTCCGACTAGTCTGACTTTTCTTTACAGGTGGATTCTTACTCCAGGCAGCCTGTTCATGTGTCCAGGTTTTGTCTGTGTCATTATAACAGTAGAGGTCATGTGAAATGTAAGGGAAGGAGGAAACACATTTTTCAATAGATTAATTTTCGGGAAGTATCTTTCACAACTGTCTCCGTTATTAGCTGACCTGTGCAGATGGGGTTGAATGAGTTTCACCCAGTGTTCAAGGTAGGATGGCAGCGTTTAGGAAGGGCGTAGGTCAGAGGGCACTGACTTTTTGTTACACTAGCTTTTATCACTCTCGTTCCACTTATGTCTTTGCATGTATATGTGTTCTAGAGTGTTTCAGTCCAACACATTATCTCTTAAATGTATGTTACTCACAGCTCTCCTCACTTCTTTCACAGACACAGAGGATGTTAAGTGAGACTAACTACGGTAGCCAAAAGGAAACAAAAAGGACATAAACCAGCTAACAGTGTGTTTCAATTTATTGCAGATTTGTTAACTGGACTACTTCTCAGCCAACAATTCTGTATGCAATACCTTGTGACTGAGAAATACAGGAAGTCTGGCTGCTTTGCCAGTGGAAACCGGAGGCATTTTAAGGGCACCCCACTGAGAGGAAAGCTGGGCCAAAGTGAGGTGGAGTAGTTGGAGCACCTCACAGGGGACCAGAGAGGATTTCACACCAGTTGTGGACAATTGTTTCTGCTTATCCCAGAACTTACCCCCAGTTGTGAAAAAATCCACCTCACTGGCAATGAGTGTGAAAGTACAACACTTCCTCACTCCCAATCGGTGAAATACGCAACTTGGATAGTGACCCAAAGCCCCTTTCATACATGCACTGCACTTCTGCACATTTCCAAGAAGGAGTGCATGTATGAACACAACTTTTTTCTGCCAGATCCCGGGTAAAAAGTCTGCAGGAAGTTGGGTTACAAATAATGAAGCTGCTTCATACTCTTTTCCGCATGCCTGTATGTTCTTTTCCTCTGTTGTGTTGATACTGTGCATACGTTTAATAACGTGTAGCATTCACATAACAACTGCCATCATAGTGTTGGACTACATGTATCCGTTGTGTTGCATTTTATTTGGTATACAAAGTCTCTTATTGGACGAAGTCTGATTTGTCATGCCCAAACATGAAAGAAAAAGCCAACAGTGTGGGAGTCTTACACCGATCAACAACATGCAGTTTTTAAGACATTTCAAGAAGGTCAGGTTTTCAAAATAAAGCTCGCTGATGACATTAAATACAATTAAGACGTTGTTAAAATGGCTGCAGTTGGGTTATGTTAAGGCACCAAACTACTTGGTTAGGTTTATGAAAATGATCATGCTACAGGTTCAAATGAATCCTTATAATAACATAAACCAATAAATGTTATGAACCATGAATTATGAACCAATAAATATTACGCAACTAATGCTCCATTTGACCTGACTCAAGGAAGTTATAGAACTTAAAAATACGTCCACACTCTTTCACAACTTTCACAAACTTGTTTTTAATGGCAATCGAACTCTGGTCTTTTGGATGAACAATGAAAAAACATTCAGGACAGCCTGAAGAGCAAGAGGCAAAAGCCTCACTTCGCTATTTACTGTAATATGAAGCTAATACTTAAATGAAAACCATAATTGCCTTGAATGCTTTTGTAAAAACATTGAATAGCGTTTCTGTTGTCATTAAGCTAACACACAGAGGATTAATCGTCTCCCGCCATTCCACTCCTGGATTAAGGTTTTGGCAGAGCGGCGCAGCTGTCAGTCAGCGACATGTCTGGACTCCTCATCCACTAATCATCAGAGTTTATAAAAGTCTCTCACCTCTGACAGGTTAGGATGACTGATACCTCACAGCAGCAGGCCCCACTGCCTCGACATGCTCTTTAGATTTCATCAGAAGGCTCCAAATCAAAACAGGATGAAATGGCCACACTACTATCTCTGGAGTGTTGGGAAATTATTCCCTCATGGGCAGATTAAAGGATGTTTTTCCAGCTCTTTGCCTTGATGGAAATCACCATGTAGAGTTTGACAAAGACTGGCACTCTCTTTGACGTCTGTTCATTTGGTGCTCGGTGCCATCGGGGCTCTGGAGGGTGGGAGATGAGTGGCATGAGGAGGTACACATTTGGCTGCTGGTGTGACGTAAGGGCAGTGTTTATGCAACACCATAAATATGCATGTTGCTTTGTGCTGCAGAGAGGCATTTATGACAGTAGAGTGACAGCATTTGCACTTTCAGAGGTCATTTACCTGTCATCCGCTGTGACAGTGGGGATGAACAAGGCAGAGAGGACAACCACACATCACGTCTACAGGACAGGATGGTTTTAAAGGCTTTGGGTGGCTGGGGGATCTGATGAAATTTAAATGTACTACTATTATGTTTGCACTTAGTTTTACATGCAACTTATTTAAATGTATTGGATACGAGTCTGGACGAGCAAAAATGTATTCAAGGTTTTCTCCTTCAAGGTTTAATAATCGCAAGGAATTTCAGAGAATTAATAAAATACAAAAGGCAATCAAATTTTTAAAAAAGACAGATGTGCTCCGCTAACCCCTCTTTTCCTCTAGGATACTGTCTGTAAACTGATTGGGGTTAATGTGCTGGACAAAATCACAGCGTTGCATCTCTGTTCCACATTATGCCCTGTATTCGCTACAATATGGCTCTGCTTTGGAGTATAAAAAGCTGTGTCCTAAAAATAATATTTCCCAGACGTGGAGAAAAGCTGCAGCTTTTAGTATTACTGATGGAAGAGTTGCAAGGCTGATATCATCAAATCATTAGACCTGAATTTGTCCTGTGGATGTATGAGAGTTATGGAGATGTCTGGGTTAATTTGACTGCGCCTGTTCACCTCCCAAAGCGCAAGAATATAGCGCATTGCCAGGTTTGAAAAAAGAGAAAATATTGAAACAATTGAACTTCTAAAGTATGATAGTTTAAAGTCTGTGTCACTGTCGACGGACTAAGATTGTTATAGTATAAATTCAAAGGCAGGATGGAGACAATGAAAGTTATGTCAAACATGACGCAAGAGATTAAATCAAAAACATCTTATATTTTAAATTGTCTCTTCTTGGAAGTTAACGGAGCCAGGATTCATCTTTTCCTTTGTCGACACAATGTCGGTCTGAGGATTTCTGGACTTCTATGAGCCCTAGCTGTGGCCCCCCTCTGCTCCCGGACAGATCATGTGATGTGCAGGGCTATGTCCAAACGAACACAGGTGCTCTGATTCGTCCTGCATGTTCCAGCACAAATCCAGGCATCCACAGGAGCCGTGCTTCCCCTCCCCAAAGACCATCTGCCTCGGGGAGACACTGATCCTCTGGATCTAATGTCAACACTGAGGGGATGTTTGGGAGCAACAGTGGAATCTAAAGTATTGAGTCAGAGGTATGAGGCGTGTGAGCAAAAAAGGCGGCAGTTTGCTCAATGCAAAAGGAGAAAATGAATATTCTGTGGACACGCCAATTTAACTACTTTTATAAACAGGCCAAAAAAAATAAAAAGGGACAGCAAAGTCTTACATACATACCTGTCAAGACAGGAATTTAAATGTGCTAATAAAAGTACATTTCTAATGAATTTGAGTGAGTATTTTTTACTCAGCCATCATACATGATACAATCCTTTTAAACACTATAGACAGTTAAAACAAAGTCAACAGTCATGTATTAAGTAGTGACTGATCAGGCGGAAGCAAACTGCTTATAAAAGCCTATACAGTCAAAAATAAATAAAGTCTGTGGCGCTCTGAAAATGACTTTACTGTCACTTTATTGTGAGCGAACAACACGTTTCGCCTGTAGCTTCCTCAGGTTCGCCCAGCACTTATCAAAGCCTATCCTACATTCTCATCAGATGAAACTACCAGCTTCCAGAAGAATAAAGAAAAACATGAGATCTACATTCACATTTATAAGCTTCTTAATACCTTTTTTATGTTTTGCATTTAGTACAATAAACTTACATACACCTCTTCAATCATATCTGATCTCCCGAATTGAGTCTGGATGTGACTTTAACTTTGTTCCTAACATTATTGGCATTATTTACAGTTGTAATAAACCAAGACATTGAATTTCATAACATTTGATTTTAGAAAACGTGTGTCCTTCTTATTAATAATACATATGACTTGTTTTCATCCACTTGCTTCAGCTTAAAAATACATACAACAGATGAATGGGCTACAAAGAATCTTAACAAAATGCTCTTTTGAAAATCAAAAGTGTAAAAGCCTACAATCTAAATGTAGTAGATTTTTGTCTAAATACATAGAATATTGTATTTTAAATGTATTTTACATTGTTTGACTCTAAATACTTCCAGGTCAACTTTTCATGTTTTTACAGTGCATATTCATTTAGTTCCATTTTTGGGTTTTGTGTCTCTATCTTGAAAATATGAGTGTCTAAAGTTACATTTTAAGATGTTAAATAATTCAGGAGGTTCATTCAGGAAAACAGCAGAAAGATTTACAGAGACTACCAATCACACGTGTCAGTAAGCTGAGAAAATGATGAAGCCCACCAAAACCAAACCCCGCTGTGCTGAGACTCACAATACCTCACTGTTTCCCTTCTTGGATACAAGTCTCAACAATCTCCTCTCTCTGGGTCAAAGAGTTACATGGCACAAGCCCAAACACAGGCCTACAGTAAATAGAGAGTGCGTCAGAGTGCTCAGAGCCCTGCTGCTGACGGACAATGTTTGGTTAGGCCCTCCTGCTCTCATCCACACGGTCCCACATGCTGAATTAATGTGCAGTGTTTTAGATTTATCTCACAGTGCTGCTCCGTCTCCCCAGCCTTGTTCTCACCTGAACATAAAGCTATACGCAGATGACTTTGAGGTTTACTTAAAAACCCAAACCACTGCTGGGCCACTTGAACCTGTCTCTGTGACAGGCAGAAACATTTATATGAGCTTTTTTTGGTCACATTTTTCCTTGTTTACTGAGCTGGGAGGTAGGAAGTAGTAGCCTCGGGCTTAAGCTTGGAGTTAGTCCATTGTCGGTGTGTTAGGAGCTAAAAGGATTAGCTGTGTGTGTTTTCTTTGGAGGGTATGTTGAGGGTAAATCATTTTGGGAAAAATTCAAGTAGTGACAATGCCGGCGGGAGAATGAAGTAACACTTATTCATGGTGTGTATATTTACAGTAAAGAAAAAAATGGGTAGGAACATGTGGAGGAAAAAAACAATTTCCCCATTCCTTTCAGTGCCTGAGGCTGGGGCTGATCTGTCCCTGGCATGGGCCCCAGGCAGTGAGAGGCGAGATATTCACTCCCTAAAAATGATCATCCTGGAGAATAAATACAAGTCCATCATTGCTCGGCTGAAAGACTCATTAGGGCCATAAGGACAGAGGAAAGACGGAGGAGTCAGAGGATGGTGCAAGTTTGTTTGCGTATGAGTGTGTATTTGAGCAGAATTGGGGGGGGGGGGGTGATCAAAGGCGAGGGGGGAGGCAGGAAATGATGCAAGGCAGTAAAAAGACAAACTGCTGCTGGTGCTTATTTTCACTGCACTCGCCACTAAAAATGGACTGAGGCCCTGAAAGGTTGAGGCTTATGCCTTGGTGGTGATCCAGCGCTACAAATAGCCCCCCTGCCAAGTCCCAACGTGATTGTTTGAGTTCCGTCTGGAGTACAGATAGTTCCTATGGGGTCAGGATCCCAGGAGATGGATATTTCCCTCATGTCCATCTCTACAGAGGAAAGGAAATATTAAACAACTCCACCATACATTGATATTTCTGTGACGAGAGCTTCCTGACTGAAATCCTGCAGACCCAGGAAGCACACTTTGGCCAAAAGGTGCATATCCAGCTCTTTTAAGTGTCTATTTATACAAAATCACACACAGAAGTGATAAAGAAAGGGAGGGTTAGAGGCTAGGAGAAAGAGTTAAACAAATAAAGAAAGCTATGCTGTGAAAGAGGAAAGCACAAGAGGCGGCGAACAGACATCAAACTGTCAGTGTCAGTCTATATGCGGTGTCTCCATAAACTGCTGTGTGCAGACAGGCCCAGCGTGAGGCCAAGGCCCCCAGTCTGCAGAGCCTTCCACTATAGTGAGCCCAGGGGAGTCCTGAGGCCAGGTAAAGTACTATCCCAGCCACAGATCTGTCTCCTGCAACTGGAATCACAAGCCGTCTAACAGAAGAGACAGAGCACTTCCACCACTGTGTCTCAGTCATTAACAGGTTTCACTCATAAAGATTTATAACCTCATGATAAATGCATGTGTGACTAAGTACAGTAAAGACACTTCCAAGGATAACAGTTTATTTTCGCTCCAGGGAAGGCTGGACTGGGCTGTGCTCCTTGCAACACTGAACAAAAATCCCACTGTTTATGAAATGTTAGCAATAGCATTTCTCGTGCATTATCTTCTGATTTATATAAGTTTGTTTTTGAGGAGACAGTCCACAAAAAATACAGTGCAAAAATCCTCATTTTGATTTAATTTGTCCAGGGTTTTGCATCAATGAAATGATGAAATAAATATATATTTTTGATTTAATTAATAGAAAATATATATTCTTAAAAACTGGGCCAAGGGCAATGCAGTCCATAAATAAGAATAAGAATCTACATACATCCAAACGTTGTTCAGGAAACTAAATTTAAGTGAATGACATTATAAACAAATTAAAAATGTGATTTTTTTTCAAATTTCAAATTATGAGGTCATGTCCAACACATCCACTGCTTCTTAGGTCGCTTTCACATATCAAGTTCGGTGAACTCGGTGCGATTCAGGGGTGAAGTTGCAACATTGTTGCATTTTTCATTTGGTTCGTTTTGCTTTCAGACTGAACTCTGTCAAGCGCACCAAAGCCTGTCCAATGTAGTGTACCGTAGCCACCCGTCAGTTGGGGCTGTAGCTGCATTCATGTGCTGTCTGACACGTCTGAAAAACGAGTTTCCGAGTTGGAAAATATACAGAAACGCCTGCTCAAGTCGGAACGACAAGTTGTAAATTTGCCCGACTTGCTAACTAATTTTTCATCAACATGGAGGGCAAAATATGTTTAGTTAATGTTAAGATACTTTTTAATAGACTAATTCACGTAGCCTATTTCACATCAACGTTTTGCTTAAATGTATAACTTGTAACAGAGACATTACACACTTCGTCTTCGTAGCATCCACGCTGTTTGTGGTTGTTGTTACAACATTCAGACTTTTTCGAACTGAAAACACGTGAACACACTGAAGTCAGATGAATGACTTACCAACTCGGAAACTGTGAACCTCTGAGGAGCACCTGAATGCAGCATGTAGCTACGATCAGTAGCTGCTGTTCTCACCTACAGCAAACCGAACTCTAGTGCACTTGGAAGCAAACTGAGTCCCCCGTTTTTAAGCGGAGCAGAGTTCGGTTCTTTGGTCCGCACCAGAGTTCGTTTGAGCATTCACATCACACCACCCCAAACAAAACGAACTATCCGACAAAGCGCACAAGAGTTTGTTTCAAACGGACCAAACGGCTTAGGTCTGAATGCACCCCTAAGACTAATGAGATTACATTTGCTATATATTGACATCATTCAAATCGATATGGCAACATGCATGGCCTGATTCCATTAGAAGTAATTGCGAAATATGTCTTACTGAAATTTGGCCAAATAACTTTATTTATTGAACCTATGATTGTGAATTGGCTGCACTTGTAACCTGGGGTGCATATAAAGTGGAATGGAAACCAATAAAGTGCACATGTTGCAGAAATTCTTCGCATTTTTAACTAATCTGATAATGAAATCAGTCGTAGCAAACCTGCAGTTAATATAAAGTGTGCACACAAACATACAATCACACACAGACACAGAGCACTATCTGGCAGAAAACGTGATGCAGTTCCAGGACTTAGTGCTGCTTAGATGACTCCATGCCTTGAGGGCCTGCTAAACACTGCTCCCTCAGCTACAGCCCCCGAGAGGAAGAATGAAGGAGAAATCAGAGGCTGAGCTCATCCAGGCCTGCAGCACAGAGCTAATACCAAAGCTAACCCTCACCTGTCCATGAAGACCCCTCTACCTCCATCTGTGTGTGTCTGTGTGTGTGTGTGTGTGTGTGTGTGTGTGTGTGTGTGTATGAGGAGAATTTGTGTGTTCATGTGCACTTGTGCACCGAGGAAGTCCTTGCCAAAAGCGCAGCTGCCTTCATTCTGACGCATGGTTCCATTCCATCTGATCTATCTATCCAGAAAATGAGCAACCCACTTTTTTCCCCCTGTGGTTTCTTTCTCTGACACCACCCCTCCTTCACCTTTCTCTCCCTCTCTCTCTCTCTTTCAATTCTCTTTATCTCATAATTTCTTCCAGTCCTGCCGTCTGACTCTTCCCTCCAGTCTCAAACTGCGCCAGGGACACAACCTGGAGCTGTAGCCTTCCTCTTGGAATGCCATTAATCCCGACATTCCCATCTCCGTCTAAAGTGAGATCATTAGACCGCTCAGCGGCTGTGGAGTTAAGAGACATATTGTGATGAAAACATCCTGCTGCCTGTTCCTCCTCTCTTCTGCCTCCTTATGTTGCAGTTCTGAGCCAGAGGTTTAGGATGAACAAAGAGGCGGGAGAAAGAAGGTGTAGTCTGCTAAAAAACACTGTTTTAAAGAGAATCTCTATGTTATCCCAGTTTCTGAGTCAACATTTTTTATCCATCATCTGTCAATAAATCAATCAAGTGTGATTGCTTTACCGCAAAAACAACAAAGTAGTCACATTTTACATATACAGGGTCTTGACCAAAATCATTGTAATATGACTTTGTTTGGTTTGTTTTAGTGATTTTAAATTGTTTATAATTTTAAAGTTTCTTTTTCTTTTTTGTCATGATGCTTTTGAAATCCTGTGTGAAGCACTTTGAATCGCCTTGTTGCTGAAATGTGCTATAGAAAAAAACATAACTATTTACAGAGATTCAAAGATTTAACGCAAAATGAGAAAGAACCTGGCAACAATGACAAAGGAAAACTTCCTTTACAGGCAGAAACCTCGAGCAGAACCAGAGTTATTGGTGCACAGCCATCTGCCTACTGTATATGTACCTTAAAGATAGAATGTAAATTATGACAGTATGAAGTGAATCAGCCTGATTTCTTCTGCTTCCTCCAGAGGACGAGGGGCTATGAAAAGCCCAGGTGTCGTATAGAGCAGACTATCTGGTACTATCTGCTTATGGATGAGAATGTGATCAGAGGGGGAGCGGGAGATTTGCAGTATTGTTGCTGGAGACTGGAGGTCCCCTCTCTATTGTACAAATTAACTCTTGCTGGGGTTTCAGAAGTTGAGGGTTTATGGTAAAAATGAGAGCGATTTTCTAGTGAGGGCTGACTGTGCATGGATTCTTTGTATACTTTATACTATTAAAAAGGATGAACCTAGATCATTTTTTAATTTTTTGTTAATGTCATCTGGACATTTGTTTCTACTATATTTCTGAGGCCTGCTCTGTTTCTCTTCTCATCATAATCGATTACAAGCCTGTCATTTTAACTTCTTTGTTAACATGCCTAGATTAAATTCTGCTTCCCAAGGATTTCATTACAATGTATTCATCCAAACTAAACAAAAGTCCTGCTTTCTGACTCTAGGTTACCATGCAATCTCATCCGAGCCAAATGAACAAATAAAAGCCTCTTACAGAGCACTGCGACTCAATTAGGCCTTTTAACCGAACCACAGCAAATAAATCACTTTGTTGATCAATGTCTTCAATAATTAAATGCTGGGCAATAGCTTTTCTGTTTTGCTGCTGTCAATACTGCTGAAATTTATTTCTCTCTGCCCGTACAGGAAGTCAATTTTTACAACCCTTCGATTTTCGACTGTGAAAGCAAATAATTTGAATGCAGCAGTGAGGGGGGAATTAAACAGCCTGCTGTGTAACTGCAGACGCTGATGTCTTTAAAGGGGCTTTCGTTTTTGTTTTTTTTCTCCTGCAGCATTAATCAATAGCTGAATTTAGATATACCCTGCAGTCCTAAACCCTGTGCACTACGCTCCAGGAATGTTGCTGCTAGACTCCGCACCAGGATATGAATATGATATAACCATCCAGCCGTGCTACTATCCACAGTGGTAATCTAACATGATGAAATACATCCTCAGAAAACATTTCAGAAAGTTTTCTGCGAGGCTCTGATTGTGTCTCATGCTGTAGTCTCCCTCTGGACAGGAGTGTATATCATTATTTTCTCCTAACCTCGGGCTATTTACTACACTTTACGCTGACGAAATAACTTACTTTCAATCGGCAACCCTTGCCCTTTTTGTAAGGTAATTTCCCTCGCTGAAAACGGAGCAACCAGGGGAGGAAGCAAAGGGACAAATTATCCTCAGTGTCTAGACGGGTACACGGGCAACAACAAAGGCTAACCTCTACAGAGAGCAGATCTGAAGCAAAGACAGGCACACAGTCAAATCTCCAGGCTGCAGCTCAAGGTTTACACAAAGTGTACGCAATATACTGTATCTGGCACCGTGCTAAAGCAAATAATCACAACAAACCGAAATAAATAATGAAGTTGTCAAGAAATGGAAGGAAGAGCACACGGGGAACATAAATCACACAAGTATCATAATGCAGCACCTCCTTCGACAAGATTCCCCGGGGAAAGGTCCGGGCAGACTGAGATCCTGGACTCTCTCACAGCTATGTAAATCATACCTGCCCTACTAGACCCTCTGCCAGACCCGAACAACCCCTCCAGACACTGCTCACAGCTCCCCTGCTCAACTGTTAATTCAACCCAGAAATGGCTGCAGCCACAGAGCCCATGGCTCCAAAACTAAGTCTCAGAGGAAGCTCTCTAACCCCAGCCACAAAGCTGTAGACCCCTAACCTCAGCTCCTACGCTGCAGCCCCCCAGCCTTTAGCTGAAGTCACAGTTGCAAGGCTGTCGGTTGGGTCTTAGGAGCATTTACGTTAAAGTCCAACATTAATCATGGGTCCAAGATCCAGCCTTCAGTCTCAGTTTTGGTCCCTTTTAAAAACTGAAAGCACAGTGTGATTAAGTGAGGCTGTCATAGTAACTCTGACTCACAAAAAGCACAAGACTTTTCTGTCATTCTGTTCACTTGTCTTTATCAATCTCACTCTTTCTGCCTCTATCCAGCTTGCTCAGGAAATCCAGTCAAAGCAGATATGGCTGCACCAGTGAGTCTGGTTCTGCTCGAGGTTTCTGCCTGTTAAAAGAAAGTTTTCCTTTGTTGCAAAGTGCTTCCCTGTTTTCAGATTAATGGTGGGTCTCTTTAAAGGGATATATCTAAGATCATCGCGTAGACCTGCTCTATGTGTAAAGGGTCATCTGGTGGCTTTTGTTGTTATTTGGTGCAGTATAAATACAAATGAATTGATTGATTGACAAGAATAAATAAACGTGTCGGATGGGAAAATGCTGGTTAGGAAGGCTGAGAAAGACAGGGAAAGAGAAGTTCAGCTTCAGAGGCCGTATTTGATCCTTCCAGACACTTCATTGGAAGCCCTGCAGGAGAAAAAAAAGCTGTTGATGGAATGCAGCCATTTGGTTGACCCTGTGGCCGTCTCAGGGAGGAAGGCCGGAGACAGGTAGATATATGGCCAGTTTGTTATTGTGAATTCCAGATCCTGTGATTATCTCAGACTCTCTTAACCTTCTGGGGTGTTTTAATCTGGGGATTCCTGAGACAGTTCACTTCAGAGTGGTTGACGTCGCTTCTTGGTTACCTTTCGCTGACCCCCCTCTTGACTACCCAAACACACACACAAACACACACACATACATATACTCCCACAAGCTGCAGGATTCCCAGTTTAGGGAAAAAGAAAGGGAGAAAAAAACAGTACCTTACAGATTCCAGGGCCAGGGTCAGGTTTCGTTTTAATGTCCGTTTGCATGTGGATGGGGGGGAAGAACTGGGGTTAGCATGGAAGGGTGTGGGGTGAGCGGGAGTTCCCCATGGCAGCCATCCACTCTGCATTCAAACCCTCCTGATGTCACAAGGCGCTACTTGCAAGCTTGATGACGAGATGCAGCCTTTTTTAAACTGGCACTGACTGTGCTCTCTGGGCGGCTGATGGAGAATTTAAAATACCGTTAGCTGCAAAAGATGTTGATAGACAAGGCAAACAGGAGAGCCCTGATAGCGGAGACTTCTAGACAAAAGGAATCAAGTTTCTGCACCTTGCTCCAAACGAGGGGCGGCTGATTGAAACCAGATAAGGTTCAAATGGAACTGTTAGGTCCAGTAATGAGATTCCCCGAGTGTATGTTTGGATTAGGTGATTACAGACCCTGCCTTCCTCCTCGCAGTCACTCTCACATGCACGCTGACACACATGCATGCCGGCGCACACACCAGCAGCGCAGTGCTGAGCATTAGGCTATCATACTGTAAGGGTAAGAGTTCATGAAAATGGTGAAATACAACTCAGCCTTCCTGTCTCTGTACTTTTATAGGGAGGTGTAGCAGAACAAAAGGAAAATGGGTTATGAAAATAGACACAGCTGGCAGAGCCTAAACAATGGGCCAGCTGGTTCTTTTTGAAAGTAATGATCCTCACCGCTCCTCGCGGACAGGTCTGCAGAGTTACTAATAAAAGAACAGTGACGATAAAAAGAGGAGAAAGCTTAAAAAACAGAACCGACATGTTAAACTGACACCTGCTCTTGGAGAAGCTAATGTATGGTTCGGGTTCAGGCTTGGGATAAAATCATATTTTTTGTCCATTCATTTAAAAAAAATCGACGACAATTGACACTGGCAATAATTATTTTTCACAGCCTGACTGTGGGCCGTAAAATCTTCCCATGTGCCTGTTCGCCCAACGCTCTGCAGCGCATATTGACATACGTTGAAAGTTTGTAAGCGTAAGTATTCAGAGAAGAAATACGCTGTGCATAATTAGGTGATGTTTCCATTTTTTAACTGCTGGGACAACACTGTCAGAGACTTGCAGCAGCTCACTTCAATAAGGGTGTGTGTGTGTGAGTGTGCATTGTTCTTTTGAAAAGTTTGTCACAGTGACAGCGTCACCGGGGTTTTTGACATCACCTGTCATGCTGAAGATCTCTGCTGCCTCTGTTGCTGTCACTCCTTATCAGCACTCATTTCTTAAGTTTATGCTTGCAAATATTCAAAAACCATATTACCATACCTTCCGCTGCCAGGGGGGCAGAAATGAAAGGAGGCAATAATCTCTCTCTTTCTTTATCTGCGAGCTATCCTTCAGCAAAGAATTCAGAGCTAGGAATTTGCAGCCGGCTTATATGAGTGAGAAGGATATTAATGTTTTGATAGTCATCTTTTTTTTTTCTGAAATGATCCGGCTTGTGTTCTCTATGGCAAACACTCTAAAGTTATTCTTTTAATACTCCTCTAAATTATTCTATTTCACCTCGGGTTAAATGGCAATGTCACAAAAGAGCGTATATAAAATTATTAAATACAGCACACAATAGTTTGGGGAGTGTGGGGGCGGCTTACATGCACATTTAATTGCATTACAAGACAAACACTTAGCACCATAATGCAGAATCACAGCAGTACAATTTCACAGTGCTTCCGCACAAAAACACGCCGCCTGGCATGCATTTTGGCATATCCATCACAATGCTCCTATCTGCAAGGTGCAGGGTAACCTGATTTAAGGGCAACTTATTGGATTTGTGGGAGGGACTGAGAGGGGTGGAAGGGAGAAAAGAAAAACAAAAGGGACGGATTAATCACGATGCAGCGGCGTGACAGTGCCTACAAAGGCGGCCATGAAACAGTTGCTTGACGAGAGAATGATTGCAGGATCTGCAAGTAACTGGCTGCCACCGGCGATGTTCTTCCTCCAACTCAACTTGTCAGGTGTAATCATTTTGTTAAGCTTAATGTTTTATGCAAATGCACTTGGGGAGAGTTTTGTCAGGGGGCTGGTTGTTGTTTTTTTGGTTCCTCTGTTGTGTGATGTATGTGTGGGTATGTATTGTGGTTAAATATGTGTGTGTGTGTGTGTTGGGGGGGTGGGTTAGTATTTGGCGGCGGCATATATGTGTGTGTGTGGTATTGTTTTTTAAGCACTCTGAAAATATTTGCATTCCTCTGAACCCTGCCTGTGTTGCCCTGATTATTTCCTGTATGCATCAGGGTTTTCTCTGGTGGAGATCACACGGCTCAAGTCACATCACACGCTGCCTGAAGAGGAGGGAGCTGCTGCTCAGTGGAGCCTGCCTTCTCCAGTCTGCACTCCTTCAATAGAGGGAGAGGATGAAAGAATCAATGAGGAGACGAGAGGAGGGGAGAGGAGAGGTCCGATATGTTGCTGACATTTCTTGGCTGCAGAACGCTGCTGATTTTCCACAACGTATTGACACAAAACTCAATGTATCGGCATGGTCTCATAATGATATATGAAGGCATGGGTCCCATTTGTATATTTTTGATTTTTTGGACTTTCAAGGTGACCAAGAAAACTTCAGCAAGCGTCTCATTTGTCCTTTAAATCGGAGTGTCAATAACAGTCGGTTTTCCAATTCTGTCATCACTGATGTAGTCCAAGATTTTTTTTTCCAGGGCTTTTTACGATGACAGTGATGACAAGAACACTACGTTATCCCAGTTTTTAAACACATAACAGGTCATAGATCTTCCTTAATGGCAAGAGAAAACCTGCTGTATTGGATACGTGCAGCATCATAGACTCAAATATCCCGCCACACTAACTCCTCGAATCAAAAAAATGTTTCCCCCATAAATATCCAAGGTAATCATCTCTAAAAGCCAGCAGAGGGAGAAGGAATGCATCGGCACGGACCAAACCTAACACGGCCCTCAGGTCCTCTTTATGAACTCGCGCCTTTTTGTACTTTTATTGAGCTATATCATTTTTTATGGTTCATCATCATCATCAGAGGATCTCATGTGAGAATCAAAGCCTAATGTCGGCGTCGAGGGAAGAAAGCAGTCATGCTGAATGCGGTCTTAGCCCCGGGTTTCATTTTCAATCGTCCCGTCCCCCCCACCCCCTCCCTCTTCTCGCACGTGCCTTAATTCGCTGCCAGATGCGATAAAACGGATGTAGCCCGTGGAAAGCAGGGTGGCTGTCTTATCTACAAGATGATATTCACTGCCTTGCCTGTTTTTTTTTATCACCTTTAAAACTCCCTCATACTTATACACAGACACCTGAATCATACAGAGCAAGGTTCAGTCTGCTCTATCAGTCAGTCAAAGACAGAGGAGGCAGAGAAATTCATCTCCACTTCACTTTGAATTAAATTTGACAAATTGCTCATTTTTAATTCCCACAAGAGTACATGCCCCTAAGCTCCTACTCTATAAGTTTAGGTGACATCTTTTTCATCACTGTCTCGCATTAAAATACTTTCGGAAAAGAAGACGAATGGTAATGATTTGTGACTTTGAAAAGTATTTTTAGGTCCAAATGGGGAAAAATGGTGGAAATGTTTGTTTGAGCTTATGTGACCTACAAAGAGGGAATTACAGTGCAGAGAGGAAGAAGGAGGAAGAAATCATAAAGGATGTCTTAGTTTAGGTTTAACCATTTTTATCCCTTTTTCTAGAGGCCAAATGTATGTTACTCTTATGGGTTTAAAGATGCCTCCTCACGATGCTTTTAAGAAAAACAGGAAAATAAAAATATATACAACTTCACTATTGGAGCAAAAGCTACTGTAAGTCTACTTAAGGATGGTATCAATGGACTGTATATAAATATGGACAGCATGTCTCCATCTCCTTCAATTGTAAAAACTGAAGCCAAGATACCCCTGCAACAGGCGCTGCCATATGGAGCTGGTCATTCAAAGCTGAAATATGCACAGAAGGGCTCTGCCTGGTGGAGTCACAAAATGTACGCATCACCTCTTCTGCTCACAATAAACTTACAAATAAGACGGCAAAGATCCTTCGAGTCAGAGCGACCACAGCAGAACAGATTCTTGTGCCGGAAAGGTGCAGACACTCACAGTTGGAAAGTTGAATGTCTTTCGTGTTAGTCTTGTCAGAGTTATTTTTCTCTGCAAATGTAGTAAAGCAAGCTTCAGGAGCCGCATTTGTCGATAGAGATAGGGTTAGGGTGTATTGTCAACTCTTGTTCACATCAAATAACAAATTAAAAACTACACTTTTCAAAAAGAACACTTGGACATGAATCAGCATAATACGAACCAACTCTAATCACAGAAAGCATTTTTGAGAAATATTTCTGTATGTGTATTTTTTTGGGCTGTAAGCGCGTTAATCGTGACGAGATTTAGGTCTGAATGGTTTTTTTTATGCATTAATCACTTGTTATTTTGTCCATTTCCTTTTGGACCTTTGAATAGCTCATTTCACTTAACTCCCAGACAGCTCAATGGATGAGTAATAAAAGTAATATGCACCTTGTGACATCAAACATATCAATTATTTTACTGTTCCCTTCAGCTACTTAATTTACTTTTTGATCTGTAACAAGTTCCTGTAATATACAGTAGCATATTGAGCTAAAAGACCCGTCTGCTTCTTTATATGTATTAATGGGGGAACACTTCAGGTTCGCCGTGCGGTATTTCATTGGAAACACGTTGTACATGTTAATGTATATTAGAAGGCATCACCCAGTTGAACAGATCACTTGAACTAGGCGAAAGAAATCAGGTGTCCAAAAACGTATCCCCAATTTCTTGCCTCTGAATGTGAAACAAGAGAGGGCCGAAGACATTACTAAAGCGAATATCTCTTTAAGGTTATGTGAGCATATGCATGTGGTCGAGTGTGTATTAAAAGTGCTCAAGCCTTGTTACAATGTCCCATCCCTTGTTCACATAAACCATTCTGTGGTCTTTTACTGGAGTACTGGAGCACCCGCTGTTCACTAACAATGTGACTTCACACTTCATAAATCATAAATATGATACTTTACACCTAAAGGCTCGTATTTTATTTTGTGTAATATTTTAAATTGTGTTTATTTCATATTCTTAAATCAGGACGCGTTATT
This sequence comes from Tautogolabrus adspersus, assembly GCA_020745685.1. Lineage (NCBI taxonomy): Eukaryota > Metazoa > Chordata > Actinopteri > Labriformes > Labridae > Tautogolabrus > Tautogolabrus adspersus. The sequence goes on from CM036552.1 coordinate 19,304,317, forward strand.
CATTTCTGTGTTGCTTCTTACTTTCAACATTTTGTTTTGATTTCGTCTTTTTTTTTGTTCATTGTTTAATGAACTACAGGCTGTACTAACAATCACAAGACAGAAAAAAACTTTAACCTGCATTACTGTCGACTCTAAATAAATGAGAGAAACCGAGAATTATGCATCCAGGACTTTTTGTTGCTTTTTTTCTGTTGAACCGGACTTGCACCAAACTGTGACCCAACAAATGAAGGTACGATTAGAACCGTGACCTGCGTTACACCCCTACTTGATACTATACAAGATGTGTTTGTTTTACTTCACCTTATACCCTTTTTGTTTTTAAAGATTCATTTTGGGGCCTTTTAGCCTTCATTTGATTGGACAGTGGATAGAGTGGGAAATGGGAGAAAGTGGGGAATGACATACGTAGGCCGGACTTGAACCAGGGCTGTCTGCTTGAAGAAATATAGCCTCCTAAATAGGGTACAATCTAACCGCTAGGCCATCTGTGCCCCTACCTTGTACCCTTATTGAACAGAGACTACTTACAAATGAAATAGTTACAGAAAATAATCTTGTTTTTGTTATAGTTTTGTTGGTCTTGATTTTATTTTCTATTTTTTATGTTTAAAATGAATAGATAAATGAATGAATAAATAATCACAAAAACAAATCATGGATAAAATATATACATAAGCACACTGTGAATCTATTAAAAAGCACAACTTCATGTTATTCTAAGAAATACGTAGAAAGACGTAGGATAAACAGCTTCAGGCATTTTTTTTTTTACACACACACATGCACTCAGGAAAACTCAGAATCACCACACGCACAGACAAACACAGCCGGCACACGCACAGATGCGCACAAACATCCCCTCTGTCCTTGCTCTGCCACGCTGCTGTGTACTGAGGTTAAAACTCATTCTGTCTGCTAGGTGCTTCTGATGTCCCTCCACCCATAAGTAAGCAATGAATAAACTGTAGCTTCCAATAAACACAACATTGTCTGTGAAGTGGATTTGAAATATGGTAATGAGAGTGTGTGTGTGTGTGTGCTGCTAACACATTGAGCTTCAGCTGGACCACCAAGCCAGGCCAGGGAGGACAAGCAATGTTGCAAATGACCACAAAGGACTTCAACAGCTCTGCACGAGCAACAATAAAATGGCATCCATGGGTGCAATTACAGAATTACTCGAGTGGCGTAGTGGCTCTTTCTCATTAGAATATTACCTCTGGCTCCCAACAGCAAGTTGAACCCCATTAAGATGACCTTCACTGGTACAGCGCTCATTAAAGAACACTGAAATGCTCTTTTTCATCTGTGGCCGTAATGAGGGGGACCAGTGTTCATATCAATATGGAATTTTATCAAGAAAGGCCCCAGCTGCAATTATAGAGACCTTTTTCTGAAAAGTTCACTTCTATTATGCCCCTACACCACTGGTAATGATATTGTGGCCATACTTGCTCCCCCAAGTAAGTTAATATCAAATATGAAACCAGATATCAGTGGCCCCAGAGACTGTGTGTGCATGCTGTGTGTGTGTACATGTGTCTGCATGTAAGTGCTACCACAGTGTAAGCAGCCGCGTCCTTCATTGCATTGTGTCTTTAATCTTTTGATATTACAAGCCATTCATCATTTCTGCCTGACACCTTCATAAAATAAAACATACAGTAATTAATTTTGTGAGACGTACAGAGAGAGAGAGAGAGAGAGAGAGAGAGAGAGAGAGAGAAGGATCAGGAAAGAGGAGATGAGGAGAAGAGGACTATGGGAAGTAGGTTGGGGAGTCCTAAATTAAGATTAAACTTAACGATATTTCATGTGTCAAAGCTTGTGGAAAAGTGCTTTATTCTGAAATTCCAGATGTGTCAGAGGGAAAGCAATGAAGCTAATGGGGTTTAACATGAATATGATCGACTGATTGCAAGCCTGATTCATGGAATACATCAGATTTTTCATTCATCGATATGAATGCTTGAGATAATAGTAGGAAAGCCAGATTCAGCTGATGCAGTGAATCTCAGTTCATAAAAACAGACATAAATTTAGTCTACATAAGTAGCCATGTACATCATTGTTGGCTTTTTTTGCAACTTTTTAGTAAACAGCATGTTATCAATCTAACACAGGCCCGTTCAACTGCTTTTTAAAATGCCGGATTTGTAAAAAAAAAAAACATTTTAGAGTTTGAAACCTTTTTTGGAGAATTTTCTGACACTTCTGTTAAAAACTTATGAGAGTTTTTGGATGCTTCAGTCAGTTTTTGGAAACTGCTGTCTGAATTTTTTGAGCAAACGTTTGAGGAAACTGTGCCAATTTTGATAGGAAAGGAGAAGGAAAGTTACTTATTACAGATAAACGTCACAGACTCTATTTGTTATGTGATGTATTAGTTTATGAACTGGATCATAAATAAACTGTTTGGAAGCGATGAGCTAAGATAAAGTCGATTTATTTGTTTTGTTTGTACTGGCTTGTATTGGGGGGGAAGGGGGCTGTGTTGATAGTAGATGTGTCTTACCTCTTGGAGTGTCATTATTTGGGGGATGGTTCATGTTAACGGGGCTGTTGTGATGTTAGCTATATGACATGCTGGAACATTTGATTGACTCTCAGCTAATGTGTCAGAATGATTCCACGTGGGATGGCTCGTGTAAATGACACGAAAATAAAATATTAATTCATATAGGATAGATACCTTTCTTACACAATGAAGACCTTCCTATAACCACCAATGTGCTAATGAGTGAACCGATGTTTGCTCCTATTAAATAGAAATTTAAATCATTTTTTTAAACTTTTAGATTCAGATTTTTTTCAATAAATGTTTCAGTGAGGTTGTTTAAGGGGCACATTTCGCCCACGAGCTGCAAATTGAATAATTCTGATGTTAAGTAAAGCACATTATGACACACGAGGCCATATTATCAGCGTGGTAATAATGTCCCCGAAGCACAACTGTCCTGCAGCATATTATCCACTACATAAACAAGACATTTAAGTGTGTTTTCACCTCTACTAATGGACTAGAAAAAGGAAAAATTACAGTGAGGACTGCAAACTGTATGTACAACACACCGCACGAGATCATTACTCCATTGTAAACCAGCTTCCTCCTGTCAGTCGTGGACTACACACGAGCCTCCTCTGAACCCTCTAACGCTGCTGCAGCAGACAGCCGAGATGGATGCTTACACTGTGGAAAGTATGAAATTAAAAGGAGAAGTCGGATAAATTGACAGCAGGCACCTCAGGATAGAGAAGCAGGAGAAGGAATGATCAACCTGACTGGAGGGTGGAGCGCCGGGGCCGCTGAGGAGCGGCTGATGGATGTAGAGCAGGGTAAGATGTGTGGCTGTAAAAATGTGTGATATGCTGTGTGTTTTCTGTTGGGATTTCCATGTTTACTGTGTGTGCACGTTTTTTTTTTTTTTATCGCTGGGTATAATTTAAAAAACAATAAATCTGACTTGCCTTCATGGATTGCCTCTAAAAATCTTTTTTGTTTTATAGAAAATAAACGTACAAAGGATTTTTGTAATGATTCTACATATTTATCGAGAATAACTTAAAAGCATTTGACATGCAGGATAACTTTTTGATAAAGTTGTTCAAGTAACGATCCTTTCAGCCAAAACGAATAAACATTTTTAGAGCAACTGGGATTTCTAAAATGTTACAAATGTTCTCATTAAAATACCTTAAAGCGGGGCACTCGATGGCCTAGCGGTTATGACGAGCGTCCCATGTATGGAGGCTGCTGTCTTCGTCGCAGCAGCCATGGGTGTCGGATCAGGCCTCGGCCCTTTGCTGCATGTCATCCCCCTCTCTCTCATCCCAACATTTCCTGTCTCTCTTCAGCTGTCCTGTCTAAAAAAGGCAAAAGGCCTAAAAATGTAACTTAAAAAAACAAACTAACCTTAAAGCCATGCAGGCCAGCAAAAGGTTTGAAAGCACATCAGCTGAGGAAAAAAAATGACATTACTCCTCGCTGAGATTTGACTGACATGCTGCCCTATGCTTCTGGTTGCCAAAAGGAGTTGAAGGTTTTCTGTGTGGCTGTAGAAGCCTGCTGCTTTATGCTATATCCAAAAATAAGTCTTACAATTTGTCACAGCACAGCCAAACCTTCACTCAGATATTACGATATGGAAAAAAAAGAATGCCTTTGTTTAAATGTCTGCCATCAGAGAATGTCAGAGGATTGATCATATCAGCAGAAAAAATACTGTTGGGAAACTTAGTTGAATATTGCAGTCCATAGTGTATTCTCTACCATTCCAACATATCTGAGGGCCTCAGTTCACGAATGTGTTATTTGCCTGAACATATTTAGCCTAAAGTCTGGGCACTGTGTGTTAAAGGTGCAACAGTGAAGACATTACTGTAACTAGTTTCCTAAGAACCTCACGTCTCAGCAGCAAATGGTGAGGAAGTAGCGGCCTTTATGTCTCCCTCTTGCCGTCCCTTCCTCTTTTAACAGTGGTAACCCCCTCAATAAGCCCCCCTCCTCAGCATACTGCCCGGCTGCTCACCCCATCACAGGTGTTTCCCATTGCCAGTCAGTCCCTCTCGCACCAACACCAACATTGTTTTAAGGCAGAGGACTCTGGGCTCCTTCCACAGGCTCCTGACAAGCCATCGGGGCCCATGTTTATCTGCACGCATAAAACTGCACGCATCACCGTGTCTACTCGCCCTGCCTCTGGGGACGACACATGGTTTCGACATTAGTTCATCCCTCTGAATGGACTCAAAGAGAATATGCAAGGCCTTAAGCCGTCACAGGGGAGAGCTGAGAAACAGGCAAAATAATAATAATAATCTAAGCGAGCATTATCCACTTTATACAGAAGTGTCTTCACAAAAACTCCATAAAACAAGTGCAGTTTGATTAGGCTGTACCTGAGCGGCATGCATGTAGCCATCTTGATAATTTAATTTGAGTGTGCCCCGAGGTGGAGCAATCTTTATTTCATCAGCTCAAAGCAGTTTATTTCATTAAAACGTCGACTTGTCCATCAGTAAGGACCTGTTCCTTTTGAGATAAGCTGCTGGAGTTCATCATAATTGCAAATGTTTGCCCATAATGTAAAGACCTTGTGGGGTCTGGTATTCTTTGAGATGAAAAAAGGTTGTCATGCATACAAATCTGAACAAGTGACAGTAATTCCCGCCAACATTTTTCGATTAGTGGTAATTCGCAGAGAAGTGTCAGAGTTGGCCGGTCCTGCAGGGCATTACAATTTGTTTTTAATTTCTGCTTTTAAAAGTATTCCATGCATATCATTTAATCCAAGAATAAAAAGTTTTTGACTTAATTTTTTTGTGACAAAACAAATCAACCAATTTTATCTGACTTGTGTCAGTTAGGTATGAAAAAAGTCCTCTTCTACCATCGCTTTTCATTTAAGTCTTCTACCTCTTTTGTCTCATTCACACTAACAGTATGTGCATTAATGTACACGAGGGATCACACACACACATTCACACACATCTACACCCCACTCCCACGCACATCTTATGGCATAGCGACTGAAAGGGGCACAGACTGACAGAGATTGCCGGGTAATTCAAGCCAACATGATTGACTTTATGATCACTCAAGTCCCAACTAGTCTTTATGCTTTCAAGAAATGCCAAAAGTTTCCAACACAAAAGTGGCAGGGAATCAAGTATGAAGGGAACAAGAGGTAAAAAAAAAAAAAAAAATCCTTCCAACCTCCCTCCTTCACTTCCTTTCTCCCTCCCTCACTCTTTCCCCCTCGGCACTTTTAATGGCATAAAATTATGGCCCTGTGAGAACGACAACAACTGTCTAGGTTTAAAACATAATACATTGACAGGACTGACATGGCCATTTTCTCCTCCTCAATTAGCTTTGAAACGCAGCCACCTCCTTTTGCTCTTAAAGAACCGATCGCGGCGGCAGACCGGAGTCGTCAGACGTCACTTCCTCTGTGATTACCTGCTGGCACGCTGACTGCTGGCTGCTTTCAGACTGACGTGCAGAAACATAATTAAGAAGTCTGAAAGTGTTTCAAGAGAGGTCTATGCTTATTATTACATTATGCACGCTAATCACTAGGTGAATGATTATTTGGTCTTAGATGCGGTTTCAAAGTAAAATCGTAAATAAGTTAGTATGACTGAATGTGTCCAGCGGGACAGTAAGAATCTGTGGTCACCAACTTTAGAGTACTGGATTCTTCTGTGGGCGGCTGTGGATCAGTGGTAGAGTCGGTCGTTTCTCAACCGGAGGGTTGGGGGTTCGATCCCCAGCTCCTGCAGCCACCTGTCCTTGAGCAAGACACATAACCCCAAGTTGCTCCTGCTGCTTCTTCGGCAGAGTATGGGAAAAGCTTATACTGATGGCAAATTTCCATACTGTAGCAACCTCTGCCATCATTGTGTGAATTACTGACAAACCCAACACAACTCTGGATAAAATATTGGTGTGTATTGAGTATTTTGTATTTAATATATTATTTTTGCTTAACATCATATTTGTGTATTTCTTTTGGATCTTATTTTATTTATTTATTTTTACATATTTTCATGTTTAATCTTCTCTGTGATTGTTAATGGTTTGTTTCAATGATTTTTAAATGTTCTATTTTCATTTTTTCTTCTTCCCTTTGTCGTGATACTTGTGATGTCGTGTGAAGTGCTTTGAATTTCCATTGCCTCCTTGCTGAAATGTGCTCTATAAATAGCTCACATGCTCTGGACACTGTGTCTCATGGAGCCCTGAGGTTCATCACTAAATCCCTCACTCTTCACTGTTTGTTGTATGCACGTGTTGGATGGACTTCTTTGACCATAGCAGAGTACAAGGACTTACAATCTTCGATCCCAGGACCTTTTTCTTATTGTCTGTTCCAAAAGTCAGAACTGAACTGGGGAAGTTTGCTGCTCCCTTTACTCGGAAAGAACTAAAAAAGAGCTGAAACTTAATGAGCTGCTCTCATTGGATGATTTTAAGAGGATGTTAAATGACTTAGAAGCAGAAACATCTGATTTAGATGCTGTTTCCTGTCTTGGCAGGACACTGTTAAAAAAGAGATTTTTAATCCCAACGTGATTCTTTCTTGGTTAAATAAAGTTTAAAATATTATAATATTGTAATACTGTAATAATACGGCAACAATTAAGTAACATATGTATGATGTTTACCTTTAAAGAGGATGTTAAATGACCTTTTGGCGTACAGATGAACTGACTAAGACAATAAAAACAAAGAGGATGCTCTAAATACATTTTTAAAAACCAAAAACTTATCCTCAACTTTTCCTTTAGACTGAAAGTTCCTGACAGAACCTGCTAACTTTAGTTTTATGCGGGGGAAGAAAATCCTAAACTTCTTCTCACTTTGCTTTCAAGTACCTGATACATTTGAAGCCAAAGCAGAACCACTGTTTATTGCCACTTTAACCATAAAGAAACACCGGCTTCTACTATTACAAGTCCATCAAAGTGCCATCAGCACTCACAATGACCCTGTAAATATTTTGTAAAACCTCCCTCCATCCCAGCTTGATCCCAGGCCCAGTCCAAACCTTGTCTCAGTCCTTTCCTGGTGACAATCCAGAGCATGAAATCCATTCCCTGCAGCGTGGGGGCCTCGGCTTCTGAAACTGTAGATCTCTCTGTTATCTAAACATGTCGACTACATTCTGTGCTGTTTGCTTCTGCAGCCTAGAGAGAGAGAGAGAGAGAGAGAGAGAGAGAGAGAGAGAGAGAGATACGGAGAGATGTTTAATTCAAATAAACAGGAAGAGGATTATCACTCATAAACTGCAGAAGATCGTCAGGGTTGGGTTTGCTGAGAACTTAAATAAGCAAGAGCTCAACAAACAGAAGCCAAGGACTCCCCTGATAAGGGTGAGGTGTGGGACAAAACATCAGTATGGCGATATGTTGTCACCCTGACTCATGTGATACACGATACTCTAAACACTTTTTCCTGCTGATTTGAATCACCACGTCACTACTTCCTGGTTCCTTACAGTGGTGCTCATGACATGAATTGGGGTAAAAAAAAGAAGAAGTTGACAGCTGAATAAAAGAAGAAGAAGAAGACAGAGGGATAATGGTTGACAGCTATGAAAAGAAGTTAAGAGATGAAGCATGATAAGAGATAAAACTGATGCGAAATTGCAGTGAAAACATTTATTTGTCCTGCCCTTTACCTTTTAGCGGCATTTTAACAAGACATTCATTATGTGAAAATCTTAATATATCCCTTATTGTATTATTGCTGCATCTTGATGTTATAATGGGCCGTCCAGTGTTGTGCCGTACTGTACTGTATGGTACTGAATCGTAAGTTACCCTGCGATTCCCACCCTTATTATAATAGTTACAGTTTCTTCTCTTGCTATGTTGTCCTATACTGTAGAAGAGCCAAGGCCTTTGTTTAGCGTACGTCCTGTGGTGGCTTCTGATTGGTCTAAATGACCTGTGACACCTCATTAGCTTCTTGCGTTGGCCTCTCTCTCCATCATATTATTAATGGCGACATTAAGAGCAGACGCCATATTAAGCACCTCACCCCTAATGGTGTTGGTTTTGATTAACATCTACAACACTAAAATGACAGTGAGGTTAATGAGAACTTTTTTACAAGAGCCTTATTACACACACGTACATACACAAGCTGTACGTATGCACACAAACATACACTAACATCTTCACTATCTTTGCTGATATCATGCTGCCAGGGATTTGGGTAGTTATCATAGTGAGCATGAAAAATAGGACTGATAGGTCCAGGAAGTCTCCACTGACTTGTCTGTACGGAGGCTCATTAGGGACATTGATGGATGGGCTATTGCCACCAGCGGGCTCTCCTAGAAAAGCTCTGGGTGTTATTAGTGTTTGTGTGTTTATAAACTGACACTTAATTACAGGTGCAGAATCATACCACATACATTAATGAGATACGGACCAGTGGGTATAATGCGGTCTGGATATTTAAGGGAAAGAAGGACTGGAATTAAAGCACTGTAGCCTTGACATGGTCAAACATGACTTAACAGTCAAACGACATCAGGAGGGACGTAAAGATAAAGTGTTTGGAGATCAATTTAACCTTCCTTGATTTTTAAAGCTCCTGTGAGGAGTTTTTACCTGGTTATGAAACGGATTGAAATTCATACAAAGGCCTCTATATGAGTTACAGATCCATTCAGACCACCAGCAACAACATTGCTTATTTCTTCAAAATAGTTTGTAATGCCTGTAATCACTGCCGCAGGGTAGGTGTCATGCAGAAACATCCTTTGTTTACATTTTCCACGGCAAAGATTCACATTGAGTGATGTGTTTATTTGTAACAAGACCGCAGGATGAGAAAACACTACTTACACACGCAGAGGACGAAATCAGCAAAGAGATAAGAGATACTGCTTTGTCAACAGGGGGGCGCCAAAAACAGCGCAATCCCTCACAGGAGCTTTAAGTGAAAGACATTCTGAGTTAACCAGAATAAGACACCTTTTAATTTCAGAAGTTTAAAGAAATGTAAACAATTTGAAAGTTTAAATATTTTAAACTGGCATGAGAGATATTTGTCTCCCATCAGTTTTGAAGTGACCGTTGGGAAAAGCAAGTAAAATGTATTGGCAAAATAGATCTTCTTATGATACACTAAAGTATCAGACAGCATCTTAAAGCTTCTTCAAAATAAAACATCTTTCACTTTATAAACAACATAATACATGGCATTTCTACTTTCATATACAGTAACTTTTAAATAAAGTTTAACTTCTTACATCTGAATTACATTTTTTAAAGCAAGAAACAGTTGACCTTTATTTTGAAAGCGAGCTCCAGGTCATAAAGAACTCACATCCTTTTGTTGTCACACACACTCTGCTGTAGTTGTGTATCGGATTTACAGCTGATAGTTTACTTTTATACCAGAGGAGGTCATACGATATGATGTTTCTGTTTCCCAAAATGGCTTCAGCCGATGGCCCAGGGCGTATAAAACACACTCCTGACAGTGATACATTTCACGTGATGACACTACTCTGAAACAATCTCGATATTACCTTTCCCTGTCATAAAGAAAACCTGACCACAGTTCTGTTCATGTGTTTGTGTGTATGTGTTTGTTTGTGCGCTGTTGATTTGTCTATCCAGCATGTGTGTAAAGGGGGACAAAGATTCCCTTTTCTCCAAGGTAGACGAAGTAAGTGGATGGGTTCACTCTGGGGAGAGAGCAGCGGGAGCGGTTGTAAAAATGCGCGACTCCATGGAAACTGAAGGAGATGTGGCTCGGCTGAGAAAAGACACAAAGCGAGAGAAAGGGTGGAAGACAGGAAGGAGTGAGGCTGAGAAAGAGAGGAGGGAAAAAGGAAGCAAGCAGACAGACAGAAAGGGATGGCAGCAGACAAGGGGGAAGTCTGGCAGGTGCTTCATCATCTGCTAAGGCATTGTCGGGCCGCCCGTAAACAGTCATTGGGCCTCTCCGGGGAGCAACCTTCTACATAACTAGCACAGGTATAAATCTGCCTCTTAGCCACTAAATTAGACACATTCTTGAGAGAGCCTCACTCTGCAAGTGCTGCACAAACCTGAGGGGAAGAAAAGGGATTCAGAAAATTAAGCAAATCCACCGAGAGCTCTAAAGGAGGTGCAGGAATAAGGTATAGCCTCTGTGAATTTAACCAGATGGCCACTTTGATCCATCTGAACAATTCTGAATGTTTTCTCACAAAAAAAGCAGTTATGAATAGTTTCTTTACACTGAGCAAGAAATAATTTTCCCACCATCTCACAGAGCTGTCATTGCATCATGTGAATGTGTCTGCTGTGGCTCAAAGTCCAAGGTCTGCGCTCTGTCACCTCGTCACAATGTTTATCCTGCATTACGACTTTGAAAACAGCGACACACCCCAGACTTTTTTTTTTCCTTTCTGTGAATTTTTCTAACCCATGAAGTGGTGACATCGTGCGACAACATGACACCTGGATATTGTTTTAACACTTGCCGTGGCTGGTGAAAGGAGAAGAGGTTGGAGGGAAAATACACCAAGGAGTGATCAAATGGTCTGACCACATAAAAGTTTTCACTGCGTGTGTCGTCTATGTGTAGGCCAAGTACGCACTGCATGATTTAGGCCTGTGTGAGTGCATTACGTTAGAAAATAGCAAGACAATATGCAGAATTTTTCATGAAAGTTAATTAAAAAAAATTCTTTTGAAGGATTATTTTTGGGGCTTTTATGCCTTTAGAGATAGGACGGTGGATAGCGTCAGAAATTGGGGACAGAGAGAGAGAGTGGGGAATGACATGCAGAAAAAGAGCCGCAGGTCGGACTCAAACCGGGGCTGCCCGCTTAGAGGTCTAAACTATACATGGGGCGCGTGGACAAACCACCAAGACTGTCACCTCTGTAAATAGAATTTCTACATAAAAGAAAAAATTCAACACACACTATTACACAATATGTTACTAAATGAAAATAAAAAAATAAAAAAATACAGGAGTAATTTCAAGAAGAAGGAAAGAATTTCCTATATGGTGAAAGGTTATCAAAATTTCGATACTATTCAATCCCACAAGTTTTAAAAATGATACCATCTCATATTTTCAATGCTGGATATTATTTAAAAGCAACAAAGCTTTAAAAAAAACGACAGATCTCCATTCAAATGTTTAACCCAAAATCAGAGACAGCAGCTGTAGTCCTTTCACATCCTCAAATACTGCAGTTGCTCCAAGTCATTTGTGTATTCATTATTAATGCTGTACCATTAAGAAGCCACTGAAGAAGGGCTTTGCCTAACACGCCTGTGCGGCAATAAAGGAGGATATTTTAAGATATTGGTGTGCTGTCCTGAAATATTGTTGGTACACAAGTTACATATACAGTATGTCTCTTAGAAATGTTCTGTACTGATACTGTATGTTACAAATGTATTTGTGCAGTTTAGACAGTGTAAAGGAGTTAATCCGCCTGATGATGAAAAACAAGAAATTAACCAGTGTTGCCTAGGACTTCTATTTTTGTTGCTGTGGTATCAAAACAGGTATCAGTATCATTTGATTTTCATTAGTAAGGTGTGGAAGTTCAAAATCCCGGTATCACGACAACCCTTCTCTGGTGTTTATTTACATATCATATCTGCTCTGCTGAATGCTATCTTCAACTTTCCTGAAGTTCGAGGTGAGATTTGTGAAAGAAAAGCCCTGCAAACACGACACTGAGAAGTTTGGCTATGTGTTGTAACACGATGCTAATCTCCCAAACACTCCGTCTCTATTTGCTCAAACATCGCCTCACACACAACCTGTTTGCAAAAAAAAATGGCACTTTAATCTCCAGTGTTTTTCAAAAAGATATACAGAGGGTGAAAGGTGGGGAAAAGATTAGATAACTGTAGTGTTTCTTTGTTTGTTAAAAAGGGAACATTTCTTAAAAAATTAAAAAAAGTTGCATCGAAAAAACAGAAAGTGGGCAATCCCAAAATAATATAGACAACCACCTGTATGTTTAAGTCAGGGAAAACACTATAACGGGAATCAAACTGACTTTCCAGTACAATCAGCATAAAAAGTAGAAGAAACATATCATGACTATTTCAAATCTTTAAGTCTACCATCAATGGAGCTTGCACATAGGAAACAATGGACTGTATTAATCCATCCTTGCAGTCCCAGACAGGGCAGTTTAACACAGATATTTTACTAGTTCCTCTCTGTGAGAGTTTCTCCTGAAGAAAAGATCCCCGCAGGACTTTTTAACATTCTAATAAAAAAGATTTTACAGAGTGCAGTGAGTGTGAATTTCTTAGGATGATGCCATGGGAGAAAAAAAAAAAAGAAAAAGAGGTGAGCAACAAGATTGTTAGAGATGGACAGGAATAATAAAGGCAAGATGGGGAACATGATTTAGTCATAAATCAAGAAGAAGACACCATAACTGTACGATAAGCCAGCTTGACGTTGGTTGAGTCTTGGCTGAGTGACGACAAAATGATGCTTCAAATCAGATCAATGCACCCAGAAAACTTTTAAAGTAACTGTGGTGATGAGAAAGGTTAAAAAAGAAATCTAAAGGATGGGGAGCTAACATTTTGAATTCATATTTTCTCTTAATCTGTTATGAATAATAACATATATTCTTGGACTGTTCATAGATACAATAACTCAACAGGGCCATAATGAACCTTTGATACAATAAGCCATGTGCTGACAGATATAATCCACTGGCCACCTTCTTAATGAATAATTGATGCACATCTTAACAGGCTAATGAATGAATGTGGTTTGGGTTTGAGTGATAGCCCTCTGGTTGGAGAGCGATCCCAGGAGGGACGGGGCACAGGAGACGGAGGTGCCATCCTCTATAACCTGTGTAATTGGTCATTTGACATGAGTGACTTGACTGTGTGTGTGTCCGTGCAACCGCCAATGGAAACTGACCCTTTTGCCCTGTTGTTTTTAATCACTGTTCCGGGTTATCACACCAATTAGAGCTGCAATAGCAGTGATCAGGAAGGGAATACACAAAAAGTATAAAAATGCATACTAGTAGGGGCAGAGGATCAGCTCAGTGATAAAAAAGAGTAAGAGAGAGTACTCTTTGCCCTTGCTTAAAATAGTCTTTAAAGGATAGATAATGGAGATATAAATAGAGAACACGAACAAAAGGAAACAAGGTATTGTGCACACAGCTTAAAAAGTAAAATAAAAGTTTAAAGAGGTGCTCCAAAGCTGTTCTCTGTGTGCGTTTGTGTCGGCTTGTTCAAACAATCATACTTACATATTAGCACCATTATGCGCACGCCCTATTTCCACAGGTCTGATAACATTCTTGCTGCAGTTTCGGTGTGGCACTCGGACTTAACAATACCTTATTGACACGAGCTCTGGCCTCACAATAGGCACAAAACATCAGGGTTCCTGTTTTTGTTGACACTGTGTGAGCCCTCCATTGAAGCCAAAACCACTGTGGACACAGCAATGCATAATTGGAGCTCTCTGTCATACAATACGACAAATCAGGCCTTTAAATGTTTGAGCATGATAAGAGAGAGAGGAGGGCACACAGAGGGGGAGTTGGGGGGTAAAGGGGTTAGGCGAGGGGGGGGGGGGGGGGGGGAGTCAGGTGAATGGAAGAGTGAGAAGTTGATGGAAAAGGAGAGTAAGGAGTGACTTTGGAGGCGAGCGCCACTAGGGGACAGTAGTAAGTCATGGACAGCAGCCTGAGCAGTGCGCGTGTATCTGTGTATATATAGTGTGTGTGTGTGTGTGTGTGTTTGTGTATGCAATTGAGTGTGTGTGCGGCAAAAGAGTGAACAAAAGACTTTCTTTGTTGCACTCACAGATAATAAAAGAATTCAGAAATAGCTACTTGACTGCTTTAGAAAGGATCTTGACAATGCGATGGCCCATAATGCACAGGAACAGCTCCCCATTTACATAATCATGTGTAATGTAAACCACGACGAAGCTGCACAACCAACAAACAAACCAACAGGAGGGAGAGAGGGAGCATCTATTCCCCCTATGGACTTTATGTACTTATATCCTTAAAGTGCATTCTGCTTCATGTGCTCACGACAACAGGACGTTTGCAAATTTCATAAGCTTCTGTGCTGATGATTCAAAAGAAAATAAGCTTCTCTGGTTTACACCAAAATTTACTTCAAGCTAAGAAATTCAAAGCAGCGTTTTTTTAACTACTTAAAATGATTCACAGCTTTAATTATTTGCATTTGCCTCAGGTTAGGAGCACACAATTTCATGCTGGTTCCAGAGTGAAACTAGCAGAAATTATGTCCGTTATAAAAAAAAAAAGGCACGTGTGTTAATGAGACACAAAAATACAGAGAGCTTTCCTCTGACCACAGATCAAGATGAACAGGCAGAAGATTTCACGCTCTTACTTCAGGCATTACTACTTCTATATGATCTCTTTGTGCTGGTTGTTAAAATGGGTCATTTGTTTGATAACTGGTTCAACCAGAGAAGTTAACACCTCCACGTACCTCTGACGTTAGACAGAGGAGTCAGGAGTTTCTTTTTTCTTTTTTGCTATGGTAACTGAGGACGTATATTCAAAACATGCAGCCTCCTCCTCCTCCTCCTCCTCCTCCTCCGTCTCCTCCTACAGCAATTAAAAACAGAACAATAACAATATTCAGCAATGACAGCAGCGTCTGTACAGTAGTTATGCCCTTCGTTAGTTTCACAGTGTTCCTCATGAATTAGTTAAGTCTGTTAATTGCACGTTTATTACACTCCAGGCCACAGAGAGATACACTAAATGGCTCCGGAATAAAATAACACTTGAACACGTATATAGGAATCATGAAAAATAAATTACGCTTTAAGATTACAGCTTAACCTTGTGTTCAAATTTGATTTACTTGCTTTTTTTTTTTTCTTTCGGAGGCAAATGTAAAATTCTTTAAGCAATCATTTAATTTGGAGAAAAATGTCTAAATGTATATAAAAAACTTTTTTATCGTATGTTTATAATATCTTTATAAATATGTATGCCAATTTAGCAGAACCGAGTGAAAAAGCAAACATCATTAAATTGTGAATATTTTCAACTTTATATAAATAAAAAATTACAGATGTAATTATGCCAATATTTACATTTGTCTCAAGTCCTTTCAAAACAACATGGAAATGATCGTATTTATTCAGAGTAAAGTCAAAAATAAGGCAAATATCCAAATCCTCAAGCAGCATAATCTCTTTGTGTTTACACTTTCTCATCGCCTTTTCTGATCTCTGGCGTGTTTCATTATGGAGTGACGTTTGAGTGACACTTTGCCGCCTGTCACAGCCATGTGCCGAGGTTCCCTCTCATTTTCAGCACCAACAATAATAATGACTATTCCAGCTCTCTAGCCCCACTATTTGTGTTATTGTTGTGGGGTGTCACACACACGGGGCCCTGACGTTTGCTGTGCTATCAGCAGGAGTGTACAAATACAAACACATTTGCCTGAGTTATTGACCTTTATCTCCCCACTTTCTTGACAGCCTTCTCCAGTTATTGACAATACAAACACATGGGACGACGCATAACCTTTCATTTACAGAGCACTTCCTCTCTCTCTCTCTCCCTTGCACGTTCTTTCCCTCAGTCTGTGTCTCTCTGCTCGTGCAATTTGTTTAAATAAAAACCGGGGCAGACAATGGTGCCGCTCATTTCTGCCATTTTTCTTTCTCTCCGAATTTCAGAGGATAATATCATTAGACCAATACAATGGCTGCTATTCAGCCTCAGATACACAGATATTTCAAGTATTCAATATAGTTTTGACATGCTGACATTAGGGGAGAGTGTTGTTTCGATATTTGTTTGCTTACAATTCAGTCATAAATCTCGGATTCCTTAGGCAAGATGTTTGTCTTTATGATGTTCAAATTACCTCAGAAATATAAACATGACATCAAAAAACATTAAAAACAAAATTCACAAATAAAATCATTTTGAAAAGATAAAATAGTTATGTATGAAAACTAGATGTTTACAGTGTATATATGTAGTATTACTTTTCTATTTAAACACACACATAGAGAGTAGGTTTATATATGCAGAATAAGAAACAACATAATTATTCTGAAAATGGGACTGAATCCATAAAGCCGTAATAAACAGAATAATTTACAGCATCTCAATACAGCGTTGAATAACAATGGTCATAAAAAGCACTAGTATCCCACTAATGATTCTCCTCCAGGATTTATTGTGTTTTTCAGTGTGTGTCCTCTTGCATTTCAGCGTGAAAAATAGCATACATAAAATACGCGTGTCCCCACCAGTCAGCCCCTCTGCAGGTACTTCAGAGCCCCAAAATTAAATTTTAAACAATCCAGACCAGTGTTTGGTGACCATGGTTAATCATCAAGAAACAAAGACATCAAACAATATTTGATAATGAGAAAAATGCCTCCAGGATATTAGGGGATGGTGAGAGGGGGGGGGCACAGCGTGAGCCTCGGCAGCAGAGCTAGGTAGAGAGGCCAGACCAGACACAAGCCGCATTCACATGTCTGTGTGTGGCTTTGGTGGGTGTGTGTGTGTGTGTGTGTGTGTGTGTGTGTGTGTGTGTGTGTGTGTGTGTGTGTGTCTGACACACACAAAAAGCCACACATGCATCTCATGCACATACACGCCTCTTATGGAGTTAAAAAGCCATTAAAAACAGTTACTATTTTTTTTAAGTTCATGATGAGATAATTAGAATTCAGTGTACGGAGTCGGTGGTGAGATTACAGCTTTGTGGAACAGTGCTACATTTTGAAGTTCGCTGCATCACGCCTCAACCCAATTATCTGGAGTTAAAATGGCTTAGTGAGGCACCTAACTGTGATTGACAAAAATACAGAGCAAAAAGTTCTCTTTATGCTGTAGATAAAAGTGATCATTTCCTAAATTGCCTAAATAGCTAAAAGGCGAGACAATAAGATTAGGATACAAATGAATTTGTCTAAAAAGTATATTTATTATACAATGAAATGTTTTCATGATTCAAATATAAAAAAAAGAAGAAGAAAATAATTAAGTATTTCGTAAAAAAAAAAAATGTTAGGAATAAATGTATTAGAATGGATTCATTTGAAACCAGGCCGGTGTAATTAGTGTTAACTAAAATAAGAAGATGCACAGACAGGGGAATAAGGGAGGGGAGGGAAGGATTGTTCGGTAATGACCCCCCCTTCCTCTGTCATACTCTTATTGGGTTATTCTTGATTGACGCAGCGTTAACAGGCCGGCCAAATCGAGGCAGATCCAGCAACCTAGTCCGAACGGCAGCATGTGCAGCCACCTCGGACATGCAAATTGCACCCGGGCAGCCCGTTGACTATGATTAATGAGCCTGGGCTGCAGCCTTTGTTTCCTCGTGCAGCCGTTTAGAGTGAAATACAATCCCAAAATATTATCAATCTCCTATTAATCCAGTAAATTTGCTCACATTGCACATGTTGTTTTGGGCAATTCACAGCCAAATATGTTCATGTGTGTACAAATGCATGTGTGTGTATGTTTAGGGGGGTGAGCACAATTGCATTTAATTACATGTCCTCTAATTAAATTCATTAAAGGATAATAAAATAAATGGAAGAAACAGCTTTGAAAGCTGGGCTGAAACACATGTGCCTTGTCTGCCCTGATGTAAAATATGGATGTGGGATTTTCAGGGGCAGTCATGCTGTTCAGGGGGGGAACGCATGAATCCGATACCTTGCTAATACTACAGGCATTTCCTGGTTATGGCTTGCCTCATGTTTAAACTGTGAATTTTAGAGCAGAGATCCCAGACTCCCTGAAGATTGGAGAGCAATTCTGTGGTGCAGAGGAGTGAAGTCACTGACTTTAGAAATGGAAAAAAAAGAAACATTATGACAGTAATGCTGACAGTCTAGTGTAACAAAATGCTCTCTTTGTACAGTGAGTAATATCACTGGATATGGTGAGGAGGTACTAATGTGAGAGACATGGGAGGACTTGCAATTTCCTTAAACTGTGCTATGAGTAAAGGAAATTACAGAACATCACAAATCTTAGATTCATCAACCAAAGATTCTGTCGATAAAAAACAATTTTTCTCCCTTGTAAATGCTGCCACTTTCCCTCTGCTGCAAGTAAAATGAAAATGTTTTCCAGGCATTAAGGGATATAAGTGCCATTAGTGGAACGGTGCTTAGCACTACAATGGTGTGCCGAGAGCAGTGGAGCAGAGATCAGTGCGGCATCTCCTGGATATCAGAGGGAGACATCCTTTGTAAATTCATCCCCTACTGTGAGCAGGCTTCACAGCTGGTTAACGGCACTGTGTGTACCACTGCCCTGTTTACATGTAGCCTTCAAAACACTTGAGTATCCCCCTGCATCCTCTTCTCCCGCTCTCAATCCCCTCTCTTTTTCATAGCCATCAAAGATGAACACAAGCACATGAGTAAAAACGCAGAGACACCTACACACATAACAAATTCTCTAATCCCCTCGATTTTGGGGCCATTACAGTGCACCGCCTTCCAACCCCTCCTCGGATTTTTATCTTTTTATACCATCACATTACACTGATCCTTTTATACCTATTACACACGCGGCTCCCCAGCAAAACCCCGCCTGATCTCCTGATACTTAGATGAGTAAACTGCTCCTCCTGCCCCTGACCTCAGCCCTTTGTAGCAATCAGACCAGACTTCCTCAGAGGCCCCGATCTTATCTGGCCATACCAATCCCACTACACAGCTCCCTTTTGTAGCCACCACAGAGCACTGAGCCCTTTCAGAGCCAGAGACTGTGCCGGTGAACACACAGCCCGAGACCTCAGCTCATCTCAGACATCATACTACACTGCTCAACAACAATGAGCTCTATTTTCTGATGCACCACAGGTCAGATAGAGCCTGTCTGTATTCGGCAGTGCATTGTTCATCCACAACAGAGGACACAAGCAATGTGTTTGTCAAAAGAATAGACCGCAGAGTTATTTTGTCAAAGGCGCACAACAAAGCCAGAGATGTTTGCACACTTTAAGGCTAATTATTTGATTTTTCTAAATATAAAACATGCACAAAAACATAGAACTGCAACACTCACCATAAAATGACGTCGAGTCTTCTCTCCATATGTCTGTAAAGAGGGAAGGTTTAAGAGAAAATCTATTAGGGTTAAGGTTTAGCACTGTTCAGAGACTAATTATACAACAATGCCATTGTAAAATTATATAGATCTCAAGGGATGTATTTGACAAATTAGGTCTTAAAGATTTTAGTCCTATCACAGTGTTTCCTATAATCAACACTGGGCAGAAGCAATCATTCACTGGAAAATAAACAAAATAAACAACCTTCAAATACTATCCCTCAAAAATCATTTTGCATTTAAATTCTATAAGAATCCAACTAGTTTGTGTAAACAAATGTTACATCAGCCGTCAGAGCAAACATTGATACTTAATGCTTAACATCATATTCGTATCTTTAACAAACCTTCTGAGTCGTCTTTACTACATTACTTTACAGTACATCATCATCCTCGGTCCAATTTACATAATTTGCCAGAGGCATTTACAGCACTACCTTCACTGGTGAGGTAAAAGGTGTTGATGATTCTGAGGGCCCCACAGCTGCGGATGGCCCCTCCAAATTCCTGTAGGTTGTAGGAAATCATTAAGAAAAGCCTGGACCAATATTCTCTAAGGGCTGTGGAGTTCCTGTCTGAAATTGTATAACATTATGACTGAGTCAGTTTTTGAGGGTTTAAAATGCCATATTTTTCTATGGTAATCATAGGCTTACTGTATATTTTAAAAGTAAAGGATTTGTTTAATATTACAGTACATTTTAAATGTTAAATGCTAATGCTTGAAGCGACTAAATTCGACTAAATTCAAAGGGAAACCAGGGGTAAAAACTGTTTTTGCAATTATATTATTGAAAATAGGCTAGTCTAAATTGAACCTACGTTTAAAGTTGCCTTTGACTGTGCTACTGTAGTAACGAAAAGAGCAAAAGAGCATGTCTTTGGGAGGGGCATCAGTGAGACTAAGCAAGCAAACGAAAGTTGTTGACAAACACTGTGAAATTATTGTCAGAAATTGTGGAAGGCGCTAGCTGTATTCAAACAGTGCTTTACATGCACATTCAGAAAGCGCCCCCCCCCCCCGCCCCACTCTCTCTCTCTGTGTGTGTTGTGCTTTTCTCTGTCCATTTTACTTCAACTGTAACATACGCAACCGCAGCCCGTGTGTATTTGCCTTTAGGATAGTTTATGAGTGAGCTTATATCTATTAGTCAAATACCTGCCTCTGTATGTATCGCTTTCACTTGACGACAATCCTGTGATGCTTCTGAGATGCAGAGAGTTGAGTGAGCAGCAGCAGCACGTTCACGCTTGACCCCGCCTCTTTACTGCGATATAGCCAATCATCTGCTTGTATACTCAGCGCTCTGGATGGATTGACCAATCAACGCAGCGCTCTCACAAAAGTCACTTCTTCAACTTCCTAGCGGGAAGCGGCTATCGGGAACTAACCACAGGCAGCAGGAATCAATGGTAAACAACCTTTTGACATGATATTTGTCGTGCTAAACTCACAATTTAGTATTTTTTGCATGTATAAGTCATTCGTAAATCCTTCAAGGATAAGAAAAACATGTGTTATTGTGTGATATGCGCAGAGTGTGAGGCGTTAGCGATAACTTAAAGCTAAGTAGGGTTAGCAATGCAGATACAGCTGTTTTTGACAGCTGTGAGTCACCTCACGTTGTGTACAAGAGTATCCGTTGTTTAACATGATCACTCTCTGCAATATTGATTGACACAGCAGCAAAAGAAAGGAAGATGAGAATATCCCGAGCTGAATACAAAGAGATAGCAAGATGGACAGAGCAACTAAGACCCACACGCCAATGTATGAAGATGCTGAAGGACAGATTTCCAAAGTAAGTGCTTAGACATAAAGAGTACAATTGATCTTCTCTTCCTTGTATTGTGTGTGTATCATCATCATCATCATCTTTATTGCCAGACTCAGGAGTCCATTAGAAAACATAGTAAAAGCAAACAAAATCAAAACACAAGTTGTGTGTGTGTGTATGGCATGATGATGAAATTGCATAGTTCCTGTGCATGAGAATCTTTAACTTGTTTTGTAAATTGTTAGTTGGTGTTTAAAGCCCAAAATACAATATACATATAAATGCATATGTTGTCAATTATGTGATGAAATCGATCCCCCACGTTGCAGCACCATTTATCCTTGTGGTTCTTTTTTATCGTAATTTTTTTTATTATTTAAATCCCAATTTAATACACATCTTATGACCACTAATTAACTCCACACAGTATTCTGTAAAGGCTTCCACCAAGCACAGCATTAGCCAATGTTTTGCCATGCAGAGGGTGCACATCCAGGAATCGAAGAGAGAGGTTAATGGTTGTGTTTGCCTTTCTCCTTGACACTGAGGGCCCTCACTTTATTGAACGTAACATGTGTAATCCCCGAAGGCCACCAGGACACCATGGCTGATCCCGTCGAGGTCACTTACAAAGTCGTGTGCATTTGGAGCTTCCTACTTCCATTGTGCCCTAATCACCAATCTAGAAGAAGGTATCAGGTCCCCAAAGAGAACACAGCGGAGCTTGAGCTTGCCTTTGTTCTCACCGTCGGCTTTTTACAGAATATGTCATGCGTATAAAGTTCATCCAATATCCTGTATGTTTAGGCACCACCACTAGGAGGTCCTTCTCGTGCTTATTTTGAGTTTCCTTTCTCCCTTTGGTTTCCTTATCCAAACTGTCTTTAACAAACAGACTAAATTCCAGGTTTCAAAAAGTAGTACTGTCTGTTGGGTGTAATAATTAAAAGAAAACATTTGAGGTTTTTCATTCCAATAATTCTACATGATCTCTCTCTCCCAGAGGTGCTGGCTTTTTTGTTTAGTCTTGCTGGTTATTGTTATTATTTCGTTCACCATAACCAATCTTGGGGAGGCCCTTGCTCTTTAAAATCCCTGAGTCTCGTCACTGGGCCTGACAGACAGGCGCGGCAGCAGTGTTTTCACAGCCTGCGAAATTATTCTGGTTGTCCAATCAGCTGAGCTGGGCTCTGGAGGGTTAGTGATTGGACTGGCAGGAAATCAGGCTCTTAAGACATAACATATCGACTAGGCCATCCATCATCTCTTAGCATGCGCTCAGGCACGGCAGTCAGCCACCCCCGCCCAACACCCCTCCTGTCCCCTCAGACTGTGTGGGAGCCCTGCCACTGCGTAAATATTGGCCAGGCTGGGGCTGGCAGGCGGGGGTGGGGGTGGCAGGGGTTTGTTGTGGACAAGCTTTCACTGAGGGGTTGGGCGAAAGACTGGTTGGGTTATGATAGTCAGACAGATAGAAAAGACAGGTATCTGGATATAAAATAAAATAAAACTACACAGCGAGGGTTTCCAAAAGAAGCAAAGTTGAGCCAGCTGATTGTTAACTAGTGTATGACCTGTTTTCTTGCAGGCAATTACAGTGTCAGAATAATAAATATTTAAGAAATGCGTGCTGATATTGTGTAGGGATGGACTGTAATTTCATGCTAATGTGTTGTCGACTTTATTCGTGACAACAGTCATGCAAAATGTAACTGATGACATTCATGTTCCTGAGCAAAAACTTCTTTTTAAAAAGAGTAACACTGTCGTAAAAAAAAGTCCATCCAAAGTCTGTCATGCAGGAAAACGAAATGTTTCATGCATCACAATATTCTGTTCATGTGTTGAAAAATATTTTTATAGTTTCACCAAAGTTTTCAATATCCGCTCACATATTGAGCAGTAAAGAGATTTAATAACGCTATTTCGTTTTTGCAAATGAACAGAACATTTGAGATGTAGATTCACAGGAAAAGCCGTAGCTCTTCACTCTCTGAATGCTTCATTTAGTTCAAATCTCATTTGTAATCATTGCTTTTGATTATAGACTTAAAGGGAGGAAAATGTAAACTTCGAACAATAAGATTGTTATTGGCCATTTCAAGGTAATTTCCACGGACGGTCTGTCAGTCTCTCTGTTGTAGTATGAGCAGTGGGAGGAGAGGGGGAGTGTCCCATAGACAGACAGAGAGAGACCGAGTGCGATGTGGAGTCCCTCATCTGTAACGGCTGCATAACACAGATGTTGGGAGTCATCTGTCAGCCTGGCCTCTCTCGCCGGGCCCGAGCTGCTCTAGGGGGAAAAGAATTGGACACGGTGCTGTCACTTTTTACCCCCACTCACAATGGAGGGACATGCAAATATCAACCCCCATTCTTGCCCTCTCTTTCTTGCCCTCCTCTTAGCCAGCCGTGCTGTCCTGCCTCGTATCTGGACGGCGGCTAGTCGATGGGGGGGGGGGGGGGGGGGGGCTCATCGCAGGCCAGTTTGGGGGGGAAATGTGACATCAGTCCCATCACGTCCTTCTCTTGCCACGCATTAGAATTGGAAATGATGGGCTGCTCTCCGAGGCCTTGCCTGGCTTCCCTTGGGTCTAGAGGGGACCTCAGTCCTTCCACCCTTTTGTCCCCAGAGAGAGTCTGTGTAAGAGGGGCGAGAAAAAGAGGGAGGGAAAGTGAGAGTCCTCTGTGTCCTTCTGTGCTGTATTATGAATGAATTTGGATGTAATGATTACTCCCCCCCTCTCTTTAAAATGCCATTCAGCTCACTCACTCATATGCCTTTCACAGTCATGAATGTAGGAGGGTGTGCAGAAAGGGGCAGATGCCTCAGTTTTAAAAATGCTTAAAAAAGTAAAGTGTGAAGCATCCCTCCTCTCTAGACACACTCTTACTTACACACACACACACACACACACACACACACACACACACACACACATGCACAGAGCTCCCTGGTGAGGACTCCCTGAACGTTTTTTGAATCGGGCCCTAATGTGCCGTTTTCATCAGCACTGAGGCGGGCTGCAATATGGTGCCGGGGCGCGCTCGGGGAATATGAATGTTGATTAAGCATGCGTTCAACCCTTTGAAATTCTGAAGAAGTGTCAGAATAATGGATGTTGAGCAAATGTCAAGCATTTGTTAATTTCTCTGTTATTTGGGGTTTATCTAGCATGATCTTTGGAGAGTAAGCGAGGGACAGGGTTGTTGTGGCATGTGCCATTGATATGGTGATTTCTTGGCTGCAGACACTTTGTTTTTGATGGTAATATCTCGGCTCAGGATGAAGCTTAGGGACCTGCTCATTGATTATTTATTGTGGGTGTAGTGTTTATCTATTTCTTTTTAAAGCGTTGGTTAAACCAGGGGATTTGATAACAGGCACGAGGCTTTCAATCGGCAATCTGTTTACACAGTTAGCTCAACTTAACAGAAGAGCTGCAACATATTCATAGTATCAATAGGTAGTTGACCATAACACTGTTGCCAACACAATTATGAATTGATATGAATTAAATGTATTATTATAAAATTTAAAAAATTTGAAATTTCAGCTAGAGCATTAAAATGTTTAGATTTCTTTCTTCCTTTTTGACAGTAAACAGAATATTTTTGGTTTCTCGGACAAAGCAACATATTTTAGGACTTTGTCAAAGACCAGGGGAAACACTGATTAACATTTTCACTATTTTTTTTCAAATGAAGTAGACCATAAAGGTTAACTCCTGCACACTGTCTAACTTGCAAACAAATGTTTATTGGCAACATTTATTGGCAACGTTTCGGTACTAGACTTTCATGAGACAAAAAGTACGCCAAAATGGTCATGACATTGGCTACAAGCCTGAAACCAATCATCATTATGACGTCAGCTCTGAATCATCAAATGAATAAACAAATAAACATCAGGTTGAGAGCACACATACACAACAAAAGATCTAGAAACAATTCTAAATATTTTCCCAATACACAATTTTCAGTTCAGGGGAAAATAAAGACCCCAAAAGGCAAACCGAAATCCAAACACAAAACCAGAAACGCTGCAGAAGATCAAACGCTCAGAAAATGTCCAAATGCTCTCCTACGCACTTGTCTTATGAAATGGATGTGCGAATGTTTTTTTTTCTATTTCAAATGTAGTAGACCAAACAACTAATTGATGAATCTTGGAAATATGATCACTGATGGCAAACATTAGCTGCAGCCCTGTTTTTGTAGCTCGTGAGTTAATCAAACAACTTGATGATGTATATTCTTGTAATCGATCTGTTTTTGTAATTTCAGCATGCAGGTGTGAAACCCATTGGAAAGTCATCTATTGATCCAAATAGTTTACCTTTTTATAACTCACACAGTCGCCCATGACCAGGATTCCCTTAAGCACTGTTGGGTTTTATAACATTCATATTGTTTTATGGTTTACTATATGGTCAAGTAATCAGAACATATGCTGGCCTTCATCGAAAAATACATCAAAGGTACAGTAATAGTTAAAGTGGCCCATTATTACCTCTAAAAAAATCAAATGAATGTTTTCAGATCTCTGTACTTTAATAGCGATTGTCTGGATTAGTCTACAGAACTACATACTGCACAAGTCTTAAATATAATAACCAGTCACACTTGGAGTGTTTCTATAGTCAACTTATTTCCACGATGTTATCTCAGTGGAATCAACTGAGTTGCTAGTAGCTCCTGTTAAGGTAGAACTCTGCAGCTTTTTCTGTAGCCTGGAAAATGGCAATGACATTACCCAGAGACTGATCTAGTGCGGCGCCCTTGGGGGCAGCCCCCTATGGCCCCCGGTGCACACGCATCGTACTTCAGGCTGCCCGTAGTGAACAAAACACAAAGTGGCAGTTGGGGCTTAAGGGTACAGCTCTTGAAGGCTGCAAGGCTGGCAAACTAATTCCACAGCTTTATGTGGTCAGATGAGCATTGGAAGGGTGAAGGGATGAATGAAGTGTAAGCAGAGAGGGGAGAGCTGGAGAAAGAAGAGAAGCTGTGCTGACTTCACAACTTCATGTCAGGCTAAGGAGTTCATGAATAATAGATGCAATCAATTACTTGATTAGGAAGCCCGGGAATGACTACTTCCTCTTCATATCTTAGGGATGTTGTCCAAGCACACTCTATAGATTGTAAAGCCTTTTCGGCTCATTGGGCTAAAAACACTGAGGTAAGCAGCCTGTTGCTCAAGTAAGGTATAGTGATTAGGGACACTTTGTTGAAGGATTACGATTGTAGTTTTTGGATGGCTAAACAAATTAAGATTGTTTTTTCTTTTTCTTATGGAGGCAACTAATTGATCGATGAATGATATACACAAATGTAGCTGTGCTCTTTAGGGTGGTAACACATGGCAGGCACTCGGGCAGGCTGTCCAAGTATATTGTTCATTGTTTAAATGTATAAATTAATGGCTGCACGTGAGATGGAAGTGAGACAGAGACAGAACAAGAGAGAGAGAAGGGGAAAAAATCGATTTATGTAAAAAACGAGATTTTTCTCTTCTAAGATTTAAAATCGATTCATAACTTTGGGGGGGCTAATCAGTCACTCCCTGCTAAGTGCTAAAGCTAGCTCTTTAACTCAGTAGAATGCCAGATGGATGCATAATGATGCAATACGATATGATAGGATAGGATAGGTGACATGTGGCCCACGATGATGATAACATCACAACTATCACAAACCATTCTGTGATGATTGATATAATGCAAGACAATCATTCAGTGACCGTCATGATATCTGATTAACTGAAGATCATGAAATACCTGTAAAAAGGTATATTGCAGGATTAATGTATTTATTCACCTCAGTTTGGTGTCAGTTACACCTCTTACCAGGCTTCATCGGTCTGACATTATCCTTCTTTTTCCTTCTGCTTTTATCCCACTGTCAACTTCCTCTTTGGGCAATTAACCTCTGTTCATGTTTCCCACATTTATGTCCTATAAGCGCTGCTGCAGCTGTGAGGAGGCATGAAGGGACTTGGTGATTGAAATTTGCAAAAAGATCTGTTTCAAGCACTGTATTATGTTTTTTAAATATCAATATTTGCCATTAGCGATTCGATATTTGTTACATACGAATCAGGACAACAATATAGTGCTTATTTTAACTATTTATTTTTTATTTTTTCCACCTCCTAATGTGCTCCGTGAAGGCATCAGTGTTGTCCTTCAACTCCCAAAGCCACACACACACACAGAGGGAAACCTACAGCGTAGAGCAACACAGTTCAGCAGGGCAGCCATGGCGGAGTCCTTTGCCCCAGGATCTCTCTGCATACTGGGATCAATTGCAAAAGAAGAATGAAACAAATTGCCCAGAATGGTACAAGTTCCCAAGCCATGCTTCGGGGAAGTAGGCAATTGGTCAGCGTAATGTGTTTCTTTGCCAGACCAGTGGACGCTTGCCACTTGACGGATAGCACGGACCTCATTTTCAATTTCCACGAGAGTTTGCGGAAGCAGCAATGACAATAATTACACTATAACAATGGCAACGCGTCGTAATGGTTCTAATGCGTTTTGTCACGCACAGAGTTATAAGATTCAAAGCTTTCAGGGGGAATCACAATTAGCGGGGTGATGGCGGGACCTCTCCTGCTCTTTTTGCCACCGTTATATAACAGTTCTGACATCTCCGAGCACCTAAGCAGACAGAAATGTAAAAGATTGTAACAAAGTGAAAGAGGGCTGTGCAGGGGTCATATTTTACGTCTATTAGGACAACAGTAGGCAGTGAGATGTCCTGTTGTGCTTCTGCTAAAGCCATTTCTAGTCCATGGTCACCCACAGGCTAGGATTGTATGTCCTTCCACAGAGAAAATGTTGGAGGGTGGGGGTCACTATCAGTAAATGTAGAGGAATGTGCACTGAGTCAGTTTTTCTTTTGGAGAAGCTTCCCTTAGGTATAGATATATAGCTGCTCATTTGTTTCTGCAAAAACATCCATGAAATTATAACAAATAATAAGACATCTCTGTAATCCTCTCACATTGCCTACAAGACTGATGATGCATCGATCGCAATGAAAAGAAGTCTTGCCTGGGAAGAAGACAGTTTTGCAAAAACCAAAAAAAAAAAATGGAACTCATTTACCCCACAAACACACGTGTGTGCATTGTGCAAGTATTTGTTTGAAGCTGCACGACACACTGAGACTTGTGTTTGTTTCTATGTGCTTGTCAAAATACATCACATTTATACATTAACGCGTAAAGATTTTTTTTCGGTACACATTTGTTTTGCTGCTGATGACGGTAGGCTTAGCTGAGAAACAGATGTTAGCATTTTGCCTATCAGCATGTGCAATTAGCAGCATTTGCATATCCAGAGTGTTCATTTAGCTGATTCTCACTTTGTAAAATATTGATCGGTATGAAAGTAGATGCTTAATATTTTATTGTAAGCAATCATCCTGCTTGAGGGAAAGCATAAGCGCTAACACAAACCCCTATATCCTAGCTTGCTATAGTTATAGCTACATACTGTAGGTGTGGGTGGAAATTAAACAAGGTGATAAAGCTGTGAAATATTTCCAGGCACTTTGTAAGAGTAAATCATTTGATGCTTGTCGTCCCCTTTTTTAGAATAACTTCATATCCATTAGAGAAATATGTGCAATGCCTCAATTAGCCAGATCCATGCCCTGAAGAGTCACACCATGCAACACTCTCTGCATGCAGATCCACCAAATGCTAAGTACTGTCGCAGCATATGATACCAATGCCATTAGCCAGGTGGCTTTCATTACCTAAATTACAGCTATTGTTTATAATTAATTATTTGTAAATAGAAAGATTCCTAATATAATTGATAGCTTGAATTTCCCCCATCTCCTATTAATTAGGATGATGGGATTTTCTTGCCTTTTTGCTGCTGTTTTTTTCCGCCGGTACGCCTTAGACACTGATCCACTCTGAATGCACCAGAAGATAAGGCAATTCAACACTCAAACGTGGATTTGTCAGATTCATAACCAGTGGATAGCCTGACTTAATAGAGCCTAAAGCTCTGACCAGACAGGCATACCAGCTCAGTGACAAAGTGAAAGTCCCTAATTGTTTTTAATTTAATCTGCTGCTTTACTATTTTGGGTGCCAGTGCATATTAATGCTCTGTCTTGTGTTGTAAGGAAGGGTAATTAGGTTGAGAGTGAATGATTCCCTAACCACTCTTCTGTCTCCCAACCTTCTGTTTCTCCATGTTTCTAAATTATTTCCAACAGAGAAGGAGTTGTTTTTTTCTGCTCCCGTAAAGGTCAAAGTAAAGATGTGCTGCGATGTCACAGACTCTTTTTCTGAAATTATTTTAAAAATATCTCCATGGTTGGCTTTAATACATTTAAAAAAATGAATGTTGGTTTGGAACACAACTTGAAAATCCTCCTCTTATTTTGCAGAACAGTAAAGTGAGCTTAGTCAGAATGACAATAAGGATTAAGATTATTTTTCCTTTTTTTTAAGGAGTTCTGTCTTTTGACATACAGAGTCCAGGCTCCCCATAAGGTGATGGGTGTGGGACATTTGAAAAAAAGGATAAACTCTAGACAGATAATTGTCAACAATAGTTAAAATAAAATAAATTCTACATATTAAAATTAATGCAAATCAACCTTAACAAAATAAGGTAAATAGAACGTTTCGACCTCATTACAGTAAAATAGAAATTGTGTTTTCTTCTTACTAAACTTGTTTTAATGTTGTAGACCTATCCTTGAGTTTAAGATACTAGCAGTACATTGGAGCGGCAGTAGCTCAGTCTGTAGGTTCGGACTAAGTTTGGAAGTTGGTCTGGTCGCTGTAGAGTTGCCAGTTCACTTCCTGAGCACTGCCGAGGTGCCCTTGAGCAAGGCACCGATCCCCCACCACCACCACCAGCCCAGGAGCACTCGCTGTGGGCAGCCCTCACTCTGACATCTCTCCATTTAGTGCATGTCAATAGGATCCTGTTTGTGTGTATTTCAGCCTGTGTGTGTGAAGCATGTTCATCAACAGAGTGTAACATTTCATTTCCCCTTGCAGGATTAATAAAGTATATCTTCTTTTTCTATTGTACACTCGATACATTAAGATAGTTGTACTGATGACTTAGCACAGTCTAATAAGAATTACCCGTTAAAACAACTAAATCATTTCAAACGCTTTATTAAATAAAAGCAGACGGAGACACATACGCTGGTTTTGGATTAGTTTCTGAATATTTTCAATATCACTTTATTCATTTTATAACCTCTTAAAAAGGACCGAGTCCGGCCACTGCAGGTATTATGATGCTTAACTCAGATGTATTGCAGTAAAAAAATGTATTGCTACTGTGCAGGAGGCAGATGTGATCCCCATTGTCAGACTGCTCTTGGCTCCATGTATTAGCATAAAGTAAGCATACTGTCCCCAGGAGAGCACAGGTTGGATATGCATTAATGTAAACCCCGCAATAACTTACTATTAATGTCGCTTAAATGGGGAAAAAGGCATTATACAATATGAGGGCAGTGTAAAACTTGACCGACTCTATAAAACACCGACAACTCTTGGTTTGGATCCAGGTACCAATCCTCTCATGTCTTCACATCGCTCTCTGCTTCTATTTTATTTTTTAAATATCTTGCAGTTTTCTTACTCGTCTGTGTTTCTGTTGCTTCTGTCTAGTTTTGATGTGGGCAAAAACAAACTGAGGTAAAAAAGAAAAACAAGAGTCCCCAACGTTCTTAATGTTTTTCAGACAGATATGTTTTCCCAGATATTAAGAGCAGTTTATGTCCCTTTTAAAGTTAACAGGGTATAGATTTAGCAATTAGGCGGTAATCATGCTCATTATGAAGAGTAATCCATTTAAAACCTAACAGATGTCTGTTCCTACAGGGGCGGCCGTGATGGTCCCATGCCAACAATAAGGCAGTAATGTTGTTGAAATGTTCAGGTGCAAGGTTGAAGTGTGGAAGACTTTTTTTTTTTTCCTCCCTTTAAGTGTCCACATGTTGACAGTTGACCATTTAATGGCCCACTTAATTGCAGTGGCCCCTTTATCCCCGAGCATCATTGTAAATTAATGCTGAGGCGGCAGTGTTTTTTTTGCACAGTTCCTCCCCTCTTCTCCTTCACTTCAAACATTTGTTCCTTCACTTTTTTGACTTTGTGGTGGAAGAGACTCTTCCGTGTGATGGATCAAACCCCATAGAGTTGAAGAAGTTGAGAATTAGCTGTTCCCCAGGCAGAGAGAGCAGTAAAACAGTTTAAAAGTGGCATCTGGAGAACCCAGGATGACGTCTTTGGTGGTGTAAGTTGTCATAAACTGCTAAACTAATCCAGCGGTTGAATTGCTTTTATTAAAATATGGTCACACGCTCCACACAGAAATCAATGTTTGAGATTTCTGTGGTTTTGTTTACATGTCATATGGTCATTTCATGGTTTATGGTGATTGATGTCACAGGCCTGTGCGGACTCAATAATTCAGCATTTACATACCACTCTCAGGTGAGTAGAAGCGAAAGGTCCATTAAATCCAACAATCAAATGTACACAGAGCAGTTTACGGAGACAGAAAACCACTGGAGACAGCACAGAGCAGTTTCTATCAGAATGTCCATTGGTGCAAGGTTGTGCTGCACATGTGGGTTTTCTTTCTTGATACGCAGGGTGGAGGTATGTATGATCCAATTAGAATAATATCTGTCACCGCTTTAAATATCTCCGACTCCAAGGATGCAGTGGGGGTTGGGTGAGGGGTATGGAAGGAGCCTGGGAGCCCCCCTTGGAGCTGACTGTTTTCCAGGTTTGCCTCTCTGCCAGGTGTTTGACATTGAATGGAGCTGGAGATGAATGTAACTTATGGCAGCGCATGGAATCCACTGACTCCTGGGAATCCAAGCTTCCTACAGTGAAAGTTTCCATTTTCAAAGCCCATCAGTTGCAGTGGGAGGGCTCCAGGACGGCCCATATGCCAGCACTGACAGTGAGGCAGGAGAAGTTTCTCCCATCTGTGTTTATAGCTCACACAAACAAATGCACACTCCTGCAGTGGTCAAGCCCTTTTTTTCAGAACATATACCAACCCAAGAATTGCAAACGCCGATGCGGGTTATGTGTCTTGTACCAATTTTGTGATGTATAGTTTAGATATGGGCGAATGTTCCTGACTTCATTTTAATAACATCAGAAAACATACTTACATTAAGAAATATTTAGATTACAG
Organism: Tautogolabrus adspersus; assembly: GCA_020745685.1. NCBI lineage: Eukaryota > Metazoa > Chordata > Actinopteri > Labriformes > Labridae > Tautogolabrus > Tautogolabrus adspersus. The sequence continues at coordinate 19,336,939 of CM036552.1, forward strand.
TCTCTATCTCTGGGAAATAGGGTTGAAGAATATTTTATGTATGAATGAGTGAGAGCAAAAAATCGGGCTATAATTTTCTCATCTCTCCTTCCACACACATCCTCCCCTTTTCTTCCACCCCCACGCCACGGTGGAAGGAATCCTTTGTCAGAGGTGTTCATCTGGAACAACTTTGCCACACTTGTTTTCATGTTCTTTTAGATTACAGGGCAGCTGGCCCCAGCTTTGAAGCTCCCCCTCTCCCTTTGTCTCTGTGCAATGCACTCTGGTAATTAACTTTGTCCTTCTTTTATTTGTTCCAGTCACTCGCAGTCCACTCTTCTGAGCATCTTCTCCCTGGAGTACCAGGTTAGAAGTTTTCTTCCTTTGTGAGCCCTGACAGGTGCCTAATTGAATGATGAATGTCCCTTTATTTCTTTGTAATTGAACTGCCAGCTCTCTGATTGGTTTGGAGAATGCCCCCCCCCCCACCACTACCACCACCACCATACCCCCCGTTTATTTCGCGCCCCCCCCCTTCAATCCTCACGTTCATGTTGAGGGTCCTTGCCTGCCTGAGCCTCGGTGGATGTCTGCCAAGCCTTCCCATCCATCTGTCTAATAACATCTAGCCCCTGCTTATTTGGTGGACCTGTAATAAATTATGCTAAACCATTATTATTCTGACAATAATAATTTCCCCGTGTAGTGCGGCTGCGTGTGCTAAATGTTTGCTGACTCGCACTGTCACTGCTGCTTTCCACGGCTGACAGCGGATGATGATAAATGGCCACTGCCGCCAGTGGCAGAAGGCAGCACAGGCAGAAAATGGAGTCATTTATCATCCCCCTGACAGGTGTCAGTCACACTGCCTGTCCCGGTGGAATTACATTTTTTTTTCTGTGTGTAGTAGTTTTTAAATAAGTTGTTTTTTAACCAATGCTCTTCCTCTTTTATCCCCTATCCTCCTTCTTTTCGGCAATTGAATTGCATGGATATGTCAGGGAAGTGGAATGTGGAAAAAGGCAATTGTTTGATCGAACAAGGGGAAATGAATACAAGGTTTGAGCGAGGATGGGGGTGGGGGGGTTGAACAAGGTTGACTGTGCACACTTTGACCCTGAGCGAACGTATTAAAATTGAATTACGGCGAGACAAGATTCCTTCGATTGTTGATGTACAATAGAGGAAAAAGGGGAGCAAGAGCTGGAAAAATGTAATGCAAATTGTATTTATTTTAAATAAAACACCTCTATTATTATCACTCTTATCATAGTTTTTATACATAACATTTATATGAATCAAATAAAAACTGTTATAGTGACATTTGTGTTCTCTATGTGACAGAAAAGAACCAAAAGAACCGTCTTCAGACACCATGCACCCGATGTTATTGAAAGCCACTATCAAAGGTTGCTGTATTACTTTATTACTCTTCTGTCTCACACACTTTATATCTTCTTCTCATCTCTATCCCTGTTTTTTGTTTCTGTATTTGTTGTTATCCCGTCTCCCACTCGTGTGTTCTCTCTTTGTCTCCCCTCATTCTCTGACTTGCCAAAGTCCCTTCCTTAGCCGGAGAGTAGGTGGGCCACCATGACAGATATAATCTCCCCCAAACAAATCACCACCCTCAGGATTCATTCCAGACCTCCACTTGCACCTGCTAAGCTCAAGCTCTGTTCTCCATGTCAAATTGAAAGCAGAAAAATAAATAAATAAAAGCAGCCATTGGACATTTGCCTTACGCAGGCTTATGATGGGATGATTATCTGTAATTCTATGAAAAGGGATGAATGAAAAAAAGAAGGAAAAACTGGCTGTAGGGTGAAAAGCCTCTTTGCATATTGCAATTAGGTTTTATCTAGCTTATTAGACCATTGTTCTGGGGAAAACAAGGCCGGATAATGCACTTCTAATCCACTTACAACAACAAACCTCAGAGATGATCTGGGGAAGATCTGTGGGGAGCTGCAGTATTGGCTGGCGAGGGAAAAAAGGCTTTTTGGGCGGCAGGGGTTAACTAACTATCATATGCTTGTCTGGCTTCAAGGAAATTTGAAGCCCTTCAAGCAGTGCTGTTTTAACCACACCGAGCCTGCCATATGCCACTGAGGGCAGAGTCATCGGGGACATTAGCATGTCTTGGCTAGCCTGGTCTACTCCCCTCTACCCTTCTGTCTGCCTTTGGTGGCCCATGTTTGTTTTTTTTCATTGCTGTTGTTGTTCTTTGTTATAATGAAGGTATCTGAGCCAGGCCAGGGCACATCCCTCTTCTCCTGTCCTGCTGGAGCTGGCCATTGAGGTAATGGCATTCTTTTTTTTCAATTTTTTTATCATCGAAAAAAACAAACAAAAACTCAACAACTGTTGGTGCCTTTTTCTAAAAATGAAGAAGTAGAAGCTTCGCTGCAGGTTCAGCTCTCTACCTCGTCTGTTTGCCATTATCCAAATTGGTAAAATGGTCTCCTCCATTATCAATTATTTAATGTAATTAGCTCTCGCCTCCATTAGGCAGATGTGAAAATACTTTTTTTGTGTTTTATTATGTCATTTTCCAAATTGCACTTCAAGCAGAGTTGCAGCAAACTGCGGACAGGTGAGGGCAGGGTCATTAGTGAATTCTTCTCTTCATCACTGCATCGCTTGTCTGCTGCAGGAGGCCAGCTTGTTCTTTGCAGGATGAATACATAGAGTTTTATGTTGACTTAAATACAATTTCAAAATAAGAGTGAATACATAGAGTGGTTGATGTTTGCCTGTGTGTTATGAAATAGCTTCTTTTTTTTCACAAGTTTCTGAATTTCACACAGGTGAACATTGATCTTCTAATTGGCCCTGGTGTTCCTTACACATTGCACATAGTCAGTTTATTATTATTTATGTAGTACCAACAAATCTACCAGAAATTCTTATTAGAGACAAACGCAGCTAAAAGGCTGATTCACCGTATTTAATGGAAAACATTTAAGATTCTTACAATATTTTCAACAGCATTTCAGCAGATTTTGGAAAGCTCAGACGTGTGTATTTATGAATTTATTTTCCACTTGGTTATACTGTTAGTCTTCATTGTTAGTTCCCTCTTATCTTGATTGTTCGAATATGCCGTCTAACCTTTTTAAAATATGTAAATGCACATTTAAATTTTTATTGGTGCTTAACAGCAGGCAACCAGAGTCGAGGGTTTCTTCATCTCAAACCAGAGTAGCTCACATGCATCAGTGGCACCTCAAAGCTAACTGCCATTATTCATTCTCCATTTAATTGACACATGATTTTTTTTTTTTTCCCTCTAAAGGATTAAATCCAGCTCCGAGATAACTGTCTATGAACCATTTAACTGTCATTTTAATATGCTACTTAACATTTAAACCAAGCACTCATGGTCTCCCAGACCGCTAATTGATGTAGTTTCATCCCTTTATGAGACAATATATCTCCAACAGAGGGAAATGATTAACAATGATGAAAAGTATTCATGGATTCCTTTTTTCTTTTGCCCCCAGAAGTGTTCCATGAATGAGCCTTAAGCTCCACATTTGCTGTTTTATTTTTTTTTCTGCATGCTTTATATGGAGTTTAATGTAAAGGTTACTCAAACATACAAGGTGTATAACAGTTGAACTGTATGTAACACCCATTAGCATCTGGGGCTAATAAAATCAGAGTTTTACTAACCGATAACTGATTTATTTTTTTTGCAGGAATTCAAGCTTCTGTGAATCTTAGTCACATGTTCGACTTGTGAAGTGCTGACTTGTGAATAGAGATGGACTCATGATTAATATGAAAATTAGGGAGACCCAAGTACCTGAACTAATCAGGTGTTTTTTATTCAGGCTGGGCCAGGGTTGGTAATGTTGCCATTTTTCATGTGTCAGCTCTGAGGCAGGTTACCAGGACTCTGATGCTCTCTTGTTATCCAGACATTTCATGAGCGAGCAGACAAATAAGCACCAAGAGGAAAGGACTGAGGAGGAAAAACAAAAAGGAGAGGAAGAGATAGCCACTTTTACTGCGAGCTAAAAACAAAAAAATGCTAACTCCAATATGCTACCAAGGGTCTTAATAAAGATATAAACTTTTCGTCTGGCCCTTAATTATAATAGGCATGTTTTTTTTTGAACAAGCTGCCTTCTTAGAGCAATGTTATGGAGATGTTAACAAATACCACTCAGGGTTAAGAAGACATTGTTTAGACAGAAGCATCTCTGCTCCCAGCGTTAGCAGGAAGCATCAGAGGAAGATGAAACACACCAGTCTCAGTGTAAGCTGAAGGCAAATTCTCTTTTGCTCTCCAATTATGCTAACAAGAAAATTTAGGATGTACGGCTGTGCAAACTGTGTTTCATAACAAGCTGGCTAAGAACACTACAAGCAATGTTTTAATTCCCGCTATACTGACAAAAATCTGTGAAATTTAGAAGTGAAGGACTTCATGTTTCCTCTTATTTGACGACACGATTCCAATTACTTAATGGCGATATATTTATAATGTTTGGAAATTTCCATTTTTCTGCTTAGAATTTGATCAGTTGACGCCTTCACTATCTCTTCTGTACCCGTCAGGGCTTCCTCCTGTGCTGAAAAAAAAAAACATTGCACACCTTTCAAGGCATCTTTCCATTCAAAGAGTACTGCAGCCACAGGTTCTATTCTTCTTCTTATGGACTGCATTCCCACAGTCCCTGCAGTGTATCCCGTTAGTTCGTGCAGTTTTGCCTTGGTGGTCATCCTATGATTAAAGCTCTCCATTGTCTCAAAGCCTGGGCATAGTGTGTGCTGCTTTTTTCATACGAGATGAGACACTACGGTTATCCTTTTGACAGAGGTGAAGGCAATTCCGCTCGCTAACTTGGCTGCGTAATAGGTGATCTCTTGTACCTGTGGGAAAGGTTATTGCAAAGCAAGGCTTTCAAAGAGCAATTTGCACAGGGACTGTCGAAAGTTAGGTCAAGGTTTTGAAATGCAATAATATCATTTAGAGCCATTACAATCATTATTACCGATGTGACGTCAGCTGTGTAATTTGAGTGTCCTTATTCTTAGGCTCTTTGAAATACGTTCACACATCAAACTGTAAATGTGGGATTTAGTCTAAAGGTTTGCAAATGGAAAATTCCCCAGAGAGGAATAACGGTTCAGCCGTATTTTGAAGTCAACTGGCCATTGATGCTGTAGCCTGTTCTTTATTAACTCACATTCCCTCTGTTTTTGTTCAATCTGTGTGAAGGTGGATCTGTCTCCTGCGCTGATGGCTCGCATCATCCTGGACAGGTTCCTCCAGGACCTTGAGGGCGAAATGCGTGAGTACCACTTCTTCCATTTCCCACTTGGTTCCTTCCATCATCCCGTCCATCAGTCTTAATCGCAGCACTTTGTCTTTTGAATACCTTTCCGCTTGAGTCCTAATTCCAATTCTAGCTGCTGTATTTTCAGCCTGTCCGAGCCTAATGAGAGACAGACCACATTTAGAAGGAGCTGCATCCCAGGGCGCATGACTGGCAATTAAGCACTGGGAGGACCACCCACCTCTCAACTGCAGCGTGGATCAATGCTAGCTCACCTCATGAGTGTTATTTATATCAGCCTCGATTTCTTTCCTCACCCTGCTTCATTCCCCCAATGCATTCATCTACGCCATACCTTCTCTTCTTTCCTCATCCCGTTCCCCTTTCTCCATGCCTATTGGGGAAATTGAGTTGAAGAAAAGTGTGGCAGAAAAAGCAAACAAGTTCTGGGTTACGCTGATGGACACGCTGTGGGGGGAAAAAAAAAATTCCACATGCAAATATTTTTGTTGAAAGTGTCAAAGACATTGTCCAGAAAATTGCGCGCAAAATTGTCCATGCGGATTCTGTTTAATGTCTTCAAATGTTCCTTACTCTCTTGGACTTTCTTCTCGCCTTTTTCTCAGTGATAGTTTTGGCACAAATATTTGCATGATTTGCGGTTATACCTTTCCACATGTTAAATTTTTTTAATTCATTCAAAAAGCCGTCAATCTGAAAATCCCAACGTCACACTCACACCTCATTCCATTTCATTTCAGTAGGTCTTTCCCGAGGATTTTCGTGTACGTGTGCATATGTAGCTGTGCAGTATTCAGTGCTCTGAGAGTGAATCGCATGATGTCAAAAAGACGTGCTTCCAATTTAATCAAGAAAGAGATTAAAGTGGATGTGTGTTATTTTCAACTTCTCCACAGCACAGCCATTTGTCAAAGTCAGAGATGTGATTGCTTTGGACCCGCCGTTATCCACTGCCTGTCAAAATAGTCGTCTGAGCAGCTTGTAGAACAGGGCATTCATCCAGGAGAAGCACTCCCGTCTCAGATAATAGCACCCTGCATCCCTCCATCTCCTTACAGTGCAAACATGCTTTATTATTGCACAGAATATATTTGTAGCAGATGAAACTTCGAGGATGATTGTTGTTTAATTTCAAAGAACTGTGTTGGAACCATGCAGAATTTAAGCGTTTGCATGCTAGTGAATAATGCTGTAGTTGTTGTTCTTGTATAAATTGATTTAACAGGAAAAAAAAGATCATCATAGATCCAAATCCCCCTAAATGCTGCGATCAGAACACTCTTACTGGCTCACATTTATAACTGCTATTTAATGTGCTACCTGTTATGTGACTCTGACATCAATAACGACGGCTTCATACAGTGCCTTCCCATTGTTTCCAGCTGTAGAGTCAGTCGCTTTGAGGGTGACTCCTGTTTTGACAGAGCTCCTCTGCAGTCTCCTTGTGACCCGCTCGGCCTTTTCAAAAGAATTGCTGCCCACACGGACTGCACGGTCAAATCCTCCAATCTCCCTCTGTGTATATTAGACTCCAGTAATGTGCTGCCATTATGAAACAATGCAAGGATAATTGTCTTTGCTGGCAATTAGCCAACAGGTTGGTTCAGTGCTATTGTCAGGCAAATCCGTCATGCCCCCCTCCAGCAGCAGAACGCGCTTCAGTGTGCATGTGAGTATGTGTGTGTGTGTGTGTATTTGTGTGTTTTTGTCGGACCCCAGAGGGAGGGCGGGCAGGCGAGCTGCAAAGATCAATAGACTTCTATATAAGGGACATTACCCCCAACTGGGTGAGTGGCTTGCCTTTGCCTCGCACCATCGTTTTTTTATTCCCCTTCTCTTTCCCTTTGCATTTAAGAGACACAGGAATGGGGCCTTTGGGACTGTGGAATATATGTACAATCACTAGTGCTGGATCAATACACAGTTTTAAATTGTTTTCTGTCCCTTCCTTGTTTTGTTTTGCTCGCTTGTTCTCCCCCCCCTCCTCCTCCCCTCCTCCCCTTCCCTTCTCTCCTTCCATCCTTCCCACTAGCTACACACTCCACAACCACAAACACACCTCAATATGACGACACAACAAGCTGCTGCCCCCCCCTCCCCTCTTTGCAGCAGAAGTATTGGAGAGCGCATCAGTCAAGCAGAATGAAAGACTATCTGGTGGCGCTTGTAAATAAATCAATACATTCAAAGCAGGTTTATCACGTATTGAATATGATATCAACATCCATAATGCTCCCCATCTCATGAAAACTGACCAGGCAGTCAGGGAGGAAAGGTCACATGTGCACTTTGGCACTTTATATTCACCATTTTAAGGTCACAAAAAGCTTAACAATATGCTCTTAGATCCAAATCTGATCCAAAGGAGGTAGCTTTAATGTATGCCAGGGTTCCTTTAAGGGTTGTTGATATTTGACCTATGTCTCGTAGATGTCCCACATTGGGGTCAGACTAGCGTTGTAGTCAAGACCACACTAACCAAACCAAGACATACCCGAGACCAGAGTGCTCGGAGACCAAGACAAGACCAAGACATTTAGGGATCGAGACCGAGTCAAGACCAAGACCAAGGCAGGGAGAGACCAAGACAAGACCAAGACCATAAATATCACAGAAAAATTATCATCTTATGCAGCGGGCGGGTCACTCACTTAGACCATAACACCGGGGAAGGTTGTGGCCGTAACCGGGGGATAAAAATCTCACTAAGTTGTTCCTTCTTTTGGTGATGTGGAAAAATAGTCAATCAGTGGTGGTCTTGACCGGTCTTGATATAAATCTGGAGTCCGCCCAGTTAGAGACCGAGTAAAAATACTTTTGATTCCGAGACAAGACGTTTTTGACAATCTAGTTTTTCTGTATTTTGACACTTTTTCTCTTACGATAAAAACCTTGAAAAGCACAATACACACTTTCTTTAGGGACTGTTAATTTGTCATAATGAAGTGACAGTATTAGATTTTGTCGTCGAGTATGGGTGAATCAAACTGAACAGAATTCAAATCATTTCTGATTGTCACAAGATGTAACTCATTTAAATTGATGTGTGTTAAATGGGAAAATGTGTTCAAGTGTACACATTTGAAAGGCTAATAAAAACAAGTCTTTGTTTTTTTTAACCATTTATAACTAAAAATGACTTTAAATTGATCATGTTAGCGCCTGATAGCCTTGTGGGTGTGACGGTACCCCATGTTCTGAGGCTATAGTCCTCATCGCTGCAGCCATGGTTTCGAATTTGACCTCAGCCCTCTGCTTAATATCATTCCCCACTCCCTCCTCCCAACATGTCCTGTCTCTCTTCAGCTGTCCTACCCAATGAAGGCCCAAAAATGAACTATAAGAAAAGTACAAATACAATGTACATGATATGACCACAACGCGATGAAATCACAAATCAAAACAGACAAATGATTTATCAACCACTGCAACGAAAATATTACTTTAAAATGGTTTCATATCTTTTCCACATGGAAATATCTTCTAAAATAAATGTAGTGGTTTCTTAAATCTTAATGTCTCAGCCCACTTTTAGGTTCTGTAAACGATACAGTAAACATCCGTATTGTGATTCCTGCTCCATGTTGGTAGATTCTACCTCTTGGAAGTCTTTAGCAGGCACATTGGGGGAGCTCCAGCTCTTCCTTTTCCCCTCCTGCTACTATCTCTTCATCTTTTTCTCTATTCCTCCTTTGACAGGACTTGATGTGCCTCTAGATTTAGACATACTTTTTTTGAGGAGGCAATTTTGCTAGCTATTTGACCTTTTCCATTTTCCCAAGGCCCAGCTCCAGATTAGATTGCCGCTCCATGTTTTGTAACTATGTGATTCGACCGCCTTTAAGATTTATTGTCACATTCCTTTACAGAAGCCTTGTACGCGAGGTTATAAATGTCCCGCGTTTGATGTTAACACTGTGAGAACGTTAGCGTCGACTGTGATCCTTGGGTTCCTTGACAGAATTCATAATAGCTTCAGTGTTTTTGCAGATCAGACGTGTTGATAACTGAATATTGTATTCTTCTCTATCCAGTAAAATCTCCACTTCCTCTGTGATTGTTATGGTTCCTCTTCTCTTGTCTTCAAGTGCTCCTCTCTTCTTCTTTCTCACCTCTCCAGTGTTGCAGCCTTTTTTCAAATAATGAGAGCCAGGGCGCTTCATTAGCGAGGAGGGAGGGAGTTAGAAGGGAAAGGCAGGATGGGTTGTTTTTTTCTTTGCACGCAAAGGGTGGGTGCAAAAGGAGGTAAGCAGCAGCGTGGCACTTCACTTGACAAGTATACTAATTACTCCTTTTCAGTAGAGGAGCTCCAGTCAGCCTCTGCCACAGTCTAATGGCCTGACCTAGGAAGCCTCTCTCCACAGCAGAGCCTCCCAGATCTACTATTACTACTGCTACACACACACTAACACACACACACACACACACACACACACACACACACACACACACAGCAATGTAGAGTCTCATCTCACTGCTATCAGGGAGAATCAGGTGGAAGCAGATCAGTTCTGCCCCAGTAACCTCTTCAGGGACTGGGCTCCTCCTGCACAGGAGATACCACCTCATATCATCAACTAGCACCTACACACCACCGCAGATACTTAAAAAAAAAACACATTTATTCCCTTCCTCTCATCTCCAACTCTCTCTACTCTCCTATTCTCTCTCTCTCTTTCCCATCTTCTGTTTTTTTTTTTCAATACGGGAGGATAAATTTAAAAGGAGTAAATTGGAAAATCAAATGAGGGCTTTAGGCAGCCGCAGAGATTTGCAGAGCTGTCGGCCAGCGTGGCGGAGCCTCATCCATCATGTCCCACAAGTAGTCAATTCCTCTAGTATCTGTAAATGTTTTCAGATATTAGCCAATTTATATGCTCCGAGATTCATCATGGAAAATCAGCTTTAGCGGCGCACATTATCAGGACCTGTCTCTCCCTTGCTCCATGAAGTTTGATGAACGAGTGCCCCTCCACAGCTCAATGGCTTGTGCATGGGGAGTGTGTGATGCTGGGGGGGTGTGGGCAGGAGGAAATGGGTAGGAGCCCCACCCTCCCCAAAACAGGAAAAAGTGGGCTTTTTAATTAATAAACAAACTTGCAGAGGAGCTCATCAGTGTCAGGCGCAATAACAATCGTCATCCGTTATTGTTTATTACGGTCCTCCCTCAACGAATGTTCCTATCTAATGAGGTTTCTCGACATTTTTTTGTGTTTGAGATAATGACTTTTTCACCCTAGTGGAAGGAAGAGTGGTTACAAAATGACACAAGTAAGCAATAAGAAATCAAGGTTATATTGCTGTTACCTTGCTTTCTCGAGTTTATCTTGTTTTAGGGTTGCATATGAAAACAGGCTTGTGATTTGTTTACACTGCTTGTTTTCTTTAGCAAATCCCAATGGAGGCGTAGCGTTTCACATCTTTTATTCTCCTCCTCTCTGTTCTTCCTGTTCAGATGTTGACGGTGTGCTACGGCGCCTTAGTCAGAATTTATACCAACATGCGACAATTACAGTAAATTTGGTGAATGTTTACAAGGTGCAAAGTCGCGCTGCAGGGCTTTGTTCCCTGTGTCTGGTGTTCTTCAGATTATGCTTTTTATTTTCCTCGCATGTGTTTTATGTGCGCGTCTGTGTGTGCCTCCAGTGTGTGTTTTTTTTAAAAGCATGGCGTGTGTGTGTGTGGCAGAGAGGAGCTCAGGGTGTCACAGAGGAGTGCTGCCGTGCAAGGCGGGGGCGTCTTTAATAAATGTATGCTGATGTTGGAGGCTGCAACGATGCGAGGGATGCAAGGGCCCTGTTGTTATTTACTGCTGTGTTTGTGCACAGCAGCGAATCCTGGGCCTGCAAATGGCATTACAGCCTGTGATGAATGAGCATTAGGGTAAACTCATTTTAAAAGCATCCTGATTTATTAGCCGCCCGGCCTTCCATTTTCATCAGGTCAATGCTTGGCTGAAATTCCACAATGTCAGCGCCAAGGTCACCTCTTTATGGCTATTTTTAACCCCATCGCTCAAAAGGAGCAGCAGAAAGGGATCCTATCACTTATTATGGCCGTCCACCAAAAAACATCAAAGGTCTGGGGAGACGAGGAGAGAGAGTCCTGGATATGTGTGTGTGTTTGTGTGTGTTATGTGAGAGACCAAAACGTGGTGGTGGTCAACCTCCAATTATGAGCGCTAGTAAGACAAGAGCTTTAATGGCTGCTGTTTGCCTTCAGGGAGGTTTATAACACACTTCTGTTTTGCAGAAGCAGCGTCAAATCTATAAAACGACCATTAGGAAGAGGGAAAAAAATCAATCAAAATGCCATTAAAGTGGAATAAGTTGCCAATATTGCTGATGTGGTTGCGGGTCCTTTGATTTTCCTTCAGATTATTAGGCACAGTCGAGTAGTGACTTTGTTAAGGGAAACCAGTGTTGTTGGGGAGTAATATGTCTCCTGGCTTCATAAAGTTTGCTGCCTCATATTTCCCGCTTTATTGATTGTCCATTATCATTTGTCATGAGGTGTCCTAACTCAAGGGGAAAATATAACCCTCTTTCTTCACCGCCGCCCCGCGCTGCTCTGCACAGGAGCGAGCTCGGTATGGATCTGCGTGCGAAGGTACCAATCTCTGAGAAAAATGAGCAAAGAAATAAAGCACAGCCCCTGTGCCTTGCAGCTCTTAACAGGGAGTGTGTGAGGTTATGGGTTGGGCTTGGGGGGGGGGGGAGTACTGTGGCTGGGAGAGACTGAAACAGAGAGGAAGGAGGGGAAAAAAAAGATGGCAGAGAAAGATGGAGACAAAGAGGAAGAAATAGAGAGAGGAGAGGGAGTGCTGAATGGGCTTTGTTCTTCTCCACCCTCCTCCCTCTTTATTTCATCATAAGGTAGATGAGGGATCACAGCGCAGTTAGTCCTTCTCTGTGATAGTTTTGTCAAGGAGGGATTCTCATGAAAGAAATGTAAAGGGGCAGACAGAAAGAGAAAGAACAGTCTTTAGGGTTTTACATTTTCTGAATGCCTCTCTCTTAATGGAATTCATTCAACAGGCGCTTAATGACCCCGTTGGATTTTTGTAAATGTACACCAAAGTATTGTTCCATTCATTCTTTTTAGATCATTAGGGGGATATTTTGTATGTATTGGGACAGGACAGCTGAAGAGAGACAGGAAGTGTGGAGAGGAGAGAGTGGGGGTAGACATGCATCAAATGGTCGTGGCCCGGAGTCAAACCTGCTACTGAACCGTTGAGGACTATAGTCTCTGTATTTGGGGCGTCTGCTCATTATTTGTAATAAAGTCCTTTTCTATCCTCCCATATTGAATACAAGATGTGTTGTTTCTACCTGTTCCAGATTAGCTCAGCTCTCCCTGTGCGGTGTTGCTACAGCACCATCCATGCCTGAAATGTGAATAGAAACATTCCTGGTGCTGTCTGTGACGCTACCAGTCACTCAGGACCATGTATCACTAAAATGGCGTGCCTCGACCATTTCGTCACACAATGATACAATCCATTGAATCCAAATCTTTTTAAGAAATGATTTAAGGATTTTTTTTTTTTTTTTTGCTGTTGCAGTAGCAGCCAATCAATCCAGCAGGCTCCCCGTTCCTGATTTATAATGTTGGTTGAGCAAGAATGGGGATGAGAGATGCAGAGTAGTCTGCGTTCATAACATAGATAAAGTACATGGGGCTCCTGCGCTGTGGACTGAAACATTTATCTAGAGAAAATCTGTGTAGACACCAAACAGCCATCTAATGGACTCACGTGGAAATACTGCACAACCAGAGGCGTGGCGAATTATAAGCAATCAGACAATATATCTTGTATACTTATAGGATAGGGTGGCTGTTGCTTTATATGTTTTGCATAATTGTATTGATGTGTATTTGTTTTTCTTTCTCTCTTGCCTCTGTGTTTTGTCCCCAGCCTCTAAAAGTGTCCTCAACAGCATGCTGAAGGAGCCATCGCTAATTCCAGACCAGATTTTGGCCAAAAATATCTACCAAGTGAGTGTTTCAACAGTTCAACTCTAAAGCTCCTGTGAGGAGTTTCGTACTGATTATGAAAGAGACTTAAATTAACATTAATGCCACTTTAGGACATATGAAAAGCAAACAAGAACAACAGGGGGACATTTTTTGCCGTTTCTGTACGGTTATCCGTCATGCCTAAAATCACTGCCGCAGGGTCGACGTCAGATAAAGTCGCCAAAGCAGCTTTTTATTAGGTATCCCATGGCAAAGATAATCGACGAGTGATACGTTTGACTGTAAGAAGACAGGGTGAAGTTGATTTATTTTTAAAAACCACTGCTCACACATGTACAGGGCAAAATCAGCAAAGAGATAAGAGAAACCACGTTTTCCTCAGGGGTCGCCAAAGTCCACACAAACTGTACGTTTCTCTCAGGAGCTTAAACCAACTTATTCAATGAATACATCTCAATAGTTAGTGTAACGTAATTATATCTTTTTTCAATTCCTTTTAAGATGATTTTTTAACATTTTTGCCCGTCCTTTAACCATGTAACAAATCTTGTGCGTCTGTACGGCGAGTTTTTTAAGTGTTTTTTTCTACCACCTGGCTGACAGACGGCATCAGCCGCTCTGTTTGCTGATGAGATCACGTGAGAGCCGGCGGTCATGCCTGCCAATCTGCTGGCATCTCCTGTGTTTTCTCCTTTGCTTGCACTGTATAGGCTTTCCTTTCCACCCAGTCACCCACCCCCTTTTTCACGCCATAATATTTCTTCCCCCTCTTTTTCAGTGCACAATAAATGACTGCTGTTATGGACCGCTGGTAGACTGCATCAAACAGTATCCTATCCCATAAAATTTTAAGCCTGAAATTGACGAGGAGCTATTGAAAGGGGGATGAGATGTGTCTGGCTTCACCTGACATAAAAGTTCTGCTTCACAGAGGAAGTGTTTCATCCTGCCTGGAATATCCACCATCAAGCCATACCGGGGCTGGAAGGTGATGGAGGGAAGAGACGCAGGAGGAGAGAGGATGGCTGATCTAACTGAATCTCCTCGTGCACGCAGCGGATTAGACCCAATGTTCTATGATACAAGAAAATAATCGGACATTAGCCTTGTGGTTGTTAAATTGAATTTTTGTTCTGTTCTTTATTTAACCCATTTGATTTCCCTTTTTATGTTGATAACAAAAAATCAAATTCAAATTACATAGAGAATATTCTAATGTTCAGCACCATGGAGAGCTCTTACATATCCAAATGTTTTGATTTCAATTGCCCATTAGGGTCTATTTGACCTACTCATAGTTAATTTGTACTGCTTATATTTCTACTATTTCTGTTCCATCTACTTCTTTGCCCACCTATAACAACCCCATCTCCTTGTTGAGCAAGTGCTTGGCCTTGTTCTTAAGGGGCAAGAGTTGAGACCTGGCTGCTAAGTGGCAAACAGCTGGCTAGCAGGCCAAGTGTTTCCTTAGGGAGCAGGCTTATTTGAATGAGTGTACAATGTGTCAATCTGCATCTTATTGTATTCGTCCAAGCTTTCATGTGTGTGGTGGGGCTGGGTTCTTCTGTTCATAGCCAGTCAACCCTGTCCCATCCTGCCCTCCTTCCTCAGCCCCCCCCTTTTTAACTTTCTTTGGCTGTCCTCTTGTGTGAGTCAACTTCGAGTCACTTGTTTCACCTCTGAGTTTATAGTAACCGCCCCACCAGCATGTGCTCCATCCTCACATGAGATGTAAAGCTGAATATGTATGTGTTCATTATAGTTCATTTTGTTTAGGGCGGTATAATGCCATTAAGAGGCAAATATCAAATATGACATTTGCCCTTAATGCAGGATTCCTTTCTTGGCATCAAGTGCAATACTTCCTAATGCAAGAGGGCATTTATTCTTCCAGCTTTTTCCTTAAAGGGTTTTAGAGGAAATGAGTGAAGTGACTTGTCCAGGCGCTCTCTGCGTTTTGCACGATTGGCATTTGTTTCATGTTCCTCATTTAGGTAGTGCACTTTGGAGATTTCCAGTGGAGGCAGAATAAAGTTGACCTGAAAAGTCTGACTGTGCTCTCATACATATTGCTGAAAAGACAAGTGCTTTATTTGCACTGTGAGACAATCTGGATTTACTGGAAGTGTTGCCAAACAGTGCACATGTGAAGGCGAGCTCACATCACCACGTTTTAACGCTGAATATGTTGTGGTTTAGCAGTTGCATGAATGTGTACAACATTGTACATTTTTGCACATCTTTGTTTCAGTACACGTATAATACACTCTTGTTGCTATTTGTTGGAATCCTTGACTCGGTGTTCTCAGCGCCATCGGTCAGGAGCATGAGGTGCTGCTTCGTGACAAACTGCAGGAGAGGAACCTTTCCTTTCTGGGTAAGCCATCCTTTGACCTTCTCCTCACATTTCTTTAGTCAGTCTGTTCATGGCAGTGTGGCCTTTTAGAAAGCTTAGTAAAGGGAGACCTGGACATGAGTGATGCACTCGATGGTATCTTGTATTGATTTGCTAACAACAGGAGCTGCTATCAAATATCTTTGGATGTAAATGCACCGTTCAGTTGATATTTATAGAATAGATGCTTTTAAAGGTTTTAACGTTTCATTGGAAGGTTTCTGTTCTGTGATTTATTTTCAAAATTGAATCAGAAAGCTCCGTTTTCTATTCACATGATCATGACTCTTAAGTACAATCAAAGGATCCTTGATGGTGACTCCTGTGTCTATTTTTAACCAATCAGGAGCTATATAGATTGTTCTCTTTATACCTTCTATTACTTTGAACAAAAGTATCTTGTTCTTAAGATATTAAAAGGGAGTGTTCCCAGGTGTGACATTGTAAAAACCAGATTCAAACACCCCCTTCCTACCTTCGACCCCCATCTCATCATCAACATCCCCTAGGTCATATGAGTGATGAAGGATAAAAGCCATTCCTTCTGCCATTAAGACCATATCATTTATTTGGACCTGGAGTGCTGACCTTTCCTCCAAGCTGTACAGAGGACTGTTCTAAAACTGTCAGAGTTCACGCGATATTAGGGCCACTGAGGCCGCCTCACCCCGTCTGATAAATGGATTGGAAATAAGCTACCCAACAGCGGAGATGGCCCATTAATTTTAATCAAAGGTGATGTAAAAAAGGCGATCAGAGCCACATGACAATGTCAACAGTCCAGTAGGTATGAATAGAGGCTCCTGTTTACACACATATTACCACACCCAGGATGCCCCTCTGTTCCAAAGGCCTCTGGCAGCCTCACTGACCTCCCTCAGCTCTCTTTCTCCCCCCTTGGCTGATGCTACCTCCTCTTCACCACTGACACCGCCACCCTCCATCTCTCCTCAATTCCCCTCCATGCCCCATTAGTTGAGCTTGGCTGGAGACAAAGAGGCAGGCCCTTGGAACTGAATGACCTGGTCAGCCTGAGATTTAATGGAGAAATCAGGTGTTGGAGGGATAATGGCCGAAGCGCACCAGAAGTCAAGGACAATGGCTGCAGCCTGCGCAGGCAGGGGTCAGGCTCACACAGTCTATAATGCCAACCTTGTCCCCTTGCTGTATATTTTATAAAGCTCTGCCAAAGTGGAAAGAAGCTCTGTAACTGGGCTTTACAGGTTTTTGTGCTACGACAGCGAATATGTGGCAGGTGGAGTTAATGGTTTTACTGTGTTCGCTGTCCTCTACTGTTATTTCTGCTTTGCTAACACTAAAGGGTTTCGTTACCAGTGAAGGTTGTTAGGTTACCTGCTGCAGCAGAACTTCAGTGAAGAGTAAAACTAACAGCAAAGTAAAAGTCAGGTGTTAAAATTCTGCACTTTATCTCCTGTAGATGAAAACCAGCTGAGAACTATGGGCTATGACAAAACACCTGACATCATCCTGGAGGTTCCCATAGGTTAGTATTTACATTACAAATGTCAATATTTCATCTGAAATAACTGCCTCTTAACCTTAGCTACCTTGTTTCAAACAGGATTGTGAAATTGTCAAAACCTTGTCAAATTAATGCCAGATCTTCTTTGATTTTTCTGAAGACTGACAGCAAAAAAAAACTACGAAAATGTCACTTGTCCCCTCTGGTTCTTGCCTGTGTGGCCTTTTGTCTCTGGTTTTCTGAGGGTTTCTGTGTTTCTGTGTGTGTAAAGCTGTAGACGGACACATCGTGCACTGGATCGAGAGCAAAGCCTCATTCGGAGACGATCACAGTCATCGCACCTATCTCAACGAGCAGTTCTGGAGTTACTGGAACAGGTGAGTTTTGTATTCTGCCCTCTTGATATTCTATTTTGATTTGCCTTGTCTGAAATTCGCCATAAAAGGCTGAAACTCCTCTATGACTACTTTTCATTTTGTTTATAACTTCTCCTTTTTGACCACTAACCACCATCACCATTGTCAATGTTATCAAGGCCACCAATATTTCTTTGTAACCACTTCCTCTGTTGCATGTTTCACCTTTAGCCTACAGTCACAAATGCTATAACTATACAACACAATACTGAAGTCACTGGAGCCTCTTACAGCCTGAAGGGTCTGCCAGTGGGCCCGATTGTTTTCCTACTCGTTTTGTTTTGGAAGGAAAACTGGGAAATGGGTGATTAAGCATACATCTGTTTTGTCATAAACACATTTGAGAAGGAATAATCGCTTTTTGTGTGACTTTGGGGAAACGGAGGCTTTTTTTGCATTTAGATATTTGTCTCAATGCTAGCAATGAATAAGATACTTAAAAAAACATACTTTAGCGGACTAATTTGTTTGTTTGTTTTTTTCACTTTTTTCTCTTCTTACTCAAAAAAAAGAGGCTAATGACGGAGCTTTAAGATCATGAATCTTGTATTTGTCATCAGCATGCTAGTTTTTAGTTCAAAGGCTGAAAAATGCCCCATAGTGTCCTGTTTATCCTGTTTTATGTCACCAATTTATATTGGGCATGATCACTTGTCAAACAAAGTCAGCTGTGTAGAAACTGAAAGCACAGTATGAATTGATATATAGGCCGATTTTCAAACTAAATTCATCAGGTAGAGTGACTTTTGTGTTTAGGCACACACAGAAAGGAGTAGGGGGTCGTGTCACTCACACATGGTCTTTACATCCCTGCCTCCCTTGGCAAGAGGTTCCAGTCACCAATTTGAAAAGCCGCCCACACTGCCTCCTCCGCCCCGCTACGGCCTCGGCCCCCCCTCAGCTGTGACGGCCAGCTGACATGTTGTGACATTCTGCCGGATTGCCAGGAGGTTTCCAGAGCCCCAGGCACAGCCGGGCTCTCTTCCCTCTCTTTGGTTTTTTTAGCTGTTTTGGTGGTCGTGTAATAACACATCACACAACCTTAAACAATCAGATTTGATGCAAAAGTATTTATTTAAACACGTGCTCTCTAGATAAAGACAAAATGAGTTGACAGTTGAGAAACTTTTTGTGTTTACAAATCATTTAACTTGTAAGAAAGTTTTAAATGTTATGTAGAGACATTATTTTCTCTTATTTAATGAATGGATTCACATTCAATAAGCGTTACCACTGCTAAGAGACTGACCTCCTGATTCCACTCAAAAGCTGCCAGCAGAACAATCATTAGATTTTCAGGGCAGATGACTCCTTCAATATCATCGAGCCATTAAAAAGCAGGAGATGAGGTCAAGGTCGTAATCAATGGTGTGTTTTATTTTCTTTGAGGAACAGTTTTATTTGGAAAGGGCCTGCCTCCAGAAGAAAGCGCTGTCAGGTAGTTAAAAAAGCTCATCTTTGATGGTAACCATCTTTGAGAGGCCTCATTTAACGTCCTTAAGAAAGTTAGTGACAATAAAAAGCTTCGCTCAAGCTCCGGAACATTCCTTCACGATGTTGAATAACGGAACCGTTAAATGATTGCTGTCTAAGTGAGTGAGACTTCAAATAATTTAAAAAGAGCTCATTTCATTCTCACAGCTGGCATCAGATGTCTTCATAAATATTTCACAGAGTAAGTCGATGTGCTGTCTTCGTTTGGATTGAAGACAGTGGCATTAATCTGTCTTTTGTCTCTGTCTTTGGTACTTGTGGCATTAGTTTACAGTAGGTCAAAATATCTGAATACTAACAGGCTGAGTGGACAGTTGGGGTTAGATTGAGCCTCACATATTTGCCCACGGCTGTCTTTCATTGATATTCACTGGGGTGGCCTTGTCCGAGTGTATTAAGGAACTGACAAAGCAGATCCCATCATGTCAGCCAGAAGCCCGGTCAGATAAACATTGTAGTGTCAAAAAAGACAAAATGTCAGTCCATTCAGACGCTACCTTTTCCAGCACCCCTGTAATTTTTAATTGACATTTACTGCTGACATTTGAAAATGCACCTCATCTTTCTCTTTATCGTCTGAGGTACAAGCGTGTGTGCGCTTGTGAGCGTGTTTGTGTGTGTGTGTGTTCGTTAAGTGAAGGGAGTGAATTTGGGGTCAGTGCTTTGTAGTCACAAAAAACATAAACCGAGAGAGAAATGGGGGACAAGAGAGTGATGGGGTGACATCACCCTGCTTTCACTTCTCATTAGGCGGAGTCGGTTCCTGAGACGAGCCCTAAAGCGCTGATTTTTAGGATGTTTGTCCATTCCTTCATTCCTCAAACTCACATTTCAGCGCTTGACTCCAAATCTTTCAGTTTCCTCTGCCTGCCCTTGGAATCACAAAGCAATGGTTGTAATTACTTCATCGCCCCTGATTGACATTTGCAGTGATTTGCTTATTTTTCATGAATTCCCTCTTTGCTTTAACTGAGCTGCTTCCCCCATTGCTTGTGTTAATTGTTCGGGGTTTGCCCTCCAGCACTGCAGAGTGAGCTATGGGGACACATTTTTTTTTAGTAGAAGAGAAGAAAAAACATAACTAATTTTCCCTCCCAAGCCCTCACCAACTGCATTTATCATCCAAACAATAGTCTTGCCAACACGCTAACCCCATAATGAACCTCTCTTCAGTGGAGTGAGGGGTAATGACGCTTCACCTACAATGCTCCCAAGAAAAGAGAAAAAGGAAGGGGGGAAAAAATGGGAAGAAAAACGGTCTTGTGCAGAATCAAACGGCGTGTTCAGGCCCAGTGCCTGGATGAGATGGTGAAGCAGCAGCTATTGGTGTCTTCCAGCCATCAATCTTAGCTGGTGGCGTTCCAGAGGCAGCGAGCCCTCTGCTCTGACGGATGTTCACATAATTGAGTTATCCATCTCGCCCAACTATCAGAGTTGCATAAAAATTATTCACCTGCTGGTGAATATTAAACACATAATGAGCCTCTTGTGTGTTTTAGGAGGAGTGGGTAAGGTTAAACACAGCATGTAATGAGATATGTGGTGCCACCTTAACTGCCCCTCCTTGATTATGGTGTTTTTAAATCAATTATGGTTGGCAAAGTTCTCCCCACAACTCCCTTTGCAGCAAGCCAAGTTCTGCCCTTGTACTTATCTAATTAGTGTATTTCATTAAATACTTAATTCAGAAAACACCAGACACTATAGTTATTTCCAGATGTGAACGACGTCATAATTCTGAGGCAACATTTTGTAGAAATAGATGATTTCCTCTTTGTTTCTTGTAAATGTTGACCATACTGTAGGTGTTCTAAGTTAATATTGTCCGTATCTGGTCTCCTGTTTAAAGTCTATATCTGAAATGAAGTACAAAAGACACTAGAGGGGTTGATCATTTTCTATTTGTATTTCATTCAAATTCTGAGAAATGTATCCCAAGACATTTTACAAGAAGAGCAGATCTATACTCTCTGTTACATTATTTTTTCTAAGGAAGTGTTCGCACATCCAACTATCTCATGAAGTAGGTGCGTAGGACATCAAACTGTGTGTACACACTTGACCAACGTTCAGAGGGACTGAAACGTTGTGATTTTTTCTAATAAAATTGGTGATGCTTAATGTAATATTATTTAAAGAAACCTAACAATAATTCAATAAATCCATGAGCAAAATACTTGGCAACATTTAGCAAGTACGGTAACAGTCGCAAGCAGAAACTGCATTTTAACGAGAATGGATGGATACAAAGAAAGATATTTCCAAGAGCAAAGACTCTTCCTGCTGTTTAGTTCTGTGACTCTGAGGTCAGTGAAATTAACTTTAAACAGAGTATACCAATCACTTACTGAAAGTGCTTTAAACATTGTATCATGGTATGAGTTACCTTAAAGTCAAAAACAAGGCAAAGCTTTCCAAAGTGGCTAAACTAGACGGTACACTCGCAGGCTGTTAACAAACCTAACTGTCCCATCATCATGAAAAGGCAAGAGGACCACAGCCATGCATTAAATCAGCACTTTCAGTTTCAGCCTTCAGGACGTAGGTATGGAGTCCCCCTGTGCAGAGAAACAAACAGTTATAAATAAATCATTTTTCCCGGTTGCCAATAAATATCTTCAACAGTAAGCACACCTTTAAGTCATCCTGATATCTCATTATGCACATAGCACTTTATACGTTATCTCTTACATAATAATAATAGAGTGAGCAGGTAGCAGAATGGCACCCTGACAGGGTGAGACCCTGAAGGGTGATTACATGGTTACTTACCTAGGAACCCATAATTTGATACAAATGATTGATTTGTGTATGGTTTTATTGATTTAGAAATTATATATATCCCCTGCTAAAAAAAATAGTGCGTTGGAATGTGCTACGTCCATAGCGACGGTAACCCTGTAGCCTTTTTTTAAATGAGCTCAGCTACAGTAGCTGTTGTTACTCACATTGTAACTCAACATTTCCACTGATGGTAAAGTGAGTAAGATGAACTAGTCTGCATGAATAAGAGGAGCACCTGCATGATGTGTTTACTTCTTCAGGTCTGTGGATTTCTCCTTCATAGCCTTCAGTTTCAGCATCTTTTAACCTCTTTCCGCTGCTGTTTTCGTCTCTTTTCTCCTTTTCCCAATGTAAACAGACCAGCGTCAAATGAACTAGAATTCTCTCTGTGCATTATTATTACAGTTAGTCCTTCAGACTCTGTCCTTCTTAATCCTTCAGACGCTGCGTTCTTTGCAACCGTCTGTTTTTCTTAGTAACGGTTTGTTCTTCTTAGCAACGGTGATTTATTGAGGAATAACAGACTGTTGCTCTGCAGAATTAGCCAATCAGAATCGAGTATTTAACACAGCCATGTATTAATATTAACACCCCTTCAGTGTTGACCTTGTTTTTAATGGTGTATATTTGCACATGCAAGTCAAAGACAAATGTCTGCCTTTGCATGCAAAAGAAGATATTCAAGTATTTTGTATTTCTGCCCAACGGCAGTTCCTTATTGTCTGTAGAGTCTCTTCTATGGTTTGGACAAAAATACTCAACAAAAATCAGTCAAAACATTTCAACATCAAAGCACATTCAGAAAGCAAACTTCAGACTACATGGCTCAACAAAACCTTGTTTTGTGTTTTTGTGTGTCTAATCTAGACTCTCTGCATCTCTTCTCCCACAATTCATTTTGTAGATTATAAAGAATCGTTTTTACCGTGCATGCATCCATTGTGTTCAATGAGAGAATCAATAGAGCAAATCAGAATATACAGTACATCCTGCCAAATACTAGATTTCCAGCATTACAATTACGTTGATGTACAAGACATCAGATTAAAACAGAAAATGTAACATTTGAAAAAAAAAAAAAAAAAAATAGATTCAGAGTCTGTACTTGTCTTCACTGTTTCCGATTTCCCTCCCCCATTCCCCCCCCCGTCCAACACAATGGAAAGCCTGTGTGGAAACGCCACCGCGCCCCCCCCCCCCCTCCCACAGCAAATCAGCTGTGAGATTCGTAAACTGCAAATGTGTCAGAGTTGAAAATGTTAGCTCTCTTAATGGAGGCTTGAAAAGGTTAGATCTGATAAAAAGCTGTCAGCCGTCCACACAAAAAAAAATGATTTATGGCAACATAATGGGACAGTATGCCTCATTTCTCCCTCGTATGAATTGGGGGTTAAGACTTTTGGGTTTGCCGTAATACATCATCTGGCTTGACCACTTAGAAATTTGTTGTGACTCGACTGCACGCACATGCATTATGTTTTCATCTGGCTCTTTTGTCGCAGTAATTTTTGTTGTGTGGATAATTTACATCCTCCCATAATTACCAACAGAATATTCCCATGATCCAAAAGTGCATACTGATGTCCACTCCATTTATTTCTTCTTCTTTCTTTTTTTTTTTTGCACAAATTAGATTACAGCTTGTTCTTTGTTGTAACACGTCTTTGATGCACATAATGGAAAGCGAACTACAATTAATGAAAAGTCGTAACTCTGAAGAGTCACACCAGACTCTCCCACTAACATCGTCACCAAACTGCTCGCTGACATGTTGGTTAACGAAAAGACAAAAACCTGATTTATGTGATGTTTTATATTCGTTGACACAGCTGCAATTAGACATCTCGAGGCCTTTGTGAACTTTTTCCGAGTACGCCTCCATCAGTATGCTATAGAGTTTACAATCACGTGGTAAGTGTGCGTTCTTTTCTTTCTCAGTAACGTCAACCAATCTGCGACATGAAATTAATTTTTGAGTCAGAATATTGTGCATTGGCTTACTTTTTAATTTCATGTCCATTATTTTTTGTTGAACTTTCTAAAGACAGGAATTCTTAATTAGAGCGGTGTAATGAATGTGTTGCAGACAGTCCTTATTGGATTTAGCTGATGATACCTTTATCTGATGCTCGATCTAAATGTGCGTCCAGATAGTCATTTAAAGATATTTATTAATGACTGGTTATCTAAGAAGACATGCATTTAAGAAATGCTTGCTTGTGCATTCACAGTGTCCCGTTGAGTAATACAAGCCTCAGCAGCCGCAGCAGGGCCATCATAGAACCAGAGTAGATAGGGGATGTCACCTGAGAGAGGGCGCCCGCAGGTCGTAGCTGCTGCTGATCCAATGAAGCTGGACATTACAGGGCCGTCCCTGAGGACAGGTGCTGGCGCTTCTGGGGTGACAATGTGACACCTCCAAGACCTGTGCCCTGCCAAGCTTTACCTACCTTCCTGTCAGAGATGTGCACAACAAAAGAGGAAGGAAAGGAACAGTGAGAAAAAAAAAAAAAAGGATCTGCATTGCAACAGTGAGCCAATATATGCAGAGCTGCAACTCCTGGCAGCAGGGTTTGTCATGTTTTTTGTGATGCAGTTAAAGTGACTTTGCAGGGTTTAACAGGTGTGGAGTTATATTTACTATATCTGCATGGAAAATTCTAGCTAAGGATAAATTTCCTCTTTTTTTAAGAGGAAAAAAAATCAGTTTTCCTGGTTAAGCATTAGCGCCTCTGACATTGCCTTCCTCCTATTTATAGTCATGGATACCCCATGCAGTGCAGGAACGTGGCCTCTTTTATTGTTTCCTTTGTTATGACATCCTCTAGCAGAATATTCCACAGCTAGAAAAATAGCTATCCACAATGGTGGTGCCTTTAGGGGCTTTGCAAGTGTTTGTTTTAGGGCACATCGGCACACAGAAGTGCAATGAAGGCCCCCAAAGCGCGAGCAACTTGGAATATTAATGGCGAATGACAAGTCGTCTCCGATGCTTCAAGGATTTCATGCTTTTAAGGATGCACATTTGGGTGCATTGTTTAAGGCGTCAGGGGTGTAATCCTCACTCTCAGGTCTCCAGCAGCCTCAGGATTTAGCTCGGGTTAAGCCTCCATGTCTCCTATTTATTTTTCGTAGGGTTGTATGTGTGCATTATCCAAATTTGTCATTTACCATTGAGTGTGAGAGCAGCTTTGACACGGCCGCTGTGTGCATAAACGAGGAGCGGGACAGAAAGCGGCACCCCAGCGATTCGTGTCCCTCCTCCTGTCTTCCCGTTTACATGTGACACCGTGAGATGGAGAAGGAAGCCTGGAGTCAAATGAGGTGCAAGCATGTCTTCTCCATGAATTCCTGTTCTGCCACGGAACTTCTTAAAAAGATTTACGTACATTTTTTGTCAGCTTTCACGATGTATGTCGTCAGATTAACGTGGACACATTTTTTTTTCGCAGATTTTCTTGCTCTCGCTGGCTTTTTCTTCCTCTGTGTTTTTTTTTCCCTACACAATGACCTTCTGGGTTTCATTCAGGGAAGAAGTCGGCAGTATTTGTCAAAAGCGCAGTGAGTAGGGGGCAAGGCTTAGAACGGCACTTTGTAAAAGTCAATCAAACAGGAGAATTTTGATGGCACCCTGACCCCCAAATTCTTCAAGTCTTTATTACAACAAATGTTTCAAAACATGCAGTCATAGTTTCCTTACTGAAGCTAGCTAGGCAAATAGATCTAGCCCACAGTAGATGGTGCTTACTTTGCATTGCATAAAATCCTGTGTGCTCACCTAATGCTGCTGGATATCTTCACATCTGCAGAAATGTACAGCGAGAGAACATCATACAAAGGTTGTGCATTTTAAATGTAGCTGAATCTGGCGTAAAATGGCTGACTAAAAAAACAGATTCTCTCCCTATACACACACACATTAGAGCTTAGTAGACTCAAAGCTCCAACACTAATATTTAATGCTTTCAAGGACCTTTGATTCTTGATGCCTTCTTAAGTATTTCATTTCATGCACCTCCACAGCTGCTTTAAACACTTCTGAACACTGACCAGCTAAAGGGCTTACATTCATCTTAACCTCTTTGACGAGGGGGATGAGGGAGGCCAAGAGGCGTTAATGAATCCTTCTGGGTCGTTTCCAAAGGAGAGCAAAGAAACAAAATCCCAGTCGATTGCAAATTCATGATTTGTCCTGATTCTTTATTTGTTTGTGTGTCATTGTCAACCAATGTGGGTTGTGTTTAAGGAATGCCATTAGGTTTAGAGGCGTTGTATGACTTTGAGTTCAGGACGTATGACTTCATCACATGGCAAGTACTTAGCAGCTTTTTGTAGGGATAAGATCGTCCTCGTTTTTTATTTCTGTGTGGTTCATTTACCTCACTTTTTTTTCCCCCACCATATTTTTTATTTAAATTTGAGCAATATGAAATCCTACTCTATATATTCATACTGTACATATATATATATATATATTCATTACATTGCTGCATAAACCAACAAAACAAAGCAATACATAAATAGAAAAGAATTGAAAAAAAATGCTTCTCGTCTTAAAATAGCAAGCTGTGCAAAATAAAGCAAAGAATTGGGGCACATGCAGAGTATAGAGAGTGTTTAAAGGAGAAGTAAGAATTCTTCAACCTCTGGATCTGCATGGTCGACACAGACACAGACTTTCCTCACTGTCAGTTGCATTGTTCCATGTATGGTGTAGTTTACTTTAACTTAAAGATGTATTTGAAGATTCTTGACTTTATATCAGTGCTTGATTACGTGCTGCAGATTCATGATTTAGTTCAGCTGATTTTATCCTTGTTTTAATTTATATGTCGCTCAGCATTGTCTCATATTTCTGTGCACAAAGGCTAGTATACCCTCTTTCTATTTCAGACCCAGAATAAATAGTTTTTTTGTTTTTTTTTTACCCAATGACAGCCAAGGAAACAATGCTTCATATTTCTGCCTTTGTGTTTAAAGAGCAGCTCTGTGTGCACCAGATAATGTGCTGGTACTCATGGTCTGTGGAGGCCCATCAGTCACTGTGTGGGGCTGGTCGCTTGTGATAAGTGGTTCCTTATAGATAATCTAGACAGTAGGCTTCTTTTTATAGGCCCACTGTCCCTCGCGTAACCTTGTTGTTGTTTTTCATACCACCCCTGCTTACTGTTCTCCTTCTTTTCCACTGATTTCACCTTCTTGTTTACCATCTCAGCACAGTAACACCTTCCCTTGTCTTGTAAATCCTAACAAATACTAAATGAATTTCTTTGTATAGAATGGTAAAAACAATACAAAAGAGACACTCACATGTAACAAGCACATGCACATAAACGTGTCCTACTGTAGTTTTCAGTGCCGTCCTTAAACTACATGACCTCTGTGAGTATTCACTAAAGAAAAAACTAAGTTCAAAGATCTTTTAGACAACTTTGTTGAAGACTTTATACCGTACAAAGAGTGCAAAGGTTCATACAGTAATATCAAATGCAGTGTAAGGTATAAAGAGAGACAACAACTGGAACACAACATAAAGTAACGTCTCATTTTGACCTGTAAACTAGCTCTCAGCTAACTCTGGTACAATGCATCAAATGGCAACAGTTATGTTTGACATTGTACATAATTGCCGAGCTGCAAAACCATTTAAAAATCAAATTAAAACACACACTGTGTATTTAAAGTGAATAAATGGACGTTATGTAAAGGAGTTAGAAAAGATAATAGAACGCTTAACAAGATCATACAGAGGATAGAGACATACTGTAAGATGATAAGATGAACTTTATTGTCCCAGTGGGAAATAGTGAATAACTAAAACCATAAATATGTGATCATTAAGAACAGTGATGAACAACTGCAGGTACAGCTACACATCTACACACACATACAGTACACACACCTTTTACATACATACACTCCACACATACACACTGGTAGCTTTACATTCTTTATGATGTATCAGTTCAGTGCACTCCATTCAAAAACAGCCCTCATGTTTTTAGAAGAAAAAAAAGTGTAATTCCTCCTGTGACACATCTTAATGCTTCCATCATCATAACATCTAAAACATCCCTGAGCCATGCACAGTGAGTAAGATCAGATCTGTTTCATATTTTGTTCCTTTTAGGTTCATAGTAAAAAAGATGTTCAATGATTTATTTATAGCAAAGAGTTTCGTAAGAGTATAACAGGAAAATTCTAAACAAATCTGTCGAACGTATGTCACAAAAACTAGATCCTGACGCATTAATCAGCCAGACGATAATATCAGCCGATATCAGCATATCTTGAGATCATCCTAATGGCTATTTTCCTCTCTGATATGTGCATATATATACTGTAACTAGGTTTATTATTTATTTTTTTAATTTGTTAAATTTTTAAGTAAAAAAGTGTTTTAGTGCGATGTTGTTATTCTGACGAATAAAGGCTTTTGTTCAATTGTAAAAAAAAAAAAAAAAAAAAAGTAATCTTGTCTTAGACTCTTTTTCACAAGTGTTTGATAACTGCATTTGACGGATCATAGCAATAGATGTCTGTGTATATGTATATCAATCGATCTCTAAAGATCGAGGATAGATCCAAGAAATATATCGGCCGATATATCGGTATCTGCATTTTTCGCTCCCAAATATCGGTATCGGCCCAAAAATCCCGTATTGGTCGGGCCCTAACAAATACACCAATCAGCTTCTGTATCCGATCCACAACAAATGACGTCTGAAGCAGCTTCTCTGTTCCTAATTTGCACCCATCACTCTACATTTAGTTAAATAGTGATTTTTCCTTTCACCGTGTGACCTCATCCATCTCCCAAAAGAACATGTATATGTGGTCTGAATTGTTTGTTTCACTATGTAAGACTTAGATCTGATTGCACCTCACAGCAGTCATTTTGACTGATGTTCCATAATGAAGTGAGGTTAAATACCAGATGAAAAGCCATTTGTTTTTATGAACTTTGCTTTATGTTTCACTATTAATTCACTTCATCGCATTGTTGCCAGAAAAACACTGAGAGAGATACAGGCCCATCTAAGTCTCTCCTCACCGGCCTGGCATTTGTTAAAGAACTTCATCGGGACCCTCTTTCCCCCCTCCATCTTTGTTCCCAGACAGCCCTCTCTCCCTCTGGTTTGAGTTTCAGGTCTTGCGGCGGTCTGATTGCCTGATAGCTTAAACATCTCTGCCTGCCTATCCCTGAGCCTGAGTGTGTAATCAAAGACACATGAGGTGCCTGTGTCCAAGCGGTGACCTTCTGATTTTGCTCATCAATTCTGGGGGTTAATGTACGAGGATCTATCGGGTCAAAAGATTTGTCTCTGCAAGCTCTGTCAGGTCTGTAAATGATTAGGGGGAAAAAAGCATTTGGCCGCTGAACCCTATTAAAACTTATTCGAACAAATGTGCTCTCAATGTGACATCTAATATATCCTCTCCACTCCCTTTGTGCTAATGATGCTAATATGTTTTCTTTGTTCTTAGTGTATTTTCAATGAGCGCTATAAACCAACTTTTTGTCAAGGGGCTCACAGAGTTAGCAGGGTTATGATATGATCCAAATTCCAACGTTTCATCATAGGCGGGAAGTTGAAACACGCGATCCCCGGTCCTCTTCCCTTGGACTGATGCGAGATAACAGCGGCATACATTTCCTACAAGTGAAATATAAACTCTGCGCAGAGTTTGGGGCTTTGAGCCGCCCCCTTTGAACCTACGCCATGGAACCGTCGGATAAATGTATTCCTCATTTTGACTGATATCTCTAGCAGCTAGCACGTTCGCACCATGTATCTTCCTTCCCCCCCCCCCCCCCAATGTTAAACCCGGAATCTGTCTCTTCAATGACAGCTCTGTTTTTAAAATGACCACTCTTATTTTTTGTAATGGGTGTCTTGTGTGTCATGGAGGTTACAAGTGAAAGGGCAGGATAGAGCTGTCTGGCGAAAGGCCTCTGATAGAAAGTGCCACTTCAATTTGAGCACAGCTGCAGCTGAACCCGGGCTGGCTCGCTGTCCGGCCCCGACACGTTGCATTCTCTTCTCCTGCTTCTGGAAAAGATGTGAAGACTGTTAACTTTAGACCGAGTTTTTAGCCTGACGAGTTCTGATCTCTTCCCCTCATTCATAGCTTATCTGCAGCTTGTTGTGTCAGGAATTCACGCTGACAAAGACCGTCTCAGACACCATTTACATTTTGTTTATTCAAGTTTGTTGACTCTTTGACGACTTTTTCTTCAAACTTGGACTCAGTCGTATTTAAAACCAACTTTTGACTGGACTACTCCCTTAAAGCATATATAATTACATGTTCTTAATGGCATACACCATGAAAAAACATCTTTTTATTCTAAGTTTCCATTGGAAAGTCATTTGACTACAGACTACACCTTCCCTAATTTGGTGATGAGGGGGTTTAACACTTTGAGGAACTCTATCCGCAGAGCTGTTGACAGTCCTCAGCCCCCCTGAGTCCCTGCTGAGGACGGAGGTTGTGGTTTTAGGAATGACTACCGCCTCCGTTTTAAATATTCTCTGTGGTTTGAATCAGAAATGGGATCAATTCTCTCAATAATGATCCTGAAACTTTTAGCTTCAGCTGCCCAGCTGAAACTAAACACGCTCAAGTGAAACTTTGAACTACTCTTCCCTTTTCCTTTTTTTTTTTCCCCCTCTCGGCCGTTTTGTTTTCAAATTGTAGCGCTGAGTTCATGGGAAACTCACTCCGAGGTTACCTGCGCCCCTGCAAAGTGGTGGAAAAAAAAGGATTACGGCCACAAGAATGTTTTCGCAGTTAGTTGAAATATTACTAACCTTGTCAAATGTCATTTTGAATGAGAAAGCAAACATATTTTAATCAGGGTTTTAAAGGCAAACTGTGACTCTGGGAGAAAGGGGTCAGCTAATTGCAACGTTTGATGTCATGTTTGGTCTCTCTCTCCAGTCTGATGTGACTGCCTGGAAGCATGTTCGCTCTCTCTCGCTCGACTCTTAAATGTCTCTCTGGTATCTCACACACACACACACACACACACACACACACACACACACACTCACATACAAAACCAGAAAACTACTGAAAGGTCTTCATGAAGTCTTTGCTTATACTACCTCTCAACTTAAACCTCAAACTAAGTTTGGTCGCCTTATGGCCAAACTTTGTTTTTTCTGAATGAATAGTGAATGTGTATCACGACATTTCCTTGAAAAACTCTCCCGTCTTTCTACAACAGGTCAATCTTGCATAACACCCAAATCTCTTCGCTTCTCATAATTACTTTTTTTAACAGCAGCGATGGGGGGGTCGAGGGATATACATAGTAAATTATGTTTGACAAGGTGGGGTTAGTGGTTTTGTCGTGGCTTGTCTTTAGTTATTACTCACACTTCCTCCTGCCATAGATAAGGTCTGCCGGTGAACATACCAAGGTAAGCGCTGGCGCAGGGCCCCTTATCGCTAGCATTGATTTAGGGCAAGAACTCAGTGACAGAGGTCATTGTGCAGTAAAGCCATCCATCATTCAGGTTTGATTTCTGCTCAGACCTGTCTCCAAGTTGTCTACACGTAGGCGAGTCACGTGGTGGTGAGGCCACAGGAGGCTTGGACAGTGTACTGAGGAGCTCTGGCTTCATAATGCTTTCTGTGTGTGTTAAGAAGACAAGTATCGAGCTGTTTTTACAGGTTAACTTGTATTAAGAATGATTTAGAATGAGACTTAATTTGATCCTCTAATTATCGTACAAAATCCACAAACTATTTGTCTTACGTTTAAAGCTTTGACATGCCCGTTGAATAATTAAGCCTTGATTCTTGTTTTTCCACCAGTAGCTGATTGCCCGTCTTCCCACTGTTTATTTTGCAAATCACAGTAATTCTCCACATATTCTAGACATTCAGTGTGTGTTTGAGACGCTCACATTTTCCACGATTTAAAATTCAAGGTACTTTCTCAGCCAGCGGTAAATAAATGTACAATCATAAACACAGTTTTCCCCTTGTGCAGGGGTATTTTTTCAGATGTCTGAAGATGGGTATTTATTGCCGTTCATGTTGTTCATGGCCTTCGTGGCTAGACTGTTGGCTTAAAGGTTCTATTTATCCTGGCATCACATTTGGGAGCTCCTTCTTTCAAATATGCTATGAGTCATATTATTGATCTGTCATGAAGAAAATTTATTGCACTTATTTTTCACCAACTTCTGCAAAAGTTGTAGGCTGTCAGAGATTCTCCCTGATTGATTGCATGTAAATGACTGTACACTGGCTGCGCTGCATCCTGAGGGGAAAGGTATTCCTGTGGAATATAAAGGTCTCTATAGTTATGCTGAAAAAGCTAGCTTCAGTGGTGGTACTGCTCACTGCCAGCTACCGGAGGATAACTTAAGTAGCTAATTACACTTCAGTCTGTAATCAAACCCATGTCAGGCTGTCTGAGAACCTGGATTTGTGTGCTAGATTCCAGTTAAATACAGGGACAGCTTAAACATTTTATGGTTCTCTCTTCAAATTAAAGTTTCTTTCCGCAATCCCCTCTAAAATGTGTCATATCCCATTACACAAATGTGGATACGGTAAATTAGCGGGGAGCCTACTTACTGCTATGAATATGTTGACTTTTTTTGTGTGCTGTGTGCAGAGGGGTTAGCTCGCCGGGGGTTGGGGGGTGTCTTTAACTCTAAAAAGTTGTCTTGAATTTTCTCCCCTTGCAAGATGATGTGTTTTTGCAATTCAAATATTTGCTCATTCTCCTCTCCATTGCAAAGCTCCCTTTGAAGCGGAAGAGTTCTATCAGGCCCAATGACAGTGTGAGTGTGCAGCGTGACAGCGCAAGAGGCAGTGCTGGACTATTTCTAACTGCATATTTAAATAGGACGGAAATCCAAAATCAAAAATATATGCAAATGACGGCATGTTTCGCATGCTGATATTTTTGTGATTCGGGGCTTGCATATTCAGGTGGTGCTCAGTATTCGTGCCTAGCTTTAGAAACATTAAGCAGAATTACTTCATATCTTCTGCACAACCATGATCTCCCTATAAACAAACATTTCTGGGGGTGGAAGGCCTGCAATTTGGCAGATTTACTTCTAAGCTTTGCTTCATTTTTTTTTTTCTGTGGGCTGTTTCAAGTGGAAAGACATATTCAAGGCCTTAGGCTTCATAGGAGAGTGTGTAACCCAGAAACTCTCAATAACGGCTTTGAAAGATCATTTTCTCCTTTTCACATTATGGAGACCTTATTACCTGATCTCCTTTACATACATTACAGCTATATATATGTATACCTATTTTGCATTTGCATTTAGTGGAAAAGCTTCTTTTCACTTTAGATGTATTCATTAAAAAGATCACGAAGCTGTGTGGGCGCTTGTACATGTACAAACTAAGACAAAGCACTCAAACGGCCCTGAGACCTGTCTGCGCTATTTAAGGTATAGAAAATACAGTATGAAATATTTAATTGAATTGTCATTTGTACGAGCAGCCCTTGCTCTCTGCACCCTATACTTCCGACCTCTCCCCCCTCCCCTCGCCACGTTTTTCCCCTTCTTTTTTTTCCAAACAGCAATTAATCTCATTTTTAGTCCAATTTCCAGCCCTCTGCTGGAGTCGGAGCGAGTCCCCTGTTTTGTTCCTATTTGGCTTGGTTCC
Source organism: Tautogolabrus adspersus (assembly GCA_020745685.1). Classification (NCBI taxonomy): domain Eukaryota; kingdom Metazoa; phylum Chordata; class Actinopteri; order Labriformes; family Labridae; genus Tautogolabrus; species Tautogolabrus adspersus. The sequence goes on from CM036552.1 coordinate 19,370,443, forward strand.
TCTGCATAGTCATTAAGGGCCCAATTAATGTCACCCTTTAGCTGAAGAGTGCTCATTTTTATTGGGGAGCTGACAGTCACCGCCATGAGTGCCGCAGTGTAATATGCATTAATTGCCCCGTAACACTGGTAATTACCAGTTCTTCAAGCCTCTCAGTAAACTGTCATGCCCAGACACGACTGCTTTGAAATAGATTACTCATTAGGGGGACCTGCCCTGTTTTCCAATGGGGGCTCGCTGGGTTGGCATAAAGATGAAAAAAATCTGGTGCTTGAACAAATAGTTGCCAAGAGCAATTTCCTATTACAACTTCCCGGTGACGGCTTTTCTCTTTCTTTCCTTTTTTTCCCCCCTCCTCAGATGGCATTCCAGCCATCACTTGAGGTAAAGATCAGAGGGAGAGTTAGATGTCCATCACAGATCTGGCGGATATCAGTCGGTTCTTCCCTTTTCTAAGGGATTCCTTGAATAAAAATATATTTCACTAGTCATCACATTGCCTTTTTTCCAACTGAATTACTCTAAATTGATTGTTGTGGTTTTTCCCCTAGTATGTGTGTGCATTTCTTATGCCCAGAGACGAGTGTATAAGCCTCACATTGACATTGTCAGCATTGTTTCTTAATGCGGGGCGTTTAAGGGCCTCTGTGCACAAGATAAAGGCAGCATTGAGGTGAAGTTCTTGTTCAAATATTGATGCTAACTTGCTTAGGTCTTAGGTGTGTTTGCAAACTATGCAATCTCTGCTTTAACCATTAGCTGGTGCTTCAGGGTTGCTGAAACGTCCTTTGCATACCTGACAAAAAAAGGAATTGATAACGGATGCAAATAACAGATTTTAGGAAACAGTTAGAGGACAAAAGAAAGGAGATGTAGTGTGGGTGTCACAGTTGCTATGCGATAAGATATAATAAAGGACAGACAGAATCAAACATTGTTAGCTATCACACATCCTCTGCACAGAAAGGTGTTGGCCTGTTTAGTCACGCTAGAAACAATATTTAGATTTCACCACGGCTTTGTGAGCGCTCCAAGTGTGCACTGGGCTGAGTCCTCCCTGGTCCCTGTTCTGTCTTTCTGTCTTTTTGTTTTTTTCCGAAGCACTTTCGTGTCATTACTGATTTACCATAGCAGGGAAGAGAACAGAATGTGAAGACCAGGATAAAACGCCTCTCCTGCATACACATAGATAGAAAACACACACAGGCATGCACACACAGAGCTTCTCAAAGGTGCTGCTTTTTGTTTTATCTCCCTTATAGCACCTGCTTCAGGCAATCTGCTCTCCCTCGTCTCAAATGAATTTTGTCACGGCCTTTCAGATTCTCAGCCGGCGATGCGCTAATGAAAGGAGATAGTACAATTTGAAGTGACCAGGTAGCAGGCAGCAGTGCACAGCTGAGAGCAAGGGGTGGGGACGCACACCCCTGCTTGAAACAAAAGACAAGTCAAGCGTCCGCTGATATACCCATTACCCTTCTCATTAATACCCCGCAGACCTCGCGGTGAGAGTGTGTGAGCCTGTGCGTGCCTGTGCGTGCGTTTATCTGTTTGTGTTGGTCGAGCACTTATCGAATTGTTTATGACAGGCCTAATTGGGCTAATTGAAGACATTAAGATTACCTGTCAGCTGTGTGTATCCAGACTCCAGATCTGTCTGACAACTCCTGACAAGTGAGGGACCCCGTAGCATCCGTCATGATGGCGCATTCCCAGGTCGTAATAGGGACAATAGGGGCCACTCTAATTTGATGTGGACAGCCTCAACGGCACGGATCAGACTCCCTCCCTCCATGGGTGTTTGGCTGTGTGTGTGTGTGTGTGTCTGAAGTTTAAGTGAGAGCTGGGGGGCTCTGTGCATGGCCAGGCTAATGGAGTCCCCTTTGGCAATGTGACAAAGCGATGAGGCAGTCTGAGAGGAAAAGTGAAAAGGGGGTCTTCAAGTGTTTAAGGACATGAGAGGGAAGGCGCTCGGGGGGTGATGGTCTTCACAGATTGAGTGACAAGAGGAGAGCGCTGACATCTGTGTGTCTGCGTGGACACTCACCCATACTGCATCATCAAAGACAATCAAAACTTTGTGACATGGGGAAATACCAAAACGTATATGATTGGTTGACCTCTCATGCCGAGTCCGAAACTGCCATTCAAGACAGTTACAGGAATAACATGATCAAAAAGGTCATAAACTGTTTTCATATCTGGTCCAGGTGTTTTCTTCATTTTCAAAGGAATACGTTTTTTTTTTTTTTTAAAGAAATGTACATAATATTATTGGAAAAACTGCCGACAGACAGTGACATTTTGCTGGCCTTCACTAACATTCTGATTAATGCATCGACTGGCATACTAAGCGATATCCAATAACACATTAAAGTAAGGAACTAATGTCCAAACAGGTATCAGTATCAGAGATATTGATACTGGTATCGGTATCAGAATAGCTCTGGTATCCGAGCGGGGATTGGTATAAGTCAAATTCAAGTGTCGATCATAGTATCAGCATCTGAAAAGCTCTGTTAGCGACACATCGTATCGTCTGTATTGGGGGAACTCTGGTATCAATACCTGTGTCCTTACAGAACAACATTAGAATCGATGTTGATATCTGTCTTGCCAACAACCCTGGTATTGCTACAGATAGTAGTCCAAGAACAGCCCTGGTACCAATCCTGAGATCAGTATCAGAACAACTCAAGTAGAAATACAGTCTGATTACTTATTCGTTTAAGGTGCAGGTATTCATACATCAGGCTTACCAGATCTTAAGCAGAGCACACTCCTATCTTCCAAGGCTTAAGGAATGTGCCTCTGCATATCTGTATCAACCTCCCTCCTCTTCCTCCCCACTCTCCTCTCCCGTGTGGGCATTGTGTGGGGCTTTGCAGTGTCATCGCCATGACAGATCAACGCTGTCAGCCCAGGAGATCCCTCTGTTTGTTTGTTCTCCTCCAAAAGGGGTTAAACTGTCAAGTTGACAACTCACAAGACCCTTAGACTCTGCACTACTGCTGCTCCCCGTCTCTCTCTCTCTCTCTCTCTCTCTCTCTCTCTCTCTCCCTCCCTCCCCCTTGTCCACCTTCATCCCCAAACGAGTGAAAATCAATACCAGATTGCCTGAGGACCACTGTTTGGTGTGGGCCTGACCCCTGGATGTCCCCCACTCTGCTTCTTTCATTACATGTAGCCCAGTATTTAACTTCCATCCTGATCCCTCGCCTAATTAGTTTCGATAAGCTCGCAGTCTCTCTCTCCCTTCCCTTCTTCCCTCTCTATCTCGCTCTCCTTCTCTCTTACATGTGCGCTGACACACACACACAACACACACACACACACAGCTAAACACACATGGACATTTTGGTTCCTTGCCTTTTGAAGGGACACTCTGGGCTGGGAGTAATAAAAAGACAAATCCCAACACGCACACAGGAGCCCTTCGGCAATTCTTGAGCTAGGATTATTGTTTTGTTTGCATAGCAAATTTTAAAAACTACAATGAAATTAGATTTGCACCCCAGATCATCAGTGAAAACACTGGGGATATCCTGTGTTGTCCACAGCTAATGCTTCTCAGTAGTGGGCCTCAGTAGCAAGACTTCCCCCTCACTTCTGTGGTTCTAGGCCTCCTCATGACTCTGTTTTTTATCCAGTCTTGGACAGAGTAGCTATTGATATTAGTTGAAGATGTTATTTGGCTTTTTTACATCTCCACCCACCAATCCTACTGAATTATTGATTAGCAAAATCACAGTTCTAGTGATTTGTGTGCTGGAGGTCCATGACTGTGTGTGTTTTTATGTACCACCCACATGTCCAGGTGCCGCCACTGCCCTGGCTGGCCCGTCGACCACTGACAAGCCCCAACGACATGTTGGCCCCCCCTGCTCTGCTTCCCCCCCAGGGCTAAAATTACCCTCAGGAATGTAAACAGACTGCCGAGTAAGCACACGGCTTTCTGTGGCCTTCTCGCCCGAGTCTGTCCCCCCCAAAAAAAGTGGGACAGTTCCATTTTGGACTCAGAGGCCAAGGTTGATGGTGAGAAAACATTGACCTGGCTTTGGCTTTTTTGGCCTTTTTCAGAAGTGTAACAGAACTTATAACGAGAATTTTGTGTCTGGTGATTATCTCCGGATTGAACGGCTTCAAATGTTTTATGCAACAGCTGAAAACTAAATGTTCCTTATTTCTCCTCATGTCTTCTTTCCCCTTTTCATCGTAGCGGACAGATGGGCATTCACACCAATTCATTAGGTGTGTGGGGTAGCTGTAAGCGATGGAGTCTGGGTGAAGAAGTTCACTGGGCCGGGCGCTGACATGTTGATTTAGTGGTGGTAACACGACTGCACTTCCAAAGGTGCTGACTTGGACGAAAGCCAGGCCTCTTTTTTTCTCCCAGGGAGACATTAGAGGCCACACTCTAATTTTGGGGCAGAGTTCTACTCGTGGATGCTAAGGCCAGGAGGGCCGAGACAACAAACATTCACACCTGCCTTTCCGTGGCTTACTTCTGATTACACCTTCAATCAAGTAGGATTTAAGAATTATTTCTGAACATGATGGATAAGGATGACCTAGTGGATATTCTTGCTTTTACAGAATGGAAATGGAAGTTCCTTTGCAAAAATAGAGACACATTTACCACATGCCTATGATGTCAGAGTCATGTTCTTAAGAAAGCCACCTAAAACAAATCATAGCCAGAATATTACCATTCTTGTTCTGCGGTCATTGAGTAATATTTTCCCCATATCATATACGTATGTTTAAGTAGAGAACAGACTTTCATTGTGTGTGTGTCCTTTCATCATTAAATGCACATTTAGCTTGGGAGGTGACTCGAGGCCTCTTGTGCATTTTGCAGGTGTGAGAGCTCTACTACTGTTTGTAGATATGTAAGTTTGTTACAATAGCGAAAAAAAAGTCAGGTATCAAGCTTACATCCCATGACCTCACATATAAACATGATATCATCCATACATACACACATAACACCGTTCCTCTGCTGGACACACCAGGTTTGCAGGCGCCCGGTCAGGCTGACGCTGCCCTCACGGGGGCAGATAGGGTTACAGTACAAACTGTTGTTGATTAGGGCTGCGCCTGTAGTGGGGGGGATCATCCTAAATTGAAAACACATTAGCCGCCAGGGTTAAGGGCAGGACTAGGACCAGGGCGGTGTGAGGCGAGGAGCAGCGACAGACACAAAATGGCTGTCCCCCTTGCCTGCCTTTTGACTGTGCTTCCCAAGAGACGCGTGGCAATTATCGGCCAGGGCTGCTGGGAGTTCACAATAACAGGTTAAAGGAGCATGTATCCCCCTGACGCTGTGGTCTTCTCAGTCTGCACAGACTACCAGCCCCCAGCCTGCTCACCCGCCACCACGGGGAGCTTCCTGTCTTCAAGCAGATCTTATAGAAACAGGGACTCGTCAAAGGCCATAGGGACTCTCTGGACACGTCTTTGGCTTATATTTGGCTTTAGAGACTAATAGGCTCAAAACAGAATGACCTCATAAAACATTTTTCTTGCTTTATTTATTTATTTTTTACTTTGTGTATCAGATTTAATGAAGGTCATCTCATTCCTGGTCAGTGTGTGCCTTTTAAAATGTATTCACACATTCCAGAGTCACTGATACCATTATTGCCTACTCATGATTTCAGTACAGTACTTGCACAGAACTAGGAGACATAATTTGCAGCCATTGCCATAATAGAATTTAATAATATCCGCATCAAGTGTTAATGAATACCCACTCAGAGTGTCATAACTGAAGAGATCAGGCCGTTTTCATGATGTAGAGGGTCATTATAGAGGATGGGGAGTCGATATCTGAGAGGAGATCAGGTGAGCTCTGACCGTCTGAATGTTAACCCTCACACAGCCAGAGAAAAACAGAGACAGAGCAGATCTTATTATAACGTTTCTATGACAAGGGCCAAATGTAAAAGGGATACTGTTTTTTAAAAGACTGATTCGTAGAACGTTCTTTTTCTGTCTTTGATATGTTGTTCAGCTCAAAGCTACTTTAAACAAAGATGTCATCATAGAGCGAATAGCTGTCCTTTCACATGCAGTGTCCTCGATGCAGTCTGGAAGAACTTCTGAACACGAACCAGACAAAGCCAGGCCATTCCTTGTTTGGATTTCACTCTACACCCAAAGCAGACCGGAGTGTGTCACAGCGCGTTCGACCGTGACCACGTAGATCTGAGAGGGGACCAGCGCAAAAAAACATACACTTGTCCCTCAGATATGTGTTGCTAATGTGGTGTGCCACATGCTCAGCTTAGGGCCTTAATGTGTTCCAACACACTGATTGTAACTTCTTTCTTCGGATGGAGAATGTTTGGGAAGCACGATATTGAACAAAAAAAGATCCTAACCAGGACCAAATGGCATCGGGAGGCTCTGGTTTCTATATCCTGTACATGACGCCACTAAAATAGGAATAAGGGCTGATGCTTATTCGTTCACCCAATCAGGTGTTAGCCCTTTTATCCATCAGTTGATGGGTATAGAGTTGCTCAGAGTGTGTGTGAAAGGTGATAAGGCTAGGTTAATGTGAGAAGTTGACCAAGGTGATAAGGGTTTGTGAGGAAGAATGGTGTCAGATAAAGTGGAATAACAAATCGTACCAAACTTAAAATAAACTAATATGGACTCCTCCTCTCAAACACAAAGTTCATGGGAATAATAAGTCTTTTTATGTGTTTGTTAATTTACTGGTCCTATGCTGAAATGACTCCTAATTTGACACTTTATATACTGCAGATAACAATGACAAGTTGAACTAACAACATTTTAAAATTGAGATTTTTCAAGGCGTTCAGGTTTCTGAAATCATTTGACTATAAAAGGGAAGCGTACATAACATTTAATACTTTTTTTTTTCAACAAATCCAACTGATTTATTCACTTTTTAGTTTCACTTTTATCGCATTTTAAACATGAAAACACTTATCGCCACATCACAAATATTTTTTCTTAAAAGAAACACAATTACATTTTGTCGATGTAACATACCTTTTTTTTGTCAGATTTAATTTTTTTTAAATCATCCCTAATATTACATAAAACATGTCTTCTATCTCCTCATGCAGATATTTAAGGTGCTGTATGTATGTGTGTGCATCAGTGTTCCTACTCTGTTGAGCGTTGACTCTTCTTTTTTTTTCTGGGAGGTCAGAGAGCCGAGGGCTTGTCCTGCCACAGAGGGTACCGTAGTTGCTATGGTTACCAGATAAAGCAATGGGATCCCCGTAGTCTCTGTTCTGCTATCTGTTATCTCGCATCAGTGAGCGCAAATTAGCTCCAAGTGCAACATGAGACTCGCAGCGCGGTGACTCGACCTGACCTCCCACACCCTTCATACACACACATTACATCTCCACACCTCTATGTTAAAGCTTCCACTACACTACACAAACATACGTACACGTTAAAAAACACTCTCTCTACCTCAAACAGAAACAAAGACCAACTACATCCCTGCCACATTCCAGTTCCATACTTCAGCCACAGAAAACATAAAAACGTCGGGGTGAATTACAGCTGGCGGAAGATGTTGTTTGATTTTTATTGCCCTCTATTCCACCTTAATTATGATGCTACGTCTGCCTTGTATTTGTGTTTTACATACCTGAGCAGAATTGAACTTTGCCGTGCCCACAAAGACGAAGGATGCGGTGGGAAGGGGAAAGAAGGTGTTCTATTCTTAGCTCTAGTCATGTTAATAACTTGTGGGAGGTAAACTCTTTCATTCAGCTCCTGTTAAATATGGACAGGAGGATGTATAGTTTGAATTTACCTCCCTGTTCGTCGGCGTCCCACCAGACAGTCAGACTATAAAGATACCGTTTGTGTTGTGTGCATGGAAGCTTGTGCTATCAGGGTGTCTTTGTTATCAGGGTGGCTGCTCCTGCAATACCACTAAAATAAAGAAAGCTGGTTGTACAGTGATTAGCTGTAGCGCTGTATCACTTAGCATGTAGGCTTTCTGTCATTGCCCACCCCTCTTTTTAAACAGCACACATACAATCCCATCACACATCCATTATCTGAGCCTGTAAATAAACTCGTCAGTCTCTTCAGAAAGTCACTGACCTTTTAGTTTTCTACGCAACGCAACTTTTCCATCAGTTTGACCGATCAAACCGATAAAAAATACCAGAGTGTTTCATTTACTGTATTCTTGATGTCTTTGTAACATGCGTGCTACATACTCACATTGTTTGGGAGGTGCACCATTCTAACCAGTTCTATAAGATCAGCTCTCTTCAGGGACTTTCTAATCCATTCATCAATGTTTTGAAAAATGTAAGTCGTCCCCATAGCCATCTCATGATGGCGTTTTATTGAGTCCATTGACCAATCAGAGGCTCTAGTAGTGATGTGTGTCAGCACTGAGGCATTTTGCAGCTAGACTTTAATCACCCCGTTCTTTTATGAAAAGCTGTACATTAGCAAAGCAGCCATCGATAACTAGCAGATGTCATTCTGTCGTTTTTGTCATTTTAGGTTTATTCTCATTAGGGCATTTTATAGCTTCAAAAAGATGATGCTTTTGAAGAATACACTTCTTTATCTTTTAACAAAGTGTATTTTGTAAGAGAAGAGTTTGTAAACGAGAGAACTTTTTGGTAATGTTACTAAGAACACTCCACCATTCCAGTTGTTTCTGCAGTAGGCAAATTAATTTCCAAAAAGCCACTAAACATCACAGTATGCATTGTGTTGTTTTTGTTGTTGCTTTAAGCTGAGCATGCTTTTTGGTTGCAACATGCCAAAAAAATACCAATAAAATTCAGGAGCGACTGACTTTTGCATTGACCGACTATTCAGATACAAAAAAAGGCTATTTGTCCCAAATGGACATATTTTGTTGTGTACATACCTTTTTTGTATAATACAGAGACTTTTATCCCACTTTACCTCTCGCCCGGTTTACTCTGGATACTTTCTGTCAAAAAAAAAAGAAGTTGAGCAGGTTCCATACCTGCATTTCAGAGAGCAGAGAAAAGACTGACTCCAGCTAAAGTTGGCAGTGCTTTAGTGTTCCTACCTTGTGACCTGATGTATGGATGCTGGAAACAAAGAGGTCTTTGTAGGGAGACCTCAGAGACACAGAGTTCACCCTCAGGTAGAGGCTTATGCTGTCTAAATCATTGCCGGAGCGTTTGTCTAAAACGGGCCAGCATTGGTATGTAAAATGAAGTGACGGTGTTTTAAGGTGGAGCGTAAATTTGTCTTGATTTTATTGATAATTCATCATGTAGTGTAATGTGTTTTGGCAGAAGTGCTCGGCCCCCAGTTTTCCTTAAGCTTTTTCTCACCAAATGTGGCAGATCAAATTAGCCTTGATGTGTGTGTTCGGTACAAAGGTAAAATGCTGACTTCTAGTGTGTGTGTGTTTGGGGGTGGGGGGGTGCTGTGTGACCTTCAGCAACCTCAGAATTCTCAGCAAATCAGAGAGACAGACAGAAAAACGACATTCACTCTGTGCTTTATTGTGTTTTTATTAGCTTTTGCAGTCCATTTTCTTCCCTTGTGTTCTGCATTTGTTTAAAGTGTGACTCAGTCGGCTGCAGCACTCTGTGTGTGTGTATGCAGGCAGACACTAATAATACTCCCTCTTCTCCATTCGAGGTTTTTTTTTTGTGCAGCTGAGTGCCTTGCTCTCATTAAGCCGCCGTTGCGAGCTGCTTGGCACCTGCTTTAAAACGCGACCACCAACCGCTCATTAACGCTAACGAAAGCGTGGCTGGCAGCCGCAATCCACGCCCAGGCTCGTCAAGTGGCCTCTTGGCTGAAATTAGCTACATTTCACAAACAATTTCACCGACTCGTTACGTTGTTAGGTGTTTATTGGAAGATGGCTGACTCTGACTCGTTGAGGTTATGTGTGTTGTAAGCACACACGCCAGGTTAAGACGAGCCAGCCCACATAATAAACCATAATTTGGCTACAAATTTAAAAATGAACTTCCATCCGCCTCCTCCGGTGTTTAAACACAAACTTCAGTGACTGCATGGTGCAATAGAAGGGGTCATATACTGTATTTTTTTGCTTGGAGCTTTCTCTTCAGAATCTCTTCTGTAGCCACCAGGCTCAGTCTTGGCCCCCTGACCGCTCCCTCCCCCCTCAGTGTTATTGTTCCGAGTCTCGGATTTTTAGCTCAAGGTCCCTGTACTATTGACTTGTATTAATTCTGAGTAGGATTCAAAGTCCATTTATTTTCTTTACCGTATGGAAAGGCCTTGGTGACATGGCTCCCCTGTGTTTATAATTTAGCATGTTTCAATTTGTGCTTGGCCTCCCCAGACAGACCCGAGACATGATGTATCGTGCACCGCCGCCTTATCTGTTGATGTACAGTTTTAACCTTTTTCAGAAGGTTGCCTCTCTCCACTCTGTGCAGACAAGTCTCCTTTTTTTCATCCCTTTTCAGCCCCTTGCACAGCACAGGAAATACATACAGCTCTGCGGCTGAATAAAAAGAAGAGCATAACCCCTTTTCCAAAGTCATCTAATGTAAATGTTTAGGTTTTGTTTCCATAACATTTCCATATTAAGAATTGGCGGCTGCGTGCGGCAGCGGACCATGGAAACGATGAGACTTTGGGGGCTTGAGCAGCGATGAAGACTGAGCTATGTGTGTGACTTTGTGGTGAACTTTCAGTGTGCATCTGTGGGCTTTCTCCAGGGCTGTTAGCTTTGGCCTGTTTGCTCATAGATACAGCACCGTAAATCACACACTGTAAAACGCAGAATGCGCGGATGGGGTGCAGAAGCATGTACTGCTGCAAGGGCCTCTCACAGAGAGAGGTGTGTGTGTGTGTGCGTGTGTGAACCATACAGGTTCTCTATGTAGAACATGCACTGCCTCAAGGCCTAATCAACACCGCACAGAAGACACATATAGCTGGCTATGTCACGACAGCTGATTCTTGCACTTCATAATTGATGTGGTTAGAATACCTTGTCAAACTTGTAAGGTCATCAATCTAGGTACAAACCCATAAATTATGCTCATAAAAAAGACTAAAGATTTCCATAATTGTAATTAAAATAACACCTTTGTGTGTTTGAGTCCATATTTTAATGGCAAACGATTGATCAAGGGTTCGACAGTTTATGCACTTTACCTTGGCGCTGAACTTCTGAAGCTCTCCGTGGCCCTTTGGCTGGCTTCCTGTCTGGGTCCCTGGAGGCCCCCACAACATTGTTAACTGTCTGAGGATATAGAGTGTCTGGGACCGGAGCGCCGTCAAACCCCCTGAATCTGGTCTTGCATGTGGGGGCTTTGGTGCTCTTCGTTCAGAGTTCAACTATGACATGTCTTTATGCATGGCAGCTAATGTTCAAAGAATAGGTATGATCTATATGAGGCAGAGAGGGGCCACCGGTGGCTCTTTGGGGCATAATAAATAGCTGGAAAGATGATTTATCGCCTTCGAGAGGGGAAGGAGTGAAACGTAGCATATTCCCTGTGAAGAACTCCTTTTTTTAAATAGTTTCTGCACCTTCCAGCAGACCTCGAGGTGTACAGTAGCTGCAGTGTCTATAAAACACAATAGCAGAAAAATGAGCAACGGGAGAGAACAAAAGATTAAAAAAAATATCTCTTCATTTAAATGGCCCGAACTGGGTAACAGACATTCTTGGCACTCTATTATTTATAGATTTTAGGAGCTGCAGTGTCTGCCAACTAATGCGAAGTTGCTTTGGCTTTTAAAGAGAAAGAAACAGCTGGACACAGCAGCATTGGCTAACATCAACCACCAGATGCAGAGTGTTTAGTCTCAGACTTTCTGTTGAACTCTGTGATGTGCCAAAGGCTTCCAATGACAGGATGCCGAGGCTTTGGTTTAGAGCTTTGTTATTTCACAGATTATTGTTATTTCACTGCCATTGTAATGTGATCGAGTGTGTATCACCCTGTCAGACAGATCTTAATCTTCCCGGCGGCTTTTTTTTTTGTTTGATTCTGCACATGTTTCCTGGACTGTGATCAAAGGAAAATACCTAAGCGACCTTATCTCTCATAGATCAATCACACTTCTGTCCCATCGTTCTATCTCTTTACTTATTCTTGCTATTTGTTATGCCTTTCAAATCCAAAGTCAACAGCTGTAGGCATTTTGCAGGTTTTGAATTTGAAAAGCATCAAGTAATTAATTCATAGCTACCTAAGAACTCACTTGGATGACAGTGATGATGTACTAACAAAGGCTCGACTTTGTGTCTTTTGTTTTGCTCCTCAGGTTCGGTCCGGGCCTTGTGATCTACTGGTACGGTTTCATAGGAGAGCTGGACTGCCAGAGAGACAGAGGTATCCTGCTCAAAGACCATTTCCCTACAGACATTGTCACCTTGTGCCATGCTGCCCAGCCGGACCCACCGCCACAGGAGTCAGAGTAAAGACAAAAGAGTGAGGAAGGTTAAAAAAAAAAAAGTCAACATGGCAGGAAAGAGAGAGGAAGGCAAGGAGGTGGGGAGGGTAAGAACAAGGGTGGATACCGAGATCCGGAAGCAATTTGACTTTCCTGCAGAGTGAGACTCCTGGCAAAAGATCTGCCCTGAACTCCACCTGACCCTCTGTCTCTGTCTGTTCTTCCTCCCTCTCTCTCTTTTCACTGCCTCAAAGCCACCGCATGCAAATACACACCAGCGTTCTGTATATCTGACAGCACAGGCTCAGATTCATACCTGTGTGCAAAGAAAACACCCCCCCTGCAGCCTTTCCTGGTTGTGGTCAGCTCTTGGCCCCTGGATGGCCCCTTCGCTGCGGACAGCCAGGGTGAGAGCCGGGGCCAAAGCAGGACATAGAGGCCTTCCTTATCACACCCAAAGCCCTGGCCTTTGTCACTCCTTCCTCCTCCGCTCCGTTGGCAGATAAGAGAGGTGCGGTCCGCAGGCTGAGTGGACAGCTGACTCTCACCTGCGTCACTCAGTGCCCTCTAAGTCGCTCTGCAGGGGGGTAAACAGGATCATTTCTGATTAGAGCTGCTCTCTCTGTGACCTTTTTACGTTACATTATAAACTGAGGGTTGATGCAGCTATATTTGGTCATAGCTGTATTATCAACACTTTCTCTCTGCTTCTTCTTGTGTGACCTATCTTAATGAAATCGTTTTAATTCAAAATAAAATATAAAGCTTGACAGTTTAGTTTCAATTGTTTTCTAATGGTAACCACTAACCTCAACAGGTCTTCCTGTTTTGTCCTTATTTGTCTGGTGTTAAATATAGGTCTGGTTATTAATGCTCATATGTTAGGATTTACTTAAAAAATATTCGTTACGCTATTTATATACATACAGACATACAGATATAAAGAACAATAAACAGGATAGTTCATTACATCGATACATCACTCACTAAAGAAAACTAAAATTTCAGCTGAACAGCAAAAATATTCAAGTTTGAATATATACATACTTATATTAATATATATTCACGACAATGCAAACACACGTACTGTAAGTACAAACATATTCATAAATATATAACCATTTTTCTGATTATTGTTTGGGCTTTTTATGCCTTTATTTAGAGATAGGACAGTGGATAGAGTCAGAAATCAGGGAGAGAGCGAGAGAGAGAGAGAGTGGGGAATGACGTGGGAAAGGAGCCACAGGTCGGATTCGAACCCGGGCCACCCGCTTGGAGGACTACAGCCTCCATTCATGGGGCACACTCACTAACCACTAGGCTGCCTACACCCCTATAACACTCTATAAAGATCAATATTGATTGATCATTTTTGTTAAAAAAAATATTAATTCTAGAGAAATGAAAAATGGCCGTCACCAATTCCTAATCAACAAATATTCATCGTTTTTTTAAAGAGTAAATTCTCTGTAATAAACTGCTTTTCTGGTATTTTTCTTCACATATTAACATGATTTATTATGATCAACTTTAAAATGAATTTTCATTCAAAGCTCATCTATTTGTTTCTCTATAAACAGGCTGTTAGAGTGACTCATTCTCATCACTGATAGTTCTTCCGTAGGTTAGTTTGTACTTGAATATGTTTTAATCCCAGCTTTACTTTCATCAACTGGTAAACCAAGTGGTCAGTGAGCTCCACGGAGGGAGTGAAGGCTTCTGCTGAGTCAGAGAGAGCTGAGGTCAGAGTCAAATCAAATGTAAATGAACCCGGTCTGTGTGCCACCTACATGAAAACATTCAGTCCTCTATCCCTTCATTTGCCCTGTAATGTGTTTTAAAAACAAATCCCAGTGCTGTTATACACGTGTTGTTATTATAAATAACTATTGATATGTTCTTGTCATGTAAATCAAGGCACAACCTCTCCATGATTTTCTGTACTTCTTTGACCTAAGCTATGAGTGCCTACAGGTCCGTAAAAACCCCCTGATCTCCATGATAAGGTGTGTGTGACTATCTAAAGGTTGTCTGTTGCACATCTTTACAGTCCTCTTGTCCTTTTTATGAGCAGGCACCAATGGAAGAAACACAGCTCGGCGAAGGGAACCTGAAGAGAACATAAAGTTGAGTGATGTTTTTAGAGGCAGATATGCACTGCCTATAGGGGGTCCCTGTCGTGTCCTCCTCTTTACGGCACACACACACACAAACGATGAGAGGAAAGAAAGTAAAAGTGTAAAGAACCTGCAGTAACTTTTGGGAACCCATCTCATAATGAGATTAAAATCATTTTACACATGTTTAGTTTCTCTAACTGCTGTGGTATTAAAACTGAGTAAAGCAGACATTTCTACCATTACAGACTTTATAACATAACCTTCTGTTCCTAAAGAGATCCCTCCCATGGAGAATAAAAATACACTTTTCTATGTTTGTTTGCACAGTTATGCATGGCTCACACAGTTAGAGAGATATGGAATGTGGGGGTTAAATACCACTAAAGTGTTGCGTGATTTGTTACCCTTAAACCTCTAACCCTCAGCCGGCTCCCATCTAGGCCTTGATCCCTCCATGAGGAGGCCAGTGGGTCACTGCGAGGTCACCAGGCGGCCATGGCTTCCTCTGTTGACCCCCCCTTGCTCCATGTGGTACAAAACAACTGTCCCCATGTGTCCAGTTAAACCGGGCCCTACTGCCTGGCCATGGAATGCTTAGACATCACTTTATGGCTCCTGTTGCACACAAAAACAGAGCTATTTAACTCAGGGAGGGAAAATTCTCTGTTGAATAAGAACAGGGGGAAAAAAATGGAAAACAGCAGATTCAGTTCCTCTCAAGTTTTCAAGCCTTCCTGTCATTGTATTCCAAGATGGCTGTCGCACAAAAGAGGAGTCAGGGTCAACTCCTATAAATTAGGTTCTGCACACAATGCAAACTAAATACAGCTTTTTTTAAATCCACATCAAAGGCAAACACAGACGTCGGCGTCAGCTGATATTATTTCCCTGATGGGAGTGCAAAAAATAGAAAAAAACAAACCTCCATCTGATGATTTCTGAGAGCCAGACATCTTTATTTGGTGTTTTCCTTGCCCTTGTCTCCCACCTCTTTTTAGATTCATTGTTCTTGTCACAACAATGGGGCACTCGAGTGCTCTCCAAATAAGGCCAGTTTGGAGAGGTCATTTCCTGCGGCCAAGACACCAGAGCTGTGGAGAAATTTGATCCTCAAGAGGAATCCAGCAAGAACAAGACTAGCTTTAAATTAGTTTTTCATTAAAGGAATTGTTTTATTTACAGTTATAGATGAGGAACACTGATAATAGATTTTATATGAAGGAGAACAAATTGAAAGCACATTTGAAATCATGTTTTTTCTGTTACAATATTGCCGAGACTCTCTGTGCAGAAGGATTTAGTTACACATGCTTTTTAGTATTATAATATTGGTAACATTTCTTAAATATGTGTCTCCCATGTGTCAGATTAGTTTGATACAGTTTACAGCATCCACTCTGTTTTGCCCAGGCCCCCCAAGCTATTGGAAGTCCACTATCCACTCAGATGTACATCTTGGCCCAATCTCTTCCACATCCTGCTGTTTTATGCCTCTTCAGTCAAGCTGCTAGATAGACCACTGAGACGCTGAGAACGAGAAAGAAGGACAGAACCAGAGACAGAGTGAAGGCTAGGTTCTATCCCTGCAGCAGACCACCAAACATACTTCCTCCACGCTCCTGTGTTATTTATGTGAAGAGAGCTCTGGCCTGTTTCTGCCTCAGGCTGCGTGGTGCTTTTAGTAGAGATCCTCTCAGCCTCCCTCAGCCAGCAAGACATCACAGGGTGGAAATAAATAAAAGTTCTCCTGGAAGAGTTGAGAGCAGCCAGTTTGAAATTAAAAAAGGATTTTTTAGAGGGCTTGAATAACTGCACTGGGGGGGGGGGGGGGGGGGGGACAGCCTCTTAGCTAACGCAGATAGGAAGAGATTTTATTTTTAGTAGGCGCTGCCTGCTAATCAGAGGCTGTTATTTAAAAACAACAATGGAGCATGAGAAAAATGGTCCGGGGGATTTTAAATGGCAATGCAGTGGATTTTTGATTGACAGGATGGAGGGCAGATGGTATGTTTGAGAGAAATTGAGCAACTATGGCACATTAACCAACTCTAAAGGGCAGGGGGAGATGTGGGTTCTAGTTTTGTTTAGAGATGTATGAGTCACTGAGAATGTGGCTCTAGAAGCAACATGGCCGAAACAAAATCTGAGCTCTTAAGACACTGCAAAAGGAAAAAATAACCACTAAAATATTCCATATTGACAACCCTAAATGACTGCTTGTTAGAAGGACCAGCTTGGCAGTGGAAGTCTAAATATCCCAGATTGTACTTTGCTAAAGTGAAAGGTGTTGACTGGCTTCTCGCTAATTGAGGTATTACATTTAGATTCAAGCTCTCATTTGTGTAACCCACACCTTCAAATAAATCCAGGAAGCATATTTGGAGTTCCTTCCAGTGAGACCTGATCCGTCTTGTCTCTTTGGTCATCGCTGTGGGTCCTGACTTTAGCCAAGATCTCGTACATCAACCATATTTTACAGCGGCTATTTTCGCTTGTCAGCTTTGATTCACCTCCGTTGTTCTAACATGTATTGTCAGGGATAAAAAGGAGGAGGCAAATCCTGCAGAAGAAAAGAGAAAAAAAAGCTCTGGGGAGTGTGTGTTTGTGGTTGGAACCACAGGGGTGACAGCCAGCATGGAGGCCGCCTGCTCCAGCATCGGCCACTGGAAAGGTCAGCCCCCCCTGAGTGGCATTTGGACCGTGACAGAAGTGACCCAGAAAGTGTGTCATCTCCTGTTCTCAGTGAGGGTCTGGAGGAGGCCTGGTTACGTCCACACAGGTACAGGTACAGGCCAGCACAGGGATGAGCGGCGGAGAACAGCAGGGTAGAGGAGGAAGAGGCAGCCCCAGTGACATTCTAAAAGATTAGAGCTGTGTGGTAGGAAAATATGACTGCGGAGAGAAAAAGGTTAGCTGCAAGAATCCAGAGACAAAATTTAATTCAGCCAAAACAAACCCTGGCTCACCCTTTGTCCTGTCCTCTATTTGTGAGCATAATTTCCTGATGAGAACTGTCACAAGCTAGTTATTATGAAATAAAAACACTTAGAAGGAGGTGGGGCTACTGTACACTGGTGGCGGTGTCCATGGAGACAAGTGTGGCTATTATGGGATGCATCAACCAGAGGTTTTGTTTGGTGCTTTGAGGGGAAAAAACGGCTTGAATCCAGGGCGAAATCAGAGCTACAAATCTGTTTGATAACAGCAGATCCTTTCCTGAAAAACTGTGCCGGCTCGTTCAGAAGGAGCCTTGTATTTGTCAAAACACGCCATGCGATCATTTCTCACACAACAATAAATCCTGGCATGAATTCTTTACGCATGGATGAGACAAGTCCTCTATTATGAGTAGACTCTGCTTAATTTTAGAAATATTTGAAAGGGCAGTTGTGATTGGCTATTTTATTGAATTGTTGCCATGGGTAACCTAATATTTTTGTGCTGTTAAGTAGTTAAACAGCTCATAGCTAAAGAAGGAAAAAAGCAGAGGGAAGATGCAGTCTGGATTAACCTTTTCTCTTTTTTATGCTTCATGTGTATTTTTTGTATTGAGCAATTAAATGTTTGGCTGTGAGCACTGTGCCAGCTCCAGTGCTCTTCAGCTAGAGAAATGTGGCCCATTTATCACTTTTACAACTCATTTTCACCCCAAAACACTCCACTCCTGGGCTGGATAAAAACCTCTCTGCTGCCATGTCCTTGAGTTCCCGGTGACAGGTAAATATACACTTCCATCCAAACACATGTCCCACATCGTCTATATTTGACTTATGGGAGGTCAGCCTGCGAGGGATCGATGTTGCAGTTCATTTTTAGAGGCTTGATGATGTCATGTTGCAGTGTACTGTGGGTTATGGGTGCCTGAACTTGTTGCTGTAAGAAAGCAACAGTCTCCACAACTGTCTCGACTCAGATGTGTGCTGCAGTGATTTTATGCAAACTTGAATGAGCCAAATCTGGCTTTTTCTCGACTGTAACTTCAGCACATCACTTCACTGACAGCAAATGAAGTCCCACAGGGATCATCGTCAGGTCACACAAGAGGGAAGAATGAATGGAGCGATGTGATGTTGTCATTCAAATGCAATGGATCACTTGAACTCCATTGCCCTGTTGTAATGACCCTGTGTAAGGACCTGTAATGTGGTTTTCCCATTGGGTTTGAGAGAAATCCTACGCCAGACCATTCAGGTGCACAATAAAGTGCTTTTCACTTTCTGAGGACTTCCTGTCTCCAGTGGCGTTCTCCATTAACTCCTCACAGACAGACAAGAGCCTTTCTATTGGCCCAGACGCTCTTTATCGCAGCAGTTATTCCCCCCAGGTGCGGCGCTACCTGGCCCGCAGATAAGATAGGAAGCCGGCTGCCTGTCATTATTGGCAGATGAAGGCTATCGGAATATTGACAACAGTTTACACTCCTTGTTGAGAAACAAAGTTGGACTTGTGAGACAGTCCCTCACAACAGGGTTTTTATTGTGTAGAGGAGATATGAAAACCCAGGTTCCCTGCGGTCACACACCCAAATAGCCTTATGTCACAGCTTCTCCCCCACCTCCCCTCCTCCTGCTCCTCTTCAGTTGGCTACTATTTATTCCCACCAGCTGTAGTGATGTGCTAAAAAAGTTTGTGACACCAGCCATTGCTTTTCATCACTGCAGCTTCTGACTGCTAACAGGGAGCATGCTAGCTCTCCCTGCGTCTCTCATACTGTATATGGTGGGTAGGCTGCTGGGCTGAATAACCTCGTATAGAATAAAAAAGACGCACTTTTAAGGGTTACATTTAAGAGGGCAGATAGTCTATAAAATGTAGCTCTTTATGTGTCTTCATGACATCTCTCATTGACGTATTTGAACTTTAAATAAAAACGTAAAAGTCAAATTAAAACGACGTGTTGTTAGGACGTCAGCGATTCTCTTTAAACAGCGCGTGGACACTTTTGAACTCTGACGCAGCATTTTTAACTATAGACACCACTGGGACATGTTTAAAAAATGAAGTGACACCAGTTTCTGTCAAAAAGAAAATACGGTTGTGATTAAAAAAATAATTTAAACAGCTTTTGATGCTTTGGGGTCGATAGATGTAATGTAATAATAGGCTATTTTAAATTGTGTTAAAAGTAAATTATAAGTTTGATGGCAGGGCTATCGACGCAGCAGTTACACATTTTAAACAAAAATTGCCAGAATATTTTCTTATTTTCTTTTTTGGTTTTTGAATCAAATTCAATGTCAGTTTTCTTTGTAATAGCCTCTTCAAACGAAATTATTTAGTTTCTTTTGTAATTTCACTATTTAAATTTGTTTACCTTATGACTGTTAAAACATATCTATACTAAAAATCGTACATGCTAAAAAACGGTAAATAGAAATTAACATAAAAATGGAACCTATATCTAAAGATGATTATTTATTATTATTATTGTTATTATTAAAAAGCTATTGTAACAATGCTTTATAGGCCTACATTGTAATTTTCAGTCTGGAAGATGAATTGCTCTTCTTTTCATCAATATTAAATCAGTCAAGGCTACCTAATGAAGTGGACCACCTCTGTGTCTCCATGTTATTTCCTCCTCTCTGTAACTCCATCCCAACACCAGTCTCCCTTTCCTCGTCCTCCCCCCCCCCATTTTTTTCTGCATAGACCTTTATGCCATTACATTGTTTTGAAAAATAAGAAGAGGTTTTAACTGCCATCCGAGCCGATAATGGTTACCGATTCTATACTTTCAGTCTTAATCTTCAAGTGGGCCATGATTAATGATGTCAGTGTTCTTCAGGCCCCAGAACTCTCTCTCTCTCTCTCTCTCTCTCTCTCTCTCTCTCTCTTTAAACACACACCACGTCTCGTGCTCTTGCAGAGATGTTGCTATCTTATTATGAATTGCTCACTCCTCTCTCTCTCTCTCTCTCTCTCTCTCTCTCTCTCTCTCTCTCTCTCTCTCTCTCTCTCTCTCTCTCTCTGTCACCCTCTCAGAAAGAAGGAGCCGGGCAACAAGTCCCCAGGTGCGAAGCATAATATTGACCCTACAATCCATCTTTATTGATTATACCATCAACGTGGCCGCCTAATACATGCATAAGGAGCTTTATACCTGTGAGTAAATATGAGATGAGAGTCTTTGGAGGTCACATTTACTGCTGCAGGTCAGCCTCTTATCATACAGGAGGGGGAAAATGGCGGAAGGTTTTTTTTTCTTTTGCATACATTTTTGGACGATAAAAATAAAAGAGTGCACTATATCAAAGCTGATAACTCTTCTTCTTCTTCTTCTTCTTCTTCTTCTTCTTCTTCTTCTTCTTCTGTAAACACATTTACTTAGGCCTCCAGAAGGGGTCGCCATCTTGTAATAACAGTGCGCCCAAGGGTGTGGTGGGGAGGGGGGTCTCCAGCTCTCTCTCTCTCTCTCTCTCTCTCTCTCTCTCTCTCTTTCTCTCTCTCTCTCTCTCTCTCTCTCTCTCTCTCTCCAAAAAAACAACGAACATCAATTATGTTGGAGTTCATAATTAATTGATTTGAAACGTTCATTGAGCCTATATTGAAATGTGCACATGAATCAATAACCCTGAGATATTTCATATTTTAGTATAATATCTCTCTCTCTCTCTCTCTCTCTCTCTCTCTCTCTGTGTGTGTGTTTGTCTCTCTTCCCTCTTCTGTTATTTACAGTTCTTGTGAAATGTCTCACTTTGCTGCCCTCGGCTACCCGCAAGATATTTCTAACCTTCCTTTTTAAAGCTCTCGAAATAACGGAAAGAAATTAAGAATAAAATTAAAAAGAAAATGAACATAGGAAAACAACCCATAAATTAAGACAATCGATGTTTTCGCCACTCCCTGCTCGGACTTCCGCCTCATAATGGAATAATGCCAGATTTATTTGCGAGTCTTATGGTTTCTCTAGCCATAAAGCGTGATTATTTCAGCGGAAAAAACGGTCAAATGTTGACAACCTTGGGGCCATTGTAACACAGCGCTGGAGAAGCAACATAATGAGGAAAAAAAAGAGACTCTCAGGCCTGGGGCTTTCCTAATTAAATCTTAACTGATTGAAATAAAGGTTTGAGTACCTCAAGGCTTGACTAAACTCCGGCTATTTCCCTTTTTATTGCGCTTTATTTATTCTGCACTCACATGCCCCCTTCTTCTTCTTCACAACTGGCCACTGCACTTTCCACTTTTTGCTCATTCAAAGCCCCTATAGCTATGTTATTTGACTAATTATAATTCTCACATCATTAAGATTTATTTTTTTTGCGGGCTGAGTGTGTGTTGGCGAAGAACAAGAAGAAGAAGAAGAAGGAGGAGGAGGGGGTGTAAGGGTGACTGTCACTCATTTTTAAGAAGACAAGCATCGCTGAAGTGTGAAAATAAATTGCCTCTAATTCAAGTGGTCGCTGCCATGCGCAAAAAAGTCCTGAATCTCACACATAGTTAAAATGTATTTTTTGTAAAGTTACTTTAAACGTTAAGCCTAATCTTTTTTAAGGTAAAAAATAAATACATGAATAAATAAATAATATATTTTGCACATTGACATCATATTCGTATACGACAACACTTTATTTTCAGATAAAATCTTAATTTCATTTTTATCAAAATGTCATCCAATAGATGAAGAAGTGCGCGCGTGAGTGAAAGGGCAGTGAAGAGCATGAGTGGAACCGTCCGTGGGCGCGTTTCTTCCTCCATTGTCTGAGAAAATACTATCAGAAATGATAAATAGATAATGGAGCTGTCTCCTGCAGACACGTTCATCAGCGCTAAATGGGAGCTGGCGCGGAGCACCACGGAGAATTAAGGCGAAAGAGTTTGCAACATTCCTGCAGGGGAGAAGTTGTTGACAATTAAAGAACACTCACGCGCGTGCTGAAAGAGAGAGAGAGAGAGAGAGAGAGAGAGAGAGAGAGAGAGAGAGGTCAGAAGTGCTTTTAACTGGCCTCTTTTTCATTTTCCTTCATTATTATTATGTTATTATTATTATTATTATTTGCTGCTTGACAAACAAAACAATGTGTATAGTTGTATTTTGAAGGTTTTCTACTTCAAGGCCGGTGGGGTTTTAGGAAACTGCATCCTGTATTGCCTAAATACAAGTGTTGTTTGAAAATATACTGCAGAGAAAAAATTGACCTATTTTTTAAAATTAAATCATGACGTTTAAGTGCAGCGTTTGGCTTTTTTTGACTTCCAGGTAAACTGAAAACAAACTAAAAATGTGTGAATAGTAGACTTCTGTTTTGATGTAAAGCTCTATACTTTCTTCCATGAGCCTTCAGTAGGCTACCAAAAGAAGGGTGTAAAATATGTTAGGATTCAACCCCATGAGAAAAAATGAACTGTTATTCATTCAAGCAATAACCAACAAAAAGAGAAGAGCATTAAAAGAAGATATGGCATATTGTTTTAATTATTATTCCCTAAACATTTGGATTCTAAATCACAAACTTAAATCTGCATACGGACGAAGTTAAGCCTCTCACTTGGTATCTTTCCGGAGTTTGGATTGCACAGATCAGCCCCTGCTTTTTTTAAAAGAAAAGAAAAAAACAGCAGCCAGTCCTCTGTTAAAGAAAGCCTTTTCGGTGGTGCTATAATAAACCATTTTCCCTGGGCTTTATTGATCAGTCACTCTGAGCTAATGTAATTATCCTCATCAATAGGGGGACTGCAGGGAGAATCATTATGCGGTTGACATTGATAAATGATCAGCCAAATGCGGCCCTTTTCTCCCAGGGACCCCCGCCTCTGACCCTCGCGCACAGGCCTACGTAACGTCGTCATAGAAACACCTTATGGCAAGAGGAGAGAAAACTGCTGAAATGTTTTTTTAAAGGAGGGCAGCAAACACACACACACACACACACACACACACACACACACACACACACACACACACACACACACACACACAAAACCTACAAACTGTCCCCCAGAGCGAGCAAGCCATTTTTGGGGGAGAAACAGCTGCAAAGCGAAGGCCACTCAGCTCTTGCATGCGCGTGCATTTTTATGACTACTATCCAAATCAGCGATTTAGGGAGAAAAACAGAGCAGAAACTTTTTTTTGTCCCTTGCTGCAAGAAAACTCACATGTGCATCCAAAAATACACATATAGGTGATGCTTTGCAGAGAAATAATAGAGCCAATAACATGGGCTTTATTAACATGTTGCCTCTGTTACGCACACTCACGAGCACATAGTGTTTCAGGCTGGGGAGGGACTGTGTGTGGACTTTTAATATTGTTGCACGCGCGCAAAGAGTGTCTTCCAGAGGAGCAGGCTGCATTGTGCAGCAGTGCAGAGGGAATATATTCCTTATTTTATTCGTGCAGCAGCAGCCCGGACTGGCTTTGACAGGGAGGAGATGAAGGGGAGGAGTTGTTTAGCTCGGCTGGATCATCCATCATCCCTGTCACACCGAATCGGCAAAAGGAAAGCAGCAGAGGCAATCTACCTTCTGTCTCATCGGGGGAAGAAGGGGGAGGAGGAGAAGGGAGGGAGGGAGGGAAGGAAAGAGGGAGGAAGGAGGGGGGAGAGAAAAGAAAAAAAACTATTAATATTAAAATCCTCTTCATCCACAGTAATCCTCACGTTTTCTCTCTTTTTCATCTGATAATCTCCGCACAAAACGGAGGGCTTCTTCCTTCCGTTTTATCCGCAGAATAATGGAGCGCTAGAAAAACAAAAAAGAAGGACTTTAAGGTTTTGAATAGTTGAGAGAAGAGGATGCATCATTAACTAGACTCTGGTGTAAGACCAATAAATATCTACATTTTTTTTCTCTGCCTGGTTAAGGCCTAACATGCCTCTGCGTGTGGAGGAAAAGTGTTAAACAAAGATCAACTGTGCAGCTATTCTGTCCGGAATTTCTATAAAAACACACTGCGTAACGTTCAGACCAAATGTGAAGACAGCCGAAAATAGATGATGCAGGCTGACAGTTGTGCTTTAAAAAAAACAAAATCAGTAAATCAAATCAAATGTTTAAATATTAGTTGTACGGTTTAAAATGAGGTCTTCTATGCGGGATATTTTTGCGGATTTATTTTGAGTGTAAGGATTATTATTTTTATTTTATTATTTACAGAGGTGTGAGTTACATCACTGTTTTTGTTTTTTTGTTTTTCTTTGTTTTTACAGGAACATACAAAAGCCAACAGTTACTGTAAATAAATAAACAATCAGGCACAAAGACCTGCTGCATAAACAAATCTGTGTTTGCAGATTTTTTTTTTGGAATAAAGAATAATTCACGATATGTAAATTAATTGCAAATTAATAAATAGGCTACATAATTACATCTAAGTCATATGTAGACCATTTTATGTTTCTTAAAAGTTTGTCAAAATTGAATAAAAACATCAGGAGGCCACATGAGAATAATCATTTAAAAATCTCATGAGTGTAAACGGAAATACAAGCCAGGCTATTTTTTCTTATAAAGCATAAAAACAAATACTAATTAAAAATGTTCATGTTATTATTGGCTGTTAAATTACTATTATTATTATTATAGTTTTGGCCATGCACTAAATTTGTTGATGTAAACACAAGAGTGATCTTTTGCTTATTTGATTGAGAACATTGAAACAATATTCCTTGTAAGAATTTCAAAGGTGAAGGAAAAATATCTGCAAGGCCTTGAATCTGACAAAGCAAATGTTTAAAGTTCTTTCTGAAGGACAGAAAATATTTGAGCCCGAGTGATGTTGTCATTTCTGGTTTAAGGCTCTGGCTCGGATGGCCGCGGGCGAACACAAGCTCAGAGATGGAGAAGAGAGAGGAGGTAGCCCATCAAAGCCCATTTGTGTTTTACTGCACGGAGGTGCCATGTTCGGCCGACAGGCGGCGCTGCAAAACGGCAGATTATGAGGAGAGAGCACACAGACAGGGCCAGCCATGGTTCTAATACAGCAGCAGATACACTCGAGACAAAAACCTAAACCTTTTGTTTGAACGCAAAGAAAGTCGAAAATAAATCACTTTGTCTTTTTTTAAGTTAAAGTTACTTTTGGACTAAGTCAGACATATCTGAAGAATTATTGAATCTATATTTTCAAATGTGTTATTTAAAAAAAAGAAAGCTTAATAAGAATTTGACTCAAATAAAATCTCTACAAAAATGTCCTCAGAAATGATCATTTACTCTAATTATTCTTCCATTTGATTTATTAACCACTTTGCTTTTAGATTGAGCACCACATCACTGCTGATCCTTTATCTTTTGGGTGCTAAGCTAAAGTAAGCTATTGGGAAAATCCCTTACTAGCTTGAACCATTGCTTTGCATTATTGTGACAGCAATTAACATTTTTAGAACATTTTTTGGCCTTCAAAATAAATTGGCCATATAAGGGCCGTATACAATTATAATCAGTTAGTTTCATTTTAAGAGTGCATAAAAACCCTCATAACTAGTGTGGTTAAAAACATAATTGCTGCAAATACAGCTTGAAACCTTTTAAATTTGACTTGAATTTTTTTGGACCACTTGCAGAAATAAATACAAATGTGAGAGCTTGTTGAGAGGCGACAACATACCCAGAAGACATGTGTTCTGAGAGATAATCGAGACCATAATAAACCAGTGACTCGTTTCACCATTTAAGGTGAAACATGGAATCAGTTTGTAACACAGTTAATCACACACAAAAATCTAACAAAAATCAAAAATGAAATATTTATTACAGCATTTGTGACTGAACACCTTTTAAACATTACGTCACAGTCCTCATACAAGTATTTAATGTATTTTTGACAAAGCTTAAGGGAGACGGCATCTTATCATCTAGTGAGGAACACGTGCTGAAAAAGGAAGGAATTCATGGACATACAATATCAATGCCACAGCAGATCTGAAACTAGCAAAAACATTCTTTTTCAATTGAGGTAAACACATAGAATATCTAACATGAAACAATTAATAGACTGAACTCTGTACGAAGTTTGTTACAATATTCTCTCAGCTTTTTTCCCCCCAAAAGCATTGAGTTCATAATTTAAGTTGTTTTTTTTGTCGTTTTTTTTTAAAGTTATAAGTTTTTTGGTGCATCAACCATCAAATGCTTCTTCAGTGCTGCAGAATCAACGTTTGTGTCAGTATTGTCCTTATGGCAAGAGAGTTGATCGGCAGATGAAGAAAGCTCCGTAGGATGTTGCTTTTCCACTTTTAAGCTTCCTTCAATAGGCTCTGACCAATGAGAGTCCAGGGTACAAAAAATAAAATAATATTAAAATAAAAATGTATAAAACCAACACAATCCAGTGCTTGGGCAATTCAAACAAAGAACGTTTTTTCCTTTAAAACCTACAGGGAAACAATCATTCATGAACCAAAGAAAAAAAAAAAAAGAGGGGCATGACAAATGTTCAAACTGAATCTTCTGGAGAGATCCGGTGTCATTTAGCAGCCTTTTCCCATCATGCCCTGTTCTTATGAGGGACAGGACCTGATCGCCCTCTGTGGTTTGGAGCCTTTTTTGAGATGTTCCATCTTCTTATTGTTTTCTTTTTTTTCTTGTCTAGTGCTGTGCTGCGAGACAGTTTCTCCTCCAGGAAGGAGCACACACAGTGTGAGAGAGAAAAGGTTAACCTTTAATTCTAAAACTAGCTCAGGAAACATAAACCATGTGATCAACAAAAAATGCACAAGTTTTAACTTATTTATCTATACTTTTTATACTACAGTAGTTATAACTCTTGGAGTCTTTCTGTTGTTTCTTTTTTTTAAATCTTCCAGAGTGATTTTAGTTTCAAAGCGTTTGACATTAAAGTGTACTGAACATGTTTATGATGCTGTGTGTGTAAGTGAGTGTGCCAAAAAAGTGTGTGATTTTGAAGTGTGTGTGTGTGTGTGTGTGTGTGTGTGTGTGTGTGTGTGTGTGTGTGTGCGTTTGTCCATTCTTTGCACACGTGTATGTCAAAACATCCTCTGTTGATCTTTACCAAAAGCCCAAGACTTTACAAAGTGTTCTTGTCAGCTTGGTCCTCCGTTTGGATGAAAGTAAGAAAATTGACAAGTCTTTAAAAAAAAAAAAAAAAAGATTTATCACAGCTCATCTGGAATTCTGTTTCTTTAGTGTCAAATTCTGGTCAAAAGGGTTCGCTTTTATTCTTAAAAATAGTCTCAAAATAGGATTTATTGTGGGCTGCTGACTTCTTTTTTTTTTAAACTGTTTTTCTCGTAGTAGCTGCTGTTGTCGTGGTAACAAAAAGTTCCCTTATACTATTGGGCATGGATGTCCAGGCCTTGTCCTCCAGTACTGGGGTCAATGGGGGTGAGCAAAGGGGGTCTCTGTGCAGACATGGTCATTCCTGGGTGCGAAGAGGGTCCTCCATGCATCAGCATGGCGTGGTGCGGGTGGGGGTGTGGGTGATGGTGGTGAGAGTGAGGATGATGAGGATGGTGGGCGTGGTGGTCGGGCAGGTACGCGTGGAGAGGGTGTCCGTGTCGGAGCTGGGAGGGGTGAGAGGTCATCTGATGAGGGTTGGTATAGGTGGGCGGGGCCATGCTCATGCCCATAGGACCGCTCTGAGGTACGTACTCCCCTGGCATGCCTGGCAGACCTGAGAGGAAGAAAAAAACAAAAGAAATTAATACGCGCAGTCGATAAAACAATTTTGTCCTTCTCCGTTAACAGGCCTTAATTCAATTTATATACAACTCTGACTTCACAGGGCTTAGCAGGTTTTATGACACCGTGTCTTAGCTTCGACAAGTAAAGAGAGACATTATTGGTCAGTCTATTTTAGGCCCATGGTGAGTGGTTTACAATGCCCAATAGCGTTGTGGTCAGGTCTCAGGTTGGAAAATGATCCTCAGTCATCCTCAGACAGACACTGTAGTCCTAGAGGATGTGATGAAAACCAAGCAGGCGTATTGATGTGGAGAAGTGCTAATACTTTTACAAGCCGAACAGTCAATTCCCCGGCCGGCTTGAGTGACATTGTCTCATGGGGACGCGTCTTTTTGTGAACATATTTGATTTAGAATCCCTTAAAAGCAGTTATTAAATAATTTAGGACTCAGTTAGCCGCATCACCAAGACAACTAGCATTCAAGACTTGGTTCTCCCCCTGCATGAAAGAGTTTTACGCAAAACAAAGCGCTGCTCTGGAGTGTAGGTTTTTTTTTTGAAAGTAGAAAAAAAGGGGGCAGGAAACAGCAGCAAGACAAGAGTAGCAAAGATAAAAGGGAGTCAAATGGAAAAAAGAAAGGAAGAGCAGGTGGGGGACTTTGATGTCACTTAAAGATGGACTCTACTTCATATGTGTAGAGACCCCAGCATGCTGGATATCTCACACTGTGACAGGACCCAGGTCACACAGCAGTGCCACTGTTTGCTGTTTGTTGTAATCAGAAAGAGGGGAAAACAGGAGGAAGTGGAGGGTTTTGTTCCAGGAGCAAGGGGCTGGAGTATGGGAACATGGCTGCTCTACAGGGTCTGGACCTTGGGGAGAAACAAGTGAGAGCAGGGGGTCCCCCGCTGGAGCCAGAGGGGGCCTGGGTCTGGGATTGGGTCTGGGCCGGCCCTGCTTTGTAATGTGAACCCCTGGGGGATTAGAAGCTGTAATAGGAGGGGAGAGGTCGCTGCAAGGTCACTAGGCATGCTCACTCTCTGCATTCCTCCACCTTAGTACACTGCAATTAAGAAATTACACTGGAGGGCCCCGGTGAGGGGAGGGAGAAGAAGAGGAGGAGAGAAAGGAGAGAGAGAGGAAAAAAAAAAGGGGGACAGCAAAGGCCAAGATTAATGACCAGCCTCATTGGTTGAAAGCTGTGCCATTTTCTTATACTCCCCCTGTCCATGTCAGTTCATTTGAAATGCACATGTTTGTCAGAGCAGGTCTCTTAAAACCTCACTACCGGGGTCATAAACGAAATAAATCACTCAGGGTGCAGGAGTATGATGGGTGCCCTCACCTCCATATAACCTAGAGCGGCTCCTGTTAAAAGGCCCAACAGATGTTTTTGACACTGTAAGCTGGTAATCTCCAGTCTTGTAAGCTGCAGTCATTCCGTTAAGTAGATCTGAGACCCCCTCCTTTATTAACAAGAGTGGTAAAACCATCTGAAGACAATAACTGAGGCCTCTCTCCATCTCTGCATGCCTGCCTCCCTCCCTTCACTTCTGTTATGGCACAGCAGTCCTGCTCAATGGCTGGCCATAATTAAGTACCAAATACACCATATTGTGTGGCTGCGTAATCAAATCAAGAGAGGATAATATTCCTCTGTATTAAGCTATTAATGTAATTGGTCATGAAGCATAAAGTATGTTACGTAATTAAATAGTCTCAAAATTATATAGCCCTATATTAAGAATTAGCCAACCTGAGCAAATGTTGTCTCTGTGTGGCTGTTTTAGGGAACATTGCTTCCTGATTTTTTTTTCTGCTGCCATTAGCAAAGACAGGAGGGGATGAGAGAGTGAGAGACGGAAAGAGAGAGAGAGAGAGAAAGAGAGAGAGAGACAGAGAAAGGAGGTGAAATGATCTCTGTCGGCAGAATTGCCGCTGTGACCCTTTGGAAAATCCAGTCTCCATTTACATATAAAGGGTTCTTTTAATCAAGGTAAGTGTTATTATATTGTGCCTCATTGGGCAAGGGAGTTTAGGTGTTAAAATAAAATCTCTTCTGCCCTGCCGCCTTCGGGATGTGATACGTCTTGATTTTTCAAATGTCAGCACTGTGACACTAGCGGGAGGCGGAATGGCCGGCTTAATCAGACTGCCGCCATTTAGCCGTATGGGGATAGTGTGTGTGTGTGTGTGTGTGTGTGTGTGTGTGTGTGTGTGTGTGTGTGTGTGTGTGTGTGTGTGTGTGTGTGTGTGTGTGTGTGTGTGTGTGTGTTTGTGAGTGAGTGTGAGAGAGAGACACAGAGACTGTATCTGTATGTGAGAAAGAGATCCCCTTCTTTTAAGATGCACTCATGCTTGTGTCTACAACCTTATAAATTTATCTCAATGTCTCCCCCGCTCTTGTCTGTAAGTCTCAGGTCAGACTGCACCCCCCCTAAATCGTCTCCCTCCAGTAAAAAATAATCAAAACACACAGCCTCCCCCCCCCCCCCCCCCCCCCCCCCACACTTCATTCCTCCCTTTACACAGCTCAAACCAAACCCCCAGTGAAGGATCGGCCATGTCACCCACGGCCCGTATATCTCGCTCGGGGAGCGTAATGTACTGCGCTGTTCCCGTCTTTGCATATAAGATAATTTGGGCATCAATCCTTCCCCGGACAGATTTATGTCACTCGGAGGACAGTTTCACTTCTCCTTCTTTATCGCTTCACTGGAGCCTGCTTAATTTCTCCCCGTCAGCCCCTTCCCCAGGAGATGTTATTTTTTCCCTAAATGTCCAACATTTGCATTGGCTGTCCGGGATGGGGAGAGCGATGGCGCTGTTGTGATAAATAAATTTGTGCACGCCATGCCAGGTTGTCTTTTCCCCTCCTTTTTTCTGTTGTTGTTCCTGTTTGTCTGGCGCCACAAGTCAGATCCCCTCTGTCCCAGGACGATCCCCCTTTTTTTTCCCAAGACGTGTAACCCCCCCCCTTTACCCCTTAAACCATCCTGTTAAAACACCAATGCATGCTAGCTTCAATTGTTGGAACATATTGCAAAATGATGGGCAGTACAAGAAGAGGTAGCGTTGATTAGGTGAAAGGGAATCATGGTTGAAAACAAAATAAAACCCACAGCCCCAAAGAAAAACAAAAAAAAACAAGGAAAAGAGCCCAGTACTTACTTCCCCCTTTTTCTTTGCGTTTTGCTTTACAAGATGGAGGTTACATGTAGTGCCATTGCCCATCCATGCCCATATTCATCCCCATTCCACTCATAGGCCCTGGAAGGAAGAGATAAACGCCAGGAAAAAAGGTCAGCAGGAGTTTGAATCACAGAGAGGTCAGAGGAGAGCCACTGATAGAGAGGATGAGTTTTGGTTAGCTTTAGATGGAAAATGATTAGGGGAAAGGGAAGTGGGAGATATGAAGAAGTGGTTTAAAGGTTTTTATCTTGCATTGCATCCCACAAATCCCTTTGTTATGATCAGTTGTGAAGGCTTTGTTAGATTAGATGAAATAAAAACAAGCAAGACAGACAGGAGATAGACAGGAGATACTGTATGTGAGGGGACTTTTTACAAGGATTGTTATTGTGGTTGTGTTTCACTTGTTAGAGTTAGGTCTAGCTTGGGGACCTGCTCCGTGCTGAGGTCACTCAATCTCATGCTACAGACAAGAGGATCAGTGCTGATCAGCTCTGCCAGAACCAAGGGTGAAACTGGTGTCTTAAAAAGCAGGCATGAGGGGCTGAGGAGGAGAGTCCGTCAGACTCACCAGCTGGTCGGATCCCCATGTGTTGCTGACCGTCCAGTACGAAGCTGCCCATTGGCTGGCCCTCTGGACTGTATGCTGCTCCTTGGCTCACTGAAGGATCAAGAAGAAAACCTGATTGTAGTCAAAACGTGGACATGAAAAAAGGAGGAGGGGGGGTGGAAGAAGAAGAGAAAACACACCAGACAATCAGCAATTGTCCCAGCTTCAGCCCAAACATACTGTAAGACATTGTGCTCATGTTTGTGGACCGCATTGGCTGACGCGTGGCATGCAAACACGCATACAGTAGGTCCTCACGCATGCAAGCACACACACTCTTACGCACACACACACTCAGCCAGTGTCATTCAAAACCACACACACACAGGAGATACATTGTTCTCTAGTTGAGAGGAGAAAGCATGCAGTTTGACAGGATGAGAAGAATTTCTGCCACGGCAGGCAATTCTTTCCCTCAGTAGTCATACAAACAACGTAATATACATGTCTAGTCTTTAAAAGAGCAAACTAATCTTTCTATAATCAGAAACCTACAAAATGATTCTATTGGTTGAAGATGTTCCTGATTAATTGTCAAGATACACAAGTAATTAATTGCATCTTGCTTTGTCTATTATTAGGCCTAATTAACTAATGCTCTTTGCAGACTGTAGAACACAGTGTATTCTGCCACTATAACAGTATTATCTTGGATAATCTGTAATTCGTAAAGATTAGGGGGAGCTGTTAGTCATGCTGTTTTTGCACAGATTGTTGTTTGGCACAACATTTGTTGCATACTGAGCACAGGGATCGAAGGAAGAGTCACCCACGTATGTGAGTGCATCTCATTTTATTCATGGCTCACGTTTGTTTTGTTTTTAACAATTCTCACCCTGATGTGTGGAGACATTTTCAGACGGAAGGCCCACTCTTGTTCTCCTCCCTGAGACAAATTACTTAGCTTCTTTTTTTTGTAATGTCAAAATCAATGAAGCTTAGGGTGACTGAATTATTCTGCAAGAGAACACAGTGATGTGTTTACTACTTAAGTTTGTGCTTTTTTTGTTATCTGACAGCAACAGAAATGGAAATGAACTGTGTTATCAATTAACAATATGAAGCTTAATGTAATCTAATCTCCTTTTGACAAATTTAAATCTCCCTACACCGGCTTTAGATCAAATATTGGTTCTAAATCAGTGAAGGCATTGAATCAAACTCAATCCAAACTTCCTCTGTGACTAAAAATAGATTATTTGACAACACAATGATCATATGGGAATAAAATAAAATGCAGTAGAAAAACTGAGACTAGCCCCATAACCCTGGACTGAAAAAAAAACGTTCAAAAAAGAGAGGATAACTCATAAATTGCTGCTAGCTTTTCGGGCACTCCTCTTGTGTCCAATTAGTAAATCACAGAGAGAGCGCTAATATAGCTCTCCCTCCACTTAGAATGGGAAATCTCCAATTAGAGTCAATCAGCAAACGGCCTGCACCACTGCTGAACACATCTCATAGAGAAAATCGAAGGAAGGGAGAGGAAAAGGATTTTTTGGTTGTACATGTAGGGAGCCCCTTTAAGAAAATCTGAGCTTCAGGCATGATGTTCATGCCAGTGAAGGATTTTAGAGGGGTGTCTTCATGCTGGAGAAAGACAGAGAGAGAGAAGCAGTAGTCTGCTGTATGCTGGCTGAATTGTCCGTTTTTTTTACCTGCTCGATTTGACTGGTCAATCATGGGCTGTACTATTCTTCTCCTGGCGTTAATGAACCTGGCAGAGAGGAGAGAGAAAAAAAACAGAAGAAAAAACAAACGTTAAATCAACCCTGCATTCACACACAGAAAGATTCATCACAAGCTAGCACAAAGACAAAACTGTGTTGCATGACTTAATGGCAACATTAGCCCGCGAGTCCTTGAGAGAGGCGCGCACAACAAAACTGCAACAAACAAAAGGGCAATTGTGTGCTGACTTGGGAACCCAGTGAGGGATACTTTTAATGTTCCTTATGATCTATTCCCCCCGCTTTTAATAAAGCTTTTGATTACGTTTGGTTGCTATGGGCACCAGGGAGACATTCCTCAAGTATTAAGTGCAGCTCGGGCACAGAGGAGCCCTCACTGTGGCACATCCCTCTCTTTCTCTTTCGTTTTTCCTGCAGACAGTTCCACCCAGCAAACGCAGGACGTTTATATGAAGTACAGTGTCATGTCTATAGCTCGCCCTCCAACACAATATTATGTCTGCAGTGTTATCACCCATTGGAATTTCAAAGTAAGCTTTACGTTAGCAAAGTGCAGCATACAAATGGTTCCTTTCATGACTCCCCACCATTCCACCCCCACCTCCAACCCTTCCCCTCTGTGGGACCCCCACTCTGGCTGCATTGTAGGGGGTTCTGCTCCCCTTCCAGCTGTCTAGAAATGAGGACCAGGCATGAGCCACTCCGTGCTTTCACAAGGTATTGTTATGTCAGCAAGCCCATCAATTAGGCTGTCTGAAGTTTTATCACCACCACAGCAGCAAATAAGTGCAGCTCCACAAAGCCTCCCCAGCCGGCCTCGCTCCTGTGGCTTTTCCAGTGTAAAGCCGGAGGTCATCTGGAGGTGAGTGCCAGCCAGGGGTGACCCCTTTTTTTTTTTTTTTACTCCGAATGGGACACCTTGGGCTGTGTAGAAGGCAAGCTGGCCACTCAGGCCATTCAAGCTCTCCACCTTTCTCTCTTTTTCTATATCCTCCTCTTTCACATGAAAAAAAATCAAGCATGGACTTAACGCTACAGGTATCACCATGTGGTTGATATTAAAGAGGGGTTTCAAATCACGTCAGAGCTGTCCAGCATGGAGTCCTTCAATGGTTCCAGAGAAGCGAAGAAGAAAAAAAAAAAAAAGGCAGCACCGCCCTCTGCTAACATACGGGCCAATGCACCATCAGTGGGGCTAAAGAACTGGTCATTAGAAGGAAGGGAGAGCTGGAACCAATTTGGGCTCCTAATCCCCCATGAAGCCCTGATACCTGCCCTTACCTTCTCCAATGAACTTAAACGCCTGTAATCTGCCGGGCTCAAAGTGACATGGTTAAATGTACAAAATGCACGGTTGGGAAAAGAAAGACGCAGTGCTCATTTGCCGAGGGGCATCTAGAGTGCAGGTACGCGGGGGAGCCGCGGGCCCCCTAGAGAAAAAGATGAAACACGTCCATATGAGAATAAGCAAAAGAGAGAGATGGATTGGAAATGATATTATTGTAATTCATGATTTAAGGGAGGCATAAAGGATAAAGTTTTATTAACTGTGAAAGTACTTTTCTGTAAGAACAAAGGGGATGAGGCATTCGGAGATAGCTCTGCTGTCAGAAATGCCCACATTGCTTAAGAGAGAAAGACGTTTTGAGCATCAGAACCAGCTGAGCAAGAAAACAGTAATACATTCCTTTTATCACACTCCCTCTGTAAGACCAGATTGCAAGGCCTTTCAAAATATATGTCCTGCTTTCTCCCTTTCTAGACACACCAAGGGACTCAAAATCACAACCACATGCGTTCTTACCTATTCTGGGACATAACCATAAACACATAATATTAGGAATGTTCTTCCCAGGTGCTAAACTAGCCCATACGGTTTCCAGCGACTGCAGAGGAAATTCTCTATGGACTCGAGAGTAAGCTGAGTAAGATCAAAGTGCAGTTTTCAGGTTTCTTTTCTGACTTTTATCTTGAAATGTTCCTTCAAAACTGTGTTCCTCCTCTTAGGCTTTAAACTTCTTTCAGGAAAGGCAACACATTTAATAAACGGGAAAATGTTTCGCAAGGAAGATGTTTATTCTCATTGAAATGGTAAATTCTTGATGCACAAACATGTGGATATTTAACTTATTTCCTCCCTCTTCGCAAATATTCCCCATTGGCTGACAACAACCATATCACACAAACACACCTATAATGGCTCTGTTTTTGTACGCTAAACAAGTTGCCACAGTAACCAAGAGGTAATGCGGTGAACTGGAGGGAGTGGGGGCTGACCGAGGGCCCCTCTCGTGGCCTTAGAGCACCTTTTATCAGCCTGAGTAAAGCCAATTGAGATTATCAGAGCCAGGCCTGATAACACTGTTTTCCCTCGACCCGTGAGCTGCTAATGGTGTGTGCTTAGAACAACACCACCAGGAATCCTCCAGAGATGAAGGCCAGTTGACCAGGATGGAGGGATAGATGGATGGATGGATCTAAGGACCCATGCCCCCCCTGAGAGAGACACAGAGGTTGACCACAGGGATTCGGAATTCCCAACCACTCGCTAAAACATACGTGCACGCCATAAATCCACACATCCACACCATGGACATGACCACAAGCCCCGCCAGTGTGTCTGTAGGCTAACCAGAACACAGAAGGCTCACAGGGGACACTAGCTAAAAAAAAAACTCCAACCAAAAAAAGCCCATGT
This sequence comes from Tautogolabrus adspersus, assembly GCA_020745685.1. Lineage (NCBI taxonomy): Eukaryota > Metazoa > Chordata > Actinopteri > Labriformes > Labridae > Tautogolabrus > Tautogolabrus adspersus. The sequence continues at coordinate 19,406,741 of CM036552.1, forward strand.
TTTATTATCTACATCTGGTGGTCTAGCTTATTATGGCCTGCCTCTGCTCAGTGTTAGAGCTCAGAAACACACACACACGAACACACAGTACACCTCTCAGCATGGGAACTCCATGCTGTCTTCAAACAAATAATTAAAGGCAAGGTTAGGGGGTCGTGTGGAGGTTATTCCTCAGGATTGAGCTCAGAATGTGTACATTACCCCAGGAGAAAGCTTGTGGGGGCGGCAGTCCACTGCTGTTTAATGTGGGCAGCTATTTTATTCTAGCCAGTTAGCCTTTGAAAACACATTTTCAAGTTGTGTATCAAAAACTGCTCTTGCAGTGCTAAGAATGCTTTTGAGCATGCGTGCAAATGTGTATGCACATGTCAGTCAATATGTGTGTGTGTGTGTGCATGTCAGCGCATTCTTCACACCCCAGTGCCAATTGGGCAACAGTAGCCCTTCTCCCTGACATACACTGAAAATGGCTTGAGTGGACACCGTGTACAAACACATGTGTATGTACAAATTCAGTGGAAGACTTAGGACCCCTTCTCCATGACGATATAGAGAGCGCTGAGTTTACTAGCACCCAGTGTTGTGGCTGTGCAGGTGGCACAGGAAAATAACAGACATATATGAATGATGGAGCCACGGCAGCAGGAGTCCACTTGACACAGAGTCTCTGCTAGGCTGGATCAACTTGGCATCCCTGGTTACTAATATCTGCTCACACACGCAGGGGGGGGAGCTTCAGAGAGTGCCTGCTTAGGTGTTAAATGCCCTGGCTAGCATACAATGTTATGCTTTACCCGGTGGGGGTGGACGGGTTTAAGGGTCGGAGATGGAAGAAGACAACAAGGTCTGACTAGGAATTTAGGGAACTTACACAATCCTAAAATGTACATTACAAAACCTATTTTAATTGATGGACTCTCTTTTAATGCAACAGACCAGCTGCATCATGTTGAGAGATACATCGGAAGGTTATTTAAAGTTTAAAGATGAAATCACAGCAAACCTGTCCGTCTGACTCAGTGCTTGCATTCATTCTTCGTTTTTTTTTTCTTGTTTCCTCATCTCAATCTGTCAGAAAGGCCTTGTTTCTGGTTAACTGACTCGCAGCCACACCTGGTAACTCGCTCCTGTTGTCAGCATTCCTTCCCTGAGAAATCGTCATGCCAAACCACCCTACCCTGGAGCATGGCCAACAGAGAGAGAGAGAGAGAGAGACAGAGAGAGACAGAGAGAGAGAAAGAGAGAGAGCAACTTGCTGTTTGTCTGGCCAATTGCTGTGGAGAGTAGAGGGAACTCAGCCAATCAGGAGTAGGGTCACTCGTTTGACGAGTTTGTGATGAAAGAAAGAAATGGAGCCAGAGCCAGAGAGAGAAACAGAAAAATACTAAACATGTCTTTTCCGAGAAATGAGCGTCAGACTGCTCCAAATGTAGCTCTGCAGAGCGTGCAAAGAGAGGAGGCAGCTTTGAAAATGCGAGGTAGAAATCGTTGACAGTTTATTAGCTTCATGGCTGACCTGCACATGCCCATTTTTAAAGCTTGTGTGCAAAGGCAGAGGGGCAAGTTTCCGTTTGTGAGTCATATTCCTGGGCCCCTGTATGTCTTTACGGGAAGATTAGATGCAACACAATCTGAACAAGAACGTGCTGAACTCGATCCCCGATCACTGCTTGCAAACATGGCTGTACTCTGGTTCCTATTAAAGATCATTGCTTCCATACTTGAGCTTCAGACTGAAATAGAGATTCCAAACCTCCAGCGATTGAGTCACAACTCAGTGGAATCAAAGGAGGAAGGCTTTAGTTTGATCCCCTCCCTCCGAAATAAAAAAAGAAAGACAGGCAGGCAGAAAGGAGTAGAACATTCAGTGTCCTTTGACCAGGAAGTGCATGCAAATTAACCCCATAAGGAGGGTGTGTTTTGTGTAAGCAAACACTAATTATGGTCCGTTCAGACGTTGGGGAAGTCTGGGGCTACTGAACCTCCAACACTGATCTACTGTAGTGTCAACAACCCTGATTGAATCAGCTCACATGGTCCTAACAGGCCCCCCTGTAACAGTTTATACATAGCTTGCCACCAGACTGAACCCACGGTATCTGTGGATTTATCATAAACTATGACAAAGAACCTTTCACAGGCTTCACTCCTCGAAGGACAAAACAGGTACGGTAGGAAGCTTCCTCGAGCTCATCCTATCGTACACAGAGTTTCCCTTCCCGTCTTTAAGTTAAAACAGGAGTTAAGAGACATAAGCCGGGCGAACATTACCTCACCCCCGTGTTTGATTTAGTGCAGATGTGAAGCAGAGCGAGGCGGGATCATTTTTTAGGAACGTCAGAGAGAGAGAGGGCCCACGTTCAGGGCAGCCACTGTGTTTACATAGTTTTGCCTCCCTCTCTTTCTCTCTCTCTCATCCCCATACACCCTCCCCACCCTTTTTGTCTGCCTCTCTAAGGGGCACTGTTTCACCTCTCCTCCATGGACTTTCACTGACCTGTTTTTCTTTCCTTTTTTATTACTCCACTCATTGCCCTTTTGTGGCATCTCCCCCCCCCCCCTCCCTTCAGCCTCATATGAGTAACATTTGCACTGCTCTGTCAGTCTCGCTGCAGAAGTCATTCCTCTCTGAAACCCGGGGAGTACGAGTCATTAAGACTCGAGTGGAAAATCAGACAAAGAATTATATATTTGTGTTGCAAACTGACACGATTTAACGAGCAGCTAATTAAAATAAATCAATAGCACTGCGGCACACTCACTCTCTCTGTGTCTCTCTTTTCTCGCTCAGATTTTCTGTCAGTAAGAACGAAGTGCAAGGCTGCAGTGTGGCGCGTTCCATTCTACTGATGGTTTAACCTTTAAAATGTAGCTTCAACTACTGCAACAATTAGATTATTTTTGACCTTGATTGAAATCAGTTGTGATGGCAAGTTGATCTTAGGCTTGTTTCATGGGGAAAATACAACAGAGGATCATTGGGGGTTAAGCTGTTATTATCCTGGGACTTTAAACAAATCTTTACAAGATGCTAGTTAGCTTAAAAGCTGCTTTAATGTTAGCTGATAACTACTCAATATCTACAGCTAACTACACACTACATTTATAAATGCAATGTGCCGCTGTTTCCAGGCATTATTATGCAACTTACTTCTTAATTCATCGTCACAGTTATTGTAGCATTAGCTTGCTAGCTAGCGTTGTTATGTCTCCTCTGCCTCTCTGCTTTTCTCTACCTTCACCCGTGTTGCTTCAATACTGCTTCAGAAATATCACTTGGAATATATTTTATTATATTTAATACATACTACTTTTACAATACCATTACCTACCACTGCACTGTTGTCTTACTTAGTCTTGTACTGTACATATTAGTCCTTCCTTATTTTGTGTTTATTGTTGATATTTGATGTTATACTTTTGTACATAGAGAGCACAGTTCACTGAAGTCAAATCCTGAGTGTGTGTGAGCATACCTGGCCCATAAAGCTGATTCTGATACTACACAGAATCTCAGAGTCTCACTTTTTTGTGTGTACAGTCCAAAACAATTTCAATGACAGAAATATAAAGTAAAAAGCCAGTAGAAGCTCTCTAACCAACAACAGCAAAACAAACAACAAAGGAAACAAACATAGACATCTCTCCCTCTATTTACCCTCCCATCTAACACCTTCTCCCCTCTCCCCCCTTGTCCAGTGAGGGCATGTCACCCCTGGGCCTTGCAGTCCAGCAGCCTGACCCCTGCATGGCGGGCTGTGCGGACCCAGCTGCTGACTGTCCGTCAAACACCTCCAGAGCAGCGTTGGGCCAGGAAGACCACGCTTGTTGCCCCTTTGATCCGGCAAGCAGCAGCTGCTGCTCCACACAGCAGCACTTTGTTCCTCTGTCTCCTCACCACACTCTGTCCTACGGCACAAAAACACAGAATCCGGCGCAGAAGTGGAGGGAGAAAAAGGAGAGGAGGGAAAAAATTGTGGGGTTTATGAAGAGGTGGGGGGGTAAAAAAAAAAACTTGCCCGTTTTTTCCTCACTACAACATCAACAAGCTCTGACAACGGCAGCAGGGTTTTTCTTGGCCCTGACACAGCTCTCAGGCATCTCCGTCTTGATGCTTCACCCTCCCTTCTCTTTTAAGAGATATGATAGTTATTGTTCAAATCAGCCAGAGTGAATGGAATGGACCAAGGCCAAGTCTGCCCCAGGCGTCAACACACCTGTATGAAAGAGGCCTTATTGTAGCAACCCAGCGTGGCTAACCTGCCCTAGCTCTACCTGTTTTCTGATGCTAGGTATGAGGGTGGGATCATCTAATTTGTCTCTTCCTGTCTCTGAGACAGTCGCCTTATATTTCCCGTCATTAACCTCCCTTTTCCTTAGAGCCTGACACCTCTGCCCTGGAATGTTTTTGTAGTGCTTTTATTTTTTACATCACCACCACCAGATCTGGGGATTAAGGAAAGAGTTCATCCAAATCTCCTTGTTTCTCCCTTAAGAGAACACCTTATTAGCGTGCATAGGTGCACAAACAGTATTCTCTGCCAGCCCGGGAGCTGAGGGACCCACAGTTGTGTTTTGCGCTGTTTGAAGAGTATCTGAAAACATCTTACATTTGTCAATATTAGCTCCTCGTCAAAGGTTCCAGCACATAGCGCATGACAGAGGCCGTCAGCGCTGGAAGGTAGCGCTCATTCCTCTGCACCTCACCTTTTGGGTGGGTGAGGGCTTCCTGCTTTCATGCAGGGCCAGCAAGAAATAGAATGTAGGCATGCTGGCAGGCTGGCACACACACAGAGGAGAACAGAAAGAAAGAATGAATCCAGCTCTATCATTAACCTCACTACCCATCAGGCCTCCTGAGATGAGTGGGTGTGCTTACAAGATCGCCCTATTTTCTCACTTGTGAAGAGTGCCACCCCTATTGCCCAGATTTCTCTCCCCCCCAATGCTCGGCCTCTTGGGCTTTTTGTAAATCTTTAAGGGAGGGCAAGTATAATGTCTGTTTCCATTCATTTTTCACTCCTATGATACAAATGTGTGACTTTTTTAGCCCCCTCCTGCACTATCTTACTATCTCTATTTCTTTCACCCTCTCTTTTGTCTCTCTCTCTTCTGCTTTCCTTTCATTCTCGACCCTTTCTTCCCTCCTCTCTGCCTGGTAATCGAGTGAGAGAGATTCCCCGACTCTCTGACTCCCCCCTCTCTTATTGTCAGATATCAAACAGGGCGGCTTTGTGGATTACCAGGGGAAGCTGATAATGACATGATAGAGGCGTGATATTTCAAACAAAATTGAGTGTCAATTGGCTGCATCGTCTAGGCAACACAAGTGTCTGCGCTGCGGCAGCCAGGAAGGAAATAAGGCCAATCTGTTTCCTTTGCCTCATATCAAACGTCTCCTCTTCTCCCTCCTTTTATACGACTATAATGGGTTCAGCTCAAAGAAGAAGTAGAAGAAGAGGGCTGCCAAGAGGGCTCTCACTGTTAGGTCTTACACAACACACATGCATGCTTGGGTACACTTCTGAGCATGCAGACATGAACTTAGGCTCCTGAATCTCAAATGCATTAGCAGAAGTAAGAGCCAATGGGAGGCTGCAGAGGGAAGGTGCCCCCGTTTTACCACCCAACCCCAAAAAATATATAGACATGCAAATTCTCTCTCTATTATTGAGACTTTTTATCCCCACTTACACTGCTGCAGTATTACAGATGAATTTGGTGAAAATGCACAGCAGCTTGAGCAATTAAAAAGTGACACCTAAACCTTGTGGATAGACTGTCGAAATACTCTTAAGCCTGGGTTTAGGTGCCGTTGCACTTTGAGTCTGTAAGAGCCAGACTACTGGGTACAGGACTCACTGTTGTGTGTGTGCGTAAGTGTTTGGAAAGGGATTTTCCCTCCCACTGGGATGTCATCATCTTCTCATCATTGTGTCTCTGGCATGTGAGTGAGTGTTTCCACGGAGCACATTTCCATGATGAGTCTGACTCGAGTTGTGTTTGCGTCTCGCACATATTATTGACCACGAGAGTTGTTGGTCAAATGTTGTCAGCTTGCCTCCGACTTCACTCTTGAATAATTAATCGGAGTTTCAATTGCACATAATCGCTCTGACATACATAAGCGTGAACACACAGGGCACACAGACACACATGTGCAGGCACGGTCAGAAGCAGAGTTTAGGGCTAAAAAGGCCCCAGCAGCAGGCTGCTGATATAAATAGCTGTTGTTTGTGGAGGGGAGCGCTGGCAGAAGCGGCAGTGACACTGTGGAGCAGACCACAGGGACTCTGATGTGCCTGGTGGCCTGAAGCGAGCCCTCTGCCTCTCAGATCAGCTCTACCACTCACTGAGTGCAGCTTTGACTGGTCTCCTTCATATGTGACAGCCTGAAACAAATACAGCAAGCTCTGTGAGTCACAAAAGCCACATTCAATTCAGCCTAGACTGCAGAATATGGAGCTTGTATCTGAGCCTGTGTACGGTCATGAGTGGTCTTCCCATGAAGGATTTAGTATTTAGCTCGAAACGCAAATGACTTCATTCTTAAGAAAGGTTTTTATGAAATCATCATGGAGTTCTGCTGTTTTTCTACCTCATTCTGTGATGCCAGTATTCCTTAAAGTATAAGAAGATGACAGAGCATATGTCTTGGGGGGGACTAAAGGCACACACCCTCCAACCCCAGGGAAAATGACCCCCCCCCCCCCCCCCCACACACACACACACACACACACACACTGCACATGCTCAAATAGTCTCCCAATTGAAACATCATTGTCGGTAATGGGAGGAATAAATATTCATAAGCCTAGGCAGAGAGAAAAACCCTAGATTAGGGTAATATACACCTCATTGTTCTCTCTCTCTCCAGCTCTTCCTCTGTATCTCTGCATCTTGTTATGCATGTTAGTGCGTTGCCTAATAGCAGCTAATTCCTCCAGCTAGCTCTGATAACTTCATCAAAGTGCATGCATGTGTGTGAGTTGATGTTCAGGCTGCGGCTTTTATTTCTCACCTCTCCCAAATTGCAAATTACAAGGTTTGATATGCAGAAGATTTTGGGCCACATTCCAATTAAGATTGGATTGGTTTTTTTTTTAAGTGGATAGGCTCTATGACTCCCCCCTTCTTGCCTTTTTCCACTCCTTTTTTTCTGCCTGGCACTGACTTCACTGATATCTCATCCATAACAGGCCTGAACTAGGGCAGAGCATGGCTTAAACAAACAAAGGGCTGTATTGATTTATAGGGTCCTCCATGATGGGCTTATTGGCCTGCATCTCAAAGCCACAGAGGGCAGGGGGCCATGAATCACAGCTTCAAAAAATACAGAAACACACACAGACAACAGGTAACAATAACACATTGGAGCATTGTTGAGGATGTGATTACAGTCCTCTCTCCCCTTTCATATCCAAAAACACTCACTTTCATTGTGTCTTTAAGGAGGGGAATGGAGGTCAAGGGAGGTTGTTTTCTGAATATGACACCACAAAAACAAAGCAAAGATAGAAGAGCATGCTTATTTACAAGCTGTTACTGTATACCCTAACAGATAGAAAGAGAGAGACAAAGAGAGAGAGGGGGAATGTAAAGTGTGAAAGAGGGAGATAAAGACAAACAGAGAGAGAAAGAGTGAGAGATCGAGCATGCCTGGACAGAGAGAAAATACCTTGTAGAGGTTCATGGAGTTTAAAGAGCTCAGCCAAAGAAGGAGCTCCTGTCCTTTCTGGCTCCAAAACACACACACACACACACACACTAACAAGCACGCACACGCACGCACACGCACACACACACACACACACACACACACACACACACACACACACACACACACACACACACACACACACACACACACCCTCAGGGCCATTCTGTTACACCTGGTCACCTTTATCCTTTTTTAAGTCCCCCAAACACACCCATAACCCCCCATTGCAAAACATACACACAACATTCATCTACCCTGAAACACATCCCAAACTAAAAAACACACAGCAGCAGCAGCAGCCGCAGCCTGTGGCTAACACACAGCTCCTGCGGCTATCTCCCCCAGCAGATAAAACTAATTATTCCAAATCTACTCTGTCAGGTAGTCTGATCCTCTGGGGTCTCGGTTTAAATCCCCCTTTCTATATCTCTCTTTTTGTCTCTCTTGCTGTCTCTCTAAGTCAGACGCCACAAAAAGGCAGAGAGTCTGAGCCAACTGACCTCCAGAGGAAAAATATAAACAGCATGACTGGCCATAAAGACCCATAGCAGTTGATGCACAGTGCAAAAACAGATCATTTTAAACCTAGCTGACCTGTTAGTTTGGTAGATTTCTCTTTAAACAAACCACAATAAACAAATCCAGTGATCACGTCTGGTTCTCTAAACAACTTTGAAAAAAATCACAAAAAATGCATGACATCACCTCGCATACAATCCAAAGGACTTATGCACCTATTCAGACGGCTAGTCCCTCTGTTGGCACTTGCCGTTGGCACCCATGTTAGGCTTTAAAGCGAAATAACAGGCCCACATCGCAGGCTTTTCCAGCTGCACACCCCTGAAAGCCCACGGAGAAAACCATTCGTCCCAATGAGCTCTAAAGGCAAATGGAAGCTCATAAACACAGACTTGACTGTATAGACTTTGCATTTTATCTTTCAGCAGTTTCCCCCTTTTATGAGCCAGGGACCCCTATAATGGGGGGGAGGGAGGAGAGGATGAGGGAAGATAGGAGGATGGAAGCGATAGAGAGAGGTAAGGATGTTAGGAAGGAAGACGGCGGCGGCAGAAAGAGCAGAATAAAAATAAGAATGAGGTGCAGGTTGGCGGGATGAGATGGAGGAGAAGTGGGGTCACAAATCTTGCTGCTATTCTAGTACGTGACATCTTCGCTCGTTTGCGGCTGCTCATTAACAAACAATACTGCTGTGAAATTGGTTTAATGACAAAGTAATAAAATTGCTATTCTGCTCACAGATGGCCTCAGGCACAGGGAGATTCTGGCAGGCTTACTGTGGCTGCCCGTGTGCATTAAGCTGCTTGTTCATGAAAACAGCATCCTACACTTTTCCTTCTCACTATCACCAACCTTTTTTGTTCTTTTCTTCTTTTTAACTTCATTCTCTTCCAGCAAATGAAATAAATTAACCTACTTTTTACTCACTTGTATTCTCCTTGAATTCTCCCTATCCCACACTCTCAACCTCTTGCTCTCTCACCCTCTCTATTCTCCATCGCTCCCCAGTTCTCACCCCTAGTGCAGAAATTACCATCTTAAAATGAAGAAAAAAAAAAAAGAAGTAGTCTCACCCACGCAAACGCAGCTCGACTTTATTTCAAACGCAGAGCCCTTGTTATTAAACGACCCACCAATAAAAACCAAGCCGTTGAGGAATAAAAGAGCCAAAAGGAGCAGAGAAGTACAAAGACCTCCCTCCTCCCATCTCTCTCTAATGCTTTCTCTCTAATGCTTCTTTCAGCTCTATCTTGCCTCGTCTGGCTCCGCTCTCTTACATGCCGTCTTTTCTGGGAGAATTCCACCGCCTTGTAGAGTCTTGTAATGGGAAAACAAGTAAAAAAGGAGCTCTTTTTTTTTGTGCATGATTGCCAGACAGTGCCAATTTTACTAAGGCAGCACCTGTTTTTCATAACTCAGAGGTGGGCACTGGGCTGCTGCATGACCGACATTGGTGCTCATGCCATGCTTTGACCCTATGTGCCCTTAGTGCCTGATAAAGAAGGAGTGGGCCCATTAGCATTAGCTATTTAATACTCCCATGGCTTTTTCTGTGAGTACAGTATGTGTCTAGTTTTCACTGCGAACAGATATTTGGATGGTTAACAACTGCAGAACTAAATGAAAAACAAAATGAAACCTGCTACAACAGGGAGCCTGCTCTGTTTTACTCTGCCAATAGTGAAAATATGGTTTTCCAAATGCTTCTCCCCCTCCAAAACAGATAAAACGGGATTATTATTACAGCATCAAGAAAGCAGCCAGATCAAATGAACTTAGCTGGTAGGGGGTGTTGGTAGGGGGGCTGGCACTTGGGATCTGACAACAGAGTCAATTCTGCTAATTAACTGCCAATTAGCGGTCCCTAAATGAGAGGGATCATGATGCCTGTGTTGGCAGCGCCCCGATAGTTTCTCTCTCACTCAGTCTGACTCACATAGACACTTATAGATGCACACACACTCACACAAGCACACAGCCACAACCTCTCCACACTCCAGCTGTATATTTAGAAAGCCAGGGGGGCATAAGATGGCCACTGTCAGGAGTCCCTGGTTGGAGCCAAAAAAAGCCTGACATTTCCATCTGGGTCAAAGTTAGACAGATAACCAGCAACTTCAGTCAACTAGCCCACCAATGTGGCAGAAAGAAGAGAGAGAAAAGCAAAAGGAATAGTTAGTGATATAGAGAAGAAGGAAAATGGACCTCAAAGTCTGTGTGAGATTCATAAGACTTAAATACTTATGAAGAATGTGGAAAAACAGGCGGCTGGGCCGGTTTCATAGCTTTGTGTTACATTTGGAAAATATTAGTTATTATTTTGTATTTCATAACGGGCTCGCCCGCCAAACCAGAGGATCATAAAACAATCATAAAAATCATAAAAGCCAGTGTTCCTTAGTGTCTCATTGGACCGAGGAATAGGGTGGAAAAAGCTTTGCTAAGTGGAGGAACAAATTTGGCTTTGGGTTTCTCGCTTTTTTGTTCTGAGATTTTACAAATAAAAGTGCCTGACCGTTACTAACAATCGGCATGTGAACCTGCAGCCTCTGTTGGGTAAATTAAACTCTGAGAAGTCTGGAGAGATCCATGGAGGGGAGAGTGTGAGAGAGGGAAAACAAGGATCTGAGAGGGGGAACATGCTGTGAAGAGAGCTGCAGAACATGTCAGTTTAGAGCTGGCTAAACTCGTTTATCTGCATGCTGCGCTACAGCAGGAGAGCCTAGATCATATGTTGATAGGCAGAAGCTGAAAAGGCATAAGAGTGCAACGTCTTAAAAAACTGCAGTATACTTTCTACCCCATTTTAGAGTTTGTTTGAATCCACCTGCACAACTAACGCAACCACACTCTGAACAAAAGAATGAGGTTAACGTAGAAATAAAGTCGATGCGTATTGAATTATAGGACGCCTAAAGGTGGATTTTGTCCACCCGATGAGGACAGATTCTCACCGGAAAAAAGAAAAACAATCAGTGCACCGTGCTCTAACCTGAATGGCCGCAGAGATTGAGCTTATTTCATCTCCTCAGTGGGCACAGGCCGCTTGGCGCCGTCGTCTGGCGGATATCCTTCCCTTATCATGTGACCTGTGCTCCGACAGGGGGCAAAGGTTGGCTGTGATCCGCCCCTGTGTCTTAATAACTCACTCATTGTATTCCTTTCTGCCGCTAATTAGAGCCTCTCCCCTGTGTGTGTGTGCGTCTTTGTGTATTTGTGCGTGTGTGTGTGTGTGTGTGTGTGTGTGTGTATGTGTCTATGCATGTATTCCCCCCTGGGCTGTAGAGAAGAGGCAGAGAGGTAAAAATAGAGTGTGGCTTATTGCCCTCTTTATTGTTATTAGTGCTCCAGTGGCACAGCAGTCAGTCATCATAGATGCCAAGAACCGACATATACTCTCTCCCTCTCCCTCTCTCTCTCTCTCTCTCTCTATGCCATGGAAATGACCAACCGACTGCCTGTGAGATGAGGGAATAATGAGGGGACGATTTCCTTCCTTTTTTTAGACGCCGTTTCTCTCAGTCATCTGTCATCCGCGTCATTTCTCAGGCCCATGTAATAATCCTGCGTGTTGTGTTCGCCGTGTGTGTGTATGTGCGGCAGGCAGGACAGTTTGTTGGTGTGTGCGTTTATGGCAGTGAGTGAGGCCACATCGTGCTGAGTCTGACGCTGACACATGAAAGGAATCGGTCAGGCCCCATTTAGCTCAGACTGATAGCAGGACAACAGGAGGTGCTGAGGCAGGCAAATACACCGGCAGATACTGTAAACTGTAAACGCTTCTTCTCCCAGGAATAGACACCTGCCATTTCACCTACTTCTTGATCCCAGAATGCCCTGTGTGACACGGCCCTCACCTTTCCCGACACAATCTTAAACAAATGCAATCACATCTCGGACCACTCCCCGCTTCTGTTAGCATGACGCCAGTTGTCTCAAATGTGAGCAGAGTAAACACGCTACCTAATGGTCAACTAATGGCGTCCTGACACATTGTATACACACATTACATCTCATGCACAAACTGGGTAAGCATAGGGTACACCATTAGTTATAATGTGCATCATACACACACACACACACACACACACACACACACACACACACACAAAACTATTAACAGGATAATCAAGTCCTCCTCCTCATCTGCTCAACACTAAAGCACTGAGATCATGGACTTTAACCTTTTCCTTTGTTCCTTATTAGCATCACACAGCTAATGGGGTGTGGGCTACTAACAGGTGAAGCTAACAGCTAATGATATAGAATATAGAAGCAGATGTAGTGTCTCCTGTGGTACAGAGACAAACTGTTTGGGGCTTACTTTTGTTCTCTGTGCGTACAGGTGAGCTGCAGGTAAACGAAAAAGGAGGTTCAAAGTTGGAGGGGATAGTCCGGGTGGAGGTTTTGATGGGGTAAGTTTTGAGAGAGAGCATCATGCACTGTCTATTGACTATCACACAGAGCACCCTTGTGCCCTCGCCGGGCTGCGATTGTGCCGGCGGACAAAGCCCTGATTCAGCACATCCTTTCCCCGAGGGAGAGCGCTGGAAACCGAAGACGGCGGCTCTGCCCCCCCCTTCACTCATCCTCTGCTTCTGTCTTTCCCCTACCTCTGTCTCTATCTCCCTCTCTCTCTCTCTCTTCAGCCAGTAACATGGCAGCAGTAATGCATCAAAGGGAACTACAGAACAATGCAAGGGGCCAGCCAGGAATTTGAAGAGCTTTTTTTTTTAGGAAACAGGAATTTCATATGGCAGAGTTCTGTCACATCCTGGGTGGACAGAAGCCATTGGAACTAGAAAACAATGAGAAAAAGCAAAGGAACACCCCCAAACAAGGCAGTATTTTACTGTCCAGCCCGGGAAAGTTATAAAAGAGGAAAAATTATATTTCTTTCTCATCTTTGCCTCACTGTAGAATAGCCGAAAATGACCCAGAATGCACCCGAGGTAGACCAGCTAGACTCTCAGCCTCTCTAATGACTTTATTTGTGAAAATTGATTCCTGTTGTGTTTTTGTTAACACGCCTGGTGTAGCAATAATACACTACTCCATAACCACCTATGTGTATGTGCATGCTTGTGAATGTGTGTGTGCGTTCATGAGGATGTTACCCTGCACACGATTTTCTGAGACCTCTTTATAAATGGATCTGAGGCATTTCAGTGCCAGGCTTGGATTTCATGGCCTCTGAGAAGGCAGCGGCTCTTCCTATATCTATCTCTGTCTCTATTTCTTTCTCTCACTCCTTCTCTCTCTTTCTCTCTCTCTCTCTCTCTCTCTCTCTCTCTCTCTCTCTGTGTCCTCGCAGGTTTGCAGACTATTTCTGCATTAATCACCATGACACAGGCAAGGCAACTCAATTTTCTGCTCCTGTAGGTAAGGTGCGTGGCGTCCCGAAACGGTGGCACGAGGCATGAAACAGGCAAGCGGGGGCTAATCTTTGGTTACTGGTGTAATTGAAATGCTATCCACACTGTAGGGTGCATTAAAGTCTGATAACAGCGGTTCCTGTGGCCAATTTAAGTAGCTTGACTTCCCCTGGCTAGAAGGGAATAAAGAAAAGGGTGAGCGAGAGGAAGAGAAAGAGTGAGAGAGTACGTCAGAACGGAGGTTGGGGGGGGGAGAAGGGTGGGGGCTGATAGATAAGGCCGACAAACCAGGCTAATTCTCCAGGCATGTTTCTCATTGTGATCCAGAAAAAATGAGAAAAAATGTATCACAGAAACCAAAAAATCAATTGACCCTCGGGTGGCTTGTCAGGCTGCGAGTCTGATAAACCTAAAAGCTTCGTTAATGTCGGCCCGCCTGTACCCAACAGATAGAGCACTTTGTAAATGAACCGGCTTTGATAAATATATTAAGGAAAGCTGTGAATAAAAGGCACAGACTTGTCATTTGTAAATAGAACCCCCGCTACATGGAATTAGAATGATAAAATGGGGTTCCATATAATTAAGTTTGTGTAAGACCTGAAATCCGTGCAAATACCTTGCCGGAAATTTGAAAGGAAGCTGTCAGTTCAATTAATCTGAACATCACCCTGAGAATGTACTGAACAAAATTAAGCTGCAGATAAAACCTGGGCTAGTATTTTGATAAGTAATTCCTGTATCATTTCTTTGCTTCTGTGATCATTTTATTTAATCCACCACCCCCAGTTATGTGCTAAGCCATCTACAAAGGACCTGCTGGCCAGGCCACCAAAACCTTAATCCACCATATAGCTTCATGTAAAACTGGGAGGGGGTGGTAGGCAGGTTTTTTTGCCTTTTGTGGGGGTACCAGTGGCGATGCTAGGTATGGTTTTTTGGGATTGAAGGGGTGGGGTGATTGTGGGGGCTGAAGGGGTAGCTTATGATGTCTTTCCTTTCTCCCTTATATATATCCCGCCAATGCATGTGGGTCTCACCACAAAGACCAGTGACTTAGCCGCAGAACACTCCGCCGATAACAGCGGAACATCCTGCTAGCTTACATGTTATAATGCTACAAAGGTTGTCAGTGTGTTTGCTGCGTGCGTCTTTATGCGACGGGGAGGGCTGTACATAAACGGTTTTCACACTTGGCGGCAAGAGGGAGGCGAAGGCTTTTGAAAATGAAAGGCAGAGCGATGCTGGTGGTGGAGATAGGGCAAGCGGAAATCTTGACTCACCAGTTGTTTACTTGTAAGATGGTGAGGCCTGTGTCTTGGGCTAGCTGCTTCTTCTGCTCTTCAGACGGGTATGGGTGCTGCAGAAGCAAACAGAGAGAGAGAGAAACACACACATGAGCGCCTTTGACATACACATTAACATAAATATTCACCCATGTACAAGCTCACAAAGGGAACACATGCTCCGAGTCAGGTTGCTGGCTGTTGCCCATGACTGTATGTATTCAATATGTTCTCATGTTTGTTGCATTGTGTAACCCTAAACTGCACCTTCTCCTGACCTCCCCCCAACCCTGCCCCTCCCTTGCACAGTATAGACATTCAGAGCATACACGTGTCCTCCCACACATCAACACACACACCAACACACAATCAGCGCTAAACCTGTCAGAGCTGGCCGAACAAGTTTGTCTAAACTGTCAACTGTGATAACCCCCTTCTCTATCCCACCCCGCCCACACACACACAACATATAGTGTACAAACTGAACACATGCTCTGAACCCACTTAAACACAAACAGGACTTTTAATGCAGATCCTGTGGTGTCTGAGAATCCTTTTATAATACCGAGCAACAGAACGAGTGGGAGCAGATTTGCAGTGAATACATTTATCTTTCCTTGAATGTCTGACGTGTATCCTGGTGGTGGCTCTTTCATAGAGAGCAGCTGAATACAGGCTAATGCTAAAAGAACAGAATGCTGTGAAATCTCCTCCACAGCCTGGCCAAGATTTTTACCTGAAAATGTAATTCCGCGACCGGGGCTGCAATGATACTATTTGTGTCAGGTCCAATCTAGAGAACATGGGCTGATATAAATGGCAGACCTTGGGCTGCCTCTCTCCCCGTGGGCCTGCTATGAAGCATGACAAAACAACAGTGATCGCTGGTGACAGATGTCTTTAAGGGCCAGATTAGGAGTCGGGGCTCACGCAAACCAAACAAATGAGACACTATGTGTTTCATTCAGCCCGTGTAGACAGAGAGCATGCGTGCACACAGAGGAACAGAAATACACACAGACACAAATATTCACAAAAATGACACCTGCAAATCACAACACACAAAAATGCCTTTTTAAAGTGACACTTAAATCCTCCTCTGGTTTCAAGCTCCATTAACACACATTCTTCCCCCTCAAGGAAAACACCTTTAGCCTCACGACTTAAACCCTTTTTTCCAGCTCTGTTCCACCTCCACACTCACTGAGAAAGCACATTTCATAAAGCACCAGAAGTGTCTGCCTGGCTTCTGTTAATTGAATTGAATTTTTCACATGAAATGATAACAGTTGCTCAAGACCTATTTTCTCATTTGCTGCTAAAATAATTGATGTAAGTGAGGTTTCATATCAGCACACAGGATGATTTCTCCTTTCAGGTAGCATTGTCTCTCTGAATGTAGGCTTTTTTTAATTAAAGGAGAGATGATAAAAATGGTTGGAGGAATGTGCTCAATTAATAACAAACAAGGCTGAGATTGGACAAATAATGAGTCCCGGCTGCGGAGAGGGATTAATCTGATTTGTACTTGTGTACGTAGTTCCTTTTAATATGCTAAAACCATTAACAAAGGACAGATGATAAAGCTTGCATAGAAATACAATTTTTGATTGCCAGGTGCTGACATGTCCTTGGCAACTGAAGATGGTGCAATTTCTTTTGGTGACTGTGCATGCACATATGTAGGGGTGTATAAACATGTCCAAGGGACAGATACACACATTGACATCCTCATGTGCGTGTGTGTAATAAGAGTACTGCCTCTTTTTCCCTCCCCCTTACACTCTTGGGCTTCCTTGGCGATTTCACATTAGCTCTGACCTCGGTTACCATCAAACCACGCTCACAAATATAACAGGACACACACTCCCTCCCACTAATTTTTTATGCACAAATATATACGGATGCATACACAAATTGAGATGTAGCTAAAGATCATGTGGTATGGAGGTGTGCAGGGAGGGAATGGCCTAAATTGGAAATGGGAGTGGGTCATCTACATAGTATTAAGGCTTCCTTAGCCTCTCAGGCTCTGACCGGGTCATCAATCGCCTACTGTCAGCCGGAGCGCGCTTTAGCTTGGTGATAAATACACCGGCCAGCAGCATAGCTCGTCCGGCAGCGACCACGTAATGAATGGTTCGAACAAACAAGAAAGATGTCTCATCAAGGAGAGTGGGGACGTTAAAGCCCCCCTCACACACAAAACCCCTGAGTAAGGAGATTAACTCCAACCACACAGACACAACACTAAAAAAAATCCTATTTCGTTGAGCTCATTCCCCTTTCCTGCCTCTTTCTCATTCTTAGACTCCTTAGCTCCCCATATGTTGGACCTCTGCTATCACAGTTCTTG
Organism: Tautogolabrus adspersus; assembly: GCA_020745685.1. Classification (NCBI taxonomy): domain Eukaryota; kingdom Metazoa; phylum Chordata; class Actinopteri; order Labriformes; family Labridae; genus Tautogolabrus; species Tautogolabrus adspersus. The sequence goes on from CM036552.1 coordinate 19,423,997, forward strand.
TGTATGCACTAACACACACACAAACATAAAAACATACAAGAAAAAGCCCTCTTCCTTATCTTATTCTCATCTATGCTCTACTACTCCTTTCTTGCTTAACCCCCTCCCTGTCTCTCTCTCTCACACACACACACACACTTTTTATGGCTGTGACTGCAGGCCACCCACACTTTATGCTGTGGCAGCTTTCCTCAAAGGCATGGCGAATTCTCAGCTTCAGAATATGGTGTGTGGTGGCAGTGGCAACACATACACACACACACATGGACATGAGAAGTGAGTCGGCATGGTGGGCCTTGTGGTTACAAGGCTGCAGCAGCCGTGAAATTGGAGAATGGCTATTTAGACCTCTGAGTAGCCTCTTGATGTTAATTGCCTCAGTAGAAAAATATGAAACTAAATCACCCAATAGGAAAGAAAAAAAATATATTAAAAATTGCTTCAATTGTGATTGAATGTTAAACATAACACACATAAAGTCGGAGTGCGAAATGGATTTCAATGTGGTTCTTCCTGGAGATGTCCTTCTGTACCCTCAGGAGACAGCATGACATGCTTATTTAATGGATGAAACACAAACACAGCGCAAGATCAAAGATGGTATTGATAATCTCCCCCACTAGCTTTGGATCCGCTCAATATGTTCAGTTACAAACACCAAGGCCAATATCCTTAAAAGAGGATTGACCGCAAAACGTAAAACAGCCGGTCTATAAATAATTAGAGCCAGAAATGAGCAGCCTCAATTTGCGATCGAAACGGCTCTGTTAATTATGCCTGAGCCTGTTAATGGCGAGACTGTGCACTTTTCTGATGCACAAGTGTCGTCCAATTCCAATCTGACCTGAAAATGTGCAGCCAAACATCCACACAAACACATAAACACAGGTGAATCACACTGTCAGTCATTGAGAATCGAGCTGTGTGTATGTGTGTGTGTGTGTGTGTGTGTGTGTGTGTGTGTGAGTGTGTGTGTGTGTGTGTGTGTGTGTGTGACATCTGGCTAAATTACAGGTTGTGATGCTCTCTGTGGTCTCTGATAGTGCTGGATGTAATGGCCCCTGTGGTTGCAGAACATTACAAGCTAAAGGTAGCTCCATCATCCGCTGTGCGCGCTCCTTAAATCCCCCATGAGCCCAGCTTGGTGTTTCACCATACACAGTAACCACATCTACAGCCGGACACACTCTTGCTTCACACCACACACACCTTTCGCCCACATCCAACCGTTCCCATCTACACTCCCTGAACATCCAGCTCGCCATTCATCACATTCATACTCTCCTGACACCTATTTGCTGCCGTCGTCAAATCCCACAGCCCGATCATTATCCCAGCAGCTCCATTCGCATCCCCCCGACCCAAGGCTTCTTCCACTCCCCCCTCCGCTTCTCCCAACCTGCAGCCCCCTCGCCTGAGAAGCTGGCGGACCCCATTGATAAATGACATCATCAGTGTGTGACATGAGTTATAGAGCCAGGTCGTGAGGTTGCAGCGGCTTGCAAAACCTATTCCATGCTAATGACTCCTAGGAAATCACAGGCCACTGGCTGTTTACCCCTGGTTGTCATGGCAACACAAGGTATTTGTTTATTAAGATTGGTGTGATTCAGCCCCGGCTATTTTGCAACTTGGATGGGTTCATTAGATTATCAACATGTTTTTATTTGCTCTATAGCATACTGTATGTTGATCGCTTCGATTGACAGATTTTTATACGATAACCTTTTTCACAATTAATGATTTTATGCATCCGGAGAAATTGATGGGATCCATTGTGTCTGGTTTTACAACAATAGTATATCTCTTTCATATAAGCCTTTCTCACATTGATTGGAATCTTGTTTGTTTTTAATCAAAGTGACTGCAGGATGTTAATAATATTCACTGTCAAAAAATAAACGCAATCAAATATAAGAATGACATTTTAATATGGATTCCACGCTGAGTTGGGGTAAGATTGGCACATTTTAAATATGAAGTTGCGGTTGTTAATAATGTTACAATTGGCTTTTTTGACAAATGACAATGAGATTGAATGCATATCTGCATAGCTGGGAGATCAAACAGATACAACAGATAAATCCAGTTAGAGTTTGTGGATCCATCATGAATGTTTATTATGCACAGAGCAATATGTGGCTTTTGAGCTGCAGTATTATGACAGACTGTGAAGTTTGAGTTGAGGGATATGGTTAATTATTTCTGTCCGTAAACACCAAACAGATTGACAACTGACAATTAAGACGTACTTTTTATATTTCTTTCAAAATCAAATCTCTTTTTTTTCTTCAAAATGATCAGAATTAATGGCAAAACTTTTTTTTTTTATCAAAGTAAAAGTGATGCTTTTTGTGATTTCTTCTTTGTGAATGGTCAAAAACTACTTAAGTAAAGTTGATTTAATGTCTGCTAAGTTCAGCTTTCCACACTACCATTATTTTTAATCACTACTTATAACAATTTCTCTTAGGGCAGGTGGAGGTGGCAGGGAGTAGGGTGTTTTCTGAGTGTTTGTTTTGTTTTGCAGGGACCTACACTGCTTCCTGAAAACAGTATGAAACAGGCAAGACTGTCCCATTTCTCAAAGTTTCAACCCCTCTGCTCTCTCTATTTGTGAACACACACACACACACACACACACACACACACACACACACACACACACACACACACACACACACACACACACACACACACACACACACACACACACACACACACACACACACACACACACACACACACACACACACACACACACACACACACACACACACACACACACACACACACACACACACAGTCAAACAAATACAGCCATCTTATAAACAGAACTCACATGATGCCAACCTACGAAGCGCACGCACTGCATGCCAACCTCCGATAACAGCAAATAAAAGTACATCCATATCTACACCTCACATGACCTGCATTCACAACATTCCACTGCACTTCTGTCTCTCTGACTCCAGACAGCACAGCTTCCACAATAAGTGTAAAGGCTCTCAGCGGACTGCCCTCTGACAGTAAAACGGCGATGATTGCAAATACAAGGCGGACTGGTGAGGCCCGCGGCATCTATTATAGAGCAAAAGGGCCCCCGGTCTGTCTATCTGCCCTTCTGACTGGCTGGCTTGCTGGTTGGTTGGCAGGGCATCAGTACTACTGCTGCTGTTGCTGCCATGGCCCGCCACAACAATTGCTGGCTGGGCTCCTGAAGCCAGCTCCTGGACCTCAGCCAGCAGCCTGTTTGCTCTACACCATTAATTTATGTTCACTGGAGATGGTGCAAGGTTGTAGAGAAGCTCTACGGCATAACTGCCCCCGCTTGCCTGCCAAGCTACGGGTAAAAGTAAAGTGGGCGAGGGGAGTCGGAAGGAGGGAGAGGGTGAGGAAGGAGCCCTGGGGGATATACGAGATATAGGCAACTGATTGTACCAAGCTGCATGAGGCTAAATAGCAATCACTCCCACACAATCCCAATGCACCTCCAGAGTTTACGGATCGACCGACGAAAAGAGAGAGATGTTTTTCCTAATGGTATCATGCATAATGATAATAAAGTATCGCTTTAATCCAATAAGGATAACAAAACTGGGAAAAAACTGTAATCATTTTTTTGGATAAAATCCATAAAACACTCCAAACTATTAATGGATCTATTGGAGTTTGCCAACAGTTTTATACACAAACTGTGTGTGTGCTGCATTGTGAACCTGGTCTCATTTGTGGCCCGCAGCCATAGAGATGTGCCTGTTTAATCGTCAGATCAAGTTCATGGCTTCTTTTTCCACCACACCGCTTTCAAGAGGAGGAATACGATCCCTCCATCCATACAGAGGGGGCCTGGTCTCCTCTGTCTCTCCCTCTCTCTCTCTCATTTCCGTCCATCTCTCCTTCTCCTGCCGTACTCCATATAGGCCCCAGCAGCTATCCCTTTCTTTCTCGCTATATGCTAACCCGTCTGGCCTCGTCTCGTATCCTCTCTTCACTTGAACCTCTTCTTCTCTTCCTCTCATCTCATCTAGTCCCCCCCTCTTTCAAAGTTTCCGTTGAAGCTCTAAGCCAGGTCCTAGAGGGCAGGAATTTGGCCTGGTTTTTCAGACCAGTCTGTTGGCTTTGTTGTGGTAACTGCCTGCTCAGGGGCACCCAGCTCTGTTCTGCTGCTCCGCTCTCTTCAACTCGCCTGATGTCAACACACAGCCGTGCTCAGTGCTTGCTTTACAGAAATCTTAGAAACATCTTGTTGCAATGACTAAAGATCCGCAAAAAGATCATCCTCTTTCAAAGCATTTTATTCCAATTAAATCAAAGAATTCATTATCATGTTTAATTCTCTGAATATAAGTCTTCTGTCATGCTTTTTATTTTGAGAGGGTTAGGTCATAGGTCTTCTTCCTTTGCGAGGGACTTTTAGGGCCTATAAGCAGATCATTAGAGGCCTGGTGGGCCTGTCAAAGCAGAAGTCCCACCCCCTTTGCCTGCATATCCACACCACTTGTCACTGTTGCCAGTCATTGGGAGCACATGCTAAAAGCTAAAGTGTAGTGACCACACTAAGCCTCTGAATAAACATCAGCACTGCTTTAATGACGAACGCACACATTGTAAAAAAAAAAAGCAATGATTTTCTAAACTGAGACTTGGCTGAGGAATACCTTTAGCGTGGATTATGAGAGTGGAAACGAATGTTATAACCAAAATACTTAACTACTAAAAGTTTTATATCTTTCATTTCCAATTATTTTCAGAAAATGATTTTCTGTTTCTTGGATTCCAAATGTATTGGCCAAAAAAACAAATAAACACAACTACTTCCTTATAGATCTTTGGCTTAACATACATGTATACATATTAGGGTTTGTTTTCTTCTAAATAGACTATTTAGTTTATTACAATCTATTTTGGCAGACAGAAGTTTCAAGATCTTTTTACCAAAATACTGGGAAAGCACAGTAAAGCTCTAGACCATGGTGATCAAGTGTGTTGGGAAAAGGACTTAACATTAACATACAGGGTCTCTTTAAGTTTATCCTCTTACTCCATTGTGTGCCTTAGACTTTGTTTAACTTCCAATTCAATGTAAAGTGGGGCTGATCTTCCATTGAAACAGAAACAGATTAATTTGTGCAGAGATGGACAGAAGGAGGGAGAGGAAAAGCGAGCGTGTTCGCTCTTCAAACAGAAGCTTCTGAGTTTCCACTTGACAGTTCTCCCTTTCATTGTGCATTAACTTAATGAGCATAAGTATTCAAATACACAATCTGTCCCCCCGCTCTCTCACTCTAGTCTCTGCCTCTTTAAGACTCCACATTCTCCAGAGAAAGGCCACTATGTTCTAACAGTGAGCCTCGGGACACGACAACAAGAGCACAACCACTTACAGAGGACAAAAAAGAAACCCCTCCGGGCCGGCTATGGAATGTCAAGCCAATTTGGAAGATATCATAGGACATTTGTAATGTCAATTTTTGTTTTCAGGTCAAAAATCAAAGGCAAACATGGTGGGTAACATTTGTCCATTACAGTGCAGGCAGGAACACCTCCCTCCCCCGCTGAAAAACAGCTGCAGGGGACACTTCCTGTTTGCTAATGATGCTAAATGTGTTCAAGTCAACCATGTCAAATTTTCTCTCCCTCTGAATGGACAGCTGGGGTGGAAAGAAAGATTATGTCCCCTCTCTTCTCCGCTGTTCCCCATCTCTTCCATCCTCTGCCAGTAAAGCTGTTTTCACACCACATGCACTCCTGAAAATGTCCACAACATTTCTGGATAACCTGCCCATGAAATCTTCCTGGGTTGCTTATTCACCTATGTCCCTCACAGCAGGAAGTTTTCCTTGTCAGACGACGCCAAAAAGACGCTTTGGATATCCAAGACAGTGGAGGAGTCCGACACTATAATGACAGTTTTTTGCCTTTATAGCAATGTTGTATGTAATTGGATGTAATCATGGTGTCAATGAATGAGAGGTAAAAAAACATACCTGAAAGCAGTTATACCTATTAAGCAGTTCATTACGGGCACTAAGATCACACTGGTCAGTGGTCACACATCAATCATATGATATAAACGCCATCGCCCCTGCCTGCTTGCTCGCTACAGTTCTCCAGAATATTTCCTGCTGCGTTCACACCTCACCCATTAATTTTTCTAGGGGGCTAGAGTAAGTCCAGATAAAGTTGGGGTGATCAATTTGGCCGTTTGCATTCATGGACATTTTCTGAAGTTCCGTACATGTGTGAAAAGACCATAGAAAACGATGTTATAGACCCACAACAGACAGACACTTCAGATCATGTCCCCATATCAGTGAGACAGATCAGAATCACTGATGGTAACCATAGGTGCATTCATCTGAGATCACAAGTACTTCCATGGAACAAAGCCAAGCCCTGATCAGTCATCACCTCGTCCATACCCGTTGTGTCTCTTCTCTTTCACTGCATACCGTTTTTTTTTTTTTTTTTTTTGCCTTTCAGGGAAGCACGTCTTCAGAGCTCTCCTTTCATCTCGGTGTGTATGAGTCAAGGAGATATCTCCTGTCATTGCTCAACACCCAGGGGCGGCTGGCTGCATGGTTCTGTGTGGACTGACAAATGCCCTCAGGATCTTTCACTTTCTTAACGTTCCTCAAAGCAGAGTCGGCAAGTGACGAGAGTTAAAATGCCTTTGTAAAGTGCCGACAAAAAAAAAGGAACAGAAGAAGAGAAGAGGAGAAGAAGAAGAGAAAAGAAGAGAAGGAGTGGTAAAGCAGGGATACAGCTTTTAGGCCTGGTTAATAGCATTCTTCCATCCTCTTCCTCTCTCTTTCCTTGTAGTGCTCTTAGGCTCAATCCTGCCCGGGGGTTCGAGGCCACCTTTGACCTGACTGGCCTGCCTAGCTACAGCCCTCTCGTTTGTTCGGGGCTTTATCCACTGACAAAGCAGGCAGGAAGTTGGCAGCCACCCAGCAGCCCCATGGGAGGATGACCATCAGCTAGCTCAGCTTACCGCTTATTACAGGATGGTGGGGAGCATGTGTGTGTGTTTATTTGTGTGTGTGCATGTGTGCTTGCGTATATTGTTTTAGTGCATGCATGTTTATAGACAAACTTATGTGTATTAAACTGCAGGCGTGTTGGACTGTAGCTGCACACTCCTGTTTTGCATGCACATGTGTGGAAGAGCGACAAAATCAGACATGTGGCTGACCTTGTTTTTCATGCCGGCAAATTTTTTTACTCCGATACCTAATGACACGCAAAGAATAAGCCTGGAAGCTACAAACGTCCCTGTCTTCAAGCTAACCCGATCAGCTACGCATGTTAGCAACAATCAGGCAACCTTCCAGCCACTGGACTCAGGGGACCCCAGCACACTTCTCTCTCTCTCTCTCTCTTCTCTTTCGACTCGTTCTCTCCTCCTCCCCTCTCTAGCCTGCTCATCAGAGCGCTCAGAGCAGCTCACTAAAACATTATATCATAAGACACTCCAGTTTCACTCTCGCCACTCCATAAAAGTCAGGTAATTCATACTTCATTTATATATCTTCCCATTAATAAAGCTGATGAACTTTTACTCCTTAAATCTAATGGGCCATTTTGCCGCGACTGCCAGCAGCACTCGCCGTTTTCTCTCTCTCTCTCTCTCTGTATTCCTGTTCTCTTCCTTCAACTCTTCTTTCGAGAGCTAATCCACCGTCTCCCAGCCACTGCTCACGTACAGTTTTTATGGGTGAAGAGTAGAAGAGAGGGATTTACAGATTTTTGAGGCTTTTAACTGACCTCTGCCATTGACAAGCAGTGACATGCACCTTATGGCGATCTGTTATACCTTTTTGGTGTTTTCCCCCTCTCTCTCTGTTTTCATCTACCTCTCTCTATCTGGGTGCAACAGAAGGTCATTGACCTCTGGGCCTAAAAGCAAAGGCAGGATGGCTCCCCAGCTCTGAGGCTGTTGACAAGCGTCTGTGTTCTTTTCAACAACTCGTCGAACCACCCCCCCTTACCCCTTCCCTTCTCAGGAATGTAACACAACCACTCGCTGAGGTAACCCAAGCCCCTCCCCTTTCCCCATCCTTCATTTACAGAAAGAGAAAGAAGAGAGAGAAAGAGAGTGAAAGCAAGTCCAAACTGGGGGTGTTAGACAGCTGTCCCCCTCATCTTCCCATCTAACTCTTGCTCCCTCTCTCTTTTTTCTATTCCTCTCTTTTAGATTTGCCTGTAGCCCGCTGCCTGTGGAATAATTAATGATGCAATTGAGCTGAGGAGAGGACTCTGACCAGCAGGGGCCGTCACTGAATGCCTTGGTAGCCGTTTTATGGAGAACCGGAAAATAGAAGGAGAGAAAGACATAGAGAGATGGATAGAGAGAGACATAAAACAGTCAGGACAGTGAGAAAAAGAGATTGTTAACAGTTTGCTCCACAACAAGCCTTAACTCAGGCTTCCTCTCTCTTTTCATCTCCTCTAGTCTAATCCTCCTTACCCCATCCCCCCTCTCTCCTCTCCTCTCCTCTCCTCCATCCTGATGGCGGGATCGGGGGGCCTGACCTGTCTGGTGATTGATGGTAATGTCTCAGGAAGTCATTTTCCCCGACAGTACCCCGCCGCCTTTCACCAGGCCTGGTGCAGAGGTGAACCCTTCACATGGACGCTTTTAACTCTTTGCTCACTAGCCGCCTAAGGTCTCTCTGACCCATCTATCTCTCTTCCCAAAATTGCATCCCATGCCAAACAGCATCCAGGAAAGAATGGCAGAAGTAGAAAGCGGGAGATGTGACGGAAAAATTCTGTCTCCAAAAGCCAAATTAGGGAAGCTCTGAGCAGCGAAAACAAAAGCATCTTGGCTTAAAAGCACAGGCCATCTTGAAGTGGATCTGCCAAGTGGCCCCTAATTCAGGTTGCTGGGGATGGATCCCCACAACTCCATTACTGTCAGCGCTTACCACCTCCATTATGGCAATTAGGACGTGGTTCCAACACTAGGAATGCTTTGCTATGCTCTGGAATTGCTAACATCTGCCGCGTCTCCGCTCCATGTGTCAGAGTGAAGTTGTCTTTTCTTAAACACACATCTTTTTACAGTCACACTCTCTATCCTCTCTCCTCTTTTTTTCTCTTCCTTATCCAACACTCCTCTCCACATTTATTTTCTTAATTCGACTCAAACTGTGCCTTAAAGAGATCCCTCTCTGTTTGAGTCCAAATAACCGAAAATGATCCGTGAAGAGCCTCGCGGTTCCCGTTTTCAATAGGCTTCATTAGTTTTTAATATCTAGCCAGTGGAAGGAGGGGAAAATAGCATGGAGATAATCAATGGAAAGGGGCTGCTAGCCTATTAATCTCCCCCAAAGGATTGTGGGTTAATACACGCTCTTGCATAGGCAAACATGGCTGTGTGGGGAACACATCTGTCTGCCTGGATGGGCTACTTAATGAAACAGCCCCGTGTTTGGCTGCTGAGATGGATGTCGTTCCCTGCAGTGAAAAATGAGTTCTCTCTCTCCCACTACGCCGAGCCACACATGATAGGGCTCCATTCAATCCACTGGAGACCTGACTGTGTCCCCCGTTCAAGAGCAGCTCAAACAATGAGGGTGCAGGACAGGCAACGCATGGCCACTGGAGCAAGTCTTCATGGAGATCATATCAGGGAATCCTAATGTGAACAATAGTGTTAGTGATCTGGGAATGAGAGAAGACAGGGAAAGAGTAGAAGAGGAGACGTACAGTAGACAGATAAAGAAGAATAAGGGAAATAAAGGCTGAGCCACCTGGGATAGATAAGCAGGCTCAATGTGTTTGTGTGGAAAAACTTCAGTGTCTGTATACATCAGATGCATGTGCGAGCATGTGCGCATGTTTCTGTGTGCGTGCATGTGTGTACTCTAACAGTGTCGGAGGTGACCCCCGGTCAGGGAGTCCTGAAACACGACCTCACCTCCGGTTCTGCGAGCTCTCCTCTCAGTGTGCTAAACAGCCACCTGAAGACAGGATTAGCCATTGTGACCCGGCCCCAGAGGTAACCAAGATACACCTCCTGGGAGAGACTTGAAACACACACTGTCACATGTTGCAGTAGGGAGGAGACATACACAGGAGGAGCAGACTGAAAGAATAAACTGGAAACAGGATGGGACAGGTGGTGGCAGGGATTGTAGACGCAAACAAGACATATATAAGAGGATGAATGCAAGTAGGATACAGTTTAATGTCATCCAAGCTAACGGTGAAGGTGTTATGGTGTTTGCTGTTGTCTGGCGACAACAAAGCCAGAGAGCGCAAGAGGATTGGCCGACCTAACCTAGTGCCTTGGGGTAGCTGAGATTTGTTCCTGTGTGGAAATTGATGCCTGTCAGCCTGTCTATGACTCAACTCTGACAGCATTCATGCATGTGTGTTTCTATGTGCACATACAAGCGCGCATGCTGCGCTGTGACAAATGAGCTGTGCTTAATTTGTGACTGATTATGCGGGGTTGCTGGTGCCCTAAACCCCTTTGAACTTGTAATTGCCCCTGGTTTCAGTAATGAACATTAAGGAGGATTCAGAAATGTGTGGCTAATTACACATTTGCCCCCCCACCCCCTTTTTAACTTCTTCATCTTCATAGCTTGGTGAGAAGGGGGAAAAAGGAGGAGAAGGAGTGGTAGTAGTAGGAGGATGAGAGCCAAGGAGGAGGTTCTGGGTTTGGGAGGCATGCACTGCTGTTGTCGCCCTCTTTATCTAAATAATTGTACAAGCTGGTTTATGGGCTTTAGAGAGGTGCTTTGTGTGTCAGATGCTGCAAGCCTGGGGATATGAGGGGAGTAGCTTTCCCTACAATCAATATTCAGAGATTCACATCTGGAGCCAAGGCTTGCTTAGCTCCGATTAGGATTTATTTATACTAATTTATTATGTCTGACTTTTTCTTTTGGCATTTATCCATCGGTTTCTTTCCGATAAGTGTACTGAAGAACTATTTTTCTAAATAAGGGCTAATATCTATGAAACATGCACATTTGATTAGCATTTCATGATCTTAGTAGGATGTGCCTACAGAGAAATTCAGGTTGGAAGTGGACAAGGTTTGCTGTTTGTGGGAAAGAGAAACTCAAAACCCATGGCTCAATATGTATGCTTTGCACAACTGCCTTAGCACTGGAGCATTCTGGGTAAATGGCTGCAGCACAGGAAGGGTCCACAGAGGCTGGTGGAGGGGGAAAAAGTTGGGGAAAGGAGCAACAAATTGACCCGCTCAGCGTCAGTCTTTGATGTGGACTGGGCTCTCTCTTTAAAAACCGGTCCATATGTTCAGAGAGGAAAAGAGAGAGGATGTCAATGGTTAAAAAAAAATGAAAAGGTGAGGAAGTAAGGGGGGGGTTGAGGTGAGAACAAGAGACATGGCTCCCAGTTATAAGGACCCCACTGTGCTGGAATCCCACCGCCTGCCCCTGGACAGAGCGCTGGGCAAAACAAAAGCACGCATTCGAGAAGAGCAGGAAAGGGAGGGGTGAAAAAAAAAAATCACACAAAATGGCAGGAGTGGGATTTGGTGCAACAAGGGTCCCATGACAAACCAAACAGTGCAACACACAAGGTCTGCTTTTGATTTCTACTCGGTGCCTCCATCCCTCAACCTTTTTCTCTTTCCTCGCCTTCCTCCCTCCCTCTTCTTTAGCCTGGTTTTGCTGTTTCCACGCTGGTGCTGCTTCCTTTTCCCTTTTGCATTTTCTTCTCTTGGTGTGAGATGAATATCAAAGCACTGCTGGGGCAGCTTGGAGGCCTGCAGCAGAATCTCATTGGCCTCTGTGGTCCCCCCAGCATGCAGCAGCCACCGTTTTCTAGCAGCTCTTGCCACAACCCCGCAATCAACCATGGGAGGGGGGAGTGAGGCTAGCCTGCAGGGCGGTACCCCTGGAAGGGTAAGGGGTAATTTAAGGAAACCAGCTCCAAGATGTGAAACCAAAATCCTCTTATATATTTTGTTATGAGTAAGATAACCCCGAAAGTGTAGAAAAGGGAAAACGGCACAGAATCAGCTACCACCATCTTAATAACTAGGGTTTTCCACCAGGGGCATGTATATGATCACAGACTGCCTAACAAATGACGTCATTCTGCTCAGCCAGGTTCTAGCTAACAGATCAGTGTTGTGACTACAGCAGCAGAGGGATTTTCCTGCTGTGCTAAAGGCAGGGAAACATTCCCGGGATGAGGCCAATTCTCAGTGGATCGTAGGGCCTTAAAGAAGTTGCCTCATGCATGTTTTTGGAAGAGTGTCTTGCTGTTTGGAGCTGTGAGTTTATAAATCTGACTGCCCTCCACAGGTCTCGCTCTGTTTGTATTCTGCTGCGGTCAAGGCATGTGCAGTCACCTCTGCAGGGGCCGCTCAAACTCACGCTGTGCTCCTGGTCTGCAATGAGGACAACCCCTGTTGTAAAGCTCACACCAAATCCCATTTTAGGGAACATTCTTCTTCTATGTTTTTTTCCTTGCTGTTGTCTTACAGGAGAATATCTTGAGGAATGTTCTTTTTTTTTTCTCCTTTGGCAAACACTGAGAAGTTTCACACTGCTTAATCACCTCCATGCATCGTGCAAGTGTTGTAAACAGTCCCTTAGCGAAAGCACTCATTTCTGCTACTTCATTAAACAACCCTTTAAAATGCAAACAGCAGGAATGAAAATTAAAAGGGAGGGAGGGGGAAAGGAAGAGGGGGAGGAGAAGTGATGGGATTATGTATGAATCTGTGCATTTACACTTGCACAATAACATGATGCCCATTTTGAGGATGAATAATCTTATGGGAATTCAAAAAAACCGCAACATGTCTGCTCTTTTTCACAGGCACATACACACAGAATAGGGTAAGCAAGGTTAATATGCCATGCTTTATATGTCAGTGGATTCTACGTGGGTTTAGTTGGCTTTGAAGTGGAACTATGACAGATCTGGATTAGGGGGCAAAGTGTAAAGGTCTGATGTCGGAGCATGAAACGAATTAGGGCTTATTACATTCTAATGCAGCACTAAACCTCTGGAACGGCTACCAACTCTGTAAGATCCCACTGTAAACAAAGCTGTGACACACTAACACTGGGAAATTGCAGCACAGCCGCTCTGCAATGACATGGCAAAGTTGATGCGGCACGTCATATAATTATACAGCCTGTGAAAATGGGAAGTCACTTGATCTCCCTTCTAAACTTTCATTCGGTTTTCTGCTCAATCCGCTGACAAGAAACACCTTGTTGACACCAGGGGACCAAGGAGAGGGGGTGTCATATGCTTTACAGGTCGCAAGACTGCCTGGTTTTGAGATATATGAATAAAAATTGAATCGACTTGACATACAGAAATATCTTGTTGCCGATTTTTGTGTGAAATAACTAAATCTTTGAGTGTTTTTTCACCCTTGTGTGTTTTTTAATGCTGTGGTTGCCACTCTGGTAGAACAGATGGCAGACTGAGGTGGCTTGTGTCTCTGTTTTCCAGGGTCGCTGAGCAGCCAAAAAAAGAACACAGCAACTTAACAATAGCCCGGCACCAACCTTCAACCCCACCCCCTTAAGATCTCCTCCAGAGTCATTATCAATGACTTTCAATGACTCCCGTGCTAAACAACACCAAACTATCCAGTCATATTGTCACTTACGTCTGTTTTGTAAACACACAAAGCAGCGGGTATTGTCCCAAAAGTGACGTGATGACTCTTTTTCCTGCGTCTCCCACTGATCGTCACACATGCGGGCAGCGGCGGTGAACCAAACTGTCTCCTGGGTTTCTACGGGTGACTGGAGAGCTGACTTTTGGGCTCCCAGGCAAACGAGCACATGACAGATTAGTGTGTGGGCCTCCTCCAGGCTTCCACCTCTGTGACCCTTAGGAGCCCCCTCTTTACCCCCTCCTCACCCTTTGCTCTTGCCCCTAAACAACAACCCCTTCTCCCTCCTTCTCCTTTGTCTCCGCCCTCACTTTATCCAAACTCCCACAACAACACAAGGAGGTGAAAGCAAACAGATTTTAAAGATACATCTCCCCCACATAGATATTTCCTCATCTATAATATTGCTGGCTTTAAAAAAAAGGTATTTATATTACTTTAAGTAGATTTAAACAAAATAACATTGTAATTGCGGCAGATGATAAGTACATAAACTAAGAAGCTGAGCATGCATTTAAAAAACTTCTTGTGCAATGCAATGTACTGTACATAACACTGGAAAGATAAAGTGGGAAATATGGAATAAAGAGCATTCAGGAGTTTAATGTAAAAGGAGAAAGGGCTCGGGTATCTCAAAGTGTTTGCAGATGTGTGTCTCCAGCAGTTAAATGCTGCTTGTAGTGGAACAACACACACGGATTAGATGGACTAGAGGAGCTTAAACAAAACAGGGGACACTACAGAGCTGACTGTTTAGTCTACTCAAACAACATGCCCTCTCTTTCCACAGGGACGGACTTGTACACTTGTTTATCGTTTGGGACAAACATCCGTTGCCAGGGTCCAGCCTCGCCTGCGCCCATGTCTCGTGAATGACCCTAGCTGGCTCTTTTATGTGCGTCTATAAAGGGCGGTCGAGAGAGCAGCTAGGAGGGCTCGACCTGACGATGACACCCTGTTGTCATGGAGACTAATGCTATGTTGGGCTTGGGATTGGGAGTGGGGGGGAGGAGGGGTAGCTACTGTCAGTCGTGTCTAATGATGTTTGCAGCACAATGCACTCATCTACACGCAGAGTGTGATGAGTGCTCACTCTGGTTAACGCCTGCATTAACAGAGAATCTTTTCAGATCTGCTTTAGCTCTTATTCTTGGTGTACAAGGATATTACAGAATACTATAATTATAAAGTCATTTGGTAAAAGATTTTGAGTTGTTGCTCACACTGTTGTTTCCTAGAGGAGGATAAAAGGCAAACATATACTGTTCAAATGTCTATATTAGAATAGTGGCTCATGGTTCAAAATGAGCCCCTTAACGATCCAAATCTGGACCTTTGATCATATAGTATAGAAACATAAATCAATGAGACCTAAACTAAACTAATACATACATGACATTTTGTTTCTGAACAACACTCCTATTGCTCACAGTCCAAGGATTTTCCAAATGTCCAAGGGATATATCACTTCCCTTTCAAGGAGCCCAGGGGACCAATACACCTGGCTTAGCAGCTTAACAGAATTTCCCCAAACACCCAGGCCAAAGGGTGGCCCAGTACAGAACCTGAGACGCTTGATGCTTGAGAGGGCTACCTACTTACCCATCTGACTGACCACTCACCCCCCTCACACCTCCTCTCTCCCTCTCTCTTTCCAACTACCACATACCCACGTGTGCAACCCTCTAAACTGGCCGGGTTTTGCTCCTGAGGTCCCCTATTTATTTTCATAGGTGTTTGAGGGTTTACACTAGTCAAAAGACAAGGCGAGAGCCCAGAGTGGTATCTTTGGATTTGAGTGCTTCCTGTTTTCATTGCAAGGCCGACCTCTTGTCTTTACAGGGGTGAGTAAAGGCTAGCAGGGGGTGAGAGGGAAGGAAGGCCAGGGGCGCCGAGGGGCTAATTGTAGATTTTAGCGTTTGCGTTTGCCAAACAAAAGGGCATCACCTTGTGCAACAATGAGAGAAAAGCTGCTATCATTTTTATTTCTTAGTATTCACATTCCTTCTCTCCCTTCTCCTCTCCTCGTTTTTGTAGCTTTTGAAGCACACTAGAACATTTTACCCCTAACAGTGAAGTTTACCTTTCTGATAACATAATCTCCCTGTAGTATTGAAAAGCTTATACCAACAGTCTGGGATTTTCCTTCCCCTAATGTGGCTGGAAGACATCCAGAAACTCATGGAGAGGGAGGGAGAGAGGGAGAGAGGGAGAGAGGGAGGAGTATTAGAGAGAGAGGGTGGGAGGAAGGATAGAAGCAGGGAGGTGAGAGACTGTCTGACCCTCTTCTGCCAGCTTACACCAGCTGATCTGTCCAACCATTTGCCAATTACATATAGGGCATTTAAGGTTGCCAGCTCACGTGCTCTGTGGTGCTGCATGTGTATATGGACTGGACATAAATAAGGTCAGCTTTATCACAGTTTCTCTATAGAATAACAGTGGTATCATCTTTGAGATGTAGCGTCAAAAATGTAACTCTTTGGTTCCATTGTTGGTCAATGTGGGTAAAAATACCGTACGTTTCTATAAGGCTGATCAATAAGAAAACCCTTTTTGCGATTTCTCCCAGGAGAGTGTGAGGTCAGAAGAAAGCGAGGGGTAGGTGGGAGGGGAGCGGGAGAGGGCAAATTTGTTATACTGAATCCAAAAGCCAACAGTTGTTACTATTGGCCTGTGTTGTTTTTCTGCGTGTGAAGGGGGGTCCTCTCCTTTTGAGCTTTTCAGAGGATGTGACAATGGCTGGATGTTGAGAACATATGTAGAGAGACCCCTGCGGCTCATGCAAGAGGAGCTCCATGCTGGCCCCACAGTTTGAGAAAATACAAGGCCGCTCCTTTCACTCCTCACCCCTCAGTTAATGAATGCATGAATGGCAGAATGCCGCTATAGGCCATTCAGGGGCCAAAGTCCCCAAGAATTCACCCTCTTGCACAAACGCATCCAGCAATAGCAAATACATTTGCTTAACAAATTAAAAGAAAGGAGAATGGCTAATGGGTGTGAGTGTGTGTGTGAGAGAGAGGGAGAGACTGAGTGAGAGAGTTTATGGGTGGGAGAATTGGATGGTGAGAAGGGGGATAATTCAATTAGTCCTCTTCCTCAGTAGAGAAATGAAGGCAGGTTAAAAGGGAGGGATTATTATTTGTACAAGACTGGCCAGGGCTTCATACAAAAGAAACAAATAAAGATTGGAGAGAACATCTACAAGCAGGGGATGTGATAAAGCAGAGAGGGACGGAGAAAAAGAGGGCCTTGAATTAACCGCCTGAATTAACCGGCTGTCTGAAAAATGCGCCTGTGCCCGCCATTGGGCTCTATTCCTCCTCCTTTTCATTCCCTTCTTTCAATTCAATTTTAAAACAACTTTAAAGAAAATTGTTGGCGACTCTTCTCAAAGCTCTGTAAGCGTCATTCTCTCTTTGTCTTTGCATCTTTTGCAGAAGTGTTGTGAGGCTTTCATCGAAAGAATAGAAGACATTTCACCTTTAAACTCAATAAGATGGTTTTTTTTTATGCAAGCAATTAACAAGTTAGAGTAGATTCCATCTCAATTAAGCAAATGTCCCTTTTTTGTTTGTCTCCTTTATTCCCCAACAAGATCTAAATCAAATAGAAAAAAAATATTCCTCTCAAATGATATGAAAAAAGTGTATTCTCGCCTCCTGCCCTCAGTCTGTGAATGAAGCCTGGTGCATACGCGTCGATGAGAGCTCTCCAGTCAGGGAACGATGGAGCTGTGAACAGCTGTGAAGTCATTTTGATAATGATGAGAATAATAAGCATGCAGACTGGCGTGGTGGAGCCGCTAAGGCCTGCGAGGCTCAGGGCTTTGCTGTTGCAGCTTCACTGCTCCTGAATAGATAAAAGTGATTAAAGCACTCCTGATTATCCCTGACCAATATGTAATGGATTTACAGCCCTTTCAATTAGGCCGTATTTGCTGGCCACACAGTACTTGGGGTTTTGGTTAGGTAATCAGGGTACAGAGGGCACGGGTGGGGGGAGAGAGGGACACAGGGTGCATCTGACCGTCTTCAATTTTGTCTGAACTAAGTCTTCTCTATATTCTTTTCTTGTATTGTCCCTCTGTCTCTAGGACATGGAGCCACGTGCTCAGAGAGCAGCTTATGTGTCCTGCCGTGGCCACCTCCTCCTGAAATCTGACCTGTGTTGCAAAATCAATACAGCCTGATGTTCTGATAATGTCCTGACATTAGTGAGGGTGGGGGGACATGTGGTCCCTCCCTTAACACTTGGCACAAACAGACAGAAAACAGACATACAGAAACAGCTAAGCAAAGAGCTTTTTCACTTTCTTCTATAGTTTTTTTTTCCATCGAAAAAGATATACATATTAGCATGAACTTTCTCAGGCTGAAACATGAGCAAAAAATCTTTTAAAATGTGAAACAACAGCATTTTTTAAGACATGGGCAACTTTTTTTTTTCTTACCGATGAACTATCCACCAATACAGGAATGTGTGTGCTGTACCTGAATATCGACACACCTTCACATCACAATCCTACTCCATTAACTACCACTCCTAAACTTCGCCTGCCCCCCAAAAAACATTCTTCTTCAGGCCAAACAAACAGTGCATCTCATACTGGAGCAAATGTCATGAACTGCTGGGCTGTCCATCTCACACTCTGAATGTGCTGAGCAGAGTAAACAGTCCAAACTGATTAGATTGACCTGGTCGCTGTGTCCCTGTGACAGGCAGCTGACAGTTGAGCATCACAGCGCTGCTGCCACTCAGTAACAACTTTGTGACAAGTGTGTGTTTGTGTGAGCAAGATTTTTCTGAGTGTGTGCAAGTTTTCTAAAAAAAAGAAAAGTCTGTGCTTACCGTGAGATGCTGGAACAGCCACGCCCTCATGATGTTAGTGGCCACCTTGGGGAAAATGCCACGCTTTTTCTGCCTCTTCTTATCCTTGTCTGGATCATCGTCATCCCCTGTGCCAGGCGATGCAACGCTGTTGTCTAAGCCATCTCCTAGACGGAAACCAAACCCGGGGTTAAATAACATCCCAAACTACAACAGAGCACTGACTCAGAATATTGTAAAAAAAAAAATCCGGATCTAAAAATTCTCAGAGCTGAACAGAGATACAGACAGACAAAGCTGAGTTTAGGGCCTATGAGAAATGGATAAATGGACAAATACCACAGATAAGAAATTCAAAAGCACTGTGTTGAGGCCTAGCAAAGCCAGGGTTGTATAGTGGAAGAAATGGATGTAGGGGGGATTGAGATGGCCTTAGACTGAGAGTGAGGGGTTTACACAGAGTTGTTGTTCAACCCAGAGCACGTCAGTGGGGAATAAGGGTTAATGACTCTTATGTTATGCTTGGACGCTATGTGGGTAGTTCTACAGTAGGAGGAGGAGGAGGACACAAAAAACAGAGCAAGATGACAAAAATAAGGACAAGGAGCCTTCACGTACACAAGGACTCGGACTCGTGTCATTAATTCAATTATATTTGCATGCTTGACATAATGTAGAGCTTTTTTTCATCTTTTTGAAGAGAGCCAAAGGGGACAGGAAGGGGTAATACAGTAGTTCACAGACATTCGTGCATTCATGTTGCGTGCACAGACACACACTCGCATACAAACAAAACTCAAAGGCGTTGATAATTCACAGCAAAGTAGGGATGTGATCTGGGGTGCTTCATTGTTGCACTTCGATGCACATAATGGACTCCTCTGCCCCCCCCCAAACCCAGACTCTCTTAGTTGTCCTCTACCCACTCCCATCCCTTGCAGCAACCCCTCCCCATTCCGCCACATGATTAGCATGACAGGCCAGCGGCGGCTTCGCCTACATTAATGTCCGTCAGCGTTTGATTTCAAGAGGAAAAAACATGCACAAACCCTGGCACGATTTCTCCTTTAAAATCGAAGTTTCCATCTTTGTCCCTTGCCTTTTTCTTGTTCTCCTTCCTCTGCATTAATTGTGCATTAGCAAAAATGATTTACTTTTAAGAGTCATAGTTATTTTTTCTTGCCCCCGGGCACAAATGCCTTGAAAGCCTTCCTTGAGGGCATCTAAATTATGTATCTGAAAAACTCCTCCACTAAGGCAGGGAAGGACCCTGACGTTCTCAAAATTCAGACGCGCATGTCCTCCTGTTTTTGGGGAGGCATCAATCACGAGCACCTATATAAGCCTTAATCTCGCATAAATATTTGAACTAATAACATTAAAAGAGGGAAAGAAAAAGGATCCGACTGGTGGCGTAATCAAATGCAAAATAAATGAAGAATACAAGGACAGCAGGGGCCCTCTCTTCAAACTACTTTCCCCACTTTCTTTCCCTTTTCTCCCCCCTTGTTCTCCCCCTCTTTTTTGTTCTCTCCCTGTCCTTCTTTCCTTTCTCTGCACTGTTTTCCTTCCACATCATTAGTGAGGAGCCACACGAAAGGCGAAAACAGAGAAGTGCAGACTTTGCGCTCCTTTGCACCGATAGAAGTTAAAGAAGCAGCAGCCCCACTGAAGGACATATGGGAACGGGGACACAGGCTAGGGGTGTTGTAATTGTAGAATGGGCATTCATTAGTGGTAAATGCCGTAAATCCCAAGCTAAGTACGAACCCTTGTTCAGGAAAGCCTAAAACAATAAACTTTGGTCTGGCCGTAGCACTGCCCTGACTGTGAGGGGTTTCCTGAGAAATGCGACCCAGGCGGAAGTTGAGCCGAACTCCCCCAGTTTGCTTCCAAACTTCAATAACAACACAACTAGTGAGCTGTGAATTTAAACCACCCTCCCCTTGTTGCTCTGCTTTTGAGCTCCACTGAATAATGTTGATACACACTTTGCTTGTTTGTTTGTGTGCCGCAAGGTTTTGTGTTGATTTTCGTGCTGGTCCGCAAATCCCTCTCCTGCTGTGAGCAGTCAGGCTCATCCAATGGAACCATACAGTGGCCAAAAGGCTGGCAGATTAATTTTATTGACGTTTCCATTTTCACTGCAATGCGATAGCCTCCCCCCTGGCCAGGGCCAGAGCGACCCATGCGTATTTACAGACTGACCTGTCACTTCATTACCCAGCATGCTCGCTGCCTCCTGCCCTAGTCTGCAAGGGTGAAACTGGACTCCAAGGCTTTCAGCTCCTCTGTCCCTCTTCATGCATGCTCATGTGTGCACAGATTAGACATGTTTGGAATATGTGTACAGCACTGATAAGATGTATTGAACTAAAAGAGAATGCAGGAAAATCAAGTGTGGATAGAAGATTAAAAGGAAGAAACAAAAAGAAAGGATCAAGGAGAAGGAGGAGAAAGAACAGAAGGAGTAGAAAAAGAATCAAGAGGGCCCAACTTGCACAACCTCATTACATCTAAAGGAGAGCTGGTGCTTTGCATCCACCCCCACTCCTTTCTTACGAGCGAGAGAAGGAACGCTGCAGGGCAAATTGTCCCAAACGCTAATGGCTTCTGACTGTTCCCTGGCAACTCTGCCATTCTAACCTGTGTGGATGTGCACTCTGTGAAAAAAAATGGGGGGGAAAAAAAGTACAGGGCAGAACAGGGGGAAGCGTCCCATCATCTGGCCATGTGACACAGATGGGGGTTGGCTATTAGGAGGCAGCCGAAAGGCCTGAGGGAGCCGAGGTGCAGGAGTGTAGCCCCAGGCACTTTTGGAAAAGCAGCGCCCTTGGAGACGGAAAAAAGACAGCCCCCTCATTCCCCCCACTTTCTTTCTGTCTCTCTCCTTCTCCCTCCTCCACTCGAGCAATATCTTGACTTAAAGTGCTCGCAACGAAACTTTGTGCATATTTTCATAAGCGCAAGCGACGAGATGGTGTAATCAGGCGAGATGGAAGACAATGACCAGATGCAAACATGGGCAGAGAGTAAATGAACACACAAGCAAACAAACAAGTCGGAGAGCACATTACGCTCACATGCATCCCCTCTCTCATCACCACTGGGTGGTTATTAAAAATGCATTCAGATATATCTCCCTGTAAGTAAATTGGTCTCAGGGCTGAGCTCATTAACGGGTTGGGAAAGGACTGTAAACATGCTGCAACTCTGCTTATCTTGTGTTGGCACATTCAGGGTCGCTTCAGGATTTCTTGCACAAAGAACTGGTTTAGCACAAAGTGTCCCAGAGTCCGTGAATCCAGGGGAGGCCTAATGACTTTGGAGATCATGCTTCATGTCTACGAGGCACCATGCCCCTCAGGGAGCCACTACAGTCTAGTCTGCCCTGGAAGCATAATGGATACGGCCGCGAGTAACATATATTGCAGCTCTATCAGTGCCCCCATCCTATATACTCATACATGAATGAATAATGACTTGTCAATAGTTGGACAACGCTAAAACCCAGTCATGGTTAGTTATAAAATAACACTCCTGACTTCCCTATACTATGAATACACCTTCTTAAAGCCTCTAGACAAGCATTAGATGCTGTGTTGTGTGCGTTTTATTCTGAAGGCCATGCAGTGATTTTGCACAGTGAGGCCCCTGCATTTGTTTCAGACTAATGAAGCAAGAGTGTAGAGGCAGTGGCTTATGGAAGCTGTGGTTAAAGTGACTAATTACAACAGACCCCCCAAGCCCGCTGTCAGCCCAAACTAGTCAGCCATGTTCACCCAAGCTCGCTCAAATGAGGCGAAGGGAGAAAAGTTAGAAGGAAAGAGGAGTACACAGAGAACAGAAGCTAAGAGCTAGTAGCAGCTTCTTTGGCCTTCTCCACCTAAGCACGCTATAGTGACCGGGTTCTCCAACCCTCCCTCCTTTTTTACACCACCTCTAGCCCTGCAGGCTTGGCCGCTGAGAATGAAGAGAAAAGAAGAGGGGGATTTAGAGCCTCCCTTTCCCCTCTTTTTCTCCTCAACTTTTCAGCCAACATAAGCGGCGTTTAGCACATTCAGTCCCCCCCCAAATGGCAGCGAATGAGAGAAGCAGTGGGGGCTCCTCTTTTGTCCGTCTGGTTACCCCTTTTATTTACTCTGGATTTACGAAGGGGTCTTTGCCGGCGCTGGGACCACATGCTCTTGACACACACACACATATACACACATACACAAACACGCACCGTTTCTATTCACACTAGAGGAATGGCCGGCCCTCTGTGGCTCTGGGGATTACAGCTCCTCTGGCTATAAGCGCATGCTAGCAATATGCTTCACACTCACGTAACATACAACACAGACGAGCGCTAACGAGTAGAACATAATCCCTTTAATGATAAAACACACACTTGAGCGTCCAATTTCTAACAGCAAGTAACCCATCAGGAGAGTTTGTGTGACCGCACAATATGGTTAACTGCACTCATTCAGATGCATACAGTAGATGAGGACTCTAAACAGCACTGTCTTTAGTAGCAGCCAGTGTTTTTTTACGCTGATTATTTCCTGATCTGTGCTTAAACAAGCAGCAGCCCCTTGCACTGGACCATAAAACAACAGCTTAGTAAACAGCAAGCATGCTGACAAATTGGTAGCGCTCAAGCTGGAGTCATTAACAGCCCTAAAACCTGTCAGAGCAATTACAACAAACTCTCTCCTTCAGCAAGTCTCCCTGCTAAACTCACATGCCACTGCCCCACCTTCTTGTTATCCCCCCCCTCTCTTACCACCAGGACTGTGGATCAAGGTGAAGGAGAGAAAGCTTCCACTTTTGCCTCTCTCCTCCACCAGCCATGACACCCCAGAGAAAAATGGAGGACAAACCTCCATCTCAAACCCAGCTGTATCTGCATCCTGAGTGCTACGAATGAGCGGTTCTTTTGCATGAGAAGTAATGTGTAGTTGTCTTCCCCCCAAAAACACATCATTAAGTGTTCCCTTAAATGAAGTGGAATAAGAGCTTCTAATTAGATAGGGTTTTTTCTATGTGTGGGGAAGCGAGGCAGTCAGGCAGCAAGAAAGGAAGAAGAGAGGGAGGTGTGTGTATGGGGGGGGATAGTTGTTCAACAACTCCTGTACCTCCTCTCCTCCCTCCTTTCTCCGCCCCTTCTCTAAGCCCCCTAACCCTGCCATCAGGCAGATATCTCTCTGTCATCCCTGGAATGCTGAAGATAACTATCGCCTCTCCACCGAAACAAGGCCTCTCTCCTCTCACAGGCACAGTGTTGACCCCACTGTGCACATCCCTAACCAGAGAGGGCGAGGCTGAAGTGAAGTGGAGGGAGATGAGAGAGAAAAAGAGGGGAGGGGAAGGGGTGAGGGTTGGGGGTAAAACTTGTCTTTAACAGCCAGTTAGGCTATATTACCTTTTAACCCAAAATAAGGGCTGGAGCAAAGCCACCCTCCCCTTCCAGCTTCTCCCCTGGAGCCAAAGAAGAGTAGTGCATCCAGAAGGGAGGAGGGGGGAGGGGGGGTGCCTGGTTACTGCCTTTTTCTCCAGAGTCACTGCCCAGAACTCTCTTGATCTTTTCATAAGATTAGCATCTGCCAAGAACCTGAAATTTAGCACTGGTTGCACAAAGTACACACATCATCCAAGTCTTTATATTGGACTAACTATTGGTGCAATTAACCTTCTACCTACAGTAACATTTTTCTTATTAAAACAAGAATTTGGATATTTAGAAAATGTTCTAATTATTTTCAAGTTCTGTACGCTTGTATGTAAATGTACTACTTTTTTCACAGATGTGGAGTTTGTAGAAAAGGATGTATGTCAGTTCAGACAAGAGTCCGCCATCCAAAGGGGAGCTTTTATTTGCAGAGGGAAAAAAAGAGCTGAAGAAAAGCGATGGAATAAAGATGTATAAAAGAAAAGGAGGCAGGCTGTTGCAGATGTCAGGACCCAATTTGCATGAATGGCAAAGGGCTAAATTGCAGGGGATGGGGGGGAGCTACCCTCCTCTCAACCCTCACCCACTCTCTTTTTTTGGGGGGAACTTAAAGGGAGCTGTGATGCCCATGACTGCTCCTCACTCAGCAGACAGGGATCAGTGGCTAATGAAGGGCTTTGGGTCTCCACCAGACATTTCACACTCTCTGCCTCCCTGACAACTCCACCCTGCTCCCCCTGCGCTCCAACACTGCCGCTGCCTCTTCCTGGAGAATCCAAATCGAATAGGGCTAATTGGTCTCGCAGGTAATCGCAGTTTGGACCTTGTTTCTTGATAAACAAATTTGCAAATCCGCCAACGCACCTATCTGAACCACACTTCTCTACACCTAGATTCTGTCCTCGTCTTCTCTTACCAAATACTGGAGCTATTCTTGATATTAAAGCCGAAAAAGTGTCTAGATTTAAGCTACCCCTTCTATTATTTATAATCGTTGTGATAGAACAACAGAGAAGCATACCTAAGTCCTAGGGTGTGATGCTTATTAAATATTAAAGAATAGGTATTTCCCAAAAGCAAGTGGGGCTATGTTGAATTGAAACAAGCACGATCATTAGTCAAACAAGCTGATTCCACACTTTTTCATCTTTCGAAAAAAGGCTGTGTTGCTCGACTTTAGAAGGAGAGAAAGAGCAAACAGAAAACAATAAATGGATGGATCCATCTGCTAGTGAAGTAAAGTCTACAATCCTACAAGGTACTTCATATGAATCTTCTACCTAAACCAGTAGAAAGAGCAAGCTGTATGCAGGTCACTATTTTTAAAACAGTGTGGTTTTCGTGATTCAGAACAGCTTTCACTGTTTGAGGCAATTTATGGTTACAGCATCAGCCCTGATTCTCTTACCCTCAATTACAATTTAAAACCAAACAAACAAACACAGTTTTTGTACTTATGACTTGGATTTATTGCAGACATCTTTGCCACACCTGATGCACACTGGCATCAAAGGGAAATTCAACAGAGATGTGGGTTTCTACATAGAGCTGGAGGGTTTGGTAGAGTAAATGGATTAAAAGGTTTATAAATCAACAAGTCAACCATCAGATTGTAGCCTCTGCTCAGCAGCCCTCTCATCAGCCAAATGCCATGAAGTTTTTTTTTTTTTTTTTCTTCCTCGCTCTCTTTTTTTTTTTTCACACAAATGTCCTGGAGGCAGGGAACAAAGCGAGCAGAACTGATTACTGCGCTGCTGCCCCGCTCCGCCAGTCTAAACTCTGTTTGGCTTCCTAATGAGCTCACTAAAAACCCAATTCATCACCCATAACCCCTTCTCAACCTGCCTTGAAATCCCCCATTATGGGGAGGCAAGGACAGTCCGTTTACAGGCTTTGAGTTGGGGTCAAGGGCTGTGGTGGCGTTCGTGGCAACAGCATGGCCAAGGTTATCTCGACACAAGAGAAGGGATACTTTCAATGGCATTTTTATTTTCCTTTCAGCCAATAATCTTTGTTGGTTGTCACTTTCCATTGACTTTATGCATTAAAAACACATTTATTTCTATTATTTTAGCCTTAATAGGTTGTTTTGAAACTCCACATGAACCTCCCCCATCCATTTTTCCCCCCTCTTTCACTACACCAGCGGTGTCCCGGCCCAAGCAGAGGAATGTCCGGCTTGATGACTGCAGCAGCGGGAATGTCCCATTCCAGTCAGTGTTCGCACCAGAGATTTCAAGTTTAATACCCCTACGTCCCATCCCCGCAAAGACAGGAATTTGGTGGGAAGAGAATGAAGAGGGATGAGGAGGGGAGGGGGGTACAGTAGGTCTAAAAGGGATGGGGCAAGGGGAGATGTTAAGTTTATGAAGCGCTAAGAAGGTATGAAAATGACAAAAATTTAAGTGAAAAGAAAGAAAATATCATACAGGAGGAGGTATAGGATAAGTAGTGGGTGTTGGCGGAAAAGGGGGGGTCAGAAAGGGAGGAGTGGAGGAGAGGGAGGACAGAAGAGGGTTGGGGTAAACTCCCACTGTTCCTCATTACATGGAGCTGAAATGATCCTCCTGACACCTGAGCTGTAACCAAGAGATTACAGAATTGATGAATCCTCGGTTTAAAATTCAGCTGTTTTATTCTGCTTTAGTAATTAATTCTTTTTCCGATAGCGTATTGATTAAGCGTAGCCCCTGATAAAGTTCAAACTGAGAGAGATCCCTCCTGGGGCTTTGGCTTGGCCTGCTTGGGAGAGTCAATGAAAACTTCCTCCCTCCACCTGAATCTCTCTCTCCTTCTGTCAGTGCAGTTTACCCTCATAAATTAGTCAGATCTGAGAGGAGTCAGGCTCTTGCTTGGTTTATACTAGCCTCGTCTGATCTCTGTTTTCTTTACACCTACACAAATGCACATTCTCTCATTGAAAGCTCCATGGTACAAAACTTCCCAAAACATGAATTTGAAGAGGTTTACTGAGAAGCTACAGTACATGTACTCTTGCATACATCTCAAGCAGCTGATTCCTTCTTTTCCTTCCCTCTACCCCGTTCTTATTCTCACCCCTTACAGAAGGAAACCTCGGCATACAGAACGAGAGCGTCTCCTCCCACAAAACTACTCTTTCATTCTTTTTATCGCCGCGTTTTTCCATACCGCTGTGAGTGAGAGTCTGATCAACAGAGGGTAAAGCGGCTCTCTCCAGGGAGCCAACTAGAGGAGAAATCAGATACAGCTTTACAAGAGAGTCAGCCGCTCATGTCTTGTCAAGACCCCTCACCTACCGGTTCCTTTACAAGTCAATAACCAGGGCCCAGTGTCGTCCGCTGGGCCTTGGCACACATTCACCTCTTTTCTATAGGAAGCAGAGGCAGGGGGAGTCCAGAGTCTATTCTGTATGATATGATGGAAAATAGTTGTTTTCCTGCTTTAAAATTAGACTTAAGATATTAAAAAAATACATTATCATGGTCCTGGCCCTAATGGGAAACTACATTAATCCCAACTTTACAACATTGACTCCTTTAACATTCATCTAATACATCCTGACAAATAATTGGTGACCCCAGGAGACAAGAAGAACCAGTCAGAAGCCCTTTTCAATATTAAAAACTAATGAAAGACTGAATGAATTATGAAGGCAGAAGGGAAAAATATAATTAGAAAGGTGGAAGTAGTGCTTAATACATTTACTCGAGACTATTTCCTTTCGTTAATGGGACCGCAGCATGCAGAGAGAGGGGTTTTGACGTGGCTAGTATTGACTGTCCACTCTGCTCCTTAAGGTAAATCCAGCAGGTCATTTCATTAAGGCTCAATTCCATGGCACTAATTTTGATTTTTGGGGGCTTGACAGCTGTTGGCAGTGGAAATTGCTATAGCAGAAACAGTGAGAGAGGAGACTATTACTGCTGGGGGAAAAAAAACAAATTGCAAAGCCTGGGTTCAGATTACTGCCACTCTGCCTCACTGACCACAAAAAGTTGGATTTTGTAACATTTCCAGCCTTTACTTCTTGATTGGTTCTTGAGAAAGGGGAATTAGAGAACAGGGAAATCTATTTTGGAATAAGGGTTAAACTAAACAAGTGCATGTCAAAATGCACATGCAAATGGACAATAATGTACAATAAGTTTACAGCGACTAAAAACATCTCTAAAAATGATGAATGCAATACAACAGCTTTGCAAGAAATAATTCCTGGCAGCTGTTTGACTTATTTGTGGTTTAATGTTGGTCCATAGTAAATTCAAGCTGAACTATCTGGTGCAGAAGCTCATTACACCAGAAGAAAACAACAGCCTTATATATGACTACTGACTGAATCATCATCTCTCCAACAAAAGGATTGTTGATTCAGTAGTTTCATAAAAGCAACATTGTATCACAAAACAAATCTGTTTTATTCTCCTGACAACTCTGTCCATTTTTTTAAATGTTTTTTTGTATTTACCTCATCATGCATGGCTACTGTTTGTTGGTCTGGCATTGAGATGGACCTGACTTGCAATGTGAACTCTAAATCGCCTCGCCTTGCAAGTTATCATGCAGCATTAAAGTTCCAGAAGGAAGGAGAAGAAGAAAAGCAGCTCTTCCTCTGATGCCATTAATTAGCAGTGCTCTATAGCTCTCAGCTTTTTGAAGCTCTCCATCTCCTTTTGTTTCAACCTCCGCTCTTCTTTTCTTTTTTTTTGGTGTGGACTTCTTTATTGACTTTTCAATTTTCCCCTCACATCCACCCCCTGCACTAGCTGTAGCCCCAGCATTTCTGCACTAGTAGCCCGGCCCCGACAGTACCCCGAAGCCCCACTCTCCGAGACGCCGGCTAGGGAGCCCTGAGAGCTGGGCAGGCCCTACAGCTCCCACCAGCCCACAACTGGCTCCCCACGAGACCAAAATCAAAGAGAGAAGCCCTTAAAATATAACCATGGGTATAATGAGGGTGCTCCAAAGAACAATAAGCATATACACCAAAGGAGAAGAGGAGAGTAGGAGTACAAAAGACAGAGAGTAAAAACTATAGGAATGTTGGCCTGAGAAGCAAACAAAAAATGAGAGTGCTACTGTGCTTTAGGAGAGAGGGCAAAGGGCCACAGCCAGTGGTGATGGTAGCCGGGGCCACGCATCTATCCAACCACGTATCTGAACCCAAAACAACAAGGGGGTCTGCCGCATGCCTCTGGAGCCGAAGGGAGCCAAAGGGAGCACGACTAATTTCTGCACAACAATAGGCCTGGATGGGCGCCCACACAATGGCAGGTGCTTTGAATAGCAGCAGGGCCCTTGCAGCAGGGATCTTCTCCTCTCTCACTCCGAGGGCTCTGGCTCTGGCTTGTGTAACCTTTCATTTTCAACCGGGTTTCCTTTTGACTCATAAAGGATGAAAATGATCTCATGGGGGGGGAGCAAAGGAGTAAGAGACAGCCAGGCCTGTGAGGCACAGTCCGTCTGTGTTTTTTTCGTGTGTGTTATCTGCCTTTTTCTCTCCCCTCTATTACTTTTTTCCTCTCCTTTAAATTCTCTCTCTTTATTAACATTTACAGTATACTCGTTTTTTTATTCCCTCACACTATCTTCCCCTTTTTTCCCAGCTCTTTCTCATTTTTTTTCATCGACTGTTGGTCTGCTGTGTTGTTGTTTTCTGTAGTGGTTTGTTGTTGGGCTGCTGGGCTATCCTGTAGGCCATGATGCAGTGGTAAAAGCAGTTTTCCCCCCACCTTAAGAGCATTCTTTCCGGGGTCACAAGGTCAGGCTTCACAGATGTCTCCTGCAGACACTCAGTTGTCTAAGGACCGCATCCCTGGGAGTAAGCATTCGTACTAAACAATGCAGCTTTTCCCCCCTTACTTTGGAAAATGTTAAATGTTTTTATTTTGTGTGTCTCGCTTTTTTCTTCCTCTGTTTTCATTGTTTTATTTTTGAATGAGAGTGAGCGCAACTTTTCCAAGGTGGAGGATTTTTTGTGTTTAGATAATGAAAGAAAGCACTGGTTATCACAAGATAGTGCTGTTTGCTGGCTGCTTTCATTCTTTTAAACACTCCCAGTCTCCTGAAGTTTCCTCCAATTGTTCCAATGGGGCCTTAGTCATCCTTGCCTGATGGCAGAGGGAAAAGATGCTTTAAAAGGTCTTTTTCTTTGCTCAGTATGTGTTGCCAGGAGAGAAAAATGAACACATGTAACTGTCCTGAGCTCCACACTGAGTAAGCAGGGCAGACGCCAAACAAAGAGCAATCCCAAATGAACAAGAGAGACAATATTTGAACAAGAACATCTCTATGTAGCCTCAATCTCAACAAAAAATTGCATAGAAGAGAATTCCAGGGCCAAATGGCTTTCATTACAAGGAAATCAGCTTCTGCTTTTTTTTAGGGGGCGGAGCGTGACACTGGTAAAAGAGACGAGATTGCAGCATTTACCATATGAGTTCTGCCTGAAAACATGAAAAAGTGTGTAATTGGAACAACATTTTCAAAACCCAGGCACTGAGCTATCCTTGAATATCTTACTCCTTTTCATCTCACATTCCCTTGTTCCTTTTTCTCCTTCGTTTGATATGGTGCTCTTGCTTCCCCCTCCAAACATATCCTCTGTATTCTGCAAATTGATAACCCTCTAAATGAATTATGGTAAATGCATAATGAAGGTTTTCTCAGCTCCAGCCCTGCAGCCAGCCAGGATGGAGCATCTCGTTTGGCATGTTTGATTCGTTTTGTTGCGCATTTAGCCCCAGTGTTCCTTCAGAGTGCTCACTGCTTGGGGCATGTAAATAAGAAATTATCCTTGCTGACTAACATGGCTAATACCTCCTCTGGGGTAATCAAAAATTATTAGACGCTCGCTTCCAATAAACATTAGGGCTCATGGCACTAACCACTGTCAAATCGCTCACCTCCGCCTGCTCCCCAATAGCCATAAAATGGGTGAACAAAAGTGATCAGGTGTGGAAAAAGCTACATGGAAACTGAGAGACTGCGGGAGTGCTATTATGCCTAAAAAAGCAGCCCTTGGCTTTAAGAGTCATTAAAGCATGTACTAGAGTGGGAATCAGACTAGAAAATGAGCTTATCTTGCATAATGCCCTCAAAAGCTTTGCATAAACGTGAAAGATGTGCGCGTGAAAATCAGCGGCAGAGAGGAAGAACTCGGATTGTAACACACTTCCTTTATCATCCACCCACTCTCTTGGACGGTGGCAGCATGGTTAAAGCACTACCTGTAGGGTATAGCTGCTCCGCTCATATCCAAACAGGCTTCAGTGTGTAAACTTGGGTTTACACAAGAGAAAAACAACACAGCAAGTGAACAAGCTATAGCCCGCCTTGCTAAGACACTCGACTCAAACTACTTGCTGTTTTTTGGGAGGGACCTTTTAGCTGTGATGCGGGGTTCGGATATTAGGGGGAGGAGAATTGGGAGGTTGGGGGTGGTGAAAGAGATTAAAGAGCCAAGGGAGGCAGAAGAAAGGAAAGAAAGTAAAAGAGCACAAGGCCCATTGGTCAAACACAAAGGGGGAGAGAGGGAAAGGACATTTGAAGTCAGGGTTAAACTCCAAATAAGCACACCTTAAACGGGCTGGTGTAAGCTGGCAGTCAGGGGTTTTTGGAGTTTCCCTGCAGGTGTGCCTTTGACAGGCTTGGCCTCTGTAACCTCTCTCTGATCTAGAGTGGGGCCCGGGGTTTGGACACAGAAGAAACCGGTGGCATCTTGCTGCCTCTGAATCTCATTCTATGTCTATTACATTCACACACGCATGCTTACACTCTCTGTAAACACACACACACGCAAACACAGTGCCAGACAAGGGGAAAACAAATCTGGTGAGGACTAGAGCAATTGGATTATCACCTCTAAAGGGTGACTTCTTGGCTGACCCCCTTCAGGCTAGCATGCTGAAACAAGACGGAAAATTTCCTGGGAAAACACTCTCCCTTTAAAGAACAGAAGCACTGTCATCATTGTGAAAATACAGCAGCGGCAGCATTAATGGATGTGGAAATGCCCTGTGGGGCACACGCTCAAATCCCTTTTAGCCATATTACATCAGACCCCTGTGCTCTCCTCATCATCACCACAAGCTCTGGAGTAATCAGCAGTGGAACATGGGTGTGTAAACCCACTGTATAATGATGAACTGATACAACAGAGCTGCACTCTGGCTTTGTTTCTGGCACAAGCCTTTGGGAATAAGAGAGAAAAAGTCACTTCCTTCCTTTTACTTTGGCTCAATCATGATTATTTCCCAGCAACAGCTCTTCCTTTCTGCTTTTTAATCACGCTGAACTCGCTCCAATATAAGCTGGTCTTCTTCAGAGAAAGACAGAAAGAGAAGAAAAGAAAGAAAGAAAAAAATGTCTCCCCCAAGCTCTCCCTTAATGGTGCAAAACAGACATTCTCCTCAGCTGCTGTCAGAATAATCTTGGTAATTTTTTCCCTATGTTCTCCAAACATTAGTTTGCACATTAGGCTGACCCATTTAATGTCCCTTTCCTGCTGTGTAGGACCCAGTTCCTGGCCAAAGCTAGGCCAGGCTGGGTTGGGCCTGGGTCAGACTGGGGGTCTGTTCATGATTATGGACCAGAGGGACCAGGCCCCAGCCAGAGCTGAGAGGGGGAATAAGAGGAATGGAAAAGGAGGAGATGATAAGAGGAAGAGCGGGAAAGAAGAGAAAGGGCATAGAGTGGTGGTGATGTAGAGGGCTAAGTTGCTGGAGCTGACTCTATCCTTTTAGAGGTCCTTTGCTTTTTCTGTTGTTTTTTTCTATTTTTTTTTTCTTTTCTCATGATCTATAGACTCAACAAATGTTACACAGGGTCAGAAGAAAGACAGCAAGACATAAAAAGGAAGAGAGAGAGAGAGCGGAAGGGAGGAAGGAAGGAGGGAGCTGAGGGAGCTGATCATTCTCTTTAATCACATTTTGGATGAGGGCCAGGTAGTCTGCGGTACTGAGAGCGAGACAGAGGGGGAAGCGAGGAGGAAAGGAGTGTGAGGGGGAAGGAGGGGGTGGGAGAAAGAGAGGAAGAGAGAGATGGAGGAATAAATGGAAGGAGAGAGAGAGAGAGAAAGGGACTTATGGATAGAGGGGATGAGCCTGAGAGCAGAGCCCCTTGAAACAGCTCGAAGTGCAGCGGCGCTTAGTGCTCCTATGGCCACACATACGATGTCTATGTGAGTGTATGTGGGGGAGAGTGACAGCCGTTCCCGTAAATGCCCGCGAATGCTGAATCCAGCAAGAATCTGGTGTTAGAGCAGGGGCAGGGAGAGATCCATTTTAAAACTATGTGCATTAACTATACTTTTCCCCATAGATTAAGCACTCCACATGAATAATTTAGCCTCTCTTATGCTAATGGGATCATGAAAGTATCCCCTCAGTACCGTGTTTTCTACCCCTCCACAGCAACTCTTCTCGGCTTTCAACAATTGCCCTGCCCCTTCCCAACAAACCATCACACTGACATACTGCACTGTTTTCACAACAGACTCCTGACTAACATGAAGCTTAGCATGTAGCCGCAAGGCTGTAATTGCACATGTTAGCTTATTGAGAGACAGCGATGTTATCCTCATTTAGAATTTTAAGTTTGTTTGTTTAAGTACAGTTTTAAGCACTACAGATAATAGTGACAGGTTGAATACACTTGGTTTACAGATAAGATCGCTGTTGCCATTCACCGTATTCACACAGCAGCAATTTTCCTGTGATGTAACGCTCAGAGCGGGAAGCTAAAAATGTGTGACGCTTTTCTTGCTGATTTTCATGTTAATGGGATATCTGACAGTTGTTGTCATTTCACAGCTTCTGGATTTATGAGCTACTGAAAAGACATTTGACCGTGAACATCTGAAAGGACATTGTGTCACATTTCAAGGTAAAACAACATTTATCATAACCCATTAGCTTCCACTAGACAACAGCTAATGCTAGCATTCAACAACTTCTCAGCAAACAGTATGTTAGCTAGAAAGTAAATTCCTAGCTAACGTAAAGTTTGCCTTTCCTTTTGTATCTTGAAACACTTCCAAGTGGGGACACTAGCTTTCAACAACAACTTAAGCTAACGTTTATAATGTTTAAAAAGTGGCTAGATGTTAACGTTAGCTAATGATTGACTGTATCTAGTGGGTTATGTTGCTCATTGTGTTGCTAATCAATCAAGACAATTATTTGTCAGATACTTTAAATCTATTTGATTCACCACCTGTAACAAAGTGGTACGACTTTTTAACAGCATTTAAGTTTTTCACCGGACATAAGAGAAAAATTGCCCCTGTGTGAGGTCACTTGTCACAGTTTTGTGAGTAGCTTACAAGTACTGTAGGACTACTATTCTTACACTTTCTGATTCAGTGTGTTTTTCGTTGTTTTTTTTCCAAGAGGGGAAGTGGTCATATCCCGAGTGTTTATGTTTCTTCGCCCTGTTTTGTTCAGCCTCTGCCATTACACACTAAAATGACCCAAGCACACATTTACAACACACACACACACACACACACACACACACACACACACACACACACACACACACACACACACACACACACACACACACACACACACACACACACACAACCTTGTTGCTTCAGCATTGTGTTGTTGTGGTGAGGCAAGGTGGGGGCACGGTGTAAAAGATTATCAGTCCTCCAACAGCTGGGAGTGAGAGCCATGAAACAGCAGGGCCTGGGCCTGCTTTATTGTTTATCTGTTGTTTATGGGCCAGTGTTCAGCTTTAATTACTACACTAAATTAAACTCTAACAGGCACTTAGAGGGTACCAGCTAACACACACTCATGCGTGCATGCCCGCACACACCTTATATTTAATATACATAGACACACCTCGCTGATCACTTCAGAGAGGTATAGGCTACTAAAATGCAACAAGACTTCCATCTTGCGTTTAGCACAGACTTTGCTTTTCTTTTTCTTGTTGTTACATTTAGTTTTTTTCCTCTTTGCTCCTTCTTCTTCTTGAGCCTAAAGTGTAGCTGTAAAAAAAGCAAAGCCAAAGGTCCGGAAAATGCTAAATTCAACAGGCTGTGTTCATGCTGGGACCGTCTAGGCGGACACAGGGAGTCATGTCCCCACCAGGAATGACCCCTCTCTGGTGAGCTCAACCACAAAGACCTTGCTGAGTGGGGCCCCTGGTCAGGGCCAAGGGAGCTCACCACACTCCCCACGCATACACACAAATGGACCACAATACCATCAAGCACAGCATGCTCCCTCAGAGCCGAACACTCAAGCTCTCCCTCTCTTCCTCCCTTCCTCTTTCTCCATCTCTGCCTCTCTCCATCTCTCTGGGGAGTCTGTCTATCCGCAGAGCGTGGGGATTGTTCAATTGCTGAGAAAATGTACAAAATGCTTTCTCCTCTCTTCTGTTGAGCCTTTTCCATCTACCGTAGAATTGGGGAATTGTACAGAAAGCCCCTTCGCTCACCACTCAAGATGTCAACGTGGATTTGGTCTTCATGCATAGCTAATAATCACAAGTGTGGACTCGAGCAGAGGCAAGTGCACACACACACACACACACACACACACACACACACACACACACACACACACACACACACACACACACACACACACACACAGGCACATACACAGATACAGCAAGAGGGGTAAAACATTACCGTAACATTAATGATTGAATGCATCCGACTCTACTATGTTTGGTGTGTGCATATATGCAGGATTCTTAATTAAAACTTGGATGGATTACATTATGGACATCAGCTTGGAAACCCATGCTATCTTAAGGCACACACATTCATCAGGTTTAACTCCCTGCAACTGATGTCTCGGATGTTTCTAGATAAGCTTGGAGGAGTTCCAAAGGACTGTTAATCAAAATGATGTGCGAGTGGGGCCAATGAAGTTATTGTGCGTTACCTTCTGAACCGTCTCCCCGTTAACTGCTGAAATTTGTTTATCTAGCCAGAACATAGGGAGTCACTCTCTGAGAGTCAGTAAGTGAGAGTGCAGAATTTGCCCTGAGGGTGATACTTCTTATTTTTCTTTTTTGGAGCAAAACTCAGAGAACGAGAAAAAAAATATGTTAAGAACACGAGGTGGGGAAAGGTTACTGATCTGAGTATTGTGCTGAAACCTTTTTCGTATGTGTCAGAACCTTAACTGGCAATCTTTACTGACAGCTATGAGCATGCTTCACCTTGGTTTACTGCTTGACAATAAATTATTCCACAAGAGGGGTGATACATATTTGCGCACTTGTTAAATTGTTTTTTGGCACAGGTTCAGAGCAATCCTCCACGCTGAGATACAAGGCAGAGATTGAGGAAGTGGATTCTGCTCACAGAGACCATCTTGAGTTCTGTTTGCACTGTACATACAGTGCTTTGTGGAAAAAAAACAATGAACTTCATTCTACTGTGCATCCCCTTATGAGCCAAAGCAGAAGAGAAAAAAAACGTTTTACCCTTTCTTCAACATTTCTGGGAGAAATGGAGTCAGATTGGGAGTCAGATTTTCAATTGAGGGATGCTTCTGGATACATTTTGGAGGTAAGTGTTTTTCAAGGCGCACACGCACATTAAACACACCTTTCAAGATGCAAGATGGCGGAAGAAAGTTGATGTTTTTCTTGGCAGCTGAAACCAAAAAGCACTGTGGGTCTTACTCACTCTTCCTCCCTCTCTCTGCCTCTCACCCATCTATTCTCTCTTTCTCAACTGATCCACATCATCACCCCTTTTAACAGGGGCCAAGCTGTTAAAGACCCCATTACTGAAGTGAAGCACACATTTCACATTTTCTCTGTGGACCTGAGTATGTGGACTACAAATTTTGCGTGGAAATGTATTGAGATAGGAGGCGGGTCCATGCGTGGAGTGGAGTGGAGTGGAGGAGAGGTGGAAAGGTGGAGGGGTTGGGGAGTGGAAGGCTCTGTCAGAATGGAAGGGCCAGAGTCGGGAGTCAGCGAGCGCTTCAAGCGTTAACGTAATTGCAAGAATGTGAAAAATGAGGCGGCGGGGCTCCCGAGCGAAGCAAAAGGTCAGAGCATGCCTCACACAAAACAACTGGCTGGAGGACGGCCTCATTAGACCATTAAATCAGCTGCGCTCTCTCTATTTTTCTCTCTCTCTCTTTTCTTACTCTGCCTACTTTTTCACCTCTGTACTTTAATAGCTCTTCTTTTGCCTTCTTTTAAATTGTTGCCTCTAGTCTATGCTACTTTCTTTGTTTTTGTCATGAAAGGCTTTGAGCTGGTGCACCTCGCATTTAGCAATCTTCAGTGTGGGTCAGGCTCCGGCCTTGATCTAGTCCTGGTCTATGTTGGCCCAGAGCACGGTGCCGTACCGTAACTGTCTTTGGCCCGTATTGATCGGCTGTTACTGGATACGGTGGGGAGAGGAGTCGATAAGTGCTCTGTGGATTACAGGTCACTTGTACTTATGTGTGTAAGATAATCAATAGGCAGTGCATTTCTTCCACCCCACCCCCCCTCCTCTCTCTGTTGTTTCTGCAGCCTTCATCTCCCATGCTGCCTGCAATTAAAGAGATGAGTGCAAAATATCTCCCCATGTTCTGTCCTCCCTACTGCGTTCATCCAGAAGTCTTATCTTATATTTAAGCCTGCAAGTAAAAGTTATTTTCACCTCATCACTTTATTTGAATTAATCTGCTGATTATTCTCAATATTATTCAGTTACATTTTATTCAAGAAAACGTCCCTGAAAAATTGGAAAATGCTCATCACGCCAAGAGCAGCGTCTTTAAATCTGCTTTTAAGTCCGACCAACAGTCCAAAATCCAAAGCCTCTTTATATACTGTCATAAATGACAAAAGAACGCAGCGAATCCTAACGTTTAAGAAGCTGGAAGCAGCAAATGTTTGACATTTCTGCATGAAAATGACAGAAACAATTAGTCGGTTATCATTATGTTTATAGTTGCTTTTGATTGATTCTCTTAGGATTGAATAATCACTTAATAGATCAACTCCAAACTAGAGAATCTAATAACATATTTATTGCAACTATCCCTCTTTTAGTTTTTTGTTAAAAATGTTTTCGTAACTGTCATAATCTGTTACCTATTCCTTCAAAGAGAAACATCCTGTTGCTTAGCCAAGACCTAGCTAACAACAACTAGCCTGACAGTAGCCTGTGATCCAATCAGCACTGACACAGCTGACCACAGAGGTCTGCTGCGGCCCTGGGTCTGTGGTCAGAAATGGTTCAGAGTCTACAACTGCCGCTTCTGTCTGAAAAGCAGAAGATGATTTAAACAGCCCCACCACAGACACACATCCCATCGATACATTTGATCGCTTATCGGAAAAATGATACGGACACAACAAGCGGCTTCACTTTGTGAGCGAGCGAGCTGTTACAGTACGTGTGTGAGTATCTGAGCGTTTGAGTGTGTTTGTGGGTGTAGGCAGTGTGATGAAATTTCATGCAAAACCATGGACACTGCCCGAGGGCACACAGGGATACAGAAAGAGACCTACAAAAACACACACATACACATACACACACACACACACACACACACACACACACACACACACACACACACACACACACACACACACACACACACACACACACACACACACACACACACACACACACACACACACACACACACACACACACACACACACACACACACACACACACACACACACACACACACACACACACACACACATTCCGCAGCCAGTGAAAGAGAGATGTTGGTACATTCAAAACAAGAGGAAGACAAGAAAGGAAAGGCCAAGAGCTCATCATGTGTGCCCTTAGATCAGGCAGCAGGAGTGTTTAATAAACAGTTTTAACCTCACAATGTGTTGACGCTTGGCCTCACCTCTATATTAGCGTATGCTTTTGATAATTTATCTGTCAAAATTGATGTGGACCGTGACAAAAACACCAGGCAGATAGCTGTGATTTGCACACGCTGCCTGTAATAAATTCAAATGCGTTTGTTTTGAAATGCATTATTACTGTTTGGCAGGTCACGTACTAGATAACACAAGGCTCACTGAGACATAATTAGGGGCTGTTGTGCATGCAAAGTTAATATGGTTTAAATGCAAACAAGAACTGGCAGAAATACACTATTAATCATCAGCTTTTGTTCAGCTCTCTAAATAGTAACATTTTGGAAAGCCCTTTCTCGAGGCTTGTGTGTAACACTGGCTGTTGCCTGTAGTGGATAAGCTTGTTCATTTTTAGGTGTGACTATGTGTTTACATGGACGCCAGTCAAAAAGCAGGATAATCCAGTGTGCAGAAGCAAGGACTGGGTCGCATGTGTAAAGAGAGATGTGGCATCTATTCATTGTAGATAGCACATTAGACAGGGTTAAAGTGAGGTGTTGGCAACTCTACCCATGCATGATGATTAATATGTCCCGCATGGATCTGTGCCTGTATCTATGTGTGTTTACGTCTTAGTGTTTGTGTGCACGAGAATGAGCGTGCACGTGCATGCCCATTTTGGTGCTGGCTCACCTTGTTCGCTGCTGTTGTCACCGCTCTGCGAAGCGTGTCCTCCGCTGGAGGGCCCCGGTGTGCCGGCTGAGTGTGTGGAGGTGGCGTCATCATGGTCTCTCCAGGAAGCTGGGTTCTGAGGTTGTTGGTTTTTTTTTTTTTTTTAAGAGAGAGAAAGCGAGCGTGGGATCCATCCATCCATCCGTGCATCCATCCACATTCCCCAGTCCAAACCGCAAACCAGCAGCAGAGAGAGCAGGGGAGGGAGGGAGGGAGGGAGGGAGGGACACAGAAAAAGAGAGAGAGAGACCATATGAGTATGCAGGAAAAGTAAGAGTGACATCTGTAAGAGTCTACAGGCTCTGTGAGGGCCCTTGGCCTGCCTACATTCTCTTGGCAAGGCTAGCAGACAATCAACAATGCCACTAAAATCACAGATGAATAGAGAGAAATGCACTAAAGCATCTGGCAATAAGTCAAAACACTGTAATCAAAGTGTTTCATTAATGCATGAGAGCAAAACGCAGCACTGTTAATGTGGCGTTTGATTTCGAAGTGAAGCACTTGTGAGTAATTGTCTAAACACATATGGCAGTGCCCGGAGTTCGTTTATACCGTAACCAATCGAGACTTCCGTGTCAAGAGAGAAATATAGAGGTAAAAAGTCCAAACACACCACAGCCGCCATTAATCATTACCACTGTCAGAAATGAAAATAAGATATGACAGTGATTCTCCAGCTAATCTGCCAAAAACGTGCACACGCCCACTTTGAAACACACACGCCCACAGAGGGCTTGCAGAAATACACATAGGCACACACGCTAATGACATAATAGAGCCAGAAGAATAAACACACATGCGCACACACTCACTTTTATATATACAAACACATGCTGAAAGAAAGTGTTAAATCTCTGCTGGCTAACTTCAAAGAAATGTCCATAAACAAATCTGTAGCTTTTAAGGCTTCTTTTCTATTTCCTCCACTCCCTCCTCAGCTCATTTTCTCTCCTTCTCCTTCCTGGTCATTCCCATTGCCCTGTCGCTGCAAACAGGGAAACAGGATTTTCTACTGTACAGGAAAGGCTTTATCAGTGCCACATGAAGGCAGGCTAGAGGTGGAATTTCCTCTGCCATTCAAGTGGAAGAGGGACAAACTGATCACTCATTTACTACACTTGCCCCGACAAACACGCAGGGCTCAATAAGCCTCTCATACAGAGTTAATAGAAATCCGTAGCTTACAAAACCCATGCTAGTCTTTCCCAATTTAACCTGTCACCTGAGCACTATGACAAAATGCTGGCCAACGTAAGCCCAACATTGTCTGGGGGCCCCGAGAGAAGGAGCCCCTTGAGCCGAGCCCAAGCCAAACAAACACAGGCCTGCACCAAGGCTTCCCACAAACCTCAGCCCACTTCTCAGTTCCCGCTATGGGGTGTTTTTCCTCCCTCAAACACACATAAACAC
Source organism: Tautogolabrus adspersus (assembly GCA_020745685.1). Lineage (NCBI taxonomy): Eukaryota > Metazoa > Chordata > Actinopteri > Labriformes > Labridae > Tautogolabrus > Tautogolabrus adspersus. The sequence goes on from CM036552.1 coordinate 19,464,835, forward strand.
ATACACATTCATACAAAAGCAGAAGGAAAATGTACATGCTACAGAATATTCCAAGAAAGAGACCATTTTTACCATTTTGTTTAAATTCAGTGTAGTTCCTGATGGAGTTCTGCCTGAGAGGAGCCTGCCTGCCTGCCTGCCTGCCTGCCTGCTATGGTGCCCCAGTCAGAGTGAGCTGTACTGGTTGAGGACAGACAGGAGACAGCCCGGAGACTAGAGGAGGTTTTCAGGGAAACAGAGGCTATAAGACAAGCGGCTGCCGAGCTCCCTTGGGTGCTCAGTCCTGATGTGCTGCTGTTCGTTCTGCTGCGGAGGCGAGGCTGCTGCTCTGCCTGTGAGCAAGGCCCTTTTATCTGCTAAGTTTTTTGGGGAAGGAGGGCTGTTTTCTCAAACAGCTTGGAGCTGAAAACAGCAGACACAAACACAAGGCCCTTCAGACCCTCCGCTCCACTCAAGGCCCCTCTCAGCGTCAGCTGTTCGCCGGATGGCAATCAGATAAAGAGCTGGGAGAATTACTCAGAAGAGGGGTAAGAAGACAGGGGGAACAATAGGCTGTGCGTGGGTTTGAGCCCTCCAGAACAAGCAGAGGGAAAAGTGTCCCTGCTCTGAAAGGGAAAGACGATTGTTATGTGTTCATCCTCTGTGCCAACACATGGTACACTTCATGGGAACGAGGTCTGTTGTTATAGTGATTTTTTTGTGTTACTCTCAACACAGCACGCGCTGGGTAAAATCACTAATGTGGGAAAAGCCCATCAACCATCTGAAAACAGTCTAATTCTGTCTCATATGACACAAAGAGGCACGAAAGAAAGGAGAAGTAAAAATCCCAGACTCCCTGAGTGTATAATGTATTTAAACAGAGCCGGGCTCCTTGTTCCAAGAGAAGAAAATGACTGGGTTCTACTTCCTCAAAATGAGACATCCACTGCCGGCAAGCTGCGAGACAGACCTGAAAAACTGTGCTCACTGCTCTCACACGCTCTCATGCTCTCTCCCTCTCCCTCTCTCTCTCTCCTTTACACTTGCCAGCCATGGCCACAGCATGGTTTTAATGCAACAGCTGAATCGATAGGACTTAATTTAGCTATCATTGCAGGGTAATGTGTCATTTTTAATGGTGCTGGTACTAAATTAAATTCAAAGACACCTCAGCTAATGGTGTTAAAGGGAATGATATTTTGCTGTGATTTGCTACCCTGTGGATTTAATGGGCCTGTATGCAGGGATGTAGATAAAGCTCAGCTAGTTTGTTTCTTACAGGGTGAAAAGCACACCGCAGCACTTTATACGACTTAATAATATTAAAACATCGGCTCATTTATGATGAACCCCACTTTCCCCTTTTAATACCTGGAAGTCACTACTCATTCATAACCGCCCTCGTCTGCAAAACAAGACAACAAACACCACAACAAAAGCGTTAACTTTCCACGCTCAACAAGGCGACAAAAGCAACAGCCTTTCCTCCTTATGAATTATTTAGTGCATCTCTCTGAGCATCAACAGACAACACACCGCGCAACACAAACACACACAACCATTTTGTCATAACCCTCGTGGGTCTGATGAAGTTCAAACAAGTCGGGGGGAAAAAAATCGTGTCACCCAAACAGTCTTTTTCAACCTACAGAAGAATCCCTCGCAAGAAGAATTAGAAGAAGGAGCAGAAAAGGGCCTCTAGCCCGGGTGATAACTCCCCAAAGCTGGGCATAATTAGGAGTCAAACATGGTTCACTCCATGCTCTTCACTAATTGTGTTAAAGAGCAGTGTTACCAGGAGGAGAATGCCAGTGAAAAAAAACACATACATGAGCAGGCTGAGGATACACACACACACGCACACGCACACGCACACGCACACACACACACACACACACACACACACACACACACACACACACACACACACACAGACACACACACACACACACACAATAGGACTAGATGGAGAATAAGATACAAAAGAAGCGTGGTCTCCAGGGACAGCCGCTTCTATTTGCTGGGGTTAGCGACTGGCAGCTGATAATACAAGTTGTAATTAATATAAAAGCAGGAGACAATATGGGGAGGAAGGCTTGTAGTGGAGCAGGGCCACAGGAGAGCAGGAGAATGCATGCTTCCCCCGTCCCCTGTTTCTCATTTACAAACACCTGCCTGGCACAATCTCACTCCCCCGCCCTTGCACTCTGCCTACATCCCTAGGAATTTCTAAATAAAATTGATTTAGCGGCATCATTGAATTTCCCCTCAAATTCCCCTGGAAGCCGGAGGGAGAAAAAAAGGGAAGAAATCTGTCGGTGTAGAAGCAGTGTAAGGTAGGCTGGGGACGACTGGCCTTGCGTATGTGTGTATCTCTATGTGCGTGTGTATGTGTCGTACAGAATCGCTGACACACCAGAAAACACACAGGACCGTAAATCATAAAGCCGACATTTCAAGACACATCTTGCCACATGGTATAAACAGAAGAAAAAAAAACTTCTAACACATTTTCTGTTGGCTTGAGCTCGTAATTATATACAGCAGCTTTAGAAACGTGTAGGTGCACCTCTATTGAACCTGCGACTATTTACAACACCCTCAATTATACCGAATATAAAGAGTGTTTAATTTAGCAGCCGATCATTCAAAGAAGCATGTGTTAACAGAGGGATTGACTGATCGTTTTTTATTCTTTAAAACTTTCTCTGAGGCAAAAACAAGCCTTTTATTGCAGTAGACGTCAGATAGAATGATGAGGGTTCAATAAAGAATGCTATCTCCATAGTGAGCCATGTGTTTGGATATTTTAACGCAGTTTTTCCTCGTCAAAAACAGAAACTAAAATCTGTGCTTTCATACATTAATGTCGTGACATCTATTGTACAATTTGATGCAAACAACATTTTTGTGATGCCTATGACGTTTGTTCTTCTGTTAGCACTGTCACAGAGGTGTTACTTTAATTACATGTTCTAGCATTGAAGTCATGGTTAAGAAAGGTGTGAAGTTGTGTCATAATCAGAGGTGTTTCTTAGACAGACAATACAAGAAAACATCTTTCAGCATAATGTGGTTATGTAACTTGACATTTAAGATTTACCTCTTACAAAATGTAATTAAACTGACACTTTCACACTACAGTGTATTGTTAGTTTGGGTTGTATTCAATTGCAACGCTTGTAAATATTTACTTATGTAACTGCACTGTCATTAACATGAAAGTTGTATTTTAATTCAGGTCATCATACATGCATTAAATGTCCCTACAGCCCAGAAACTGTTTTTTTATTGCAGGAATTGGAGCAAGCATGCAGTTAAAGGAAGGGAGTGTGAGAGATGCAACAAGTGAGCCTATAGCCTCTCTGCAGCCCTGATTAGATATGCCTGCCAACAGTGCCCAGCCTCTGCACACTAATCAAATAGGAAATGTTAGGCCAGACATCCCACCATCACAAAACAATTGTGTGGAACAGACAGAGCGGCCCAAGTCAGCAGTGCACTGTTTTTTTATATGGGAAAGAGGAGAGATCCAAACGCGGTCGCTCCCCGAGGAGAACAAAGATAGTTGAATTAGAACACCTCCAAAACGGAGAAATTCCACGCTTCAGCAGGCCGGCTCGGCCCGAGGGCTCAGCGTCCACAGGCAGAGTGCTGAGTTTGTGTGTCTATGTGTGTGTGTGTGTGTGTGTGTGTGCTGCACCATGCAAAGTGACGTGCAGAGACGAGACATTACTGAGCACCCCGTCTCTGCAGATACACACAGTAAATCACAGCATGGGCACAACAAGAACTATTGAATTGCTTTGCTGAACCTGTGACATCACCGTGTCTGACCAATGGTTTACAGCAACCAGAGAATCAAATGTAAACAGAGCAAGTCTTTTCCCATCCTTTTTTTTTTTTTACTTTCCAGCAGCCATGCAGAGGTAAGATAAGCTACACTATAGGAGCTCCTATCGTTCCCCGAGGAAGCCTCTCCAAAACAAACGTGCAAACCTGCACACTTTCTGTTAAACAAATCTGAAACTATGCAGAAAGGCAAAGACACTTTTCAAAAGCGTAATGCATATGCATGGAGGGAACGAAAAGCCTTCTGCTAATATGTAAGCTCGACTGAAGAATAGCAGGAGAAGACACAAAGGCTAATTCATTAGTACAGATAATATTCAGACACTGTTAATTCTATTTGCCTCTCTAATTGGATGTAGCACAGAAGAGACAGATATTTTATTCATTAATTAAAAGACAAGAGAGAAAAGCATTGACAAGCACACACACTGTAGCAACCATTTACAAATCTACACCGCTCTGTGTTGGGTTTTTTTTACCTTCTCCATCACTCTCCATGTGTAATACAACATCTTTTTTTCCTTTCTTTAATTGGGAGGGGGGTAATCTGAGGAGGGGTGGTGAGTTTGGGAAGACATGGGTGGGCTACATGGTTGAGATAGTCACCGCAAGCGAAAAAAAAAAGGGAAATCAACAGTGTCAGCAAGGACTCATCCTGCTCTCTCTATAACATAATCCAATCATCTCTGAGACAATGCTGCATTCAAGTGTAAATAAAACACTGCTTATTATGCTCCCATGTCAGGTATGAAGAGGAGGGAGACAGAAAGAGGTTGGGAAGAAAACACACACACACACACACACACACACACATATGCACACATACATAAAAACAGGCTCAACGGGCCGCCTCCTCCAGTGAAGAGCCTCATCATCTCCAGAAAAACCAACTTTCTCCAAATGAGATGTAGCCCTGGGCTATATATTAAAAATGCATATCAAAGCAAAGAAAAATGGACGTGAGAGAGTCTAACTAAATAAATTAGCATATCTAACTATCAAACCGCCTTCCTCTCCTCAATGGGGAAGCGAGGACAGAGATGAATAATAAAAAAAAGGAGCCAAATGCAAATGAATAAATAAAATAAATAAATCAAGACAAGTAGGACAAAAATTGCTTTCAATCCAGCGGCACAGTTATGCAGCCAAATGCATTTTTGTGCATTGTTCTCGGTATTCAAAGCACATTTTAAGCATGAAGAGCTGGACTCCTTTCAATTAGACATGGAAATTACTGCTGAGAAGTTAACTATTTACTGCCACGCTTTCAGACACCTCTATAGAAGTTCTTTTTTATGCAGACATGAGGGGCACAAAAACTACAAGTGATAAGGAACTGTGCTTTTTGAAATATTACAATAAGCACAAGTGTGCGTATTTACATCATGCAGCCATTATTAAAATCAGCTCCCAGCTCAGCTTTAAAAACAAGCAAGAAAAAAAATCAAAGCAGCAGAGAGCTATAATAAAAAGTTCATTGGTGCCACAGCAGTGAAATAAATCCCTCAAAAGTTAAAAACCTAATGAGGTGGTCAGTCCAAATGACTCCAAGATGAATGGCTTGTCATGCAGCCTTCTTTGTTTATTGCTGCTCCTGATTTGCTTTATTGGCACTTCTAATTTACTAATTATCAAAATATTTCTCACGAGCTTGGACCGGTGACAGAGCTGGTGTCTGAGCAGTGAAGGCACCACTGGAAACCGGCCTGAGCATCCACCATCTGCCATGAAACTAAACAGGCTAGTTTATCTAATCTCTGCAATATAAACAACAGCATGCCTCATTTCTACACTTGTGTTGGAGGACCACAATATTGCACCGATTTCCAAACCAACATCGTCATCCACTCCGTGATTGTGTTTTAATTCAGCCTGTGCAGCCTGCCGCGTCGACCTGTAGACGCGCCGGGCTTTCAAAGGGGGAAATCCACCGCTATTAGGCCGATAGCCAGAGCCAACAGATGCAGCGCGGTGACTTTGCATAACACTTAAATCTGCTTTAATCCCTAATAGGCTTGGCCTTGTGCTGCACTGATATTAACTAGTCACTTCGTCGCATTAGCCCGGTCTTTTTTTCTTTTTACTCCACCAAAACATTAGCTTTATCACCGACATGCAACAAGCAATCATTCACAGATATCAACTGAATAACACACCGTCAGCTCGATCCATACAGCAGGGGGAGAGTCTGTGTTTATTACACCGAAAATGCACCGATTTAAAACCAGGGAATCGATCTCCAAATTTAAAGCTACTGTACTTCAGGTGCATATAATTGAATTCAGCATTATGGAGCCTCCAGTCATAAAAATGGGGGGGGGGGGGGGGGGGAGCGGAGCAGAGGGGAGAGAGCCACTGCAGAGCACAAAACCACACGGCAAATCAATACGAAACAATTAAACACATTAACATCAACAGCAATGGAAGGCCTCCAGACGAACCATCATATGCCTTGTGAACTTGACATTGATGCTAAGCCTTTAGCTCTGAGATCTATTTCAATAGGCTACCACTTTCTCCACCTCTGCAGCAAAAATCCACAGCTTTACGCACAGGCCCCATCCAGCTCCCACAGCCCCCAAATATAAAGCCCCTTTCTTTTTAAATATTAGCCTACAGCTAAAGCTTAGCACTGATACCCTGCTTTAACATTAAACCTTAGTAACAGATAATTGCCTCACATTCATTCTTTTTTTTTCTTTTTCTTTTTTTTTTACAGCGTGCAACTCTCCATAATGCACGGCAACAATTTACGCACGCGCGCACCCTCCAACACACACACATACACACAAACCTCGGAGCAAGCAGGGACGCATTATGCACACATGACTGGTCCTAATCAAAAGACTAAAACAATAACGCAGTCCATTGTATCACATCTAGCTTATGACCTTAGAACATCGATCGGCTGATTTTCCTTGCAGAACAGAGCACGCTCTATTTACAGATGGCACAGCACAGCAGTGTCACACACACAAAGCCGAGGCTAACAGCCCCAAAGTTTGCATTGTGGGAAAAATTAAGCCAATCTGATTGTATAACAACAGCCGATTACTTGTTTTTTTAACGTCCTTAAAATCGTAAATGGAAGAGTATTGTCTAAGAGACACGTCCAGCACACACACATCAAGAATATAGTAAATCTTTGGTTACTTACGTGATCTGCGAGGTTAGTCGACGATCCCGAGAGTTCTTCGTGATCTGATTTTGAGCTGCCATCCCGTTCGTCAATAACTAGATCTATTGGCATTTTTCCTTTCAAACAACTGATGTACCGGTGGCAAAAATTGTCGCAGAGCTCGTGCACCTATAGAAAAAAGGGGGGAGAAAGAAAGCACATTTTTTCAGGATAAGGGAAACGCTTCAGCCAAGTCCAAGAATAACTGCAATTAAGGGGGGCATTATCGGCGGCAAGGAAACAATAGTGAAATTGTTGCAGAGCTTATTATTCTCCTGAGACTGGAGCAACAAGTTGAAGGACAAAAAACAAACAGCATGCCGTTAGCAAGGGCAATAATGAGCAGCTGAAACCAAATCTGCGGATCGATAACAATGTGCAACGTGAGCAGACAGGCTCCAACATGTTTTATCAATAAGTCACAGAATTAGTTGGCTAAATAAAAAAGCATATTTTGAGAAAATGAAACACTTCTTCAAAATGCATGCCGGTGTATTTTAGAACATCTGATAATAACTTTACAGCACTGCAAAAAAAAAAACAGATTGGGCACGTTTGATAATATCAGTTACATTCAAATACATGCTGTGTGCAGGTGGCGCCATGCATCCTATTAAGATTTATAATATTTACCTTTTCTAATTCCAAGAGGTGAAACCGTAATACTTGTATGGCTTGTATCATCTGGAATAAAAGAGAAAAATAAGCACAATAGACATCATTAAACTGAAAAATATTTTGTTCACACTTGTGTTAACTTTCAATGTAAAAATCCACCCGTCATAACAGTAGGCTATGGCGTGCACATGAGATGCATGTTGTCGTTTTTACAGTAAAAGGAAGCTGCATTAAACTTCTTCACACACTGGTCAGCTGGGTCAGTGTGATGGGAGGACATGCACAATGACAGCGTCTAATGTGGTCACACAGCTTCTCTTCAGAGCTGATCTGACATCCATGTGGAAGCTTAAATCATATGTTTTATTTGTTGTGTGATACTATGGACACTACAGAGAAACTATCCCCCTCCGAAAAAACATGGCAGAGGGTAACCGCACAGTTAGTGGAGGGCAGAGAGGTCAGAAAGTGTGTGCTTACCAAATTGTCCAACTCTGGATTTGATGAAAATAAAGGTTTTTCTGCTCGGACCTAAAATAACAAAGCAAATGTCAAAGTTAGTTTGGGATGAAATGTGCGGAATGTGTCTATTCCTATCACGATGAAAACAAGTCTGAAAAATACGTACACTTTTTGTGGAAATTATGCAGATTTACACACACTGCTATTTAAACATTCAATGGAAAGTTTCAATGCAAAAGAAAAAAAGAGTGCCTTAATGTTGCAAAAAAACATACATATATATATGTTTTAATATTTCTAAATTGACCTGTTTGGCAAAGACTGCAATGTCCTCATTGAAGGAGTCTGAGGAGCAGACATCGCCGCCTGCTACACCGGGCTCCCTCGGAGTACACGTCGCCAACTCGCACTTCTCAAAAACCAGCGCGAGCAGTGGGAATAAAGGGTGACTGCAAGAGGGGAAACAGAGTCTGAGTACAAGCAGCACACCGGCTCAACATGCACACTGCAAGAAATGGCCAATCAACCTGCACATCTCTCGGTGCCATGCCCCTAAAACCTTTACAATACTTAAAGAAATGATAAATAAAACATAGTCGAATGAAATGATTTTACTTTTTGCACGCTGCATGATTTTTTCACATTTCTTTTCAAATAATTCCTCTCGGCAAAAAAATATATAAACAGACAGCAAGTTAAACTACATTCCTGGATTGGAGATGATCGTTTTCCAAGAGATCGCTTGAGTTTAAAGTTCGCGTAAATACGCATCTGGAATATTTTTTGTCGCTGTTTGGACAATGTTGGGATTTTTTTAAAGACTAAAATTGACATTAATCGACTTATTGTGACTGACATTTCTTGCAGTGCAAACTAAAAAACTGCTAAGAAGTCAACATAACTCGGCAAAAACAACACCGACACACACAAGCAGTCTGTGGCGTTTAAGGAAAATTACAGTCTCCAAGAAAATAAACTTAAATAATAAAACAAATATTTTGAGGAGTTGAACTATAGACGTTTGGAAGCACCAGAACTTAAAATATGTCCTTCTTATTAGAGATAAAGCTTTCACAGTGAGAATAAAAATGAGTCTCACTCGCATTAATCCGCATTTTGAGACAAAAGGTAATTTAGTTAACATTTAAAAAACTGAATTAAACATGTTTTTAATAAAGGTGTTCTTTTGCAGAATAGATCTTATTTTCTTATTAGCCATTACATTTGTATTTTTTTGTTGACATAAATTGAACTCCTCTAAGCACATGAGAACAACGTGAGTAAAAGAGATGAAGGGGATTTACTCTGCACTACATCCCAGATTATAATGATACACTGGATTACAACACTTTCTGTGAACGTGCCTAACCGATGAGTATCCGTAAACATTTTCTGAAGTTTTTTTAAGGATCAGTAAAACATCTGAAAACATTTTCTTACAGTTTCAGACAGTCAGCTGATAGGAATATATTTTTAAAGCCATACTGTGCGTTATACACGCAGTGTTCCTGCACAAACTAAATTGAAACTGCTTTGAGAAGTTTTTGAAAGCAACAGAAAAGCGTGTACACGCGTCTGGACTCTTTTAAATTGACAGGTAATATATGGAAGTAATTTAAAAGAAAACGTGATGAGATTGAACAATTGTTCTGATGTTGAAAATACTTTTGATTATATTTCAAAGCAGTTTGGGACTTTCTAGCGTCCATATTATGTTATAGCTTGTGTTTCAGGCTCGAGGCTTCCTCTTACTTACTGCAGGCTTGACGATGCCTCCTACAAACGTCTAAAATTACACATCAACAAAACTCCCCCTGACCAACAATAGAACCCGAAAATTGCGGTCAATCCAGCACAAAACGCTATTTAAATTTAGCGGTGGGAAAGAAACTCCAACAACACAAAGTTAGAGAAAAGCAGAAAAGTTAGAAAAATTAAATATCTGCACGCGGACTTGGCTCGTGCAGACCTTACCCATAAATTTGATCTTTATCCCTCTTTAAAACGTCGTTGACAGCGGAGCCCATGCTGGTGGGCATAACGTTTGGGTGCGGAGCATGAGCTCCGTAGTGCTGGCTGGCGTGCAGCGGCGGTCCGTGGTTCAGGTGGTGGACCTGGGGAAGCGGCCGGGGAGCGTGCGGGTCCCCGTACATCGACGCCGTGACTCCGTCCATCCCACCGTAATGGGCCAGCTCATCGTACTGGGAATAAAAATGAGAGAAAAAGTGAGCGGACTGTCCGGTTACTCTTTAAACAAATGTGAAAAGCACAGAAAGCATGCCGTTGTTTGAATATACGCAAAGTAGAAACTAATGAGCTGCTGCTGTGAAAATCCGCTGCAGCCACGGCACAAAAAAGTGTCATATATTCAATCTGAGAAAGTGTTTCTCATTACCAAAAACATTATAAGTAATGTTGGTCCTCAATAGTGAGTTTGGTGGGTGAAAAGAGCGAATTAGTTTGGAGTCTCCTGTGAAACTGCTCCACGAGTGTTGTGGAGTGTGAGTGTAAAAAGCAGAGGCTGTCACTGCTTGAGGAGCAAGGCGCTGCAAAAATGTCAAATACAGCCGCTTTGATACGAATACTTTGAAAATTTGCCACCAGCCGACAAGAGGTTATCGATACAAGGGCCTCCCTACAGTGGATTTCAAACAGGTAAAGTGGAGGAGATTTAAAACCTACCCTTTGCGCCATCAGGCTGCGCTCCAATAAACTCCTGAATCTGTCGTATATTTAATATCCCAGTCCCGGTTAGAAAGTGATTTAGTGGCAAGATTCCGTTTTCAACCAACTTTGCGACTTCTCCTATTCGCCAGTGTGGTTCAGTTGAAATCGTAGCATGGGGGACTTTTGCAATTTTTCTTGTTTTCCCCCTTTTCCTCGCAAAAAATGAAAAAATGCGCCAAAGTGAAGGTTACAATCGGCCCATCAACAACCTGCATGTAACTAAACTGTCGTGTCTCATGGCTTTTTGCCACTCCAGCTGTCAATCAAAGCCAGAGGTTGTCAAGGTAATGAATGAATGACGGTTGGTGATGATGTTCAAGAGAAGGACGAATCTTTTTAGTCCGTTTTCATCCCGCAAGTCCGCGTCTCCTTTAATGCCTCCAGATCGCTATCTTGTTTTATTATCACTGTAAAAAAAGGGAAAAAAGCAGAAGAAATTAAGAGATTGCGATTCGGATCTCTCCTTTCTTTCCCCCGTAGGTATTTCGTCTATCTGGCGAAACTGAGATGAGTGAGTGTCAGCGAGTGTTGGCAGGTTGGCTGCTAGCTTGCTTATAGAAACAGAGTCAGTTCGCAGCGCTGAGCGGTGGGCGAATGAAATGACGGATCCCGGAAGTAGTGGTGGCCATAGCCAGTCCTACAGCAGCTCCAGAAAAGAGAGAGGAGAGACCAAATCTTGTGATATGCAGAGTATATGCGAGGCGCAGGGACGGCTTCAACTCCACACTGGGGGTAAAAGGCAAAGCAACACAGCTCCAACTCCCACCCTAGATTCCTTTTTTTTTTGTGGAGAGAAGAGTCCTAAAGAAAAAGCAGAAAGAGCTGAATGAAGAAGGTTTAGCAGCGCGGACACTTCGGCTGCAAGTCTACTGAGTTCAATGAAACATACCACTGAGTAAATTAAACAACAAGAATCATTATTTAGAGTAAAACATTTCATTTTTGGGCACATTTACCCACGACGCACTCGTACTTTTACGCACACAAACAAAACTTATATAACTTGGAACATGAATTCATGGAAGTTAAAAAATATTATAAAGCAACCTTTAGCTGAAATTATCTAGACATCTTATGAGGGCTGAGTTGAATATATGGGCATGTATATGAGCATCAGGCTTACTTGTTGTCTGTTGTGATTATAAACCAGTGTGCATCATATCACAGTATTACCCCATAATCTTTGTTAATTAATGCACAGCTCTTTTTAAGCAAATTAAACAACGCGCAGCACCCCTCCAAACCCAGAATGAACTTTTCCAAAGAGGGAAAAAAGCTTTTTGTGGAGAATATTTGGATGTTTCTTTCGTCCAATCCCCTGTCTTGATAGAAATCCGTGCCTTACCTCAGAGTAGTCAATTATCAAAGCTCCCCAAGATCATCAATCATGTGAGGAGATTGAAGTTTAGAGGAGGAGCAACAACGCTCCGGCCATCGATTGCACTGAAGCCCCTTTTGGAGCCTGCATGGGCACTTATACGCACAAAACAGAAGCAGGCCATCTATATCCCCTTTAATATTTAGTTCCATCAATGCTAATATGGCATCATGGCTGTATTGATGGGTTCTCACATAAAGGTTGCATTTATGGTTATTTTTTGATGGTCGAAATTAATTATTCACAGGTTAGGATTAAGGTAGACACACGCTCAGGGAGAGAGGGGCTGTGGCTACTGTTGGAGGGTCAATAAACTCTCCCAACAAACAAAATGCCAAACAGAGTGGATAGGGGTGGATAAGAGAAATTTCAGGAGTTTTTTTTACGTTAAAGATTTAATAAATTAAACCGTGACAACAGTTATGTTTGTTGGCATAAAGGGGGGTGGGAAGTGTGGGACTGCAGGGTTTGACAAACGGCTGTGTGGACATTTCAACGTGCAATACCCCGGGAAGGAGCTGCAGAGCTGTGCGCAGAGAGCCCAGGCATCCACCGTCTCCAAGTCTCTCTTTCACACTCTGTAAACACTGCAGACTCTGCCATTGAAGACTCATATTTTCATAAGCTAAATACTATCGTTCACATTGATTTGTGCGCTGTGCTTTTTTTTCCACCCTCCTCCTATGGACAAGCACGGTAAGTAAACTTACGCTGTATATATTTATTTATACCGCTTTGTTAGGGACGCGCGTGCCTTCACGGCGAAGGGAAGGCAAAGTTTTGAGACTGGACTATAAAAACGCTGAATTCATTTTCTTATTCATGTTTGATCTTCCTCAAAAGCGCACGCTGCAGCTTAAAAATCCAAATGCAGGAGCGATTTTTTTGAAATATTCCTCTAGATGTTGAGATGCTGCCGCGTTTTGTGCACATTTATAGTGAAAATATGTGATTTGCCCCCGAGGAGAGTGATGTAAACACCCGAAGAGCGTGTGAAAATAGCGGAAGCTAATTACGCGTGTCCAATGCACGGCTCCACAGAAAGACATCCTTCCCTATAAAACTTCCACTAACGACGTGAAATTTTAAACTCCTTTTTGTGAACTAGCAATTAACGAGGAGCTATAAACACGAGACATCATTATTAACGATATTTAGGTTAATTTCTCTTAGTGACAGCATGGTACAAGTCGGTGTTTAATTTTCTATTTTATTGTAATCACCCAATAGTTGATGAAAATGTATTTTCCTCGTCAACAAGACCTGTGCCAACTTTAACTCCCCTGCGTTTACAAGCAAGATACCACCGAGGACACCCATCACACACAATTACACGTTTAAATGTCATTTTCTTCAAGTGGCGTTCACGTTTCGAACATTTTCAGGTGCGGACACACAACTCTTTATGAAAAAAAAATCAGTGGATGGCATTAACAGGCGGTAAAATTTCATCTGGGGGTGTCAAATGGAGGTCAGTGTAGGGTTAAAGCTCTCGGTGTCCGTGTGGGACATGGCCAGCTGCGTTTGGGTTCATTAGGGGAGGGAGAGGATCCATTTCAAGGAAAACACTACAGGGACAATCAGCAGGCTAAAGATCCGCCGCATGTCACATCCTAAAGGTGCACCAGAACTTCCACACACTCCTCTGTTTGCTCTTAGCAGGACTTAGAACCCCTCTCTCTCCCCCTTTCTCTCTCTTTTTACCCTGCAGGGCTTGTACACACACACACAAGCCTGTTGCTAAATATGGTGAAAAAAACGCATTGTTGGTTTAATTCCCTCAAAAAGATCACTGATATGAAACGAGCTTCAAATCCTCTTAGTGACCTTAAACACTCCTGGAGAAACAATCGGCGCTCAACCGCAGGAACAAATAAAATCGCCCTAATCTTGTTTGTAACTTTGTTCTTCTTTGGCCCTCTTCAGTGGGATTGAGATTATGTAAATGAGTAGAGCTAATGTATAGAGGCGCAGAGATAAGACTGGATCATAGAGTGACTGCTGGAGAGGCTCGGAAAGTAAAAACCTCACAATGTGTCTGTTTATTTTTCATTTTTTAATAAAATTAGGACAGCAGCTGGCGCGTTTTTTAAACTTAAAGTTTGTTTTCTGCTAAATTAAAGCAGTACAGTTTTGGTTTTGTCCCAACTACAAGAGCAAGGATGAAAAATTCCCCCCCAAAAAATCATCTCCACAAAATGCAGTAGGTTTACATCTGCTGTGGACCTATTTTAATATGCTCATTTTATGTAGTATTTGTAGATATTTGGCTGCTTCGGTGTTTTCCTCGTGCAGAAAGCATTACTTCAGTCATCTCAATGTGAACTCCTTCTGACCTCGGAGTGAAATGTGACTATAGGGTTTCAGAAAGTGGAGTGAGCAACTCAAATACTTGTAAAAGTTTCGCGACTAACTGTAAATTCTTCAGCTCCAAAGCCTCATTTTCCCCTCCACCGATTCTCAGAGTCTGGTGTCAGAGAGGGAGTAGAGGGAGGAGGGGGAGAGAGAGAGAGAAAGAGACAGAAAGAGGAGGCCAACACTAAATGTAACTGTGGCTTTTCCTCTTCATAGACTCGTTAGGGAATAAGCGGCCATGTAGCGACATCTGGCGGTCACAGTGGACGCCGAGCTGCTGAAAGCTTTGTAACAAATGAGGGAAGGCCCAGAAAATAAAACAGAAAATGATTTACTCAATTAACACAAAATCGATCAACAAATATGATCAAAACAGTATTTAATTCATTCAAACGGAAGTGGTTGCAATCAAAATAATATTTTTTGACCACATAGGAAGTTCAGTTTTTAAAGAAATAGCCTTCAAACACTGTAGATTTTGTTTATATTACTTTTTCTAAAATAATTATTCGAACTTTTGTTTATATTTTATTTCCGGAAGTGCTTTAACAATACATTCAGATGAACTGTTTCCACATTTTACAGCTGATGTTTTTTACAAGACTGTGTCGTGAAAAGAAGACAAAATGTGGCTTCTTATTTGTGTTACTTACTCTTTAAATGCATGCACACATTTCTATTCATTCATGGATTTATTCGAATTTTACAATTTAAAAAAAACGTTAATCGGTATTCATTTGAATCAGTCTGATATTTTATATGGAGCTTTCTATACATCCTGAAAGCACAAAAAATTGTATTATTGTTGCACTATTTATTTTAGCTTATCTGAACCACTTTCATGAGGCTATTCGCCCTTGATGCCCTTTCAAAATAAAATGTGAACAAATAAAACCATTAAGAGTTAAATTATCCTTTACTCAAGAACCCCAAAAATTAGGAAGAAAAAATAAACATTAATTTAAATCAGCGCGTGAAGGTAGTCATCAAATATTGAATAAAACAGATATATTTATGTTGTAAGAAAATCTTAAAAAAATATGTTTTATCTTGATTTAATTATGTCAGCTTTCGAACTATTTTCCAAACGAATTTCACAGCTCAATCGACCTTTCCATAGCGTTAAATAAAAGAAATAGTTCCTCCGCTGTGTGCCCTCGTGCACCCAGCCTGTGTGCAGCCTGCAGCTCCGCTCGGCTGTGACACACTTTGAGCAGGTCACCGCCGAGATTAGAGCCCGTCGTTAACGCCTGTGCGGAAACACCAAATGCTGATTTAATGAGCTTGCTTTGGGTGTTTGTCCCAGAATACCTGGTGTGCATGTGTTAGGAACGCCACACACTGTAATCCCCATGTTTCCCCCCTTTAACACGTGGCTTTAGGGACAGACATGCTATACCCCTGCATATAAAGGCTCTTATGGAAGATTTGAGTGCGATTTCCTTTTTTATTTCGCTTAGATTGAACGGGTCGGAGCCTATAAGGCCCGTATCCAGCCACATTACCACGTGTAATTGAGAGAAGTTTAAGTGCAGGCCGGGAAAGCGAGGAGTTAATAGCGGTGACCCTCTTGCTGTGCCTCTGTCGCTCATCATTTATCAGGCTTAAGGGGCTTAAACAGGCAGAGCAGACCCACCTTTTATTACATATCAAACCCTCTCTCCCTTATCTACATTATAGGAAATACATGCATCGTTGCCTGTTATGCGGATTTGGAAATAGAAACATGTCCAATAAAGTCGCCCTCCTCCGCTGATCACAGGAAATATGGCTTTAGGCGCTGTGCAGACAACCCCAGCGATTTAAGCCTTTATTAAATTGTCTTAATTCCTCCTCCTCTCCACTTTGAAATGAATCGAAATTTCGCTCTTGTGTTGTTTGTCCGGTAAGGAAGCGCGGGGGAACGTGGAGTGCGGGTGTTTTCACGGTTCCAACATGATTAGAAAGTGAATAAAATTTGCAACAGAGTTAAAAGCATGTCAGCCTCCGAGCGCGTGAGAACATGGAACAACGTGTCCACATCTGAAATAATGCATGCAGCGTTGAAAGTGGGAACATTTAAGTAAGGCTGTGAGGAAGATTTTTTCCTTATATTCAGCCCTAACTCACTCACCAACGAAAGCTGCTTTTGTCCCCCTTACAATTAATTAAAGGTGAGAAAACAGACAAAACTTCAAGGTGTGAAAAGTTGGGATATTTTTAGCCTCGTGTGACTTTCCTCTTTCGGCTTTATTTATAGCCTTTAATGAATTAAATGTCTTTTATAAGGAGGCAATTAGAACAGCTGCTGAGTCTTTACCTAAAAGTGTATTTTTGTGCTTAAGTAGAGGGTTTTAGAGGTTATTTTTTTAGCTGTCCTTGTTCATTTTTATTTGATATTTGGGTATAAGAAAGGTTGTTTTTCTGGCTGGCGCTGTGTTTGAGTTAAACTTCAGGGCCAAGCCTCAGTTGTCTGCTGCTTTTTCTCCAAGGAGAGCTCAGTCAGTCAGCCTGAACGCAGCTGCATTCACAGGGAGTGACCGCTTTTGATATTCTGGTCACACAACAGAGTAAACACTGCTCTCCTGTTCAATAAACATCATTGACAAGGTGCCATAGCCACATATTTTAAATACTAACCCCCTTTGAGTTTACATTTTTAATGAAAGTGCATTTGTTTATATTTTATTCCAGTCTTTATCATTTTTATAACATGGCAAAATGTTGTTGTCTGATGACAGGCTGTACTGAAGCTTAAATATATAAACGACAATAAAGCATAATTAACTGTCCTTTGGTCGTCTCTTCTTCTTTGTCTCTGAAATGTGTTTTTTTAGCTACACACAAGCTCAGAAGTAAGATTTAACTGAATCATTACACACTCTCTCTCTCTCTCTACACACACACCACAGACTGCAAGCTAATCAAATGACTGAACCCCAGAGACAAAACTATTCATTAGACTTATAATAAACTTGCACTTAGTTCATCTTCCCTCAGTGCCTGACCTCTTGCTTCCTCCCGTCACAGCATGAGGCAGTCCAGGCAGAAGAAATGCTTCTCAACCTTTAAAAAAAAAAAACACTTTTAGCTTGATGCAAAAAAAAGTGTCTTACTCGTGACTCCTCTAGTTTGGAATGGTTACAAAGAAACACAATGCAGGCAAACAAATGTGGATGGTTTGTTTGCTTTCTTTCCCCCTCCTGTTTATGTTCTCCCCTCTCCATCTCCTTTCTCTCTTCTCCTTCTTTCCCTCTCATGCCCTCAACTCTGGTTCTGCAGGAGTTCACATGATCAAGCAAGGTACCCAGGTAATTATCCGGCATTGTCAAATAAAGCGGCCACTGATTCAAATGAGGAGTGAAATATCAAAGAGCGGCGATGCCTTTGCAGCCACTACTTATCCACACAGGAGACAAGAGAGGAGATCTGAGAGCTCGGGGACCTGCAGCGAGGCAACAACAACACTCAGCCGTACCTTCCCTGGATAGATAAATATCACCAGCGGAAGCAAAACATGCCCAAGTTCACTAAGAACACAGATTGTATTTGTATAACATCTCCTACTTGGCCATTATTAGCTTGTTTGTCCCTTTAAAGTGGCCGCAGTGCAGCTTTAACAAGGCAGGGTTTTGCTACACTCCCAGATCTTCCTCGTGTGTGTCCTGCTGTGTTTCTCTCAAAAGGTCAGGAATTCATGAATCCCAAGCTGTCAGAAGCAGAGCTGTCGTGCAATCTATTCTATATTTTTGGATCAGATACAAAGGGAGGAGTCCAGAGAAACTGAGATTAGAAGTGAATAGTGCATTAATGTCTGGCACTGCAAAAGTCCAAAGTCCTCAACCTAATTAGCCCAGATAACCGCAGCAATCATTTTAATTTGTTATATTTTACTCTTTGCAGAAAGTTGCTCTGACTGGAATGAAACTTTTTTTAATCGGCATGCACTACTTCTCTTTTTATGTCTTTTTTTGTTACAGCATCAAGTGATCAACTTAATCATTTTTTCTGCCGTGTAATGACGCCTTGATTTTCTGCAAAGCCTGCCAACGAGACCTTTGACACTTCGACACAAGCGAGTGGAAGGTGATCTCGATGAACAATGTCATCGCTCTGGATACAAAACAGCCGACAGAGAGAAAGCTCATTTCTGCTCCGGAGCAGACAAGCGGCGTCCTGGGATTTCAGCGGGAGCACACAGAGAGTACCTGTAATTTGACTTGCCACGTCTAAATGGAAGTTGAATGGGTTACATTGTGCAACAACAAATAAAATGCTCACAATGCTTTAGTGAGTGTTTTTCGTGGTTGGAGGCGAAATAGGGTCGGTGACGATGTTTGAGTGTTTAATGCAATAAACACACAGGCTTCCCCTCCCTCTGGCGTATGGAAGGCTCCCAGGGACACTTTTGCATGTAAATATTCATAGGGAGATGGGATGGGCTATTAATTATTAAGCACAGTACAGAAGTGTAATACTTCAGCATTTAACACATGAATCTTATTTTTTTTTATTTGCTGCACCTGAGGAGGAACATTTCCGAGGTGAAAGGAGACATTTTTCACAAAATGTTTCTCGTTCTGAGGCTGGATGAAACTAAGGATGTGCTTAATAATGACGACTTTGAATAAATAACAGGTAAAAGTTCAGACATGGGGTATACATAATTCAAATCTGAGCTGAAAGGCAAGTTCAAGTATATTTCTCTCTGCTAACCTTCTATCAAAAGTAGTGGCATGCTGTTACATTCTAAATGTTCTTCCTTTTCCCTTTTTTTTTTAACTTAAACATAAAGCAGAAGTTTGAGTGCTTTTTCTGAAAGTTTCCAGGTGAACTTCACAATTCCTGCAGCTCTTTGCCTCTGCACAGCATCACAACAGACTGACACAGCGTGATGGAGCTCGAGTGAGGCCACCAGTGAGGTGTTGTTAGGGGTCCATACCTGTGCTTTCACTGCAAAAATGTAGAGACTGGAGACAAGAAGTTAGATAAAGGGAGGAACGGTCTATACTTGTGGTATAATTACGACACAGACGGTGTTTTGTTTTGGTTTAAAGTCGGCAAAACGTATATCTGTATGTATTCAGCTGTTTCCTGTTTATCTTTTCTTACAACACTTACAAATTTGCAGATTCGAAACAGTTCAGGCTTTTCAATTACAAGCATCAGGGGAAAAATGACCTAGATACTATCAGGTCTTTGAGAGTTCACATCGTATTGTACCTCTGACAGGAACGAACCAGTGATCCACATCATCTGCCCTGACATCAGTCAAAATCAAAAAGGACACTGCCGTTCTGTAAGATCCCTGCAGTTCAATTTCGAATCATTCATTCCCCGGAAAAACTCAGTACCATCTGAGTGCAATTGAATTAACAATTTCCCTAGCTGATTTGGTCTTTTAAAGCCCTCATTACACAGAAGCATTGTATATATTACAAAACCCCCTTAGAGGAATATGGAACGAGGAGTCTATGTTCATCCCATCATCACCAAGTTGTAATATTCTAATCAATTAGCATGGATGAGCTAATTGTCCAATCTCTCACTTGCTAATTAACCCAGGAAATATAAATGGGACAAACTAATGCACCATTTTTTTTTTTTTTTAAAGGGGATGCACAAATTGAGCTCATGCTTTAGTTAACGTGGTCGCGTTCTTCAGAGAGTCGTCAATATGTATGAGCTACATCAAAGCCCAGAGACAGAAATGAGGCCCGCACAAAAGCAGAACACATTTCAAGATCCACAATATGCAAATGTGTTGGTTTTTGTTGAACTCCAGTGTTTGCATAACTTGGGTTGACACAGTGTACGGGAGCTTTTCTGTGCCACTTGTGTACAGACGACAAAACACGCCGTCCTTTGGGATGTTTTATTTTAAAAGGCACTCTCGGAGCGCTGCATAAATACACTGAATCTCAATGCATTTTGTTAGCACGCTTCTTGTTGTTCCAAATCGCTGCAGCCTAAATGTGTCTGAAATTACATCATTTGAAGTGAGAGTGGGGTGGGTTAAATGGGAGTCACGTGGCATGTCATACTCCGTGCGATGTTTATGTCACAGTGCAGACAAAAGGGCGTCAACACTTGACCAATCCTGATGGTTGTTTTCGCTGATGTTCGGAGCAACGCAAAATAATTACGATGACTCCAGACAACAATCGAATACCAAATGAGACGCTTGAGGGAAAATCACAAAGATTTTTGCTTGTGCGACTGTGTACTTTTGTTTCCAAGGAGTGGCCCTTAACTGACTAACAGAGTGATTCACCAAAACAGAAACCAGAAAATAATAACGCTGCAGTCAAAGTAGGCAAAGCGATTGAATGTATTTGAACATAAATGTAAGATCAAAATAGATCCAGAAATATGAAGATACTGCTCATGCAAAGACAATAAGATTAAAAATGTTTGGCACTCAGTTAAGGTTGCTTCTGTTTAAAGCTTGAGCCGTAGAAAAGGATTAGGCCCAGACTGGCGGCCAACTTTTTTGTTTTCACTCCTCGCTCCTTTGTTCTGTTGTTGTCAAATTTGAAATGTAATACTATTTTTCACCTGACTCCATGAGCAGAAAAGACATCCTGCGTTCTCCTTTAATATTCACTAGTTGTTAATTATTAAAGGTATGTATTTGAATTATAAATATACTAGTTATACAGAAGTAGGCAAAGCAGGCATATAGCCCGAGGCTAAATTCCTCCATTACCCATTATTTTCCAGTCTGCCGTCTCCATATGCCTGCCTCCTATTCCTATGTCATCTCAAAAAACACTGAGGCATTCCTTTGTACTTACCTACCCCCCTCCCCACTTTGGCCACCCGAAAAAAAATCTCCTCCTCCATACATATGTGTGCTGCTGCCTTGAAGTAGGATGTCACACTTGTCTTAAATATAATGAATCACTATCTTCAAGGCATCCCTGGATCCCAAACACTCCCCGCAGAAACCTGCCTCGTCCTCCCCCGTTCCCGAGCCTTCCTACATGTCACAAATCATCCGTTGTGGAGGGCTCTCCGCTAAATCATTAACATTGTCAGAAATGACTGGGCCAAGAACGGGATGAGCCCAGAGATGCAGCAGAGACGTGCGTAACGTATGATTGGGAATATGGAATGGTAAACAAAGAGACGCAGCCTTATACCCGATCTTTTCCCTTTTCCTCTACGTTCCCCTTTGCCTCCTCTTTTATTTGTTTTTGTTTTTTTTCCAGTTCTCTCCTCTTCCATGGGATTTCTGAACAACAAGAAAGAAGTACAGTGTGAGGAAAAGTAAAGAAGCTGTCAAAGAAGTTTAGCAACTCTTGTGAAATTTGTAGCCTCTATTCGCCAAACTGCTGCAGAGTTTTTTCCTTAAAGCTCCTGTTTTAAAGTAACACACTGTATAAAACAACAACTGTGCCGCGCAACGTAATATAAGATTATGTCTCTGGGCCGTTTTAAAACAGGTATCTGTGAGTCCACTGTTGAGAGGATAATCAAAAATATGACTCTGGCTGTGTTAACCTGAAGTGGCTTTGTTGTTGCAGAATTATAATTCTCCTGTCATACAGCATTATAGTTTGTTCCATATATGCGTCGAGCCTTAAAACGCAAGCTTCCACATGTGAAGCTTCTTATCAGGCGATTTCCATTTAATGCTATAGCCCCACTTACGCATACACTCCTACCTATGCTATCATCCATCAAAAGGATTACTAATTTTCCTTCAATTTCCGTTGCTCTCCCAAGAATCTAAAGGATGATTGATAATAGACGGAGGAAAAGCACAGTGGTACTGTTTTTAACCTTGCTAGAGTCATTAATCCGCTTTATACCCATGAAGGTAGTAAAGGAGACAATGAATTAGTCATTAAAGCACAGGTCAGTTTATTAGAAATCCTGATTGAACTGTAAAACGACTTCTCCCGGGCTGCCGCCGAGCGGATGGAGGAAATCTGCAAAACCAGGGAGAAGAAAAAAAAGGAGCTGAGGGAAGCAGACAGAAGAATTCCTGCAGGAGTGCATTTTCTCTTAGGGAAAATGACAAGAGGGGTGTAACAGTAGCCATCGCTCACCTGACAAAATAAGGCCTAATTAGCGCACGCTGCGTAACTGAACATAGAGAAGAATCGCATGCCGAAAATGATCAAAGTGTAGGGAATGATGCTGGCGTGTCAGATGACGAGAGCACATTCGCGTGCGCAGACATGTAAAGACACAAAAACAGAAGTGATCATTTATTTGGTTGAACTTGCTCCATGTTTCTGTAGTAACATGCAATGTTGCCTGTGCGAGTGCTGGCTTATGTTTGTCACCATTTATTAAGCCATGTGGTTGTTGGCTTCACTCCACAGGAAAAGTTCACGACGGCCTCGGATGTTTGGTGCTCCCGAAAACGGAGGAATGATCTAATGACTGCTGGTGGTTTGGGGGGAGTTTGTGGTGCTGTGTAGGGGAGGGGAGGGGGGGGTCACAAAGGGACCAGACTGGGAGGATGTAATGGATAGGATCAAACCAAAACACGCCGCAAAGTTGGCACTGTTAAACAATGGGTTCAACCTGTGGTGGCCTGGAGTGAAAAGTTCTGCAACTGCAGGGATGTAACTGCTTTGATGTCACGCCAGAGCTGTTTTAAACATTATTTAAACTACAATAGTAATCAACAAACTCGCATCTATAATCCCAGCAGCACCTTTTACATTAAAAAATCTGCACACACACAAGTGTTACATTCTATAGTTTCTGCTTGTAAACACATTCTCCCAGCAGCCTTCACAAACACGTACTCCTGTTATAAGGATGCAGCGCGACAGCTGAGATGTGCCATTATTAGCCAGCATCGTCTCTCATGTAAACATCTTACTCCATTAAATGGTGATTTTTGCAGCCTGTGTACACTCAGTCTTCATGGCAGCAAACAGAATATTGTTTATTTATGTAAACAAGGGTGTTTGTGAATGGGATATGAAGATCAATATAAACAGACTATACGGAATATGACCCAAAGAGAGATGGGCGGCTGTGGAAAAGTCGGCATGTTAGATGGTTATTTTCAGATTCTGTAAAAAAAGTTTGTATTTGCATTAATTGTGCCCTGTGAGATTGTTTTGAAAGCAATCACAGCTCGAGGGCTTTTAAGTGCTGATTGCGAGCTGTCACTCAAACCAGAAAAGCCACTTATCACAGTGGTGGACTTCAGACAAGCTGGCAGGGCGATGAGGTTTAATGTTTTGTCTATGCCAAAAGAATTGAACTGAGTCACTTTAAGGAATGTCTGTAACAGACTCGGCTTCGTGCATGCGTGCACGAGGCCTTGACTTACGCCATTGTGATTTCTTGTTTACAGTCGTGTCTGCAGACTGTCATTTCAGACTGTCTCACTCCCTAACTAAATGGAACTTTCATTTCCTGCTTTGTAAATGAGCCTCTCCCTCTGCTTTTGTTTGATATTTATTTATTCAGTTTATGTGACAGGAACGATGCACATTAATCAACATCTCAGCTTTCACATCACTGTAAATGTGTCACACCCTCTCTCTCTGTCCTCCCTCCTCTCCTCTCCTCTCCTCTCTCCTCCCTCATGGTGCAGTAGCCCCAGCGTAACTCCAATCAGCGAATCAGCACCGTAACTCTAATGAGCAAAATTGCTTATGAGGGAAAACTGTTTCCGATGGTAGGCCCGATGATTAATGTGCACTGACAACATGTCTTTCCTCGAGGAGCTTTGCAGGGCTATGGCAGCTGTGTGACGCCACCTCCTCAAAGATGCCCCCTCTCCCTCTGAGAGGCTGACATCCCACAGGGAGAGGAGAAACTGGAGGATACTAGTGAAGGGTTTACCACAACTCAACACTGAATATGTTCACAACTGTAAAAAACAATGTAGCCTTACCTAATGTTTCTAAATGTTATGACATACAAGTGGGAACTACAAAAATGTTACAGTGTTTTTACGAGATGGAAATCGTGGAGGTGACCTACATGTAACATAAAGTTTGAATAATTGTAATGTTACACTTCACATTCAAATGTAATCAAAACAACATCCAGAGCAACAATTTGAAGTTCTTGAAATTTGAAGTTAACACGAGGGGTTTGTGCATTTAGTCAACCAAACGGTTCGAAGTTGTCACAATCACGAGTCAGCACCAGAATTAGCCAGTTAAACGCATGACTATTATTTTTACATGTTAGCCCTCAATGCTGGTCAAATCTTATGTACTAAGCTTGTACAGTCCTGTTTCCTGCAATTACTAAATATTTCAAAAATCAAAACAATGCTCTCCCATTCAGATCTTGAAATATTAATTCACACTTTCATCTTCTACCGTTGAGATTATTGTAACTCTCTCTACACATGCCTCAGCCAATCATCACTAAACTGTTTACAGTTAGTCCACAATGCAGCCGCCAGTTTCTTAACACGAACCAGTCACCGTTCCCAAATCTGCCACGTTCTCGCCTCCCTTCATTGGTTACCAGTAAAATTCAGAATCCAATTCAGTTACTTACATACCAAGCATTGCACGACCTCGCCCCCAGCTACATTTCTGACCTCCTCGTTCCATATTCCACCCTCCTCGTCTACTCCGATCATCTCATCTTGGCCTTCTTTCCATCCCACACTCTAATTACAAAACAAAAGGTGATCGTGCCTTCGCTGTTTTAGCCCCAACTCTCTGGAACCAACTCCCACACAACTTCAGATCGGCAGAATCTTTGGACGGTTTCAAGAAGCAACTAAAAACTCACTTGTACAGACAAGCCTTCATGTAACCCCTAAACCCTTTCCTGTGCCTACTCTTTTATTTGTGAAGCACTTTGTAACTGAGCGTTTTAAAAAAGTTCTATATAAATAAAGTTTTACTAACTTACAACCTCAATTTGCAGCCATCTGCCACAAGCCCGGGCTGTGGCTGTAGACTGGCTGTAGCTTAGGTTATGGGCTTTCTCTCCTCGCTCTACCGCCCTGATGTAAACAAGCACTGTGAACAGACAGCATCTCCTAGCTTGGCGTAGTTTGGCAGTAGTTATATGTAGCCTGTGTCAGGTTAAACAGGCATACCAACCGGCAATGTGTAACCACATTGAGCACAGGTAAGCTGAAAGGAGGACTGAAGGCTGGTGGTGCTAGCTTAAGTTATCAACACTCGGCAAACCAATCTCACATTGTTTCACTGGAGACGTTGTTGTCCTCTGATTAGCTGTGTTAAAGTAATTGTGCGTAATGTAGACTGTTTTCTGAGAGTTTTTTTTTACTTGACTAATCGGTTTGTCTGAATTTAGTTGCCTAGGAACATCCCTAGGTAACCCTAGAAACAGTTGTCATCAACTAAAGTTTAGTTTTGTTATCATGAAGTTTTGTAACTTTTGAGTTGTAGGAAAATAATCGTTATCTATAGAGACAATAAAGGTGACTGTTGGAGTACTTACATAACTTGGTTGACTGAGGGACTCCCTTGGTTGGAACACCAGTACAAAGAACGTTACACTGGCACCAGAAATGTCCATTTCTTTGATAAGTGGTCGAGGTAAAATCTGTGTAGATAAAAACACATGGGGAGAAGTCAACTTCATCACACAAGATGCATTTCAGCAAGGAGCATCCAATCACAGAGCTTAACATTCGAGAACGTAGCTAACGGCTAAAAGCTAAAAATACAGTGTAGACCGATTTAAAATCATCAGCTAACAATGAACTCTGGGTCGATTTGGAAAAAGTTAAAAACTATGGCTTCATGGTTTGACACAAAGTCAACATTAACTGCTTCTGATTGGCTTATCTGAGTATTTTTACATCTAAATAACTGTATTTTCTCTTCCTGTTAATAATTTCAAATGTCTGATGACTCATCCTGCACTCCTGTGCGTTTACTAATTTCTCGACCAATTAAAAAGCTTTGCCAAAGCAAATGATCCAATCAAATTCATTCCAACGTTATGTCCCGCTTTCTATCTTGTGATTGGTTCTATCCTGGTTCATTTGATAATACATCACGAAACGGCAGTAAGATACCTTCAAAGTTCAGTTTCATGGGGGACTTTAAAAGAAATCTACAAGATAGTTTTAAATAGGAATACAGATGGGCCATAAGGCCTCTGGAATTAGCTGCTTCCCCGCTCTGTGCAAGTACCAAACTGGAAGTGAACATGTGACATAATGTGACATTTTGAGCGGCCGTTGCGAGAAAAAGTCAGAAAAAAAATCTAAGAATGTTGGTGGGAATGTCATGAGATGATAAAGGTCATCTGAATTTGTCCAAAGATGTTCGTACGGTAGAAACTATTCTTTGAAAACTCTATTTCACTGTTAGCAATGCTGTTGATGAATCAGTAGGGTATTAGCAGCATTGGAGTATTGCATTTTTTGTGATATTTTACTGTTTTAGTTACTGTAATGGATTACCAAAACAGATACTCTCCTTGTTTTTTCCATTCATTTACATGTTCTAAGCCTGAAAAATACAAAGAGCCTTCAAACTTAACAATTTCTACAAATCAACCAAGAAACACGACCACCATTCATGGCAGCATTACATCAGATACAGCACAACTTTGGTTGCACCGAGCTGCAAGAAGTGGTTTCACGTGTCACCAATGAGAAAGTGTCCCACCACGCTGAAGAGTTAAATCTGGTGGCTGCAGGTCACCTCTGGCCTCAGCTGTTACACCCATTTCATCATGAGTGTACATTTCATTATGCTCCTGGTAATGCTGAGAGATTGATCACTAAAAGTGGGAATTAATGAATGTCTTATTAATGCTACATGAAAGTAGCTGTTTCTCGGGTGTGGTATAAACAAGTAAGATGATAGTTCCGACAATAAAGCCCCTTTTAATAATTTAACAGGAAAAGAAACATTTCGCCATATTTCATGTGCAATAAAAGTGTCTTAGATATGCATACATCTATTCACTTTTAAGTTAGTGTTTCCTATCGGTGTAGCATGTGATGAGGCTAGTTAAATAAGACACTTTTCATCTCCATACTTTACACCCCAGGAGAATTTCTTATCCACCATAACCGTTCTGTAAATGACATTACAGCGACTCTGAAACACTTCTCCTTGGTTTTGTAAGGCTCTAATGTAACATGCACCATTATCGAAGAATTTCTACCTAACGACCCAACTAACCCGAACACTCCTTTCCTCATTCCAAGCAGATGAGATGAGACCCCGCTGAGCCAATGAGCTTCAACAAAACTGACTTGATTGCCAGGGCTTCAGCGTCAATGATCCTAGAATAACAAGGAGCATATTGTACCATCAGCACCGGGCTGCACAGCCAGGCCTGTTTCCAGGTTAACTGGCTCTCAGATGCCTGCGCTCAATGATGGAGGTAATGACATCCTCATGATCCAGCAGTACAGGTGAATAGGTGTCCATATGGTCAGAGGGAGACTACACAGAGGAAGAAAACTATGCAGCAGACAGAAACCGACTACTAGGTTTAGATCAAAGCCAATGAAGTGGACTGACACTCTTACCAAACATAGAAAATCTATTTCTTGTAGGTAAAAACACCTCGCCAGCCAACCTTACATTTATCGGTCATGAAGGTAAAGACTTAAGTTGGTTTTTGACGGCTTGTTGGACACAAGTAGAACGACGATGTCAACTTGGGCTCTGTGAGAAGTTTTTAAAAATGTCATTTTTATAAACTGAATGATACATTTATTTATCCTGCAAATAGCAGACGATAAATCAACTAATAGTTTGTTGCCCCCAAAGGTTGTTGCATATAAAACATTTTTTCCAACAAACGAATCAATGAAGCAAGGCTGCAACGCGGAAACATCTCTGTATTATAACAACTCAACAGCACCCAAAACTACAGCCAACAGATCCTGTGCAGGTAGGGTTTAAAGCAGCACTCTTGTATGACACAGCATGCTTCTCAATGAATCGGAGCCAGAGTTTTCATGTACCTGGTTTGACACTGATTGTGATGCTACAAAAGTAAAGGTAGCATTACCAGTACGTTACATATCTGCTTGTCTGCTACAACCACTCATAAGCGTCATGCCGCTAAGCACCCTGGGAGTTCAGATAATGTTCTTGGCTGGCAGAAGACAGGTTGATAGCTGTCAGGGGCTGAAGCAGAATAAATGACAGGGTTTCATTGGGGCGCCTCTAAGGAGCATTAGGGACCTCAGGATCCCAATCCCCAAACACGGGATGAAGAATCATTTTGTCACAAAGGCACAGGGTCGCCCATCACTGTCTAATGCATGCTGTGATTAATCGTAGGGATGGATCAACATTATGTCCTATTCAGGGTGATGCTTAATTGCCTCCGCTATCCGACTCATCCATTGCCCTAATGATTGTGCGTCTGCTTCCTTGGACACATGGTTAGTTTGGTGGACTGTGGCTTAGCAGGACAGGACTCCCTTAGACATCATCACCAGCTCCATGCAGACACCTTCCCCCCCCCCCCCCCCCCCCCCCGCAACTGGGAATATGTGGATAAATGGCTTCATCGGCTTCATCGCCCATAGCCCTGTGTTTATATTCTCAGCAGAATGTCGGCGAGTGTTAATGTATGTAGATTTCATTTCTGATGAGTGATTATTTGACTGCTCATTTTGCCGGAGATTTATGGCACTCTCTCTATCTCCTGACTGCAGTGCCACTCTTATCTTTAATAAAAGAGATGAGGACATTAATCAGGTTTTGTTGGCGGCCCTTACTAAGACATTAAATGTATTGTATGGGGTAAGTAAACACGCTTCACATCCCTCTCTCTCTCTCTCTCACAGCCGAATGACAGAGGGAAACAGAGCGAGGGAGGGTGAGGGACGGAGTTAGGAGGGGAAAAAAACCCCTCATTATATTTATCATAATTTCACATCTGCTGTTTTTGAAGCAATGTACCATGAGCCCATAAAGTGTATTACAACTGTGCATAAATTCTACTGATTTGTGGCTGGAGTAGCTAATTCCTTGAGTACATTTTAGAAAAACAAGCACTGAGCCCTGAAATTGCAATTCCATAAAGGCTTTAAATTACTGAGTACAGAATCAAGAACTTCCCTGATGTGCTGCGCATGGCGACCGTGTTATACGGGTACGCAGCGCTCCAAGAGATAGAGACAATAAAACCTGAGATGGGCTGAGCCATATACTCAAACAAAATAAAGCAATAGAAGAAAATGTGAGATGAGTGGGGGGGGGGGAGTGACAATCGCACCCCTGCATCTCATTTTACCCCTTTAACCATGAGGGTGCATTTGAGAGGACACGTTTTTTTTTTTTTCCCACCCATAATATCCGTCTCTCTCTCTCTCTCTCTGCTTCATATCTGTGGAAGAGTTAGTGGATGGATGCCAGCACTGCATGCAAAGCCTCCTCATTCAGATGCAGTTAAAATGAAATGAAGCTCATCATTAGCACAAAGGGGAGGACGTGTACTCCTTGACAATATACACACCAAAAAAAGCCAGGGCAACAAACATTATCATGGACAATATAATCTTGTGCACACACAGACAAAGTCGGTCATGTGCACACTCCATACATTCCTTCATTTCCCAGAATCACTACTGAAAGAAACCCTGCACACAAACCTTTGGGAAATGTGTACTCTACTTAAACTTGTATGTCTTGTAGTGATTGGACAAAATATCAATACAGTAACATGTTGTCATCCTCGAGTGTGTGAAACATTTATCACATTTTTGGTGCCAAATATCTTTATTTAATATACCACTCTAAAAAGATTTATCTGGCAATAGGACTCACCGCATCACCACTTCATGACTCTTCACACTGGCACTAACAAGTCGAATTAGGGTCATCTGAACAGAAGTAAGTCGGCCAACAAGAAGTTGACACCTGAATAAAAAAAAAAGAAGGCAGCAGTGAAAAGAAGTTACAGGACGAAGCGTGATCAAAGTTGTAACTGACGACAAACTGCAGTGAATAACTACATTCATCCTACATTTGACATAATAAAGAGCATCTTGTATTCCTCAGTTAATCAGATATTGTGTTGTTTTAGAATACGATTGTCTTGCAATATATCAACTATTGCAGAATCCTGAGTCATGTACGGCGTATCGTATCGCGTCGAATGGAAACGTTCTATATGGTATCATGAGTTCTCCTGCAACACCCCCCACCCTAGTGTCTCGACGACGTGTTCTCCAAAGATTCAAGAAAAAAAAATCCTGGACCCACATTTGCTCCAAAGCCTTATTTTTATATCATGCAAAACTTTTGGTGTCACACAGGCTCATCAAATAAATATTTCAGGTCATTCTTTCTAGCACTTCCAATCCTGTCATTTCCTCCTTGCCGTCTCCTGCCTCCCGGCTTTCTTCCCTTTTCTATCTGGAGTCATTTGGGATCAGCATGAACAAGATTTTCATATCAGGTAAATGAATATCTTTATCACAGAGGCAGGAGTCGGGATGCTCGGGGAGCTGGAGAGAATAATCACACAGAGCAAACAGTCTCGGAGAAACAGAGAGGCACTCTGTAATAACAACCTCTCTCAGTCTCACACTGCTCCCTGTGTACATCTAAATAGGCTGCTTACCGTGCTTGGTGCTGGGAAATCAATGGCCTTGCTTTGGCTTAGTGCTGACCTTTGACATTTGATAAAGATATGATTTAGGAACAGCATGAGTCTGACGCCCCTTTTTTGAAAAAGAAAAAGGAAATATGTGTAAATCTTTTTGTTAGAATTGAGACATGCAAGTGGCATTACTCATTCTGCACACACACTCACACACGTGGAATAATCAATTGACTTTCTTTTGTTGCCACAATGAGGTTGATATTTCTACAACAATTAGACTGCCATGGTTTCCCAGAGAGATACCTACGGGAGGTCAAAGTTTTCACTTATTCTGTCAAATATCCCAACATGTTCGTCATGGATTGGCACCAGTTTTTGTTAAGATATTCATGCTCCCCATAGGAGAGAAGTTCTAACGATTCTGATCATCTGACCTTTCCTAAAGCGCCAAGATGAGCTTTCCATTTTTGGTCAAAAGGGGAAAAAATGTGGCTGCATAACTATTAGATTTGGCACACACATTCATGTCCCCTGTAGGGTGAATTGTTTTAACTACGACTGTTCTAAACTGCCAAAGTTATTACAATTCACCCGCCATGTGCTACTTTCAAGTTAGTTTCCTAATACACTACATTGAAGCTGGTGAACATGATGAACAAAATTGTGCTAAAAGCAAGGATGTCATAATTGCCAAGCATTGTTGATGAGTTATGTGTTTAACACAGTGATTACCAAAGTGGGTCCCATGACCCCTGAGGGGGGCCTGAGGGTATGGGGGGGGGGGGGGCACGGAAATGCTAAACAAAAACAATGAACATCGTTTTGCACTGCCAGCTAAGCGTGGTAAATTGTATGAGAGGACTTCCGGGTAACCACAGCTTACAATGAATCTACATGAGACGTCACAAGTACTAAAACAAAGAAAATATGACGAGTCATCTCGCCCTCGGCTTCACCCGTACAATGGTGGGTAACGAATAGAGCCACACACCTTTCTTTTGCTACATCCTACCTGTGTGGGGTTTTTCTGCAGTTACCTCAACCAACACAAGATACAGATCAAAGCCGGACTCTCAGATGCACCCCAGACTAGAGAAGATCTGCGGCACGAAACAAGCCCACACTAGTCAGTGAAATTATTGCAGGACTAGAAGTATGGATCTTAAAAGAAACATTTCATCATTTTTACATTTGCTTTTTGGGAGTTGTTAAGCTTCAGAGAGTCGTGTTTTAAAATTGGAAGTTTATTGTCGCAGTAAACTCTTTTTATTGCTTCCTCTTCAAAAGTCGCTTGTTAGGTTTTTTACTTTTGTTGTCACACACTGAACTTGCTGTTCTGTACGTTATGCTGACGATGTTTGAGATACAAAAAATGTGTATGAATTTGTTAGCACAGGGCTGACTGTGATTATTAGAGTGTCGATATATGTTGATGTGAATGGGGGGGGGGGGCGGCTGAAACATTTGGGGATAATTAATTTCTGCCACATTAATAATAAACTTCAGTAAACTGAATAAATGTAATACAATTGTGTGGATGTAATCGCATGTTATGGAGGTTTTAATAAATATGTGAAATGTTTTCTATATTTAACTTTTTGTTAGACATTTGATTTTTTTTTAAATCTGAGGTAATAACATTTTTCTAATATGAATTGTTGGCCAAAAAGAAACCATCTCTCTTTTTCATAATGCCCAATAATAGCTGATTTAAAGGCTATAAAATGTGTTCATTAGAGGGTTAGAGTTAAGAAATATTGAAAGTATACCTAAAAGTGTCACTTTTATAGTGAATGGACAGGATAATAAGATCTAAAAAGGGGGTGATTACATTCAAGTCTTGTCCTCCAGCATTATCATGGAGCTCATAAAGAGATGAAATTTAATATGATGCTTTCAGTCACTTTAATTGAATTTTAATTGCCACTTTGGACGGAGGGTTTAGATTTAATCAATAAAAGATTAAACTTTTGGGGCTTTGACAAGGAATGGTTTTCCCCGTCGCCTCCTGTGCAATGCATCCTGGGACCAACATGTATAAAATGCATCTTTATGAGGTAGCAAAGCCAACACCTTGGTGTTTCCCATACAGCGTTCCAGCAGGATGCAGTGGATAAAAAACACAAGGCGAACAAGCTGAGATTCCATTAATTACATTGGTGTGGAAGAGCGGTCGGTCACCTTCAAAGGAAGGCCTTTAATGTGCCAGAGCTATAAATATTTTGAAATGTCACACCTTGGGAAGACAGCGTCAGGCCAGAGCCGGGGCGATAAATCAGAGCCTGAGAAGATCCAGGAAAGAAAAGATGGCTCTTTGGTATTTTAGAAATAATTACTGATACAAAAGGGGTAATGAATGAAGCTATAAATTACATTCAAACAGACCATTAGGAGAGGATTAGTTTATAAAACTCGTTGCTGCTCCTTAAAATTACCCTCTCAGAATATCGCCTATTTTACGCCGTCCATAACTCATGGAAATAAAAAACATGTATGCATAATATCACGCTCTGTTGATTGATGCTACATTAATTGATTTTTCTTCTGTTGCTTTTAAATGAGAATATTTTTCTTCTAAAGATGCAAAACATGACATCAAAACAGATCTTTCTCATCAATATAAAGCCAATGTAAAAATGTCAGTGGTCAACTTTTACGAGAGCTCGTCAAATTTGCAATGAATCAGTGCATCTTTTAACTTTTATTCAAGTTTGAGCAAGTATAGAGCAGGTTTGACCTGCACAGAGACCCATGTGTGCATTGCCCCGTATGGGAGTCAGACGACGGCCAACACCAGAATCACCGCTATCACATACAGTTATAAATCTGAGGGAGCCATGGTTAGGCTGCTGCACGGATGGAAGGAATTTATCCTCAATCCCTATAGAGAGAGGGAGCCTGGGAGAGAAAAATGACACGGCCCATCCTCTAAGGCTCATAAAAGTCTAAATTAAATATCAAATGGAACCACTGATGGATAGCGTCCCCTCCATGGATCCCCAGCGCCGCCTCTGCCTCCACTCTGTGACACGACAGGTGCTGCTCACATGACTGGAGAGCCAGACAACTTTGTTAGCAGGATTGTTCTCGGTTCAGTGTAAAAGCTGCTGTGCACAAAATGAGGGAATCGAGTAAGTGAACGCAACAAGGCACCATTATTCCTTGCCATAGCTGGACCCTCCCCTCCTTTCAAAGGGTTCTTAAATATTGTGCATGTATGACTGAATGAGGATGTTTCTTTAGTAGACTTATAAGTGCAATTTGTCACAGATCTGAATTACAGAATATATGATTTTCTGTATCCATATTTATAAACTCGTGATTTTTCCCATCCTCAGCAGAAGAAGACTTTGAAAAGATTGCTGTCAGAAAGAAACACCCCATATGGGAAAAACTGTAATACTAATGCCAACACCGGCACAATAGCTAGCGCTATCGCCGGGCTAAAATTGTACATTATGAATCATCAATTGTCGCCCTGCTTTGTATTATCCCCAGAGAAAATCCCAATCTGGGTTTGAGCCCACGGCTGATGGACACCCCATTATTCACTCGCGCTTCTTCAGCTCAGAGACAGGAGTGGGGATAGGCAGTAAAACGACGGCCTTAAGATTAATCCTCCCCTTTTTCTGCTGCTCCCCGAATCAGAATGAAATAGAACATTCCCTTCCCTTAATCAAAAAGTTTTTATCATCTTCCCCCCTCTCCTTAACTCAGGAAGTGGGGATAATGCTTGTTCCGTGGCTTGTACTGCAAACTGACATCGGGGAAGGCGATGAGAGGGATCTGCTCTTGCTGCCTTTTGTGCTATAACAAGGGAGCACAATTTAGATGAGCCGGTGGTCGTCGATCAATAGGTGTATTATCTCCCAGACGATACAGCCCACAAGACTTAATAATGGGGTTGGCAATCCCTTCCAACCTCTTTAGGACCCACATCCCTGAATAGCCTTCCTAGTTAAGACAATAACATAGGGACATTTCAAACAGAGCAGACGTTCATCAAGCTCTGGATTCACTGATGAAGTAGTTTAGAGAAAAATAAAAACCCAAGAAAAGAAAGACGCATTGTCAGCCACATTTGAAGTAGCCTTCGAGATGGGACAGTCGTTGACGCGACACAATCGGTCTTGGAATGTGCACTTTGAAGGTTTCAGCCCCTGAATTGAGAAAAAGCTTATACTGTATGAATGCGATATCATTTCTGTAATTTGCATTGCCATAGGTGGACGAAATCCTAACCAGAAAGGTGGAGCTTGAAAAGTAAGCCAATATTAGCAGCAACTCAGCTAGAAGTTCCCTTCATGGCGTCCTGTGACTCCCGAAAGGCGACAAAGGAGTCTTCTTCTTCTTCTCTTGGGAAGTTTTATTGGTTTAATGATCTTAACATGACCTCAATGTGTAATTGGGATTCTAAAGGCAGGAATTTTGTGGCTCTCTGGGATACCGTTTGTAGAAAAGAAACAAGTTGATTGTTTGGGGTGCCTATAAATGATCTGGTCAGTGAAATATCTGTGTACTCCCTGATGCCTGATGGACGGGCCGCCCAAGTATATTTCTGACCTATTTGTATTTATTCATAAAAGGGCAGGTGAGAGATACTGTAGAGTGCTCGAGAGAGTGCAGGCGCACGCGTAACTTCACTGAGCGCACAGAATTTTAAACCCGAGTCCTCGGCGGCCTCGTGCAACATAACAAAACTTCTGTTTAAAAATGATGAAACCCTTCTCGACTCCTGCGGAGAGATAGGGCGCCAAGACGCCAAGAGAGCAGAATCACATCAGCTTCAGAGAGAGAGGGAGCGATAAGGTCCACTGTCCGTAACTCCGTATACATCCCTCTCGTAAATGCACCGATTAAGGCGCCTTGCTCCTTTCAAAACTGAAGCTTCTCATGGCTTTGTTTAAATAATGTTAATGTACAGCTGCTTGCTGCTGATGCTGTGCTGAACTCCTATAAATAACGGAATATCGGGAGTAACTTTTGATATCAGTACTGAAAAAAACTATTTAGAGCCAATCACATCAACTTAATAAGAACTTAACACTTCTAAGGTGGAGGATTTCCAACACAGAGTGAGATGTGAATTCGTTCTCAGTGAGGTCACAAACTTCAGGTGAGCTGTGAAGTTGCAGTTGCCGTCACCTGAGTCTCGCCTCTCACAGCCAGCCTTGACAACTCCTCGATGCCGTCACGCCCCTGCCTGCATCACTTAGAAGAGGGGTGTGAATTTGTTTTCACATAGGCGTTAATGAACTGTGGGCTTTGTGGGACTTAATGAGAGCTTCCTCATAGCGAGTGAAGATACCTGGGAGGATAATAAGAGTTCACAATGGAGAAAACTTCAACCTTTCCACAGTTTAGGAGTTGAGGAAGCTGATGAGTGCTGCTGCACTCCGTCTCTGACCTGCCAAATCAGCTGTGTGAGGAAACAAGACTCCAGGAGTATTCCTCATCAATCAAGAACATGCAGTTTTGTGCCACCGCTCCTGGCTTCCATCCAAGACTAAAGCGAGTCATTGTGCAGCAGCCAAAAGACAAAGGCAGCTCCCCCTCTGCTCCGCCAGAGCCGTTCATGGAGGTGTGGGTGGGTATGCAGATCACTAATTGTACAGGCCACCGGGGGGAAAAAGGGAAGGGAATGGCAGCCTCTCTGCAAGAAATGCCGAGGGAGGGGAGGAGAGGGACGGACTTGTGTGAGCCTCTCTCCATTCTCAGTCTCTCTCTCTCCCTCATTCTCCTTCTTTTTCACTCTCTCTACCCCAAATTGGCAGCTGGCAGGCAAATGAATGCGGTGTGAAGTGAGCCCACTGAAGTGCAGGGTCCTGCTGTTCAGGCAACAAAGGAGCTCCATGCGAGACATCTGCTGTTCAGTTATCAGAATACATTTAGTCACGTGCCTCCCTTCCCCTTTCGCTCTTTCTCCTCTTCCACCACGGCCCCGCACTGGAACATCCATTCTGTCAACTCAGAGCCGAGCCTTTTCTTTCTCCTCCTCCTCCTCCCTTCAACGGCATTCTTCGCTGACACCCACCCCCTCCTCTTCATCCTTTTCTCATTCTCTCATTTGCCACCATAATTCCTCTCTCCACCTCTTCGTTTGCTGCCTTTATTTAAACAGTTTAGGTCGGGCAGATAACCCTGGAGTGCTTCCTATCTGGTCCCAAAATGCGTTAACCCTGTGTGAATGATCACAAGACGGCCTGAGGAAACGGCAGACTGAATCTTAATGAGCCACGCTCACACAAGCAAAAGTAAATTGAGCTTACCACCATGATAAATTAACCTAATGAATGCAATTGTTTTGTGGCACGCTAGCTTGGGCTGGAGCCAGATGGTCAATACTTAGCGCTGAGTTTTGTGGCTCCTGTCTCTTATTTCCCTTCTTTCTGTCTCTCTTTTGAGGAGGAGTAAAAGTAGACAACATCACAATCATGTTCCAATTTGTGATTTTTTTCGTGTCCTTTGTACCTATTCTGTTAACGTATTATAATCTCCTTATTTCTGCAATTTAATGCCTGCGAATTGTTTTTAACGCATAAAGCCCTTGCCAGTAAGCATCCAGCCGGCGCCTCGGACCAGGGCCTTGCAGCTGAGTAAAACAAGCAACTGCGATGACATGATAGGGGTCTGCTGGGGTGACAGCGGTGTGTATTTCTCAACCATTTCCCGTCCTTACTCACGATATCCTTGTTTACTCTAACACTTAATCCCTGTAAAGTGTGTCATTCGGTTTGCACGCTCTTCACTCTCCACTTCGTCCTCCATCCTCTCCCAGTGGTGCAGGCTAGCATGAAGGTTGCACATCCAGGAAGGGACAAACCCCCCTCCTGTACTGCGTGTAAACTAGATGACTTCCTCTAGGCAGGTGGCACATATCCAGATGTTCTCTCAATTTCCTCTGTGTGTCTTTGTGAAAGTCTACTTGTGTGTTTGCGTGCATGTATTGCCTGACATACCCCGAGCTGGTGACCTCTCCGCTCTCACCAAAACATCACCACTGGAGCAGTTTACACCATAATGACTTGAATCGCCCGAGGCCTTGCCACATCTGTGGCTACCTTCCTCCATCTCTCAGTCTTTCCTTGTTTCTGTCTTTGTTTTTCTGTTTCTCTCTGCATACAACCTGTCCATATTTCTTCTGCTTATCCCTTATTCCGTCCAGTTTTTTCCACTTTGTTTAGTCTGTCATAGACTTTCCCCGTCACTAAGTCCTCAAGCAAGTGCTTCCCTGCTTTGGTCCCCACCAGAGAAAGAAAAAAAAAGGGCATGGCTCACTTTGCAAGAACTCAATGCATGTCTAACATGACACCTATCAGCCGTGATAAACAAACACATCATTCAATGTCAGCAAGCTTGAGAAAAGTAGTTGCAGCCTCTCATTGGAAAGGCCAAGTGTCTGAGATGAAGCACAGGGAAAGCTCTGGCAGCGCTGTGTGAGTCGAATGTCACATGGAGTGAAGTGTGCTGCATCAACAACAACAACTCAGCTCATTACACGCTCAGGGTGGGAGGAGGGAGGGGGGAAAATGATGCGTCCAAAATGTGACCATGTGCTGACCAGGCATTCTGTCTGGTTTCCCCCCGCCGGCTGTATATGGAGAGCAATGACCTCTCACTCAGACAGCACAGCGTTCGATCGATCATACGTGACATTTGTAACATTGCATGCATCCTGGATGTGCATCTCCATGGTGTCAACATACCAGTCAAGAGCATCTTACAGGCAGGACATACATACCAAATAAACATGTTCGCCAGCTCTACGTTGGGAAAACCGTTGAGACCTTGATGAAGCTCTGAAATAAAGTTGCAGGCGCAAAATTTGTCAAGCAACAACTCCAATTTTGACCACATCCCCAAATATTTGTTCCACAACATCAACCATGTAAATGCTTAATTACAAAGCTTTGGAGACTAAATGGAATTCTGATGCTGTGAGTTGGTTTTTGATGGCTACAGGATACTGTCATGGTCACAACATTGGGTAGACTCTTACCTAGTGGAAAAAAACAAATTGTTGAAAAGTGTTTTGGTGTGTGCAGGGCAAAATGGCTCGATAGCCCCTCCTACAATTGTTCATTAAAAAACAATCAACCCCTGTAGTTTTAGCTATTTATGACATTTGGCAGGCACATGAATCACGTCAAAGCCTTGAAACAACCAACTGAAGCCATAGCCTAATCCTAACAGGAATTTCACCTACTTTAGTTGAATGTTAAATGTCAGTAGATTTTTGGACATTTAAAGGGCTCATAGGCGCATCTTCCTATCTTCTTTAAACTTTGTTGGCATATAGAAAAGACCTCACGGATAAAACGTTCTCCAGATTTTATACACTCCTTTTCGTGTGTTCAGAGTTTGCTTTGGATTCTTCCATTTTGACACACGTAAACTGTGTCTGTGTGTATAAGAAGGTGCAGACACCTTTTGGTTTTTTTACCATTACAGCTCCTTAAAATTTTAAGGACAAAAAACTGACTTCATAATTATGACACAGTGCACATTTCTCACCAGAAACATACTGTATTTTTTTTTTAATAGACCACAGCCAGCTCTAAGATACAGCACAGTACCCATCTGGATCTACACACACACACACACGCACACACACACACACTCCTTTCACCACACACACTGTCTTGTTTTCAGGTTCATTAAGCCCCAGTGTTACCCAGAGTGGCTGACAGGATGAGGAACAGTGCAGAAATCTCCCCCTGCAGGTATCCATTCACATTATCATTGGGAAAAAGCCTCTCTCGTCAGTGCCCTTGTTACGGCTCGAGGGGGGACCACTAATTAGAGAGACAAGAACTGCTTGAGAATAAGTCCATTACGCCCATGTGGACCCAAAAGCTTAAAATACCTGGAATATCAGCAAAACTCCCAGCATCCCCTCCAATCACTCCCTTTCTCCTGCCGAGGGCATCTTTTCAAAACATGGAGAAAAATGGTGAAAGAGTTGTAGAGACTGACAGGAATGGCGGACAGAAGCTGTCAGCGATTTGAAAGGCTTCATGAAAATGATCCTCCAATTAGAAGTGATGATCAAATCAGGCATGAACCCACTCTTGACTTCTTGATGATTTCTCTCTCTCTCATTCTGTGTGTGAATGTGTGTGTATGTGTGTAATCACAGCTCACATCATTTCATGAAAGGAAATGTGGTTGGTTTTCTAATCATTTGTGATTAAACTAACACATCGCAAATGCCTCCTTCAAAGTGAACAAACCACGTATGTATGTACGTCATGACAGTAAGGTTGTCAACATTTTCGATAATGTGATCATTTTCGATACAACTTTAAAAACTATACAATCACAGTTTTTTCTTATGATTGATATTACCAAAAAGTATCAAAGATTTTTTTTTTCAAATAAAGATCTTCAGTCATATTATCACAGTCAGAGAGAGAGAGAGAGAGAGAGAGAGTTTGTCAACATTTTTTGTTTTTAAAAATGAGAATATTTGGGTGCTTAGGTCTCCTTTTGTGGTTCCTGTGGTATCGAAACAGTTATTATTTTTACTTTTTTTTTTTTTTTAACTAGAACCGTATCACAATTGACAAAAAAATAGGATACCATGACAACATCCCTACATGACAGCATTGAGTTTGGGCTGGAATACCTAATAAACACATCATCAGCAAACAGAGATAACAGATGGAAAACAATTGAAAAATGCAACAACAACAAAAGTCGATTTAAAAAAATATTTTGATCATTTTTGGCATCAAGTGTTGCTTAATCAACTTTCAGAGGTGCAAAGTAAATATGTTACTGAAGTAATGCACCAAGGTCCTCAATCATACTTTCCCTAAGTACTTCCATTGTATGCTCCGTGATACTTAAACTCTTCTCAATCTGTTTTGCTACATGTAACCAACAGCAACAGACAGAAGTTTTTTTGATAGACCAAAAAAAATGTACTGAAGAAATTTGACTTGAAATTAAGAATTTGTGTGTGGTGGCAAACTATTTGATAAGGAACAAAACTTTTCAGTGATTTTATTTAACACGTATGAAACATTTGCTGATTCAAGTTTCTTTAAAATGATTATTTTATGATTTCCTCTTTAGAACAGTAAATGAGGAGTCTTAAAATTGTCCTGTTTCGTCACTTTACTCCTTTTGTATTTCAGCTGTATATCTCCTATATTTGTTTATTCATTATTTTTATTTACTTCCTGTTGTTGTCTTTGTGTTGCTGTTACGCCACACGTTCCCTTGTGTGGATTAAAAGAGGATTCTCTTCTTTTGGACTGTTGTTGAAAGTTGTGATGAGATATTTGATTGTTTTGCCATTTAACAGACTAAAAATTTAACTATTTTTCTGCAGATTAATCATTTACCGCAATAATAATTTGCCTTACTAAAAATGAAACTCAACATAAAATTGTTTTGCAAGTTTAGAAGGCAGCCCACAAAGTTGTCCATTTCTGCAGCCTATGATCTAACACATGACCCTTTAGTTTGGAAGCTCTCTTTATGTATGCAGGTGAACTCGGGCCGCCTCTGACAGTATTTATGTTAGTTGATTTAACTGCTGGATAGGGTCCTCTTGTGAAACACGAGTCAGTTCCAGCATTTAACCTCACCATACTAATTTATGCACCATGGCATCGGGTACTTTATCATGCGCTCTTTGGGGAGAGACAGTCATCTCATTAGGCAGGATTTAATGAAATGCAAGGGATAGACTTCTTAATTCCATAGATGGCTGAAACAAAAATCCAGCATCAATCCTGTGCTTCTCTGTAGCTGTAAAAATGAGCGAGGTGCCTGCAGACTTTTATTTTTGGCCGGGGTAGAAAGTATATGTGATTACATACCTGAGTTTGTAATCTGTATGTGTTCTGTATTTAAATTAAACATTGTTTGGGAACCATTTGAAACTAAGACACGTCTCTTTACATTATAAACGTAATGAACGTAATCCTGTATGCCTCTACACAAGTGTTCCTCCTGGCCAAAATATTCCCCAATGTAGGAATGAATCTGTACTGACAGCAATGAGCCTGTGCATCTTAACCAACCTCTCCACTTCTCTTACAAAGTCCCCCTTCTGTTCTAGCCTCAAGCCAACTAAGATCTCTTAAATCCCTTTGAATGTACAGACAGTCGAGAGGAAGAATTAGGGCAGACTTCTTGGCAAATGTACACTATCATTTCCAGCCGGTGACTGCCGTGGCTTCGCACACGAGAGCCACCAGAGGAGGAACCCACCAGGCCATTATCAACAGAAAGATGCAGAACATTAACACCACAATTTACATAAAATTACTTACATACTGGTGTAGTAATTTAATTTGTTTGACCAGCGCAGTGCAACTGCAAGGAATAGATTCATACAGGCACCACAAGGGAGCTCTGCTTACTCTTCCACATGGATAATTCTTTCACACAATGTTATGGAAGAATATAGACAATAAAAGAATGCATTGATTTAATTAACAAGTCCTATTTCCCCTGACAAAGACACATTAAGATGAAGATGCACATGCAAACATGCACTGGCACATACATGTAAATGTATTCAGACATAAGCACGTGCCAATGCAATGATTCTGTGTTTGTAATATGCTAATAAGACCATGTACACGTTATGCTACGTTGCTGAATATTGAAGAATTACAAATAGTTTCAGTTCTCCTTTTCCTGTTGTATGGTTTTTAAATTTTAGAGAGCCTTCATTGATTGAATGGATTTTTCAAACAGGAAAAAGTTGTTCCGACTCATTCACATAAATCAACTTAACAGGTGGCAGAGATTATTTTGAACGGCAGATACTGAAGTGTCTAATCTGGAGGCTGTCAGACAATCATCCCTTTTATACTCAAATCTGAAAAGTAACAAAGATTGGAAACATCCAAACCTCAGAAATCTTGACAATATAGGACAAAAACCACCTGAAACTGCAGCTGTTAGCCATTTCAATGTTGGTAGAAATACACCAAGCAGTATGGCTTGATGATGAGTTATTTTCACAACCTACACGTAATCCGGGATTAGACTCAGCCCACAGTATCTGTTGTCATTGGTTAACCAAGGTATCACAGTAAGTTCTGCAAACTCTTCAGGGACATAGGGTGCAATCATTTCTCAGCAGGGTGCCATAAGTGCAAAGGAATCTCAAGGCATTTTACAGGACTTAGAGGGACCACTGTGTGCCAACTGTTCTCTCATTAGGTCTCCAAAACTGATCAATGTTTGACACATATGAAATAATAGACAGATTCAACAGTGGTTTCATAAAACCAGGCTAAAATATTATTCAGAATTCAAGGAAAATTCCAGGGAAAGAAATGATGTCAATTTGGTCTTTACTCTGGACAAAGCTGGACAATCCGGGAAGATGAAAAAAAATTAGTAGATTTATGCAAACTGGATCTTATGATTGTAAATTAGGGTTTTGTTCCCAATAACGACTGCTTGCCTTTCAAGGGACCCTACGCGTTTTACATGAAGGCAGAGCAAGTAACTCACAAACTTAATAAAACTTAATCAAATAAAGGGTGATAGAGATGTTTGCCCTAACATAGGCTGAGTTGAACAGGTGGGTTTGCAGGAGTTTTTTGAAGATGTCCAAGGATGTGGCCTTACGGATTTCTCCTAAGAGAGAGTTCCAGAGCGTGGGGGCTGCCACACTGACGGCTCTGACCCGGAAAGTCTGTAGGTTTGGGGGGGGTGGAAAGCAGACCAGTGTCTGAGGACCACAGGTTCTGGGAATGAGTGTAGGGGAGTGTAGTGAAGGAGGTCTGAAAGGTACTGGGGGGGCAAAGGTTGTGCAGTGATTTGTAAGTGAGGAGGAGGATTTTGTATGTGACACAAGACTTGACGGGGGGGGGAGGCCAGTGAAGGTTGATGAAGGTGGGGCTGATGTGCTGCCAGGGCTTAGTACGGATGAGAACCCTGGCAGCTGCACATCCTGGAGCCTGTCCAGAGCTTTGCTGGGTACCTCTTACAGGACTCCATTACAATAATCCAGACAGGAAGTGATGAAAGCATGGATACTGTGAGTCTGTGAGTGATGGCCAGAGTCTGGAGATATTTTTGAGATAGTAGAACGCAGATTTGGTGATGGATTTGATGTGTGACGGAAATGAGAGTGTGGATTACAGTATGACACTCAAGTTGTAGACTTCCATGGATGGGAAGATGGAGCAGCCATTGAGGTTGAGGAGATCTCCTCCTGGATGGATGGTTTAGTACAGTACAGCTGGGTGTCGTCAGCAATGCAGAGGAAGCTTAGGTTGCTTTAACATATAAAGTTCAGTGGAATCATTCAGGAGTGAAGTTTGTTCGGTTTGCTTTCACAAGCCTGTTGTGTACCATAGCCACCCGCCACTCGATGGGGTTGCTGTCACTCCGGTCAGTGGCTACTGCCATCCAGCCTAATGCTGCACCATGACTCGGGAGTAAACAACAGGACAGTGGAGGAAAGGCATCCAGTAGGGCAACGTAGTTTAGCAGTATTTTGATCTACATAGAGATAAAGTTATACATCGGCTGTGTCAGGTTAAAGTGACATATCGACCAGAGCAAAGTGTAACCACATTTAGCACAGGCATGTGGATGTAAACCTGCAAGGACGCTTTCTAAAGAATTATATCTCATCCTTTCACAGATACTTGTATTAAAAAAAATCTATTACATTTTAAACTAAGCTGGATATGGACAGGTATACACAGTATGTCAGAATGTTCTTGTGTAAAATGAAAAAGTAGGAGAGATATTCATCTATAGAGTAGATTCCCACCTTGTTTCTGAATGTATTCTTTACACTGAGGGTAGAATTACAGCAGCTCTTCTTCAGTTTCGGCCATGGCTGACCTGACAGGAG
The DNA here is from genome assembly GCA_020745685.1 of Tautogolabrus adspersus. Lineage (NCBI taxonomy): Eukaryota > Metazoa > Chordata > Actinopteri > Labriformes > Labridae > Tautogolabrus > Tautogolabrus adspersus. The sequence goes on from CM036552.1 coordinate 19,509,718, forward strand.
CGCTGTCACCTTCCCATCTGCTGTTAGCTTTAACATGCAGCCCCGTCAACTTGACAGAAGAAAAAAGAAACCCACCTCCGCCCGACAGAAAAAGAACTTAATGTCCTATTCACCCCTCCGCCCTGCACCATTTTGAAAATTGCTCAATCTTTTCTTTTTCTCCCTGTCCCAGTGACATATTATTAGACATTGTTTCTGAGGAAAAGCATTTTCTATTATTGCCATTAAAAATATGAAAGTTTAATGGAGGAAAAAAAGAGCAGGGCATGCAGGATGTAGACGAACATTTGGTGGAGAGAGGTGAGGGTAAAAAGCGATTGAAAGGCTGTAATTATTTGAAATAGTCTGCTAATGTGTATTATCATGTCATTAAATGTAAATGAGATGGAGCTAAAAGAGCCAACGTGGACGACTTGTGGCTTTGCTGCTGAAAAAAAAAATGTAGAAGGAGGTAAAAAAGGAAATCTGAGGTAAAAAAAAAAAAGGAATGTCAAGAAAACATTTAATAGGCTGACCAACCTGTGACAATGACAGAGAAACAGCAAAAAACTTTGAGGCTGCAGAATAAGAGAGGGCAGATAGTGGGAGTGATTTAGTGGGAAAATCCTGATGCTGTCTGAAGTCCCAAACACAATTGTCTTGACTGCGAGTGTGTGTGTGTGTGTGTGTGTGTGTGTGTGTGTGTGTGTGTGTGTGTTGCATATGTGTGTTTACTCTTGCATTTGATCCCCAACGTGAGCAAGCATCATTCCACTTCAGCTGCTTAATAAGGCTGTGCGGGCCAGTGGGCTCCTCATGGCCCCCCAGCCCTGTTATCAGAAACATTAAGCTGAATATTAATGGCCTGGCCCGAGACGCATGCCATTAAGCTCGGCTGGCCATTTCTCTCTGTCCTTTCCCTCTACCACTGTACAGGAATTAATGAATCGTGGGTAAAACAGGGACCACAAAAGGACGAGAAAGAGAGAGATAGCGAAAAGTGAGAGCGAGAAATGCGGGGTTCGGCCGGTGGCGATTTCTCAAAAAGCGAAAGATAAATACGAGCAGGAATGTAGCATGTCATGTGTGGACAAAGGAGAAAGCAAAGAAAAGGAGCAAGGTGGCAACAAATCTTAAAATAAACTCCTGGTTGTATTTCCTTTTCTTTCACTGCATTAATAAAACTTCCCTGACGGACCTGTGTGTCTTAATAATAGAAAAACATATATTTTCAAATGATTTTTTCATCAGTTTCCTGTGGCTGAGCAGGCGCAGAGGTTTACATTTGAAATGGAACAGAGAGAGAGGAAAAAGCACTTATTACTGCCTAAGTGCCGCGCTGCTGCAGCCTAAGCAAAGTGAGCTGTTAACGGATATAATTTGTGTAGAATAGCCAGAGGAGAGCTTTTGATATGCAGAAGAGCTGACCTCTGGACTGCCACTTTAATTGGGTTTTTAATTTTCCAGGCCATCTGACAGTATCAAACATGATCCCTGAGCTTTTGCCCCGCTGATTGGAAGCACCGTGACAAGAGGAGCCTGACGTTCTCTCTCTTTCTCGCTTTTCACAGGAGGGAGGACAGCAGAAAGAGAAAAGGAGCAAGACGAGTGAAATAAAAGCAGAGATTGGAGGGTTTGGAATGGAAATTTGCCTTAATCGCGAGGAGCTGAGCGTGGTATTGTACTAGGGTGAGGTTGAGGCAGTGTTGTTGATGGGATACCACCCTGAGAGACGGGGTAGGAAAAGTGCAGACTGCAGGAATAAAGGCTGTCAATTCAGACTAGTGACAAAGGAACAAACCAGAATTCACAACTTGGCTAGTTAATAGCAACAGAATGTGGTCCTGTGAGAAGAAAGTTAACAACACATTCATTTCTTCTGTGTTGCAAAAACTATCAAAGTGATTGGGTTTTATGTGTTCATATTCATGAGCCAAGTTGTTCGCTCTGCAGGAAAACTTCAGCTCTCATAAGTGGAAACGTGATAGCACCGGGCAGAATGACTTTCAAATGAGGCTACAATCGTCAAATCCTAACGCGGCCCATCAACGCACCAACCAGCACAATTATCACCTGCGCCTGCAGTCCATCTGGCTCGCTATCGTCACACAGACAAGAGTCTGTCTTGTGGTTTTTGGACAGGGAGGTTCCTACTGGTGCCTGTTTGTTCAATCTGCAAGACCACACAAAGAGTTTTCAGCCCTCTAATCTCCTAACCAAACAAGACAGCAATTACACAGGCAGATAACTAGGGGACATTTTCATCCTTAGTGACAGGACTGGCACAGAAGTGTGTCTGTTGTAGACAGAAGAGGAGAGAGAGCGACGGACAGAGAGAAAAAGAGAGGGAGACTGTTGTGCTGTTTGAAGAAAAGAGAGGTTCACCTGCCAGTCAGGACACACAGAGACGACGGTGACACACACTGCAGTCATTACAAATAGACAGGGTTATCTCAGAGACCAGTGGAGGTTGAGCAGGATCCCATTCTGCCAGCAGCTTATGACAGTTATTGACCGACATTTTTCGCGATGTCATTAACACATGGGAGTTTATTTGTTGCAAAAAATGAAACTTGGGTTGTATGTGAATCTAATTCCTGAGCCTAAACATCCGTGTTAAACCTCTTTGTACAAGTATTCATGGCTTTTAAACTCAAGCTATCGAATGACTCATGTCCTTGGAAAGCGTGAGAATGTGAATGAAATCTGTGAACGGGATCATCCCTCAGAATTAAGTCAGATCCATGACATGCATTAGACAAATGTAGCTATTTTTCACGAGTAGCGGAATACATTACAGTTGAGATTGAGAGTAATGTACCTTTCTTGGCACCACAGAGATTCTTCAACCTTTTAGTCGTTAAAGAAGTGGGAACTTTTCCACCTTTTCCTTAAAGTTCACGTTCTCATTGAAGCTAAATTACTCCGTCCAAAGACGCTCGTAAAATACCCTGCGATGACAAAACCCTTTTAACGTGTCAGGAAAAGCCGGTCTGTTATATATTTGTACGTGTGTGGCGCATGCCTGCTAACCCAGACGATAGTAGAGTCAAATCTGCATGCATAAGCAGTAACACGCGCGCACGCTCAAACAAGGCCCCCATAAAGTCACGCTTCCATACACACACATGCATGCACAGAAATCTCATTAGAGCCTTTGTTAATTGCGGCAGACAAATGCTAATGGTTCAGGCAACAAAGCAGCTGTGTGTATGAAAAATGAGAATCCACAAAGTAATTATTACATCCAATATTAATTTAATTATACCGTTTTGTGCGATACAGTAATTTAGGAGGGCTTTTCTAATCACACACACACTTGAAATAAATTAGGAGTTACGGAGGCACGGGGGAGCTGAGGATTCCTCCAAAGACTCACTAGGGGGGAAATAGCATCATTCCCGTTCAGAGAGCTGGGATTTTCACGTTTAAATTAAAATGCTCTCTTGTCAAATGTGAGACAACAGGAAAATAAGTGTTTTTTTTTTGTAGATTCTGTGCTACAAATAGAAACCTTTTCCTGCCTTTTTCCACTAATATTGGCCACTCTTTGTGGCTGTCACTACAGCTGCTGAATGTGAATAAAAACTCTATTATTAATCATCTCTCCTGGGCCTGGTTTTTGCCTCCTTGCCTCTCCCTCTCGTGAGCTCAGAAATGTTATTGCACTTGTTTTCTATATAATCAGTAGCTGCAGAGTCGGTGCTATTACAGACTCGACAAGGGAGCTTTTGTTTTACTCTTTTGATTCCAGAGTCAGGTTCTTTTTTATCTGCCGTGGTGTACACAAAAGCAACTTTGATTGGCAGGGGGTTTGCATCTTTTGTTTTTCCTCTCATTTCTCCCTCTCTGTGTCATGTAAATTATTATTGTCTTTTACCTCAAATTGCCAGAGAAGTTTGTCAGATGAATGGATCCACAGCAGAACCCCCTTTTTCCTTTGGATTTTTACCACTGCATAACATGCAAGATGGCCGGTTAATATTCAAACAAACACACCTCAGCCCCAGCTAGTGCCAGGCCGCATCTCTGCGTGAGCAAATTGGACAGATGTATGTTAACAGTTTCTGCCATTGTACCACTTTTTTTTTTTTCCTGTGTGCGTGTCTCACTCCCTTTTTCCTCTCTCCTTTTTTTTATATTCACACTTTTTAATAAAGCAGAACATCTCGCCTCTGGACGTCACAGGGATGGACAGCTGTGCCGGTGGTCGAGGTGAAAATCAACCCCAGGACATGTCAAAGAGTGAGATTCCCGGTCCTAAAATTAGACGAGAAAACCTGGGTGTCTGTGAAGGGTGGGAAGGAGAAGGAGAGACAGAGAGAGAGAGAGAGAGAGAGGAGGGAAGAAGCACAGAGGGGTGAAATAAAGTGTTAGAGAAGCACGTCCACCCCTGGCTAGTTACTGTAAATCAGGTCCCTGAATGACTTAGGGTTACACCTCAGGAAGTAGCTTCCTGGAGTCAAAAGTGCAACGGTATTTATATAATAACACTGTTTCATTCCAACATCCCCCAGTAACAGAGTCATGGGGCCTCTGCCAGCAGCACCTTCAATGCTCTAATGGCGGAATTAAAACCAGAGAACGGCAATGAACGGATATAAATTAACAATCACCTCGCTATTGCAAACATATATTCTCACACACCCACGCATAGGAAGTTAGCATGTGAAGTTGCTCACTCCTTCAAGCCAATATGGAAGTGAAGAGCATCTGACAAAAGTAAGCCATTGTTTTGTGAGCTGCCTGGTAAACCTTTCAAGTTTGCGCTACTTGGACAGGGCTAATCGTTTAACCTGACAGCAGCCAGTGTTTAGGTACTTTACTTAAAGCTACTGTGTGGAGTTTTTAACTGATTATGAAACACATTGAAATTAATTCTGATGCTTCTTTGTGACCTACAAAAGCAAACCAGACCAGTAAGTCTCCGCTGTGCGATTGGGACTCTAGGGGGGGAAAGGGTAACACTGTCATTTGTAGCATCGAGTAGGGCCCGATCGATATGGGTGTAAGTTTAAATTAATGTGCAAAGCTTGAATTTGTTGTCATTTTATCTGAAGTACAGGAAACTATTAAGTTTAAAGAATGAAACAAACCAAAACAACAATTCAATTGTGCAATAGAAACAAAGAGTGTTTGATGTTTGTCTCATTTATGGTCAAATTTAGTTGTTTTTTTATTACTTAACTTTGAATATTGTTTATTTTATTTGACCAAAGTATCGACTTTTTCTGCTTTTCTTTTCTACCTTGAATTTTCTCTCTAGATGCTTCTCCCTAAACAGTGTATGCCACATAAGGTCAGCCAATCTGTGCTGTTAAAATACTTTGTACGTAATTAACTCCAAATGTTATTGTAATTATAGGAAATGCACACACGGGGATTTTACGCTCCTTTCACCACGGCGACTTCTGGTCTCTCGTGGGACAGGAAATATTGGAGGGATCAAATTCAGTTCACATGTTACAGGTGGTTAAGATATAGCTACAATTCAAATGATATTCCTCTGGGGAAACACTAACCGTTGAGTATTTACAGTAACAATGGGTCTGGCAACCTGCCCGTGTTGCTGCCACACAGCCTTGTTTGAGTGTTATAGGAGGGTGAAATGGGGTGTCAGGAAAATAAAGGACAAGCAGGGTGCAGAAGTAGCTGGCAGACTATTTAAGGGATTTTTTTTGTTGCAAGGTTTAAAAAGAAAATCCAGATCCCTACTGCAACAAATGATGTCCATTTTTCAGGAACTTATCTGTACTCCCCAATGCTCCTTCCAGGACCGATATTGCGCCATTATTCACCAACCTAAGTAGAAATAAATTGATGGATTATCATTTGAGTTTATTCAATGGCTCAAACCTTATGGAGGGAGAAAAGAACAGTCCTTGCCATTTAGGTTAATGGTTAAAAATGTGTATGAGTGTTTAATGTCCCTGCAGTGTTTGCTCTGTAGGGGTCTCACAGGGAGAGGAAGATGGCTGTTCTGGGTCAGTGGGGTGGGGACGGCGAGAGCTTAGTCGATTAGCCAAACTCTTTTTTAACCACATCAAGCCCGACTGAAAGGCAGGCAGGCAAGCAGGCTGGTAGGTCTGGGCACACTCAGGCTTTTTGTTGTCCTATTATTCCGCTCGATGATTGAGATAATAAGCAAGGCTTTCTCTCTCACCCTTTACAACCCCCCCTCCTCCCTCGACACTTTCTGTCTCGTTTCTCCTTTAAATGTCCTGTTGCGCCACAGACAAGGTCATATATGGCTTGTGAGCCACTGATTGTAGTTTCCTGTATCGGTCTTATCAGTACAGTTTTTGTACTTTTTTATTATGGATCAAAATGAAAATGATGCCTACAAGTTTGAATCTGAAATTTTAATACAGAAATCATCATCTTAAACGCAACAAGATGTAGGAATTCAATTATAGGTGCCTACCGAAGGTCTCTGAGTTCAACTGTACCGTCATAAAACACACTATTGCTGTTAACGCCCCCCCCCCATTGAAGTGCATTTGTTGACAAGCACGGGTTGGCGAAGTAAGAAGCCTAACGACCACGTCGACTGACAAGGTACAGTAAAATTGCTGGATTTGAGCAAATATGATTCTACTGGCGTCTTCAACCCTTTGTTTGAAAACCCTATGCATGTCGATTATGTGTATTCAACTCTTTCCAGTATGTATTGGGGCTGTGGCTAAATGGCTACACTGGAGAGGGACATTTATTACATGCTAGTTGAGATAGTATGGTTCCAAACTTACAACGCTAATTTGAAAATCAACAAAGAAAGACACAACTTTATGGCGTAAGACGGATTTATTTATTTATCTCTATGCAAACCTGAGACATAACTTGGGTTATGTCTATTTTAAGGGGACGTTACATATTGGTGCTTTAAATGACAAAAAATCCCAAAGGCTTTGGTCTAGTGATATGAAGGACAAAGTAAAGGGTTAAACCAGTTCACTCAAATACCCTGATCAACCTTAGACTGTCTTTAGTAAAAAAAAAAAAAAAAACACGCACATGAACACACGCAAGCTCATCAGAGGGGATTTTCTATATGCTGTTGTGACAGACGCACAGTGAAATCTATCCTGTAATTAAAATGTTGTCCTCCGTAAGTGTTCGTCCTGTTTGTCTCTAAGCCCATCCATCTTCTAATGCTTTGCTAAACTTGTCCGACCTGAGATGGCTCTGAATCTGCACAGCATGTACTGTATAGCACCCAAGGCCCAAACCTGTTTAGTGTAACGACATAGTGGAGCTAAGCTAATGACATTCCCAAACAGCTACTCGCTTAAACACACTTAAACAAACTCTGACACAGATCTTAAAACCAGACTACATATGTTGAGGGATTTGGAAACAAGGTACTTTGAGATTAAGTGGTGCAGGGATCGCCCCTCCCCCCTCTGGTACCCCCTCTGATGCCTGATTCGGCATTTGCTTTGGTATAAATCCAAATAAGGAGATTTGAGGAGATAAAAGTAAAGGGCACTTAAATCTGCAAACACACTTATGGTATTGTGCAGTCTGGAAGCTAGCGGTGCATCAAAGGCTTCATCTTACTTAACTAGAAATTGCTATTACAAATTACTAGAGTGTAGTGTCCTATACTAAGCTACATTTAGCATAGGACATTACAGTATTGGTTCATGGATTTACGGGGGTTCATTTCTTTGCATTTCCTTAATAGTACTCCCACTGTCAAATTAAAATAGTGGATGAGAGGATTCATATACATATTTCATTTCTTCCCCTGGTAGTTATATAATGGTAGACATCCATCTTTTTTCTAAATATGCATTTACTTTTGGGGGGCTTTTGCCTATATTTGGATAGGACAGCTATAGAGTGACAGGAACTGTGGGGAGAGACAGCGGGGATGACATGCACCAAACAAGGTCAGGATTGGGAGTCAAACCTTTGACCAGATCAATGAGGACTGTAGCCTCTGTACACGGGGCTCCTGCTCTACCAACTGAGTAAAACCAGCTCTCCTAGACATCCATCTTTGAAGCAGTTGTTTTTTTTCTTTTAGAGGAGGTCCTGCTTGACATCACCTCGCCTGAACTTGGATTACCTCAACTAGGGGATGCAAAGGGGTGGAAAGTTATAGGAATTTATGGGAATTAACTGGAAATTGAGGGTAATTTAATCGAACTGTATCATAAATATAAACATTTTGTTTTGTCCTAAGCAGACATCCATGCAAAATAATACAATTAAAAAAACATTTCAACAGATTTACTTTACATTTTTAAAATATATTACCCCATAATATCTTTAAAACTTACTTCCCTTTATGTAGTCCAGGGGCTAAAATGTGTGGCTTCAATAGTCTTGTGCTCTGGGCTCAAAGGTGTGGTCCAGGGTTCTAGAAATCATCTGTGCATGTAGGGGGCGTGGCCTCAGTAGCCCTGCAGTAAGCAGTGTGCTCTGTGCATGTGATCGAGGAATAGCATAGATATTCAAGTGTACTTGCATGGAATCTGGTTGTTTTAGCCCCACTATATGTACGTTCCCTGTTAAGGGCCAACCTTCAATTTTGTAAATTCCCGGTTTAATCCCGTTAATTCCCATGGAAAGTTTCCAATTTTGAAAATTCCCGGAATTTTGCAACCCTAATCTCAACATTTAAAAAAGAAGCACTACAAATTAAGTGTATCACAGTAAACTGAGTGTCGTGTTAAATCAGTCGTTTTTCTTTGAAACGTCAATAATTCTGAGGACAAGAATGACCATTTGGGGGGCTTTGACTAGATTAGACACATAAGATGCAGGAACAAGTGTAGGCAAAAAAAGTTTAGAGTGGTGCTTTGTTGAGGACTTTTGAGGATTCTTAAAGGTGCGATAAGGAATTTTTGGTTAGTGTCGATTCAAAGCGGGTCTTTGCTGATTTTGTCCAGTACACCTGTAGGTAGTGTTTTTTTTAACAAAAAATCTCATCCTGCCTTCTTTTAACAGTCAGATGTCAAGAATCGTTGCCATGGGGATTGCAACAACAGGCTGTGAGAGACACATAACATCCCTAACACCCACAATGTTGTGGCAGTATTAGGCATTCAAAATAATATAGAAACAGGGAATATTTGTGCCGATGGTCTTGTTTGCTTTTGTAGCTCAGACAGAGGCATCAATATGAATTTCAGTCTGTTTCAACACCAGCTAAGAACTCCTCACAGGAGCTTTAAACTATATTTATAGATACGTATTGGATTAAACAGATTGATCCAGGAAAGTGATCGGGTTTGGGAAGGGTTAGAAGGTCAGCAGAGGACAGGTGTTACAGAGTAAAGCCAGTCCTACCAGATACTGATCTCATGATGGTTTGAGGGGACCTCTATGTGACCCCGAGCTTGCCATTAGAGGCTACACAGGGTAGATGTCCTTATCTTTCCCTGCAGCTCCCCCGCAGCTCACTGACAGTACTGGGAACTGTCAATCACTGCTGACATGTGACGTCTTACTCAGCCAGGAGATGGGACAGCACCAGACAAATCACTTCTAAATGACAAATCAGTGTCGTGTTGGAGGTTTATCACTGTTTTGTCTTGGTACGCAGAAATGTCTATCACTGATTGAGGATAAATATGCGTTTGTTTTGGAGTGATACGTGTGTGATAGTTGGGATTAAAATCTCACCACAAGAGGGAACTTTAAAGGGAGCTGAAAGAAAACATGCTAGGCTAGCGTATGATGTGCTAATAGTTCAATAAGCTTCATTACCAAACAGGTGGCATGAATAAGACGGAAGATTCCCTTCAGTTAAGTGGTGATAATTGAGTGCTGATCTTTGGTCCCCTCTTCCCTCTGATTCTGACAGCCTCAGGTGACCTCCCTCTTTCTGTCTTCCTTTCTCATCCCCGCCGCCTCCTTATATGGCGAGCTATAATGATACACGTTGTAAAGTCTGTGTAAGCACTACCTTCAGACACTAAAAGTGACCCTCAGGAGTGTAATGGGGCTATATTCCTGCTGGCATTGTGAAAAGGTGAAAAAAAAAACAATTTATAACGCTTTGTACTGCCACTTAAGGACTCCCATCACCGGTTTATTTGCAGTGAATGAGGAAGCTCGTAATTTCACTGTTTTCAGTGGGAAAATAGGCATGTTTGAGGGGGTGGAATAGCAGGTTAAGCTGCAAGTTCAGGTGTGGTGTTTTTTAGGTTTGTTTTGCACAATGAAAACATGTAATGACAACATGGACGAGTGTGACCTACAAAGGGCAACATTGCTGTATTGTCAATGGCAATATTCTGCGTTTTATTGTCAGTAAATCTTTTCTTTTAAAAAAAATACTGAAACAAATTATAGCCACACTGACAAACACTGTTCTGCTCGAACTAACGAGATGTCCAAATGTGATTTAATCTGCATGTGAAAATGTAGTCCCTACAAATGCACTCATACCTCCTGTTTGTGTAATGTTTTCTTAAAAAAATGCTTTGTCAAGCTGTGGTAGGAAATAATTAAGCCTTCTTTATAATTGAAGTACATATTTTGATCTGTTGTTTAAATATTTGTGTTCAGTAGGACTCAGAGGCTTTGGTTAAAGGTAGGAATAATAAGTAACGCCCCTTGGTTTTGGTCTTTTCTTGTGTGCTTTTTTACAGCGTTTAAGATTATCTGCTTCCATCTTCAAAGAGATGCTTTTTCTTGGTATGATTTGCACTTTCCTGAGAAATAACATATATTTGATGAAAATGGAGGTTTGGTGGAAAACTGTTCACAATTTCTTCAGTGTAAGAAGGATCTTTCTTCTGCTATGAGTCAATTCCAAGAAGCTTTTGGTTTGCCTATTAGCTTTTTTAAACTGCAAGTTAAAGTAGTGTTTTACACATTTTCATACTCAAAGGCTTCCTCATCTCCAAAGCAGGTTTAATTCCTGAAAAAGCCATCATCTTTCTCTCCTGTGCTCATAAAGATTACACTGGAAGTAAGAAACCCAGGAGCTGTTGGTATTAGCGAGCCTGGGAAATTACATCTTCTTTGTTCCATAAGTGCTTGGACTGTTAATCGGCCTGAGTCTAAGACTAAGGACCACAAGTGAAGCCAAAGCCTCTGAAAGCCTCGTCCACATGCTCGTGTGAGAGAGGAGGAAGAGAGCGGAAGAGACGAGAATATGAGCAAGTGCGAGAGACAAGCTCCTCTCTATCAGCCGAAGTTCCCATGTATTTATATGAAAGATATTTATTCAATTTCTAAACTCGGGGGACGGTGGATGATAATCCGTTAAATGTCTGCACACACCTTCTCTGCTACTGGCACCTTATTAAAATATGTAGATTAATTTGCGACCGGTTCTGCATGTGATTAGAGCGGCTGGATCGGGTGCTCGAGATTCAGCTCATATTTGTAATCTTCTAAATTTAACAGCAAGTGAGAACTTGTCAATTAAATGGGATGAAATGATGGGGAAGAGTAAGATTCATCTTCATCTCCTTGTTTTACGCCTGAGTGGCCACACAGTTATCATTTACAGGGCTTCAGATAATTGGCAGCAGTTTTGTTGAGCACCTCAGACTCAGGATGAATTTGTATTCTTCAGCCAGATAGCAGCTCAATACGCTTTGGCAAAGTGCAGCCAGGCTTTGTCAATTATAGCGTGTGTCACTGGGAAAAAATATCATGTCACTCCAGATGAGGGGAAGGCATTAAGAGAAGGATGAGATAAAATAAGATCTTATGGAATTTAATGGTATTTATGTCATTTTGTTTGAAGGTGATTGATTTGCACTTTCCATTCTTTAATATAGGGATTCTTTTCTCTTCTCTTAAATGTGACTACAAACAGAAACTTGATTTTTAATGCAGCACCATTGACAAGATTCAAATTCACTGAGGGGTGTGTGTGTGTGTGTGTGTGTGTGTGTGTGTGTGTGTGTGTGTGTGTGGGGGGGGGGGGGGTACTATAGCGATAAAAACAGTTGCTTTTTCCTATAAGTTTGACTGATATTTGTATTTAAAGCTCCTGTGTGGAGTTTTTTTTAACGTATGAAAACAGACTGAAATATATCCAAATGCCTCTATGTGACCATCCACAGCGAAGAAGATCCTAACTTAAAAGACTGATTATCTTGAATAACTATTTGTAATGCCTGCAATCACTGCCGCAGGGTAGGTGACAGACGAAGTGCGATACAGCGAAACAGCCTTTATTTACATTTTCCACACCAAAGATGTGCGGTGAGCGATGTGTTTAGCTGTTTAAAGGACAGCAGAATTACTTACACATGTACAGGACAGGTACCACTTTGTCCACAGGGGTCGCCAAAATCAATACCAATGGGAAGTTCCTTACAGGAGCTTTAATAAGATTATTCCAACATGGGGGGACATACTTTGTAAGAAGGTTATAAATCAATACTTATCAGCATTTCTGGAAAAAAAATGCAATATGGCAATAAAAATATAACTTAGTGAAGTATTTAAATATATTGTCTGCCCTCTAGGGATTCCTGCCTTTAGTGTACACAGATATATACTGTACATTTATTTCTGCTTCTTAGTACGGCATCATTATTGAAAGTTTAAAGTGCATAAAAAAAATGATGGAAGTGAACACATTCATTACGTCATTCCTGATATGTCAGACTAATTGCTTAAAAAAACGACTCTAAAGAAAACCAAAGCTCCTCATTAAGAGTGTATAGTTTTAGCCTTTAGGTCCAGTGTCCAGATATAAAGTACACAGCCTCCATTAACAATAATACAAGACCTTTTGTGTCCCTCCATTGGCAGCTGGTCTTTCTTTGTCAACCTTTGACTGAGTTGAATGAGACAACAGAACAATGATCTGACAATGAGGTCCCCACACAGAAACCTCTTTGTCATCAAACACAATAACACGATTTGGGTTAATTAAATCTAAGCTAATAGGCAGTGATTGAGCCCTACATTTGACTCAAATCAAATTAGCAGTGCCTTTAGACAATGTCGCTGTTCCATGACTGTGTGGTACGGAGGGGTCGCGTAGGTCTCCAGAACAGGTTTGGATTGATCTGTCCGGATGAAATTATGTCCTGCTCCAGCCACAATCAATATAGAAGACGGAACATCCTAACAGCAATGGACGTGACACTCTTCTGATGTTATCTTGTGTCTATATTCTATAAAACTTTAAATCACTACATATTGTCTTTTTAACTTTTTCTTTCAAACTCAGTTGTACCCAGCAAAGTTTTCAGTTGGAAGCTAAAGTCGACCTGTTGTGCTCTGTGACAGTTATAGCCATGGGGCTCTCCTTCTCTTTGACCAGACCTCAGTAAAGACCCCAGGGCTCAGGAAAGACAGAGGTGAAACACTCACACTCACACATACACAGATGGAGCTGTCTTGACAGTGTCTAGTTTCACCTCCTCTCAGCACTTTTCCATCCCTGGGGCAGGATTTTGCAATTCCACTTTTCCCCGACTTTGACGGTAAAAAAAAAAAGTTTCAGGCTCAAACCTACAACTCTACTGCTGCATCATTTTGTTTGAAAGAAAAGAAAACTCTCAGTTGAAAGAGGATTATTGAGGTGGAGTAAGTGAGTGGTCCCCTCCCTGTGCAGGAGTGTCTGCAGCAGGGTTTAACTGAGGTTAGCTTGTAGGTAGATTGGTCTGGACAGGAAAGGTAGTCTGGTGCTGAGTGGCCAACGAGACAGCGAGACAGGATTAGAGGCCGCTTCTGACATTTGGCACAACACCCAACTGGGGGCAGAGTTAATTTAACCGTGAGGGGTCAGGGGGTCGTGGGCCTGACCCAACCACTGCTGGCAGGCTGGGAGGGGAAAGAAGACATGTTTGAGTGCCACCATTCTGTGAGAAAAGTGAAGTACACTAACAAACAAATGTGAGGGAATGATTCAAGAACACTTTCAGTTATACAAAAAAAAAAAAGGTGGACATTTTTCTTCAGTTTGGTCAATTCCATTCATTAAGTGGTTTGTCTGTCTCTATCGTATCTGTCCTATTAAGATTGTTGTACTGTAGAAGAAGACGAAGAAGAAGACGAAGAATAATCATTTTAAATTCTTCAGTTTATCAGGTATCGCAATTTATCGTTATAAGATTGTATGCAATATATCAATTATCGCCAAATCGCTGTGTTGTCATATTGTCGTGGGTGTCATATCGTTTCTTATCGTATCGTGAGTAACCCTCTAATACCCATCCCTATAAAAGAGTAAAGTTTATTATTATTGTCAGACTGTAAAGACGGGTGTGTATGCTAGTGTAGTGTGTGTGTGTGTGTGAGTCTGTATAAGTGTGTCTCACAGTATGGTGTGTGATGGGTTCAGAGCAGGAGCGGCAGGACCTCCGTGGTCCTTCAGTCCTTCACTCAGTCACTTCCTCGTGCTTGACTGCTCTGCTCAGCCAGGCTGAAAGCTGCTCCGTTGTCAGGTTGGAGTGTGCTAATTAGGCTCCGCTTTAATTTTCCAGGATGCTCTACTGCCCTTTAAATGGCCATTTCAAATTCAAAGTGATGGTAATTGTACCGTGGCATGCTGATCTTGTAATCACCCTGGGATTTTTTTTTTTTTTTTTTTTTAAAGCTTGGGATTTTTTTTCTCATTTTCTCCTCTAAGTTCTATCTCTATCTGTTTCATCTTGTTTAATATACGTCTTGGCCTTTGTTTCTTTCTGCAGAGATTGTACGTAGGATACACAAACCTCACGTTGCTCTGCAGACCTTGTGTGAGTGTTAAAGGGGTAACCTGCCGGTGCTTTCATTACAGTATGTACATAACACATCTTTATAAAAAGTAGGGGATTTAGTAAAAACCAAGCTTTTCAAATGCAACTACCTTAAATAAACACGTACAGTTCTTCTTTCCTCTGTGTAATTGTCACTTTAAATGTGACTCTCAGATGTCACTGGGTCACCGATTCCACTAATCTGCTTCAAAGCAAGCATTCGCCAACATTTAAAGACACATTCAGCTCCGGCTGGACTGTGCATAAACTAAAGAAAAGGCAGAAAATTGACAAATTATACTTGTTGGAAAATGTATTCAGGGTGATTAACCTCATGTTACATTTTTTCATTTGGCTTACATCCCGGTCCAACTTGCACAGATTAAACTGGTTGATGAGTGGAGCAGCTGGAGTTATGAGAACACTGCAGAAAAGAGTAATTCTGATATCCTCCTGGAAGAGTAATTGGGGTTAATGAGTGGTGCTGTATTAGAGGAAATGATTACATTTGGTCGAAACGATGAAAAATGTCAGTGGCGGACATTACAGGAAAAACTCTGCCTAATGTTACAAGTCTTGCTAAATGTTCGTACACACACTAGCCGGTATAGAAAACGCTTTTATTTCAATGTGTTTGCCATTGAAATCACCTCAACTTTTTTACATCTGTTTCAAGCCGAGCAGAATTTCTTTTGTCTACTTTCTTTATTAAACAAAGCTCACAGACAATGCACTACATGCAACTAAATCAAAATTAATTTATCAAAATAGAACTTTTCAGAACACGATCGATTTACTTCCCTGAATCTTAATTGATTCCAGCGGGTGTGTTTCCTTTTGTTAAAAGTGGAAATACCCTCGCTGTTTGATGCTATTTACTCCTGTCCTGGGCTAGCTTTGCTTTGTCAGGTGAGGTTTTTATTTCTTCTTGAAAGGGATTCCTTGAAGTGACTCGGGTGTCAGGTTTGTGACGCTTCCTCTTTTCAATTGTCTTTGCACTGCATGGAGATGTGAGGACAGGCGGCTCCTCAGCCGTCACAATATTGATACTGTACGATGGCTGTCGAGGCACAAGCCCCTCGCTTCTAATCTGCCCTGACAGACCACGCAGCACATGAATGATAGCAGGTGTGACATCACAAATAAGAGAGGACTCAAACGAATGGAATGAAAGAGAAAACTGAATAGAAATGAGAAAAAGTTTTTGGGGACTTTTTAAAAAATTTACTCTTTCATAGAACGGAGGTCTATTGTCAGATTCAGTATTCTTTCTTTGTTGTTTTATTCTTCTTTTCTCTGTCCCGTTATCCGTTATCCTTTTCTCCCTCTGTTCCGAGCTGGAAGAGATGGCTGATGGGATGGTGGCCCGGGCCATTTATTGTGGCGATGTCAGCAGTGGATTTATTTTCTCTTCGGTGTGCGGAGGGAGACGCTGAACAGGATGCTTCAGACGGTAGAACAAAGGCATACAATAGACTTCTTCAAAGACACCTTGAAGACACTGATTCATCAGTCAGACAAGCAGCCTGTGGGCAGGTGTCTGGACACAATGGGTCACTCAGATATACACACACACACACACACACACACACACAAACAAAGACAGAGGAAGAAAACACACATGCCAGCTAAATCAACTCCAAGCTTTCATTGAGATCCGGTAAGATAGATTGGTCCTGGATGGCACCTTTGTCCCACAATGCATTAGGCTCCGCAGCATGGAGCCCTTTGTTAAGTTGAGGATCTAAGTCACAACAACACAGCCAACAACTTCACTATCAACATCATGAACACCAGCAAGACATATATTTAAATGGTTTCTTTACTTGTTATTATTAAACATGTGTGTAAACTACAACCCAACACATCATATTGTAACTGATGTAATTTCCACCAGGCATGGTATACAGTTGTTTTTGTCCAACGTTATAGTCTAAAAACTTAAAGACGTCCAGTATTTGCAACACTAGTCTTGAAAATGTGTTAGTACAGAAATGCTACATGTGCAAATATGTTAACAATCTATGAATTTGTTTGATTTATTTATCAAAAAATGCCAGAAATTCCTCAATTTCAGCGTATCGAATTATCCATTTTACAAATTCTCCTCTTTGTGGATCTTTTTCTGTTTTGTACATCTTTGGATTTTCAGTTTCTAGTTGGACCATTCAAGACATTTAAGAGGTCAAATTGGCAAAAAATTGAGACGCATATCTCTTACAGTTATTTGACATTGCGTAGCCTAACCAATTTATTTGATGAAAAAACGATGATTAGTTAGTGTCCCGATTGACAGTTATTTCAATCTGAGAAAAAGTGGTGAATACTCAAGTTTGAAGAGTTTCCACCACAGAGAAGAGAAGTTTTTTTTTGTTGTTGCTTAAAACAAAGAAAGAAACAGGAGATGTTTTGTTGATTTATTAACGGACTAATTCCTGGAGCTCTTGTAAGATCTGGTTTCCTCAACATTGAAAAGAAAAATGTGTATTATAAAGTTCGATGTGGTTTTTACAGGCCAGGTATGTTAGTGAAGAAAGATTATGAATATAGAACAGACTTCTCTTGTGTCATTTTTGTTGTTTGAAATAGTAACAAATGCAAATGATCTGTTTGTGTGTTGCAGCAGGAAGATGAAGAGAGAGCAGATGTGCATCGCGGCACTGTCAGAGTTTGATATGACAATAAGAGGTTTGCTTGGTCATATTGTCTGCATCCAAGACGGTTTGGGGGCGGTGTTGTGCCTGGTGTGAGTGACAGGGTGAGAATAAGGAGCAAATGTCTGACTGGGCACCATTTTCAATTTCAATCCAGTATGAACAGGGTGCAGCAGTTCTATTTGGAAAATGGCCTTCACCTGAATCCAATAGTTCACTTGTATTTTTCTTATGCCTTCGTTTCTGTGAAACTATGAAATACAAAAAAATCTTTCTGTTTTCATAGTTTCCACGAGCAGTCAGAAACAGATAATGCGTCCCTACTGTTGAAGTATGCGTCTTTCATTTATATTTCTTAAATGATATTATTGCTGGATACTGACTGTCCACATTAAAGCTTCAGTAGTAGTTGCCAAACCTCCTGAGAAAATAATGTTGTTTTTCTCTTACTTCTTTGTCTCATTGCCAATAAAAGTCCCCCCCCCTCCCCGAGTCCCACAGGAAAGACTCTTGAAATTGTTCATTTACCGAGAGGAAGAAGTTGAAGGCCAGGACATTCTTTTTTCCTGTCAGATTTGTTAAGATTATTCCCATCATGATCCTATTAGCCACAGGGAGAATGTGACTACTTAAGATGGATTTATGGAAAAATAGTTATCCCCAAAAAAACATTGGCCGGTGGATGAATCCAAAACCAGCCCACCCCGGACCCCGCCCCACTACAGAACTTATTCCCTCTGCAAATTCAATTCAAGAGGCTACATTTGTGTTCTCAAGGCCAACAAGTCTGAAAGTCATAATCCCAGACCACAAGTACCACTTCACGTTCCCAGCAGGCTCCTTTCCTGGAACTATGAGATTGCTGAGGCGGAGCTGATTTGCAGAGGGATTAATCTGCCCGAGCACCTGCAGTCTCTGTAACCAGCCATCGCCTGGCTCTCCGAGACCAAACAACAGTGGTAAAACCAGAGGTAAAACTACTGAAATCTAAAAAAGAAGTTGTCCAAGTTTCATAAAAGTTCACAAGTTCAAATAATTTTGATTCAGGGATGAGGATTTGTTGCCATGGCGTGTCGGGCTTAGAGAAGGAATTGGTCCTGGTGTTTGGTGTAACAGTTTACCTAGAAGAAAGTAAGAAAACAAAAAGAAAAAAACAGGAAGCCCGCTGTTACGAAACTTAGCATAACTATAAACAAGTTAAAGAAACTCAATGATGCACTATGTACATATGTCTATTTGGAGTATGAAAATGTTCAAGGTCATGCCAAGATCTGATATTGAGTATGATCAAAAGTTTTCCTCTATGAAATACCAAGACGTGTAAATATAAGCCTATAATGTTTTTTGCTGACTTGTCCAAGTCTTATCCAAATTTCCCTAACCCCCCTTTCTTGTTGGTTTCAATTCATTGGATTCATTTTCCTGCACTCATCCTAATGAGTGAGGCTTACCTTCCCCTGCCCTTCCACCGTTTATAATCCTCGGGTCAGAACCCCAGCTCAAGGCCCCCATGCCCGGCGCCATATGTGAGCCAAGCAGGGGGTGGTGCAGTGGAAGCCTGCTAGTCATGCCACCGAGCTCAGGTAGGTTCCCCGAGCCGGATCCCCCCCACCCGGGGCACCCAGGGGAGAGGAGGTGTTAAAACCTGAAGGGCCTTTGCCTGGTCCCCCCTGAGCATGCAACCATCTGCTCCCCGCCCACACCCAGCTGGCCACCTTTGATCCCACCAAATTTGAGCTAAAACGAGGATGATGACTGAGGTCTTCCAGTTTGCTCTGAAAAAGCACGAAGGGGGGGGAGGAAGAGCAGAGGTTCACAGAGACTCGACATGAAGAGAAGCTTGGTGATGACATGGCAATGAATCCCAATTTAGAAAGCATGCATTGTCTTACTCGAATGTCTTTCCAACGGAAAATAATACTGTTTTGTGATTGTGCAAGGAAGTGAGTCTGGGAGATAACATGGATTTGTCTGTAAAGGAGCATACAGATTTAAAATCCTTGACTCACATTAAGGGCTAAAAGAATTACAGAAAGTCATTTACATGACATTGCAGACTGTTCGATGATGGAATTACAGGTAGATTGTCCATTACTTTACAAAAATATACAGAACCCAACCATTTATCTTCCTCAATGGCTTTTAACACATTGCGACCATGACGATGTAATTGCAACATCTCATATCTCTAATTAAAACACGTCTCTCAAACAGATGTAAAAAGTGACCTGGGGCCGATTAAAATGGATATCAGAATGATCAGAATGACTCTCTTACACAAAAGAATGTATGGATCGGAGCCAAATGGCTTATATTCGCTGTGATTAAAACAGGATTTTGAACTGAACGACCAATTCAGTGATGAATCAGTGAGGAAGTGGAGCACACAATCAGCGTTTTCCTCCTGCAAGCCGGCACCAAATTGATTCTACAGAAAATATCATGTGAATAATTAAAGGCATTGATTAAACAGTGAGATAATATTTAATTAAGGTGGCTCATTAGAATTCTGGTGCACTGCCATTAATGGGTCATTAACACAATTAATTAATTAAGCACCCTCTAACTTCCAAAAGGAATTCAATTTATAATGAGTACATGTTTTTGAAGAAGTTAATTAGGTAATCCCCCGCTTCCTTAAAGTCTTGTGTACAGACTCTAATGTGAACTACAATTACTGCTAAAACTTGCTGAAGTTCTCGTCAAGGATGAAGCCTGAATGGTTTGACTGCTTAATGGGGGGAAAGAAAGTGAGTGTGTTTGTATCTGGTACATTGTGAGCTTAAATTGGGTTAAGAGTTTTTCTACTCGTATTCAGCTCCTCCGAAACCTTACTAACCAGGTTTTGTTTTCTTTAAGTTACGTTTAATATTTTTCCCCCAAGTAGAGGAAGTTTCTTCGAGGAAGGAGACTTTATTTTGGCCAGTTTTGAGACAAAAAAATCAAGTTTGATTTAGGGTTGTTCAGATACTGATACCACTATCAGCATCAGACTAATACCTGCCTTTTCCTGATACCAGGCATATGCAAGTACGATCCTTTCACCAATAAGCCCCCAAAGATGAACTGGTTTCAGGTTAATTCGTTGTGTCAGAAAGTAATTACAAGCGTGATGCTAGCAGAGAGTGTAATGTTCATCAAAGCTTTCAGAATGTCAGCTTTACTTTTTTTTTCTAACAATATGATGTAAATAATTTGAATCGTAGTATCAGAGGTGACCTTGATATAAGCCAATACTCGAGCCTAAGAATCAGAATGAAATATGGTATTGGAACATCTCTAGTGTTATTATAAAGTTCTAATTTTACATCTTCAGTTAAATGAGGATTTATTAGAAAATCTTCTCAAATTTGCAAAAAAAAAAAAAAAAAAAAGGAAGAGAAAATCAAAGGTCTATGGCATTACACATTTCCACTTCCTTGCCATGAAATATTTTGGGAGTGCTTGATCTGTATTCTTCAGAGGGAAGAAGGCGAGGTGGAAAAGTGACAGCTAAAGCAGCCCTGTGTGTGATCAGGGGTGAGCTCCCCCGGTGCGATCCCTCACCCCTGTAGCGTGAACAATCCTCAGACGTGATCTGCCAGGCTAACCGGCTTGCATAAATAAAATCGGTTATCTCCCCATCCCTTTTGCCTCCCTGTCCACACTCGGGGGCTGTATCTAATCACGCGAGGGGGGCCGATGGGATAGGGGCCGTTTTTCTGCCGGAATAATCAGAGGGTCTCCATGTGTCCTGGTCATACGCATTAATCCTGCCTTTCCTTTGGCTGGCCTTATCAGCTCCCAAAGCCCGGCTCTCATGGGATCTGGGCTGCTGTCTCAGCGCCCTCCTAATCTGCCCTGAGAAATTGTTAACAGGATGTAAATGCGTCCACGGATGATATATGGCTTCTTGTATAACATACATGTTATTGTTAAGCGTTTTGCATGCAGCCTCTGAGATTATGCACACAGAGAAAGGGAGAGATGGTATTGATTGATGGAATAACAAATGTCGAATATCGTTTTAGATGCAAATGATCACACAGGGTTATGGGACAAATCTTTTTTGCCGCTTATGGATATGGACAAGGATGAAATAGTGGAGGGATTGGAGGACTTATCTTCAGAGGCTATTTTGGTTTAATGGAATGTACATGGTGGTGCAGAGAAAAGCTGGATTTGACCATTTTTTACTCTACAAATGTGTGAATCAGTGTGGCCTGATGAAAATTTGGATTTCACTTTAAGGGACCTCACAGGAATGATATGAGTCATGTTTCATTTTTCAAAAACATCTTAAGGTGTCTTTCGCAATTAGCGTTTGAGACACTGAGTGAGTACAGGACGTGTGCTTTGTTTTCGTGTCACCCATCCAGAAATGTATTCACTGCGTCTGAGCAGTTTTGACAAGAATCCTCTCCTGCCACTTTCAGTCAGAACCTGGTTTGAGTCAAAGTCAACTTCAGCTCCCACTCTGACGCTTTTCTATTTTGATGTACACTGTTTCATCTTAAGTCTGTCAGCAGAAAGGGGCGTATCGCTGAGATGCGTTGGAAATGTCCGCGCAAGCTGTCAAGAATTGCATTTTTAAAACATCAATGAAGTATATGGTATATGCTGTCAACTGTAAGCACCATATTGCATCTCATCTGCATAGAGATGTTTCTGTATTTCCAAAGGAATCTGAAATTAGGATCACTGGGCCTCCACTCTGAAACAGAAAAGAATTCATTAATCCATCCTCCAATCATGAATGTCTTCAGTTTTGTTGCTTTTTACTTTTCTTTGTTTCGCGATGTTCAGAACGCAGACGCTCTTTGTTGTCACTTCCTGTCAAGGTTGGTTAGGACTCAGCTTCAGCTACGGATGGACAGAACGCTGTGTGATTTTTCTGCAGCAACAGTAATTAGACCACCCCCCCTTCATGCAAAGCATCTCAAAGTACTGTCTCCTATGATTAAAGACAGCTCATCATCTGTGGCTATTCTCCGTCTGATTTAGGCCCCCACAGAGTAACGTGTACAACCCAAAGAGAAGCACGATTGTCACCCAAAGAAGGATCTGCCTTTTCATAATTCAGATCCAACCCACTCCAGGATCAGATGTTGAGTTTCAGTGCTCTTTTTAGCTACATTATTGCCTTTTCTTGACTTTAATCAGTAATACTCATTGATAAAGCTTTTCTTTCTAATGGTAGTCCACAGCATATAGCTTTTTATTTAATAACGAGGGCAGCAACTTGCATTTGTTTTTTACTATTTAGTCTATGAAATGTACAAGATAAATATACCCTAACAATTTACCAGAGCTTAGGATGATGCTTTCAAATGTCATTTCTTTGTTCGAGGAAACACCAGACATATAAATACGTACAATTGACAAACTAAAAAGTTTGATCTGGAATTTGTTTTTTCTGCGAAGATATGACTGAAACTAAAAATTGATCATCTAAATAGTTGGCAACTGCTTTTATTTGATTGACAAACTGATTAATCAACCAATCTTTTCAGCTCTGATGTTAGTGTTTTCATAGCATCGTAAAAAGGAGAGAGAAAGTGTTTAACATTTCCAGGATTCCGCCACACTCCGAGACTGTGACAGCACCTTAGGACAGCGAACCTGAGGGACCTGACAGAAACTGGCAGGACAGAGGACTCCTTCAAACATGCCACATCTAAAGAGGCTACACAGGGAGACACACAGGAAGAAGACTGAATGATGCATTTGTTCACCAACTATAATTACCAAAAATCAAATGTTGAGCCTGTCTGCATGGTGGCAACTTTTAATGGAAATGTTACAAATGAGGCCCTTGAATAATGAATAATTTCTGACCACTCTCAGCGGTGTCTCACAGCGAGAGGGTGCCACAATGTGGACATTTTTCAAGCTGGGGACTGATTAGGCCGAGGATGGGACTCGGCTGGAGGACAGACATCGCAGCGCTTCCCCAGAGAATAAATTTGCACCTGGCCCATCCGGAGCAACGGCCCTGTGCCTTCGCACCGTGCACTGGGCTTAATTAAAAAACATGGCTAATTTGCACACTCTACTTTGCTTCAAAATTGGAATCTACTTCACCACTGAGTCTGTTAATTTGCACAGGAAACTACCGACTGAGAGGGGATGCTGCTGTGATGGGTTTTGACAGGGGAACTGGACAAAGAGCGGACGCAGTGAAAACATCCAAACGGCGCTCTCCCTATCTCTGTTCCATGCAGTGTTCAGGGAGGGGGAAAACTAACTTTGATTCAACATACCAGAGGAATAATCCCAACTGCTCCGTAGTGTGGGATAAGCTCCACAAAGTGAAATCACACAGGGGCGGGTGGTAGAATGGGAATCCTGACACGTCTTTTCTGACAGGTGACCGGATTGATGATTCCACGAGTAAATGTATATTGCAGAAAAGGCGGATGAATTATGACAGTTTTCATATTAAGCAGACTTATCTGCTGCAAAGAGCATTAAGAGTGCCAAGTACATCGACCGATACTATCACAAATTGACCTGCCAATCACCTCACCCTGGCTTCAAAGGTGCAGATAAGGTATTTAAGGTCATTGAAAGCAGACTCCATCGTCTGTTGGTCTTCCTCTTTCCTATTATCAAAACCATGTTTCGCTTTGGACGAGAAAGTGCCTTGGTCTCTCTTACATGAAAAAGATGTGGGATAATTCGCCCAGGCTCAAAAATGGAAGCTAAGATTTTACACACTAACTGAAATAGCCCTTTAATACTTCCTCCATGTCTGAAAAGACTCAGTAGCTGAGGGGTCGCAGGGGGAACTTCTAAGGGCTTAGGAGGTAATCTCATTGATATTTATTCATCTAATGACGACTAAGAATGTAAACCGATGGCTACATTCATTCCAAGATGACCCCAATGAGTCTTCCATATTAAAGTAATGAATAGTACATAAAAGGAGCTCTGAATCTTAGAGTCAGACGTAGAATAAGCTCTGCTGCAGAGCAATCCCAGCAAGGTATTAAAGTTAGCAAATGGTAGATAATACCACAAGATTCACAGATGTATGTCCAACAATGATCCTGTGAGGGTGAATTAAAGCTCCCGGCAAATTGGATGTAACTAAGACTTAAATAAAGACTCTGATATTGTAGACAGAAATTTAAACAGCTATTCCTCCCTGTTCCTTGTTTGAGAACCCTCACATGGAATTTGGATATGGACTAAAAACAAATTCCATCTTCAAATAGCACAGTGTACTTGTGGTAATTACATATTTTCACAGCTCAACTATGACTTAGTGAAAAAGAAAAGACGTCAAATGTAGGGTTTGTGTTGTTCCTAAGAGATAGAGGGAAGCGGAGAGAGGAGAGACAGAAGAGCTCTGGAGACAGAAAGTCGAGGATAAGGGAGAGTGTTACTTTTTAGGGGGGAGATCACTCCTCACGTCGAGCCGGAGCTGTCATACCTGTCGCTGCGGTGCTGACAGGCGGTTTGTTTGGACGGAGGGGGTCAAGCAAGGAGCAGAGGAAGTGAAAGAATGCTAAGGACACTCAAAGTTAGTGATAGCAAGAGGGGATTGGGCAGCAGAGGTGACATAGTGATTTATTGACTCCTCGGGGGGTCATCTTGACCCGAGTTTGGGGTCACTGTACAGCCACGGGTAATGGGAATTGTCCTGCCTTTATCACCACTTTACACAAACTGTAGAACGCAAGTACCTGTGAGTTCAACTCATACCATATCATTTAAAATTGAGTCATTCGACATAAGGAAAAAGACTAAAACAGGGTTAGGTTTCATGCTTGCCTAAATAAACAAAGACATTAACTCATCATCTTGTGTTTAAAGCCTCTACAAATTTGGCTTTTTATTATACAAATTCATATGAGATTTAGCATAATGCATTCACAAAACATTTGTATTATTTTTGAAGATTAACCTTTTAAACTTATACACATTTTGATTGACATCTCCCTGGCCTTGCACAAAGCATGTGCCAATGAGCATATTCCCCTTTAGGATGATGTTAAACTCAGAATCAGAGGAGGAAGTAGAGGCTCTGCATGCATATCTATCAGCATTAGCAGTTAGAATACAAGGTAAGCTAAGAAGCCCACTTCCAACACAGAACCAGGAGTATACGATAAACTAAAATGTTTATGAAAGTGTAAATTACCATTTTGGACACTTGCTACCATGTGCACAAGACGCTTCATCAGATAATTACAAAGTAAGTATTGGTGTTTCCAGTTGCTTTCTAAGGTTAAAAAGCAGCAGTCCCTCTCGCTTCAGCTGTTGTTTTTGTCTTGTTTACTCAACATTCACCGGGGTTGATGTTGTCATCACCTGTGAAATGACTAAGCTCAGAGTATAAAGCTCTAATGAGAAAACACACAAAGGCCCTCATTTGGCAATGCAGCATTACACAGAGATACAGTATGATCCAAATCCCCCCAGCTATACAAACATGTAGCTTTTCATATGGCCTGTTGTTGCCGACCGTTTGGCCTGCGTGGCCATGAGGGCAGCTGTTGACACTGTTACCACTGCATTTCCTGTTAAGCCTACCAGCTGCCTCTCCTCTATTCTCTCCAGCCCCCTGGACGGGTGGGTGAAACAAGTGTTACCAGCCGCCGCGACGACAGACAGCTCCTTTCTGCCTCTGGCTGTTACTGTATCACCAGGCTTTCATAGCACAAAGAAAACCAGCGAGCGTGGAGACCACAATGGCCTCACGACGCACCTCACCAAAGCCCTCTCTTATTAACACACACCCTTCGTGCTACAGGTTCAACCAACAACTGGAGAGGGGGCGTACGGAGGCTGGACTGTTTGCCACGTGCACAATGATAACAGGGCTGTGGATGAGTGTATGTCAGCATTAAAGCTGACCACAATTGAGATGCAGCTGAATATACAAAGGTTCATTTAAAAAAAAAAAAAAGTTAACCAAAACCAGGGGGCTGGCTGTTCATGAATCTATGGCCAGGTCTCATTGAGAACAGCAGTCAATGTGTAAACAACAAAAACTGCTAAAGCTGCAACAATAAACTGATTACTTGATGGAAAGAAAATGAATTTCCAAATACTTGAATACTTGATTTTCTATCCAAAAAAAATCATCAAAAATGTGAATGTTCCAGTGGAAATGGAACATTGTGGGCTTTCCTGTCTTTCAGTATCTAAGGTTTGCCCCGTGCCCTATAGGTTGAGTAGTTAGCGCAAGGGTTTTCTTTGTTCTATTTCAAATCAGGAAAGTCAATAGGTCAATAATGAAAAAAAGTCAATTGGTCAATAATAATAAAAAGGCAGAAGGTAACTTAAGTGGGATGTTTTGGCCCCTTCTTAGTAGGCGAGTAGGTGACCTGTGACATCCGCCAAAGGTCCTTAAACACTTCTGGTGTTAGAAAGGATCTTGATTTACCACCATGGTCTTCAAGGGTGGAACTCAGGTCATATGCTGTAGAGTTCTTGGTGTGAGGTCTGTTTTTCTGCTTTCTGGGGTCTATAAGTTTTCAGTGCACAAGCTATCTGAATTTGGACGTCTAAACAAGAACCAATGAGATTGTTCCGATTCTGATTAATTACTTCAAGGTTTGGTATTCCTTTAAAGTGTGCACTACTGTTAATGTTGTTTCTCCTCATGAGTTATATTTATATTAACACTTAAGCCATCAGATTCCCATGAGTCATTCTTTATTGTCAAGCTTAATGAAATGTCCTTATATAAAGTATGATAAATCGTGAAAATAGTCGGCAGTCTAATCAATTATTAGAATAATTACAGTACATTACCAAATTCCCAAAAATGGGAGTAGGTAACACAATTATCAAACAGCAACAAATAAAATCACAATATAGCCTATATGATGGTTTGTTGTTCTTTAATTTAGTGGTAGAAGTGCAGAGTATCCTTATATGCAAAGTACTGTAAGAATAAGTGTGTTTGTGAATGTGCATGAGCTCCACTCCATCCCCCGTCCAACTCCAAATATTGACTGTCAGAAAGAGTGAGGAGTATTCAAATTATTAGTTTATATGCATAAGGGAAACAGTGCAGGACTTGTGATGTAAATGTATGTTATGGATGTATGTATAGCTTCTCAAAGCGACGCCAAAACAATGATTGCCTAATGTGCGAGAGAGTCTCTTTTTCTTAGCGCGCAATCGATAATGAAATCTGACCATTTTGATGGGACGGGGGGCTTTTAAGAGCAGACTTTGAAAAAGTTGTCTTCGTTATTGATGGCGGCAGTTTTCTCTGGTGGATGCTGGTGGTGGTGGAGGAGGAGGAGGAGGTTGTTGTTGCTGAGAAGGTGTCACATGATTAAAGCTGTGATTGGAGATAGCAGGATCGGTAGGGTATGGGAAGAGATAAGAGGAGAGTAAGCATGTTTAAAGTGTGCTGTGATCAGCCATTGCATGAGGGAAAGCAATGACAGGTGTACTGCAGACAGGCTTGCTGCGAGGAAAACAAGAAATGGGTGACTCCTCCAAAGCGCTGCCTCTAAATTTAGAATATTTTAGAAGATGAGAACAATGGACTGTTAGATCAGGGGATTAAGGATTCAAAAAAGTATTTTTATTCCAACTGATAATGACCCTCCCTGGCTTGTGCATATTGTTAATTCAACAGCGGTGAAAAATATAGCTTTACCAAGATGAGGAAGCTGTTCTGTCGTGCTTAGGAATGACAAAGGTAAGGCCAGGCATTTGTGGAGTACAAGGCCAGCCCTGAGGTAGAGGAGGTGTAGGGAGACTGTGTTTATTTCATACTTTACAGACCCTGCCTTGTCAGCAAATCATGCTCGGAGCCAATGTCTCCAACATGAAGCGAGAGAGACACCCTCTACACCTACAACATTCGATAAATATAATAAACATCCCTGTGAAACAAATTGTTCATAAGCTACCTGTTTAATTTTTCAGATCTCCTTGAACCATATATTTCCTTATTAGTTTGGAGACGTTCGCTTGGCTTGAGTGGATGGATGATGCTGTCAGGGGCCTGGGCATTATGGCGGCTCTGTGTGAGTGATTTCTACCAAGGAAAGCCTATTAGGCCTGACAGGGGGATGATGATATTAGGCCATCATCATTCAGGAGACACCGCCCCCACCAACCCCGCTACACCCTCATCCATCAGACAGCCCAAAACACCCAGCCGCGCACCCTCCTCTCCTTGCTCCCCCTGACTCCCTTTCCCACCTACTCTCCCTCTTCCTTCCTTTCCTTTTTCTGTCCTCTTTCCCATTCTTTCTATTCCCCGTTTCACCCTTATTTTCGGTTTCTTCCAATCGCTCTTTATTTTCCGTTTTATATCTTTTTCTCTATCATATTCCCTCCATCTGCTCTTCCCTCCTCGCTCCCTCTCTCTTGCTCTCTCTCCGATGGCAAACACAAAGACAAATTCTGCCCTTTTCTTAGCCCATGAAACATTTAACATTTCATTCCAGATCTTGGCAGACGCAAGTAAA
Organism: Tautogolabrus adspersus; assembly: GCA_020745685.1. Taxonomy (NCBI): domain Eukaryota; kingdom Metazoa; phylum Chordata; class Actinopteri; order Labriformes; family Labridae; genus Tautogolabrus; species Tautogolabrus adspersus. Next base: position 19,538,452 of record CM036552.1, read on the forward strand.
AAATGACCTAATGAATCTTACTTATTGTCTACCCTGAGTGCAATCACGAGCTAAATATGAGATCCCTGTCCCCTGGCCTGTATCCATTGTCTTCTTGGCCTTCCCTGTCCTCACTCATCCACTGGAGATTGAGATCTTTACCTTTAAGCTACAAAAAATGTGCAAGACAGAAAAATCCGCACATCAAGAACTGTTGGGTAAGCATTGAGTACAGTTACTGTGAAGAGAAATTGTTGTATTTTTCACTATAGAAATGTGTGTTAAAGGGTAAACTTTTAATCTAAGCCAGAGGTATGTAACTACACATCGAGGCTAACGTAGCCACTTGGACATCACATGTTGACCACAAAAACTTTCATCAGTTTGTTGGGGCTGCTTTTTATCGAACACGTTATGATGCTGGTGAACATTGGAGACCACTTTATGCTAGTTAAAGACGCAAAGACATCCCCACTGCAAACCTTTTGCTTGCCATACATTTAAGAACATAAACAAGTGCAATGATAAAATAGAAATAGCTTCACATTTGTTATGTCTCCCAGAACCAAATATGTCAAACCTTACTGACCTGTTGTCATCTACGGTAAAAAAAAAAATGTTGGTACACCATTGGTATGGCTAATTTGCTTGATAATGCTACCCGTTTAGCATAACTTATTGAATTGGTCAAAAAAAGTAGAAAAATTCAGAAATTTAAAGTTTCCAATATTGTGAATCCAATTTTATTTCTCCTTAGGTCACTTCTCACTTGTTCCTTTTCTGTATATAAAGCGCAACACTGACGATTTCTCTTTCCAGTGGCTCAGACACAAATAAAAAACAAACTGAGCTCTCTTCAGTAATCCATCCAAACCACAAGTGTTGATCGCTGCGTCCGCACCCTTTTGTTGGAGTATAAACTCGATTTAGCTCTTCTGACCTTTGCTTTTGACCCGGGTGCCCAAAGCTGTGACCCCTGAGACCCTTAAGAGGTCCTGCAGGGGCTGGTGGAGTTCCATTGATGAGAAAGCTTAGCTGGACCTTGATTCTAAGCTTGTTTCTCATGGTAATCAGTGCAGCCAATGGTCCCATGTTGGCCTTGACAATGGGAACTTTAAATGCCAACAGTCAAATGGTGTCGACAAGCCATTGTCAGCTTTTTTTGTTCATTTCTTTTTTAAGTTCGTGATCAAACAACCCATTGTCCTTTGTTTGAATGATCGCTTCTAAATTAAGCTAATACCAGCATATCTTTCTGTTAGAATGTGTGTTCTATAAATGTACACTTTTCTAAATATACTGAAAGTCTGCTCCACTTTATCTGTACTCCCACAAAATGAGAGAAACGGAGATGTGTATGTTAAAGTGAAGAAAGAACCATTTAATTGGAGCTCATTATGCACCAGGCATGCATACATTTGAAAAGCTGATGGTTCCAAAACACCCAGGCCCACCAGTGCCTCTGAATGATGTTTGCAACAAAAAAAAAAAAAAGGTCCACCACTAAGACAGCTTACTCCCAGGGGAGCATTACGCATCTTCAAACAGCATTCATGGTTTACTGCTTTCCATCATGTCTGCTTTGAATATTGTCAAAACTTTCATTATGACATGACAGGGTTTGCAATGCAGATGCAGGTCAGATGCTTTTAAAGATGCTGTGCCCACAGATTCTTTGTTTTTGTCAGTCATCCTCGGAGAACGGCGGCTGGGTAAAGATACTACTCCAGGCATTAGTCGATAGGGTTCCTGATGTCTTCATGTATTTAAAACGTCCCTAAGGCCATCACAGGGGAATCTTGAAATTACAGCGTAAGAATATTAAAAACATATAAGGACATGGAGGAAATATCTTTTTACCTATGACCACTTATTGTAATATTCCAAGTTGTGTTACAAAAATCAAGCAAATCAAGAACTCTTTTGTAATTGCATCAATTCCTAGATGTAAAAGATGTATCAGATGTTACTAAGAAGCAATGAACAGACAAATATGTCAGCAGGGGTTGTCAACTATTGTGCTATTTTATAAAGTGATTATCATATGCTTTATGTTGATCAACCCCCGGTCCAACAATAGTGGTGTTTTTTGTAAACATGATGTGACTGCAGCAGTGCTTTTGTGTATTAACATGCACTAGCCTTCTCAGAGACTCAGATCATCTTCAGTTCAGCCCTGAAATAGATTAGGGATTACCTCGGATGTGAATATGTCAATGTGATCAAAATGAGAGAGGCAGACCACGTTGGAAAGCGGTGGCTTTAAAGGTTTTATGCAAAACATGATGCCTCTCCCTGCCTTTCCATTAACTGGCTGTATTGAATTACTTAATATGGTATAGACATTTTGCCATGAAGCAATTAAAGGATTACTCGAATATAAATCACACTGGCTGTTTTCTGTTGTGCACACCCATTCGGGTTCAGAGCTCCAACTGAGAATGTCAACTACATGAGACATGCAAGAGGATGATGATGGTTAGTTACTGTAACAAAGAAATGCACCAGGGTCTCTCTTCGTATGAATATTGTAGCCTTTCCAGACAAAGTGACAACAGAATTTGGCCACTGCAAACAACTTAATTTGATCAGCTTTATGTAAAACAGTCATTTGAGGGGAGACAGCCGGTGAGAAGATTAATTGGTAATGTTTACAGTGGAATTTGGACTGTGTGTTCAACACGATAATCCAGCCAGGAACCAAACAGAGAAGAAATAACAAATTAATAACAATGGAAGCCTTTGCTTATCACAGTCTGCTGTCTGTTTAATGTGTGAGGAATCCAGAAGTCTACACGTAACGTGTTTATTTAAGACACAACCATGGTTACAAGCTCCATCAAGGGAAGTGTTTATTCCTTCTGAGCATTTTTAAAAGTTAACATCTGCCAAAAGAGAGACTGCAGCTTTCTTTCTTGTTTCTCTCTCTATTTGTCTCTCATTGGCTTCTTCATTTGCAGCTGAGGTAATTTCTGTTGCACAATTACCTCCGGCCAAAGTGAGACAAAGGCATTCACATGTTCTCTTACGTCATGCTAATGACCAGGGAGGAAGTATACGTCTGGTTGTCATGTGGTAATCAGCTGTGCCTTCAGTTGGAGGACATAATTAACCAATGTTGTGTGGGAAGTAAATATAGCTCGCTGATCATTAAACCAACAAACAATTACTAACACCAACCTCTGCCCTGACCCCTCTCCCTATGTTTCATCAATGCGGAGGAGGGAAAGCTGTGAGCTCAAGAATTGTGACGTGAACAACTCGTACAGTACTGAGCTTTTACAGTAAGTGAGATTAGATTAGATTAGATATACTTTACTGGGGGGGGGGGGCAAAATGTGAAGATAAAACAATAAAACAAACATAACACAAGAAAGGACAAACCCATCAAGTAATGCATAAAATACAATAAAAGACAGAGATGCAAATCAGGGCTGATAGCAATACCGATGTATAAAATAACAATTTAGCCGATTGCTGATTCTGATACCGTCTGTTTCATGACTTCTTCTGGTGTAAGACTCTTACAGTGCAGACATTTTCTCTCATGTTTCCCTGTGAACAAGTCAGACTTTTTCCACCAGCTGACTTCCTCTACCCAATGTAAAGCTCTCCTCTGAATCAGTAGTTAGATGTACTGGATGCCAGCCTTAAATTGATACAACCCAACAGGAATACATCAGCTAATGACTTTTGGATCGTGCCACATCATTTGCTGATTGGCCGATGTCTGTCAGCAGGGACAATACTGGCCAATACTGATGTTTACATCCCTACTGAAAAAGATAGATTCCCATATGCACAATGTAACACACATAAATTCAAATAAAAGAAAATAATTCTAAAAACAAAATGCAAATAAGTGAAAGCTGTGTATGGACTGGTTCAACAGGAGTCAGTCGGGTGTAGTTGTTTACTTGTTCTAAGTGCAGCGTTTTCACTTTTATTTTCTGCATTTTTCTTTGTTTGGTAGAAAAACCTAATTCTGCTGATTGGAGTTTTTGTGAGGAGGAGAAAAAAAAATCTCTGGTTCTCTTTTCAGACATTGAAACAAAGAGGGAAAGGGGTTTTGCCTCACAGTAAATGCATCAGCTACATCGGCAAACGCGCGCACACACGTGGCCGAAACATGTTGAAATTATTCTACCTTGACCCTAAATTGAATATCTGTGTGTGTCTGTGTTTGTGTGCTTGTGTCACAGGCAGAAGATGGTGTCAGTCTTTAGCCGACCCCCACCTCTTTAGCTACACCTAATGCCCCTTTTACCTCCCTATTTTCTACAGCCTATTCAAACCCTGTCACTCACTACCATGAATTCCATTAAACCTAAAGGACGCCGTGCATTCACCTGAAAGAAAGGACAAATATACACCACTAGTCTGAGAGCATTTGTGATTCAAATCATTTGAAATGTGAAGTTGGTCTTTTTTTTTATTAAAGAAATAGTTAGCTAATGTTTTCTTTCTGACAAGCAGTTCAAATTCAAAACTAGCATCTCAATGCCGTGCTGTCAGCTATCTCACTTTTTCTCCCCATGAACGCTGAAAGTAGAATCCTAGCATAAGGTCACATATTAAACAGGAGCAGAAATGTGGAGTCAGCAGAGCTGGCTGGGAGAGAAATGTGCGTCTGGGTCTGAATGTGCTGAATGAATGAATGCAGGTCATGATTTATCGGGCCCAAAGAGCCACTCTCCGCCTGTCCTGCTGAGTCTTGATGGCTGCAGCCTTTATGTAAAACAAACCCGGCCTTTTCTTTTCTGCTGCTTCCATCGCACCACTTTGCAGCGGCTCGAAAATCCAGACTCTGCATTCCCCAAAGTAGCCACAAAATGACCATGGGTTTCTGTTTTATTGAGGCATGAGCTAAAAATCTGCACCACATGAGAGACGGTTATCACACAAGGAAGAACAGTTTGGATTATACAGAAAGATTAAACACTAAGCGATCTTTTATTCTGAGCTCTGTCTAACTGGAGGGGGGTCGAGGATTTAGCTTGCTGCACTAATATTCAGCAGGTATCCGTCATTGATCATGATTCTGCCAACATATTAATACTTTGCCTACAGCTTAACATTTATAAAGTTGAGTTTACATGAGGTATAATTGGTGGCTACTGAAATCTTAATGGTTCGATCACCACTTTGGCACCATTTTTCAAAAGTTGTAATCCAAAGAGAGGAGCTGTTTCATGTGGAGAGGATTATATATTGTTTTCAATATACATTCTGCGCGGATCAATCTCTCTTTTCAAAAACTTGAGCAAATGTGTCCACTCAGGCTGAGTGTGTGCAGAGGCCAGCACCTTCCAACCTACCATTGAAACCTAAAGGGCTCCAGAGTTTGCCCTAAAATTGACCCCTTTCAGTTTAATTACTGAGAATCTCATTGACCCGATATGTCCTTTTTTTGTCCGGCAAGGGGAGGGAGGGGCATCAGTACAGAAGTGGCTGTGGTTACCCAGACGGCATTGAGTCCCTCAACTGGCCAGCAGTGTTTAAGGGATTGACAAGTGACCGGGACAAAAGCACTCAGTCAACAAGCTGTTTAATATCCATTATTATGGAGTGAGCACCGTGCCCCGAGACAGGTAAACACATCTCCATTGATCCATTGATGGAAAGATAGAAATATTTTCTCTCCCCGCTCACCTCCATAAAGTGCCCCCTTTCACAAAGGCAGGGAGCAAACAAAACAGAGAGAAAAGCAAAGAGGTATATAGGAGCGCTGACATTCTGCTCCATTGGTAAATAATAGCGTCGGCAAGCTGGCCTATCTATAACCTCTGAAACTGCTGTCTGCCAAGATAAAATGTTGGGCCCTGTTTCTCCAGAGCCTCCAAAGAAGATCAACACGGCTGATGTGGTTTTATTTGTCTTTAATGTCACACTCAGTCTGGGCTCTCTAAAAAACAGTCTCGAGTAAACACTAATGACAAGAATGCTCTTAGACACTTCAAATTGGACGTAAAGCACGGCGCTGAAAAGCCATCGCACCCCAGCGGATCGCTAATCTGTTGAACCTCTGAAGTGGATAAGACCTTGATGAAAAAAACCTCAGGAGCTCTTCACAATACAGATTGATGATGCGTAGGCTAACCTTGTGTCTGCCAGCGCGCGCGCGCACACACACACACACACACACACACACACACACACACACACACACACACATACAAACACTCAAAAGCAAATTCTTTCTTTTTTTACCGCCTGTTTGTGTCTCACAATTAAATTTAAAATCTCACATACATGCTATTGTGCTTTTGAACGTCATCAAATTGCATGTTTTACTGTTGTAATTGTGTATTTTTATGCAGACACCTTTTCCTCCTCTGCCATCTTTTAACTGTGCACTATTATGACTCCTCTCTTGTAAGCTGTAAATTAGACGCCTGCTTTTAAGTTGAAATGGAGGCGTATCCTTTTCCTGCAGGCTCTTCATATGAGCCCTCTGTCAAAGAGAGGGGGGGACGAACACTTGGTATGCTGTTATTTTGTGAACCACTCCGCTTAGTGTGAAAGCAGAGGGCATCTCTTCCCAGCATGAAGTGGACAGCTCTTCCCCCTGTAATGACGCATAACTAGGACACCTCCATTCACTCCTGTGTGCCTCAATGAGGACGGCCTCCAAACCTAACTATTATAGCCTAGCTAATGTCAGAGAGTCAGCCGCATTCAATATTATATTTTGGTCTGTTTTGCAAGTTGATTACTCTACTTTACAAACACTCAACCGCCACCAACCACGCCCACAATCTCATCCATTTCCCTCTGTCAGCCCATCACACCTCTTTTTTTTGTATGACGTTTTTTACACATGCACTCTGAAATTTCTAGAGACAATTTCAGACAATTGGCCCCTGAAATCTTTCTAGGTTGGGGGGGGGGGGGGGGTCTCAGGAGGCAAGCCATGACTTTAAAAAGGATGCGCAAAGACAGTGGACGAGAAACAGAGTCCAACAATGGTGACAGTTTTTACATTTATATCAGTGCTACATGTAATGGGATGTATTCAAAGTGTAAGTGTGTAGATTCATTAAGTCCAGGATAGCACCACTCGCAAGCTAGTCCCACAACATAAAAGTCAGTAGCTTCACGTTACATGATTTGAAGGATGACGGCCAAGTCTGAGAGAATTGCAATTCATTGGAAGCTAGTTTTACGCATAACCGAAAATAATACAATTCACAAGTTCATGTTGAACCGTGGATGCCGTATCAAACGGTTCAATATTGTAATGAGAATTGTTGCATTCCTAGTTTAAACAGTGGCTCACCCCGATTTCGCTCAGAAATTTACCAGGGGTTAGCAGAAAAAATTCCAGATGAAGTCGGAGTGAAATATATTGATGTGTTTGTGTTCAGTAGCTCACCCAGAACATTTCGGCCATTTTCAAGGGTTTTGTGCAACTGTCGATTGGGTGGGGTCGCTCTGGTTTCTCTACCAGGTTTAATTTTCAATATTATACCTGCAGATAGCCAGTCCCGCTCGTCTGGTATAAAGAAGCACGGTGGGTAATTAACACCATATTAAAAACTGTTGGTGCAACAAAGAACTCTAATCAGTTGAGGCCGGCATAAGCAAATCATCACGGCTAAATTAAAACCCTAAGCACAGGCTGGATGGTAATAACACGTTATAGATCTCTAGAGTGACAATCTCAACCAGTGTGCTTAACTTATTTATTTTGACTAGGCAGGCAGACTGTTTTAGGAGCTCTATATGAGCATCATCTAAGTGTTTTATTACAGCACACATACAGGTAATGTAGATTAGGATCTATTAAAGGGAATGGATGAGCGCAAATATGGAGCAGTGTTAACGACTGCCTATTTTGGAGAGCTTAAATATTTTTTGAAGGACTTTATTTTCCAGGATAATAACATGTTAAGATATCTTTGGTCCAGACCTTTCATGTTTGTTTTCCTGAAAATGCACTTCTCTGTGATGCAACATTAAAACTCCATTACTAAGGGTCTCATTTCAGTGTGTAATGGGTCTCATATTTCATAAACACTTCTTTGTTCTCGTAAACTGTTGACTGTTATTCATGCAATGCAAAATATCGTCTCCATATTCCTTGCAAGCTCTACACTGATGCATATCACAAAGTCTGCCTGCCACCTTTCACACGGCAGCTTAATGCGATAGGGTCAGGATTATTTCTTGTTTAAACTTATGGTATCACAAACGTGCAGAAACGAGGAATTTGCATAAGCATCAAGAAACTCCATTTATGTATCATCTCACGGGTTCATAGGATTTAAATGATGTACACCGTTCTGGTGGTAATATTGCACTTTATCCTTTTGGAAACTATGAAAGCATAGATGTTTTGTATTTTTGTGTTAATGCTTATTTGCGGGTAATGGGGGTTTTCAGGGTGTTTAGTTCTGGTCACAGTGGGCCAGGATGGAGGATTTTTAATGGGAAGACGGTCCCGTTTTAATGTACCACGAGAACATGTTACCGTTGTACCTCTCTTTCAGCTGTGGGCCTCCTGAATTCAAGCCGATTATGGATAACAACCACATTACAGCGCGATACATCAAAGACCTAGCTTACTGCTCAGTGGGGAGCCACTCTGGCACATTTCAAAAAATCTATCCATTCAACAGCTCTCACTGGAAGCATGTTATGCATTACATTTGTCACTCTGGAAAGTGTCCTCTGATCAATCTGATTCCAAACGGCACTGCTTCTGCTGTTTACTTGTGCTGGTTTCATAAAAAAAAAAAGATGAAGAGGAATAGAAGAAAGAAAAGCATAAACAAAGACTGGGAAATGGCACATTTAAAACAAAGAGCTTGAATAGAAATGTGATCAAATTAACCATTATCTGCAGAATTTCAAAAAGTTCAGAAGCTTTAAAAGCACTTCAGACCTTCAGTCATCATTTTAACCAAAAAGCTGAAACGAGCAAAAGATGGTAAATGGTAAATGGACTTGAGCTTGTATAGCGCTTTTCTAGTCTTCTGACTACTCAAAGCCCGTTTACACCGCATGTCACATCTACCCATTCACACACTGATGGCAGAGGTTGCTATGTAGTGAGACCATCAGAAGTAACTAATCCCATTCGTACGCATTCATATGCCGCCGACGAAGCAGCGGGAGCAATTCGGGGTTAAGAGTCTTGCCCAAAGACACACATCAGACATGTTGCTGCAGGAGCTGGGGATCGAACCCTCGACCTTCCTGTTGAGAGGCGATGACTCAACCAACTGAGTCACAGCCGGAAGAGAGAGAGCCTGGAACTTTTTGGAATTAAAAACAAAAAAGTGATCCTTCATTGGATGCCTAGGACTTCAGGTATCAATGCTATCACAAAAGTATTGAAATTCCCCCCCGGCACCACCACAACCACCAAAAGCTTTAAAATCCCCCCATAGCTGTTTTCACACAAGAACTCCTGATTATTTCTAGACAAACCAGGAGCTCTGACCTGAAAAAGTCTGGGTGAAATATTCGACTGTTTAACCAGAAAAATTCAGGACATTTTCAGGAATTTTCTGTACATGTGAAAGCACTATAGTCTAATGGGAAAACCCCCCCCTCCTATTTTGAAAAAACTAATATCAGACTCTGCCTACAGTCATCATCACACCAAAACTAACACAAAATGCTCAGTTAAGAGTTACCAAATGGGACACCAAGTTCTATTGCTCCTACCATTTTAGTGAAGGTAGCACTCACACTTCTAGGAGGAGAAACACAAACAGAAATAAACTCCACCTCTAGTCAAACTCTATATCATGCCACTTTTATTTGAGAAGTTGGAATTTTTAGATTCCATTGGACTCTTATGCACATTGACATGCATCTGGATTTTTACACAATCATTCAGGTCCAGTTTAATTGAATCGGAGTATTCTAAACTAATTGCAGGGTTGTTGTGTTAATAAGCAGTCGTTTCTCACATGCAGGTGCGAGGATGGTGGGCTATCGGGGTGTGTTTATGTATTTGCATAGCTTCACACCTGTTAATGAAAGCGCTTGTTTTTCCAATGAATCTCCATGCTCCTCTAATAAGACTCAGTTTCCTCCCACGGCTACCCTAATGACTGTTATCACACCACCTTCGCAGAAAGTCGCACGGGGAGTTATAATAACCTGCGTACTGTAGCGCTGCTGTGTGTGTGCTTACACAGACGCACAGGTGATTCACGAGCCATGCGAGGGGTGAGGGCAAAGCAGCAGATCTGACTGAAGAAGAAGCCATGAAGATTTCTGATTCAGACAAACTAGACACTGTCACCTAATACGAGACATATACCGAGGCTTTTCTTGCTTATCTTTCTCTCTTATATAAATACTTTACAATACTTTACTCTCCTAACCACATTTTTTTGCTATTCCTATCTTCAATTTTGGATCTTCTCTACAAAATTCCAGCACTCAGTCTGACACTGACACATTTTGCAGCTGTGAACAGGTGAGGGGCTGCCAAACCTTTGCCTAAAACCAATCCACAGTCCTGAGAGCTGAAAACATGCCAACACTGCCTCGGATAACAAGCAGAAGATGTGGAGATCCTCCTCTGGGCACAAGCAGAAGTCTCTGAGTAGTTGAAGAATTTCCATCCAACCCTTAAAAAAAAGAAAAAAAGAACCTATGCTTCTCGAGTCTAACTTGCCCCTCCTGGAACTGCAGAATCTAGATATTTTTCCACAGGCAGGCTTCTCCATTACCCGCAGCTAAATTAACAGCATTTAAGTATCTATTAAAACACCAATGCTTTGCTGCCTCTGTCTGACCTCGCCTTGCCCTTATTCCATCCGCTGCTGCTCATTAAAACGGCATAATTGCAGGTAAGCATCCTGCAGTATCAACACAGTTAATTAGCAAAGTGAGAGGGGTTCATGGAGTCACATTGGCCCGAATAAACCTGGAATAAATAACAGTTATCATTAGCAGCCCAAGCCTGTTCCATTATGGAGGGTAGGCCCTGTGCTGATGTAGCCTTATTAACCAAAGAGAAATGTTTTTATAAATGTATTGAAAAAGATGTGATGATCGTATGTTTGACAACACTATTTGTTCTTTTTAATCTAACTTCACTTTATCATGCATGCATACTAATCAAGAAATGATTCATAGCTGTCAATAGCAGTGCAACAGAACAATCTGAAAAATGGTTAATCATAATGCTAATCAAGCTAGTAAACGGAAGTGTAATTACTGACCATTAGCCCGAACTTGTTTCCTTTTAAATTATTAGTATAACTAAGTGTAATGTACTTTTAAGGGGTGGGCCAGATTCCCCTCTCCAAAGTCAGCAAAGAACCGATTATCTGATGGTTCCAAAGATTATCTTGCCAGATTTTCCAGTGGTGTGAGATGTGTTAAGAGTGATTTTTACCCTCCTAGATCTGCTCAGAAGACGACCGGGCCGGATATCCTAAATATTAAGTATGTTTGATATTTACGATCAGAAGTCCTGTTGTGTGGAGAGAACATCGAGGACAGCTGAGCGTACACTCTGCGGATTGCCACGTGGAACGGAACAATAGGCAATCAGGAAGCAAACTGACTGAAGCAGGAAGCACAACAATCACAGCCATGGCGACGACAGCAAACACAGACATAAAGGTGGATGGACGTCAGAAATGGAGGACCAACTTGTTGATATGTGGCAACAAAACGAGTGCTTATATAACGGCAGGAGTCCTAAAACCACCATCATCAATTCTTCCTGCTCGTCGTCCACCATGTTTGTTGACTCTTAAGTTGCATTTGACCGCCTGAGATTTTGAGTTTTGAAAGTCGAGACTCTGGTTGTTGGTGAATGAATCTGTTAGTGTGTGTGGTGTGCTGAGTTGGTCATCTAGTTGTACACCAAACACTATAAGAACAAAACTGGTAACACGTTCATTATTTGTGGTCATGTGTTGAGTCTCTCACATTTTCAAAATTGTTGTAAGATTTAAAAAAACTTGTAATGTGTGCCGGGCTTAAGGAAGGTCTCGTTCAGGTTAAGTAGTTAAAAAGCATCAAAACCTTTTTTAACTCTGTAAAAACATGATGTAGAACACGGGAAGACGTCAGCTGAAACCTTATCATTTCATTCTAATAAATCCTGTATGTTCATTTGTTAAGGATGTATCAAACAACAATGAATGTGGTATGTTGCCCGCGTTTATTCTGAATAAAATGATTACAATAAATGTGTAGCATCGTGTTATATTGTGAAACAGACATATTGACTTTTCTTTGCTTAAACATTTTACGTAAAATGTCAGCATTCAAATGTCCAGCTGTGACAATTGAGCTGTTTACTTTCATTATCCGAAATGTTTCTGGAGGATAAGATTGCAGTTCACTTGGTCGTCTGTCTTTGGGGAAACAATGGAACAACAGATGATATGATAAAAAAACAAGTTGAAATCACTACAGGTCAAATAATTTGACTTTAGCTGTCCAATCTGTTAGCATTCAAATCCATTTTATTCAAAATGTTTCTCTGTTTTCATTTACGGCCTTAATTAATTGCCTTACATTTTAATGTTACTTCACAATTTTGCAGTTTTTTTTTGAGAATTTTGGCCCGTGAAGCCGTGTTCATTTTGGTTGGCTCCGTGTGTTGCACTTTTCACTCTTCATTCGATTTCACACTTCTCTTCTTCCAACATTGCACACGGTTCGGGGGTTTAGCGAAGGATCCAGGTCAAAGTTAAGCCTTTATTTAAATCACTCCTTTTCAAACTGGCAATCTTGATAATATCATTATTTAAACTTGTATTTTGACTTGTCTTATAACATAAATAAGCCTCCATCTTGACCTTCAAAGGCAGGGAAGTACAGGGTATGGAGCTGTATTCACCCCTTGCTCATGTGAAGGTTTAACTACGGTACTAATCGGCTCTTAGATTCCACCTTTGTCATCTGCCGTCCCCTAATATACACTAACTGGATATATATTGTATGGGAACGCTCGTACTTTTTTAACCTGCCCCTGAACCGTCAAATTTCTGCTTGCTCCTGATCCGTCCGTTTTATACATTTTAGGTCCTTTAAACCCCCTCAAAGCTTCTTAGTAACAGTCGGTCGATCAAAGCCACCAGAGCCTTTCCGTCCTCTCCTGAACTGAAGCACAAGTTTTAGATTGTCTGAAAGGGGACTTGGGGCTAAATAAAAATGGCATTGTTTGCCACTGACCAAACTGTGCTTTAGTTAAACTGAAGCACATCACGTTGGAACTTAGAAGTGTCGGTTTTGTTCATTATACTAAAAGGTTTTTGGTTTTTCAAAGTGTTGGACTCCATCCAAAATCCTGCAGTAGAACTGTGTTGTATTGGATTCAGAGAACACGGTGCAGTTTAAATGGTGTTACAGTGCCACCTTAATCACAGTCCAATCAGAGCAGGCCATTTTAAGACTTTTAATTCTTTTATTTAGACCATCCAGTTTGTTTCAGTCTACTTTATTACCAGTATTTATTTGCGATCTTATTCCATATCATAGCTCGTATTTATAATTTATTGTTATCTGTATGTTAAGCTATATGTCCTATAATAAATAAAATATTTATAAGTTGAACCTGCCTGCCTGTCTGCATGCTACTTTTCTGTCTGTGCAAAACCCTGCATATGTGCCATCAGTGTACCTATGAGAGAATGCATGTGTAAGCCCAGTGTGAATATATGCTGTTTATGTGCTCGCTAGTGCATGTGTCGTCTGCATCGACGCGTGTGTAGGTAGGTATTATTCAGCCGTCTGGGTCAGAGGAGGGGCAAGGAATCAAAGATCACAAAAAGTGTATGACAGCTGACAATTTCAGGCTTTTGATTAAGATTTGTTGATATGGCCAGTCCCTGGGTCTCTCCCAAACGCACTCCAGGGATTCTGGGCTGGCTGGCTGTGCCGCAGACAGAACAACCCATCAGTTGACAGAATCTCCTCATCGCCTGCCTTACCTCCCAGCTGAAACCCCAGTAATTAGAGTCTGGGCAACATGCAGAAAAAAAAAAAACACCTACAGAGAGCACGGTGTCATGGATATCACCAATTATGCAGCCATTTTGCTCATGGATGCAACCAGCTCTTGGTGTAATGACACACACATACACAAGCATGGGCATGCACAGACTCCCAAACACATGATGCACATGTGGATACAATGAGATCATTACAGGACTAAATCAGGTTTAATCCTGTCATATGCTTATTTGTGTGTCATGTCAACAGTATCACCAGGACGATATGTTGTTGCTTATTATTGCTATTTTGGCCAATAATCCCTGCCTAGGTTCTGAACTGTACACTGTGTACACCTGAGACTAACTTCACCATTCACAATAACACTCACTATTCTGTAGAAATGTAGCTGCAAGTCGAAAAGTAAGAGATGGTCCATAAAAAGCCATACAAAAATGTTAAGTTGCAAATAGTACCAAATGATGACAGTGGTTATGTCTAAAGACTATCCCTGAATAATACAGCATATATTGGGCTTTTTTTTGTCTTATTCTTTAATGTTATGAAGCACAGAATAGTAAAAAAAAAAAAAAGTCTGGTAAATTTTTCAGCAGCTAAATGACTGTAAGCTGATGTCTTTAAAAAACACTTTCTCCCCTTAAAAAAGAGGAGGAAAAGTTAATTGCAGCATTTTCTCATTGGGGAGACAGAAGGACACTCAAAACGTCCCCTCATTTGTGAATTAGAGACACGCATTTAGCCACAGGAAATGTAAAGTGGGATTGCTCACCATGAAGAGGAGGTTAAGTGCACTAATGGAAAGCAGTTAAGTGTTTGTTATTGTTGCTTCGTGACTTCTTTTCTCTTCTGTATTTATAGTTTGTATTGGGAGATGTAAATTTCTCTGAATGTTTTAATGGGAATTCTTAAATTCATCTATCCAGTAATAAATGGTGCTGGAGTGCTGGTGGTTAAGTGTGTTTGATTGTGTCGCCCTTGCAATGCTTTCATTTTTTTGCTATTATGCTGGCGACCCCTGTGGACAAAGCGGCGTGTCTTAACTCTTTGCTCTTCTTGTCATGTGCATGTGTCAATGAAGTTTTCTGAACAAAAAGCTCATACCAATTTCGTTTGGAGTGGCCACTAATGGCTACGTGTTTGGTTCTGTTACTTATCAGTAGGTGCCTATCCCCATTCATAAGGAACAAGTATCTAGCCTTTATTTCAATAACCATCAAAAGGATCATTTACTGTGAATCTTCACTGTGGAATATGAAAATACAATGTTTCTGCAGTTTATTCCTGGTCTAACACTGAACCAGTGTCAGCTGTAACAAACATAGAAAATAACAAAGTCTATATTCCTTGTTAATGGTCTTGTTTCCGTAACTAGTTCATATAGAGGCATCAGTATTCATTTCAGTGTTTTTCATTACCAGTCAAAAACTCCTCACAGCAGCTTTAAGTCAGGATCAAAAAGGCACAGGTATTCAGTACAAGAAATACATTAAAATATCTGCTTTAATACGATATGCAATACATGGCCCACGCTAACGATAATATCCTGATACAGTGATTCTGCGGTTAATCGATATAATGCAAGGTAATCATAAAATGTTACATCCTGATATCTGGTTAGCTGATGAATACAAAAAGGTAAAGTGCAGGATTCAGTTGCAATTTGTGATCAGTTTCACAGAATTTGAAGAAAATTGAGATAAATAAAAAGTGAATTTGTACTGGAATATTGACAGCTATTGCTATCAATTCGTGCTGCGGTAGTTTTTTTGACAAGGCAGCACAACTTGGCAAAACACCAGGTCTTTTTCAGTAAGCTTGTATTCGTCCGTAGCATTAAAACTTCTGTCATAAGAGCACCAGCATGAGTCTCGTGTCTCAGCATTCCCCACTTGTTGTCAATAAAATGGGCTTTGATTGTCAGGTAGGACTCTGTTAACTGTGAGGTTCCCAGATCACAGGTGAGTGCAACTCTCTTTGCAGACCAGAGTGCATCTTTCCCCTTTCCTCACACTGCAGCATTAAGAGAAGGAACAGCTTTTTCTTTCAGCTTGTTTTGCATTTCTAAGTGGCGAGTGCATCTCCTAACTCTTTTTAATCGCTGTTAGACTTCTACTCTAATCTTGCTGTCAACTTCTTTTTCGGCCAATGAACTTCTGCTCAGGTTATCCTTATTCATGTTTTAAGTACCACTGCGACAGGGGAAAGATGCACTCTAGTCTGGCTTTTGAATTTTTTTATTAAAATATCGATATTTGGGGCCAGTGTATTGATAATTGGATTAGACAAGTCAGGATGACGATATATTGCCATATCGCTATTCTGTCCAAAGCCTGATATCTGTTAACATCCGAAATTATTAGGACAATCAAAAAGGATTGCCGTTGGTGTTAATTTGTTGCAATGTATCCAATATGAAGGTAGTAAAATAAAATAGTCACCACATATTAATCGTATAAACCAACAGCTTACTATGCATGTTGAGCCTTTGAGAAATGTGGGTTGAAGGAACTATCTGTGCTGCTCCCTCCAGTATACCTTGACAGGTATTGTAAATGTAATCCTCCAATGACGTGCAGTGCAATTAGTATTTCAGTATTTTATTTAACATGATTAATTTCACCATAGCAGAGATTTCCAAAAGGAAAGAATTAATGGGTGTATTGTGGCTTCTCTTGTTAGCTGTGGCTAAGCACATGGCTATAGTAAAAACTGTGTATGTGGTGTTTAAACAAAGTCAGCGACATGTGAGGAAGTAGATGTCAGAGGAAAGAAAATCCTCAGTGTGGCTCTGAGCTGTCTGACACAGATCTTCAGCATAACATGCCGACTCTTTCAGAATAAAAGAACCCAGGCAAAGCTAGCAGACTTATGGAGAAGCCCTTTCTAATGAGAATTTGGTGTAATTGATGTCACGCTATGAGAAGATTGGGATCACTTCTCAGTTTCCTCTCTTTATTTGCTGCCATTTCAGAAATACGCCCTCTGAACTTTAACAGTCATTTATTCTTTCATTTCCTTCTCTAAACAAAAGCACGGCCCTCTTTATGCTCATCACCGTGCCAGAGTGAGAGAAACACCATCTTGTCACGCAATGTAACAAAACCATTAAATGTGCAGCATTAAAGGGAGACGAAATGCAATTAGCCAAGAAATTACTCTGATCTTGGTGACATTTGGGGAGAAACTGTAACACAATATACGCGGCCGACGCGTGATTGACAGCCTAATCCAAGTTTGATGGGCGCGGGTCCACGTTCCCCGAGCAGAGCGGGTCGTCGGCAGATAACGAGTACAGCTGCACAACTCTGATAGCTGTGTCCGCCACGATTCGTCACCGGGCAAATTCCTCTGGTTTAAACGATGATGAAAGTATCGACCATTAATGACAGGATCATCTCCCTGCCTGAAATAAACGCTCTAATCCCTTTTGCCAGGTCCATGAATTCCTAATATGAGTTATATAAACTGGAGCAATAAATCAGTGTTAGCTCAGTTGTGTTTGGAAAAATTGTACCAAGGCTCTTTGCCCCCTGTTTAACATGCAAGATGGGCAATTGAGGACATCTTCGCTTAAGCTGTAACATCCAATGAGTTATTGCTGGGGATAGATTAACTTTCTCACTGTAATAAGAATTGCAAATGGGAGAAGAGTAAGGTGGAATTTCCCTTTTGCTATTGTAATCTGCGATGCGAGTTTGACTGCAGACGGTGGACGGTGATGAATATCACAACCTTTCATCGGCTGGGTCTTGGATCAGTTGAACATGAGTGATGGAAATATCACGCTCATTGTATTATAATGACATTAATCAGAGTCAGAGGGAAGTGAGCCACAGAGAGAGAAAGACAAAGAGACAGAGGTTAGCAGAAAAATCTGAAGTCAGTTTGTGTTAGTGGGTCCAATTAAAAATGATTCAAGAAACCGAGTAAGGGTAGAAAATTCAGCTTCAACTTTTTATGTCATACTTCCAAGTGTGAAGAAGTTTGTTGCATGCTCACGTTTCAGAAACTACACAAATAAGTTCTACAGTTTACCAAAAAAGATTTGCAAACTTCAACATGCCCTGCTTCAAATGTATTTCTTTTAAGTTGTATTTTTATTACGGCTGTCAAACGATAAGGTATAATGATACCATTTATCCTAATTGATTCCTAGACCCGAGTATTGGCTGATATCTATGACCTATCCAACACTAGTGGGATAAAAGAAGAAAAAAAAACATAATATTGTTGGAAAACCATTTTTTTTACATGTTGCTAATATTGACTAACATTACACTCCCTGCTAGCACCATGGTATTGGTTTTTCCTTACATCTTACACTTTTCAGGCAGTACTGGAGGCCAGAACTGGTAGGCCTATAGAATTAAATGCTAAAATAGTAGATTTAAGGCCATTAAAACATAGATACATTTGTACGTATATGCGAGGGAAACCACAGGAGGGAGGGGGAGAACTTTGACTGACATTTTTATACCACTTAACGAAAATGTCCATACTAGCATGTCTGGCTTTAAAGAAAGAACACATTCCTAATTCACCTCCCCTCAGCGAGATGATTGTAGCCTTTCTTTTTTTTTAAGAGGAGAGGTGACACAATGCAGCCTAAACGCAATGATTACTGTGAGTGGAAAGCAGAAGTGAATGGCTGATGAATATTTCATAAATGTTGGCAGCACCTACTGGACACAAGGCCTGATTGATGGCAGAGTGGCTGTAAAGACTTGGCTGCTGAAGGGCCTCAGCCTCCTTTCACACCAGTGCTTACTTCAAGCACCATCGTTAATCGCAGAATAAAGATGTATTTAACTGAAGAGCTCTTCATTAATGGCCTGCTTTAAACAAAAGTAGCTGCAAAGGATTTGTGTCATTGGAGTGAAATGCAAAGGGCTATTGTGAATGATGGAGAATAACGGGCAAAGTATGAACATAAAGGGAGTATTAAGTCGTAGTTTTAAATCCATACCAATCCAGCAGCCATACTTTTACTACATCAACTACGAACTTCTTGAACTGTGGTGTATTTGTGTAAACTTTTACATATGCATCACTGTCGCAAATTTCAAGAAGTGCACAGAAAAACTACCAAACTTAAAGGCATCCTGTGATTTCTGCCTTACATTCAGTGCTGCTTATTTACCTTACGCCCATACAGATGTGTTGAATGCACCTGTAAAAATGTTTATTGAAATACTTTAAACTACTAAATATTTTATTTTGCTCCATCTGAACATCCACTAGTAGTTTTCATCGCTGGTGCACTGCTGTAGTAAGATGCACATCTACAACAGTGATATGATTCCATATCTTAAAAACCAATAAGCTAAGCAATAACTTCAACTTATTATAATGTGCTACAGATACCTGTTTGTCAGATGATAAGCAACAGGAATTGAAAAGCCTAAAGAGGCAGGCTTGAAAGTCATTCTACAAGATCTATACCAATCATTTGTAAGTTGTGTTTTGTTTTGAATCAAAATGTATATTTAGTTTCTACATAAAAGGAAACAAACTACTGACATCAATATGAGACTTGAACAATCATTGGTTGGGCTTTACAGAAGACCTTTAGCTTCACTTGAAATACCAAACAAAGTAAGACTTTACACCTGATCAATGCTGAGCATTTCTTCAAAACACATCTTTAATAGAAGAAGCTTTTTAAAGGTTAAAAAACAAAACAAAAACGTGCTCAGCAAACCTCCAGTATAAAGCAATCAGTGGAGAGAGTCACAGGCAACAAAAACTCAAATTTGCATCTAAAAAAAACAACAAGCTGTGATCGTCCAATCATTATTCTATTAAGTTCTTCAAATACTGCATCATTCTGGTTTACATTCTTGTAAACCTATGTGATGACAGAACAATAACAAAATTAGTATTTTCCTTTTATATTAAGTCCTCAGCATAAGCATACATAGCTTGTGCTTACTGCCTTCTGCCTGGAGAGCCAGCTTATACATGACCCAGCCTGTACGAGACCCCCAAATCTACTGTGGATCCCCTTGTCCAGCCCTCTTTAATTAAAACGTGTACATTTTTTCTGTTACTGGCAAGTCCATTTGCAGATAACCATCCATCATACAGCTGCCCCCTCTCTGCGGGCATGTAATGAATTGTGTTAAAGTGATTTGTGGTGGTGATCCTTTAGAGAAGCTGAATGAAGTGGAAGTATTGCATGTATTTTTTACCCATCTCCCCTTATTTCTCTGTGGATGAATAGTACCCCAAAGGCATTGGAATGGTATAGATGACAGTGAACATTATGTTGACTAAGGTTTTGGTGTGATTACCATGTATTTCTAATAAAACTAAAGCCTCAAGAATGACTCTGTCTCATTTTTCATTAGCTTTAGCGCCCTTTACCTGGAGTCCTCGTCCAATACTTCAGCGTTTCTATGAGCCTGCTAATAACTTCATTCAGAACATTATGGAAATGGAGGATTTGAGCGGTAATGAATGGGGTATTAGTGCAGAGAGGCTGGATGGATATTGCTACTTGCCATTAAAAGTGTCACAGGGCGATGTCATCAACAATATTTGACAGTGTTTTAATGATATTCCATATATTTCTTAGAAGAATTTTTGTTTACCTTTTTTACTGGACTTACGGAAAAAGGTTTGAGATATTCTGCTTTGTAAAGCCTTGAATCCCCAACATATTCATTCCAAGAGAATATGCTAATCTCCAAATGTATTATTACTCAAATGGATCTAACAAGTGTATTATTTGACTACACATGGGGCGGCTGTGGCTCAGTTGGTAAAGTCGGTCGTCTCTCAACCGGAAGGTTGGGGGTTCGATCCCCAGCTCCTGCAGCAACATTTCCGATGTGTCCTTGGGCAAGACACTTAACCCAAAATTGCTCCCGCTGCTTCGTTGGTGGCGTATGAATGTGTATGATTAGTTACTTCTGATGGTCACTTTACATAGCAACCTCTGCCATCAGAGTGTGAATGGGTAGGAATGACCTGCGGTGTAAAAGCACTTTGAGTAGTCTAAAAAAGCGCTATACAAGCTCAACTTCATTTACTATTTATTGCAGATGCGGGGAAAGTGTAAATGTGATGGACTCAAAAACTGAAGTTTATGTTCAGACCAAGGAATAAGTCAATAAGTGCAAGAATGCAGCTCGCACTGTGTTTAAGTGTTTTGGTCTACAAGAAGGTCAAAAGTTCAGAGAAAAGGGGCCACAACCGACAATCATTTTGATCTAATCTGTCATTTTTGTTATAATTATTTGATCAATCATTTAGTGTATAAAATGTCAGAAATGTTTTGAGAATGCACAAATGGAGAATGCATTTGAGTGAGCCCTTCAAATAGCTTTGTCAAATCAACAGTTTACTTTTCATTAACCTGAGGCCACAAAAAGCCACTCTTAAGCTGACACCACCAAACTTGTAAAAAATCCATTCCAAATATTTGTCAATTATTTATTTTTGAACGACAAATTTGTTGCAGCTCTACCAAGAAAGAAGCCATCAGTGTTAAAAGGTTGTTTTTTTCATGAGGTTTTAGAACATTTAAAATCAAACACTTGTAATTTTAACTGATCAAAAACATTGTTGTAACTAATCAGCAAGTATTTAAACTAATTACAAATTCATGGTAAAAACGTGTTTGCTCAGGAGAGTTGGGGTCATGAATGCAACCCTTAGTGGGCCAGCCCCAGACATGCCCAGCCCTGCTTTGTCCCAAAGGCCCTCCTGTCAGCTGTGTGCCTCCACCACTGTCACTGACTATGTGTGTGTGTGTGTGTGTGTGTGTGTGTGTGTGTGTGTGTGTGTGTATATGTGTGTGTGTGTGTGTGTGTGTGTGTGTGTGTGTGTGTGTCCTGCCGCAGAACAAGACCCAATTTGATTTGCTCCACTGGCCTGTGAAGCTCGGCTGTGAGGCAGCACCTCTCTTTATTCCCCTAATGGCTTCCCTTCCCCACTGCTCCTTACTCTTCCCCAGACACCAGTTATGTGCGCTCTTGTAAATATACATACACACAACGGCAGAAGAGAGAGAGAGAGAGAGAGAGAGAGAGAGAAAGAGAGAGAGAGAGAGAGAGAGGAAAGGACTGTGATGCATAGATCGAAAGACAGAGATGGAAGAGAGAGGAACTTAGTGAAAGAGAGTGGAATAAAAGTGAGACAAAGAGCGCGGTTAAAAAAAGGTGTTCACTCTGGAGGAGAGGCAGTCATTCTCTCAGAGGCTGACCTTGGGGCTGGGGTCTCTTTAATCTAGGGATATTAAGAGCCTTTAGATGGGCCAGGCAGATGCTAGAGTGGTGGGACCTGCCTATCAAAATGGGCGGAGATGCACCAGAAGCAGTCCATTCTCTCCGCTGGTGCACGAGCAGACTCTGCAACAGTGTCATTTGTTTTTCAGCGCGGATGAAGTTTGGGGGCAGCAGAGGTTAAGCTTTTTGCTGCTGTTGCCACCCACCCACCCTAAACCACTGCAGTACATTACAAATGGTATTACACCAGTGCTGTGGTCGTAGCCCGCTCCCTCTCCCCCCCAAAAAAGCGATCTAAACGGTAGCTGTTGTGACTTGAACCATATAAGTGAGTATGATGGAGAGACATGTAAATTGCACTGCATAGGACGTGCAACTGGCACATTCTATAGCTAACTAACAGCATGGTTCTGCTTAAATGGGTTCTCAAAGCACCCATGTGTGACTTTGAGTCTAAATGGGTCATGCCATACAGGTACAATTCAATCACATATGAAATGAGTTTGCTGCAAGTAAACTTTGGAAATGATTTTCTTTGTCAAGTCAAATGTATGGTTCAGTGTGTGTGTGTGTGTGTGTGTGTGTGTGTGTGTGTGTGTGTGTGTGTGTGTGTGTGTGTGTGTGTGTGTGTGTGTGTGTGTGTGTGTGTGTGTGTGTGTGTGTGTTTGGATGTGGGTCTTTGAAAATTGCATAGGCAGTGTGAGGAGGGCGCTAATTTAAGAGGCTTAATAATGACCTCCTACTATTCTTTGCAGGAACTGCCTTCAGTCGCCCATCACATCTCATGCGTGGCATGACATGGAAACAGGAGATGCATGTCATTTTTGACACGGCTTGGCACTTAGTGGCTGCAGGGGAAACTTCTACATGAATGTCTTGCTGCAGTACCTGCCTGTTTCTAGGGTGAATAAAGAATGAGTGAGAACTGATTCCTTTTTTTCATCTTTCAAAGCTTGAAGGAAACAACACAGTCTTACTTTTTATCTTTTTTTAACCTAAGAAAAACTACTGAACATTCACAGCAGCCAAGATGTACATTGCGACTTGTTTATTGGTGATGTGAAAAAAAATCGGATGTATCTTGAAACACAATGCCTGATTAAATAAGCTTCTTTGTAAGATTAAGGCACATCTCTGTTTCTCTGACATGTAAAACATTCATCAAGGCATTGCTTTGTACCAAAGACTTTGAGATTTATGGTAAATGCTACACATTTCTCAAAAAACGACAGGGGGATTTTTTTTAATTGACAGGCTTTTGTCTATAGCACTCGCAGCACGAACTGATGAGGACTATAAATAGACAAAATGGGCTTGCTGGCCACATGGGTGTGTGTATGGACAATTTAAATCTTCCATGCTGTTCAGACTCAATAGATTAATTGATCCTATCTGTGGTTGACACATCAGCTTGAGAGCAGTTATAGGGGATGAAAGGTGAGCTGAGAGGGCAAAGCACACACCATGTTTGAGGTAAATATCCTGGGATTTCAAGAGCTCGGAAATCCAATTTGGTGACCTTTTTTTTCTGGCTAACAAGAAGGCATCGTTACTATAAAAAGGCGGCTTTGAGCTTCCAAGGAGCATAGAGTGTGTGTTTCAACAGAGTGAAAGAGTCAGTCATGCCAGACAACATGAATGAACTGCGCATGGAGATATAATGACATTGACAGGCAGTAAAATGGTGAAGTGCATGACATAAACATCAGCTTGTGGCGATAATGAGGTATTTTGTATAGCACAGAACTTTAACACAAATGCTTAATATACTCATATTTCAAAAAATGTTTGTGTTACAAATACATTTCAAAAAATGTCCCAGATTGAGCTTCTACCAATATGCAAAAACTAGAGGAACATTTATGCATGGCAATTTGATATTTGATTCCATAACATGAGGTAGCAGCTCTCTATTGAATCTAGTTGGTTTCTTCTTTTAAAGAAGACTAAAAACCCCAGGGTGCTTTGCAAGAAAAGGGGCCCCTATGCGTTACCCCTTGATGCAACAGTCACCATAATGCAAGTGGCACCGTGTGTCCGCTGTTAGACTATTCCCCTGAGAATCTCTCCCTCTTTCTTCCCTCCGCTTATCTCTCCTCTATAGTCTTCCTGTCTTCGACCCATGTAGAATCTGGCTTCCCATTTGGGCCTCCATGCGTCCAGCCATTTACATTTCAGCACATTCAAACCTTCCCAAATAGGATCTGAAAGCGTGTCATCACAGTGACTGTCAGGAGAAGCAGGTCCCGTAATTTCATTTAAATGTTCATATTTTTTTCGGGGGCGTTTCAGTTCAGTGGGGGGCTTTCTCAGCGGTGACTGTTGTGAATGATTGTGGGATCCAAGTGTAAATGTGAATCATAGCCGTCTGATAACAGCTTACAGTCGGAATAAAACCCAAAGGAATATTCTGCACAGTTTTAGTTAGGCGCTCTTAAAATCACTTCCTTTATGGAAAAAAATGTATAACTGCTGAGTTGTAACCAATAGCCTTCATAGTTGGCCACGTAAAAAGGACCCACTGCGACTATTCCAGGTGAATTTTTGACTTTTTATTATGAAACAAGCTGACTGTCTCATATATATCTCAGAAGGTTCTCTCTGAGGTTTTCTCCTGGCAGCCCCCTAGTAATATTTCCCACAGAAAGTCCGAGTGAGCTGGAGTGAGAATGCAGCAGGATATTGTCCGGAGAATTCACCTGGAGCGAGTGGGGGGGGGGGTATTATTATTCTAATAATACCACCATATACTCTGTTGCTTTGCCCACGACTTCCACGTCCTTGCATCAGGAGACCCCCCTCCCACCTCCCTTCTGACAGAGATGCTGTGGTATGCATATATGAACAGCCAGGTCAGAAAAAAAGTCCTCCTGAGTTCATCTAGATTTTTTCAGTAGTGCATATGTGAAAAATGCTACTGAGAACTTGTTGTCCAGTGTTTTCACATCCAAGATTTCAAGGAACTTATTTCTTTAAGCTGCAAAAAAAGTCACAGTGAAAAGGTCCCTTACCAAAACACCCACATGCTAACACACACACACACACACACACACACTCACACTCACACACACACACACACACACACACACAGGCCAAGCTCATTTCCCCTTTGATGATATTCTGAAATTAGCCTGCTTTAATCAAATGCACCAGTGTTCATGTGTTGAAAACTGCTTTTTTTCTCCTATCTTCCGGAGGTTGTTGTTGTTGGAAAATAATTCTGTGGATTACACTTTCAAGCAGACCCTGAACCTTTCTAACTCTGTAATCCAAAAAGGAAGCATGGCTGGTTTTTTTTATCAGGAAGCTCAATAGATAAACAATAATAATACAATTCAGCTAATAAAAACAGACCACAGTGTATGCAGAGCTTGCTGGTGCCTAGCGCCTCAGCCTCGCCGCCATTTGTTTGGAGCTGTTTGTTTTTTAACTGCCTGCTATTGTTACTGTTTTTAATCCGAGAAATACATTTATTTGAATTCTCTATGGATTAAAGAAACTGTGATTTTCCACTTCAAACACATGCAGAGAGTTAGGTGATAAAACGACTGCAGCTAAGAACCACAGCTACATTGTCCTTTTTCCTCCTGCGCCAAATGCTGTTTATTTAAACTGCAGCCTCTCTTTTTCTGGTTTCCAACTGTCTATGTGTCTCAGTATAAATGTCTTTTTTTCTATTTGGAGGTATTGTTTACCTTCTTAGTCAAAAGCTGGTTTGAATAATCCCAGAGCCCACCTGCACAAGACAAACCTCTCCAAAAAAAGGCATGATAGGTATTTGCAAGTGTGTGCAAGAATGTGTGCTTTTGTGAACTACCAAACATAGCACAGCTCTAATTGCAGAGCAGGAGAACAATAGGCCCTCTGCAGCAGCTGGATGCAGTCTTTATTTGCATCTGATTGATCACTTATCTGTACAATGCCGGTCTTCCTTAATTCCAATTAGACTCTTGCCTATTTTGTGGTTTTAGGAAGTGTGATCAGAAGGCAATGTTTAAGGCCAACTTTGTTCCACAGGGGAACGTAACGCAAAGTGTAAAATGGAAAGGAGGAAGTGTGTATTTGAATGAGGGAGAGTAGGACGTATAAAGAAACAAAGAGGGAGAGACAGATGTAGAGAAATGGAGATTGGAAGCGTGAGAAAGTTAACAAGAGTTTCAGGGGGTTTGGTGGGACGGATAAAAGAAGAAAGCTGATTTCCAAAGGTATAATGCTTTAACAGAATAAATCAGAAAAAAAAAAACTGCAGGTGAATATTTATGAGGCAGCTATGTGAAGAGACACTCATACAAGAAGAGGAAGTCAGTTTTGTTGGAGAGGAATTACAGCCACTATTCCAACTTTGGACATTTGTATTATTTACTTAAAGCTCCTGTGAGAGGTTTTTAGTTGATTATGAAACAGACAGACACCTATATTGATGCTTCTCTGTGACCTGCCAAAGCAAACAGGACCATCAGCGACAAGACTGATCCTTTCTTTATTGTTATTGGTAATGCCTGTAACCACTGCCGCCAGGTAGGTGTCAGATGAAGGGCTACAGCATGCAGATTCTGAATAAGATTGGATACGATTCTAAACGTGCAACTTATATTAGGCAGTGAAGTTCTGGTTAAAATTGAAAGAAGTTAGAAGTATCTTTTATTCAAAGTAATTTTTGTTGTTTTGCAAAGTTTGTATGAAAATGTTAAACTGGGATTAAAAGAAATTGTAAAAAGTATATATGCCGATGATAAAGCTATTATGTTTCTAATCGTGCTGGGCAGTGCAGGCCAATGAGATCTGTTTGAAGACTTGTGTGTAACTGACTTTTTTTCCGATCCATGTTTCAGAATTAATTATTTTGTGAGTTCGCTAATTAATGTTTCTAAAAAACTGCAAAATTCTGACAGTGAAGTCCATCGCTCCATTCCCACCAACACCACTGCCACCCTCTTTGGCTGGGGGCATTTTAATTGGCCCACTTCCGAACTGTAATTTTTTTTAATTGCTTGGAGACACTCTGCTCTCTTTAAAAAAAATCAATGCAGATGTAATAATATCTGTAATTGTCTGCCACGCTCCAGGGACACCACAAAAGCCTCGGATCAATGGAGGAAAGCAGGGAAGCTGGTAGGGGTTAATTTTTCCTTTTCTGTAGGTAATGACAGGGAGGCAACGCTTGGCTCCTGGCATCAAGGCACAACTTGTGCTGTTCCTATTGTCTCTACAGCGCCTAATTGGGCCAAATGCAGTTAGTTCCCCCTGGCAGAGGCTGTCGAGGTGGTGATTAATGAAGCCTCCAGTCACGTAACCTGATAAAAAAGAAAAGAAAAGGCTGGGAGAGGGGAAAAACATCAACCTGCTTTGTGTTCTTCATCCTTTTTCCTTTCTTGTGCTTTTTCTCTGCCTTGGTCAATTCAATTCAAGTCTTTTTCTAAGTAAACAGGTGAAGTAGTTTTAAGTTTGCCAAGGCTTATTTTTCTTCAGGGAAGGAAAGGGGGCAGGCCCATTACTGCATCGTGGGAGTAATTAAATACAAAAAAAAGGAGGGAAATTAGGAGTTGCTCAGCTTGAATCCAAAGTCTAATTTCTTGAAGTTTGATATCACACATTCTTGGTTAAATAAGATATCGGCTGGGGTGTCTAGCTTAGGCGTCACTGTTTGGATTTTGCGGCAGCCTTTCCTGTACAGTCTCCAGAGAAAGTGCCAGGAATCCAGGATCAAGAGGTCACAGGTATTAGCCTCCTAGGATGGTCATGTCCTTTGACTAATTACCTCATTAAGCTGCAGTCCAATACTTTCCATGGTCACTGAGGCTCAGCCTTGTTGCTGGGTGTGAGGAGGACAGGGTGGACAGTCTCATCTTCAGCGACCTGGGTGAACTGACCGCAGCTTGTTGCTGCCTGGTGGGTGGGGACGTAGGAGGGAAATCAATCCTCTGTAAATATATTAGATGCAATTACATCCTGCTGGACTTTGCCTAACACGTTTATAGAAGCATTAGGCAAAGTCTTCCTTTATCAAGCCTCCCCCTCAGGCCATTAGGCCAATGACATGTAATTTTCACATGTAGGTGATGTTGGGAAGGTATTGGAAAAAGGGCACAGGGGAGGAGTAGTATGTCTACATTTTTATTGCATTCAGAACTTAGTGCTTTTATTGGTTTTATTAGGTTGGTGTCAAGTCGGGATTTGTTGTTGTCCTAATAAGGAAGCTTAGTGCAACTTTGCCACCAAGCTTATGAAGAACTTTAAATTGTTTTTTCATAGAATCACTCAAAGTTAGAGATGTAATTAATCCGTCTAACACATGATAATTCCAGTTTTTTAAACAGAAATGTTGCCATTCCTTTTAAAACATACTAGCTTAGGCACACATGTATCAACAGCTTCATTTAATGACTAACTCATTTTACTGTATAATTTTATATCATTCTTTTAAAGACAAGAGTGAGATCCTCATTTTAAACATTTCATGTTGCATGATCATCAGCAGCTGAAATGTTGTAGCCTTATTTCAGGGACTTGATTAATGTTTGTAGTCGTGCATGTTCATTTTGTCTGGAATTACAAGGACACCTTAATTCCTCAATGAAAAAATGCCCAATTAACATAAAATGTATGAATGATAATTGTGGAACAATGTAATGTCAACAGCCTTCTGATTAATCCCTCTGAACACTGGCAAACGGCTGGCACAGTGACTCCAGGAGTGATAAGGGATTTCATTTGTTCTTAATTACTAAGAGGCCCATTTTGCCACTGTCACGATGAGATTTCTAAACCTCCTTAACCAGCCAAGGCTTACACATATGTAAAAGCATTTTTTACTCTCTCCACTTTTGGAAGGTTTTCAAGCTTAATTACTCACAAGAGGACATGTGTGCTAACCGTAGCACAAGCAGTGCCTGACAACAAAGTTGATTCCCAACAGCCAGGACTCTTGAGTGGGTTCGGTTACTTTTTTGAAAGAAGTATTTGGCCTAATGGTGTGTGTCCATTCAAGAGTGTGTATTCGTCTCCAAGTATGACTACACACACAACTGCCATTGATCGTGTGTGTTTTGTGTATATTAAAAAGATTTCTTCCATTCAGTGCCAATAAAGCTGGTTTGTTTGCAGTTTTCCACAAAATAGCCTTGAACCTAAATGCCATAGGTTCTTCAAACAGCCACAAACTGTTCCCACCTTTCCCTTTCTTTAAGCTTTAGACTGGGGAGGAGGTCTCAAACACAGCATCACACATTTTTACCTCAGGGCTTCCTCGCTGTCACCCAACAGCACCCTCAAGACCACTGTTCCCCTTCTTATCCCAGACCTGAATTCTTCATTTGGTCACACTGCTTGCTCCTGAATAGTCACCTCTGAGGAGATTAACCCTTTCATTAAAAATGCCTGACCGGGGTCAATCTACTGCCTGGCTCTGCAGTCCCTGCTCCTTGCTTTGATCTATCAGCTATGGAGAAATTATTAGCAAACTCTAAGTCGTGCCATGTGATTTGTTTTTGTAAATTTGTAGAAATTATTCATAATCCTATTATGTGACCAAGAGGCAAACCTGCATAAAAAAATATCAGGCCTTTGTTATCAAGGGAAAGAAAGAAGGAAGGAGTTTGAATGTGGGTGCAGTGGAGTTATGGGAGAGCAGAAGGGTGAAGGATCTGTCCTAATCTTTTAGATAAGGCCCTTTGATAAATAAGTGCCTCTGTTACCAATGATTCGACTTATCTAAAAGGAAAAAGTAGTGCCCTTATTCCCACCTCTATCCCACTCTTAGATCCGCCCCTTTTGTTGCAGACAAGAAATAATTGTGACGTTACAAACCTCAGTCCCAGCAGCATTCATTATCAGCAGGGTAATGTATTGCACATAACCAGGGGAAGAGGAGAAATCACAATTTTTACACCTCCCATCTCCCTTTCAGGGGCCAATACTTTGCAGAACAAAAGTCAATGTCTCAGCCCAAATCTCGTCTGACAACGCGTAGCAGCCCTTGCTATTTTGGGCTCTTTGTGGTGCCAATCTCCTATCTCTCCCGTGACATTTTTTCAAAGAAAGAGTAGATTTCCTAGAGACTCTGCCCTTTGCAACTTCCACAGTGTATTCTTGCACATAGAGTAAGGACCCTCCTCCTCACTCTAATGCCGTCGCTCTCTGCAGTGACCGGAGAAAAGGGAAAATTAAGACAGCGTATCAGGCTAAGAGCCCTGGCTTTAGTTGGTGGAGTGAAAAGACGTTATACAGATGCTTAATTCCCAGTTACACTTTAGGAATAAAAAGTGCAGAACCTGGGAAAATTCTGTCCAGGACGTTGGCTGTAAACAAAAGCTCAAAACATACCAATCATTACAAAGCATTTCTAAAGAATATTTTTGCTAATTTGCCCAAATAAAAAATCTAACGTCACCATTTCCAACTTTGTTTGATTTGTAATTGTATCTGCAGTAATTCTCATACCTCCATGTTTTAATCACCCTGTTGTCTGTTGAGCAATAATTTACAGCTTATGCAAAAACTCCCACTCATGCTTTTAATGTCCCCATTTTTAGATGGACTGGCCTACTGGCAGAGCACCAACTTCACATTAATTTGCTGCAGTGTACAGGTCTTATCCGGGCCTGCTTTTATTCGGGGTGAAAAGCTGAGTCGTTCTAAATAACGCAGGTCTAATTGGCTGTGTTTCGCAGTTAATTTCCATAAAAAGCCTCGGAGACTGTCACCTCAGTTTGGGAGGACGAGGTGCTGGAGCTGGAGCCATGTACCTCAGCCAGCCGTTAATCAGGAAACACACTTTCGCCTGCTTCGCAAAAGGGCAGAGGTCAAGGAGGAGGGGCCGACACCATATCTGCACCCAAACGCTTTAATTGTAGGAGTGCAAATTGCAGTAGAAAAATGCCCTGTCTCTAAAATTCAGCAAAAAACGCATGCTGAGGCTCTGTCTAAAGGATATGATGAAGGACCAAGTGTCTCTTTGTGTAAGCAGAGAAGTAAATCTTTATCAACTTATTTCGCATGGTTTAATATAAACAAAGCAGATTTAAATCAAGTTAATATTGAATATACAAGTTCCTGTCCTATTAATTCTACAAAGAAATATCAGATTACTGCTCGAAGTGTCTCCAAGCCCACTGTTAACCTGTTAAGGCTGTGTCGGAGCCTTGAGAGCAGCATACATACTTAGCATCATATAGATGATCACCTGGCCTTGGTATTATATTAGTGCTGTACTGTACTCTTCTTTGAGGCCAGACTCGCTTTACTAATGTGGCATGCTTTATCCCACAGCTGCGATTTTCCGGCTGCCACTTAGCATCCAGAGGCTCCAGGGGCTGTGAATAGAGGTGGTCTCAACTGAGTCAGGAGGACCCCTCGTTTTATGGACTGCAGACCTCTGCATCAACACAGTACCACAAAGGAGAGAACTCCAGTTAGACAACTTAACAGAAACAATCGAGGACATATGCTCATGTTATGAGTAATTTACTGTCAGCATACCAGAAAGTAGAGTGGCTACATATAAATTCAAAATCAAATAACCTAATCTGCTTTATATCCTTAATCGTTAGGAGGTCAGAACCTGTCCTGGATGTAACTATTGTACTTTTATAATTAACGGAGATAGGTAAATACACTATAAAACATTTGAAACCATGGCTTGGATGCACATCCCAACTTGAAACCCCACTAAAAAACACTACATTTGAGAGCTGTTTCCTCAACACGGCTTCACCAAACATGGGGCACAGTCTAACTTAACTGGCTTTATTTATTCAGTTTAAAGCGACCATATTGGGTCCATGTTACACACTAACCCCCAGCGGTACACTTAAGTGGCTCACAAAGAGATTCAGAGGATGGTGCTGCCAAGTGCAGCTTTATGAGGACAATTTAACATAATGGTCAAATAAATACTGTTGTAAAAAAACACCTGTGAACAGTGGTGGCAGGCTGCAGCCCATTACTATATTTTTTGTATGACAGTTCAGTGGTGTACAACAGATTTCATTCCATTTCGCAAAAGTAGGAGGTTTTATACGCTGCCTGGAAAAATACAGTGCGACCTACAGCTCAGTGAAGGTAAGAACTGCAACGGGAAATGCGATAATCGGGGAAATAATTAGACAGTCTAGTCTTCGTTCCTCATTATACTCTCTAATTATCCTCATAGTCATTACTCTCTGGAGGAGTATCTATTAACACTTGATGATATCCAAGCAAAGTTCCAATTTGAGAACCAACTAAGAAAGAACAACACAATGCTCGGGCTGCTTTATTATGGAAGAAATCATAACGTAGATTTTATTTGGATCTCTTCTATTTAACCAGATTGCTCTGGCAGGTTTTTGACGGCAGGATATGGGACATGTTGTTTTCCCCATGCTGTATAAAATTTATCGTCAGTCTGCCATAAACCATCTGCATAAATCTATGTACATGACTAAGAAAGCAAATAATCAGAAACCAGGAGAATAATTGTTTTATCTCAATTGTTGTCTTGTTAATTTGACCAATCATCAATGAATTAATCAGCCCAAAACATTTCAGCGTTCTTTATTTAAAATGAATTTGGTAACAGGAAAATAAAAAGAAGCTAACCCTGGTAGATCATGCTTGCTACGGTGCATGGGTTGGTTCAAAAGTTGAAGTCAAACCTCATTCTGTAACATCACAGTCACCACAGCAACAACAAAAAAGTCAAGATTACGAGGTGGATTGTATGCTCACATGGGTAATTGTGGTATCTGTTTAGTATTTAAACTTGGCACTATGCCCTATGTGATTCAGTATGGATTTATCCTTAGAGCGAAGGAACTGATCAACCCTTCAAATCTCACATTTTAGAATAAATACATATGTTTAAAAATTGGTTTGTGGTATGTCTTTCTAGGGTGAACAATTGTGTTTTTCCAATTCTTCTATTGACATCAGCAGAGAGATGTAAGTTGATGAAAAAAGTAGCAACACATTGACGGATAGGTCCATTCTGTTTAGCACACGTAAACAACGGTCAGTGGCACATGCTCTGATTACTCGCCCTCTGTCAGGTTTTTGGCACTCAGTTTAGTCTCAGGAGGGTCAGAGTGATGACTGGTATCTACAGGCTGTCAAATCAGGAGAGAAGTATCAACTGAAAGCTCCAATCAATACCAAAAAATCAAAAGAGCAATAATGACTGTGTCATTAAAAGAAACCAGTTCTCTATTTCATGTTCTACTTCTATCAATCATAACGATATAATCTATAAAGGGTTTTTATCGAACAGCAATTATCCATAAATAAATGAATTGACATTTGTTTTTCCCACAATATGTATATTTCTGTTTGAGAGCCATAAAATACAGCTTTTTTATATACAGTATCTAGACCATAGACTCTTCAACATGGACGTAGTCTAAGTGATGTCAACCATTGGTTTCTGAAGTGGAATTTGACGCTCACGAAGGCGGTTACCATATTGAAAACACCGTCTCAAAGAACTCTTGGTCAACCTGTATACAGGTCAAAGGGTAGAGCTATGGCGGGCCTTTAGCCTCCTAGCAAACAGCTACATTGCACCCGCCAGTCAGTCCACTCAAATTATTCAAAATCATTTGCCTTCATATGATCAATGGATGAGTTGTAGAAAGATTGTTTAAATAATTTAAATTCTGTTCAAGCTTTTGAATTGTGAGTATGTGCTTAAACATTACACAACATAATAAGATGTTAAGGGGGGGAGTTCTGGAAAAAATAAAGAGCTATTTTAAAAGAGAAGTCCTAAAATTTTCATGCATTCATTCATATACCTTTTCCCATCCAGTAACAACACCTTAATAACAAGTGTTAAGTGTAATTTAGTAAGCTTTACCACTAAAACCTTGAACACACTTTGTCTTCCTGGAAAATCAGTTCATATGCTGTTACAAAACATGTTGTCTGAATGTTTCCATCACAACGATAATAGTATCTTACATAAACCCGACCTTAGACCTCAGAGCTCACATGTCAGCAATATTAAGATGCCACGTAACTTGGCCTGATATTTCCTTCTTGTCTCTCTCTCTCTCTCCAACCTCTGCTGCTTGTCATACTTCTCCCAGTATGCATCAGCGAGGTGACCCCTGCCTCACCCCCAGGCGCAGGGTGTGAGCCGGGTGTCCCAGTCGGACCTGTCCTGCTGAATGCCTTATGACAGGTTGTTTGTGAAACTCTTGTGTTCTGTTTGTTCCCTCTCCCCTCCCTTGTCCTTGCTGACAGTGTCCCCATTGTTAATGTGAAGGGCCCTGCTTTGTTTCGCCCGCCTCATTGGAGCCAGTGTTGGTGCAGAGAGGGAGCGCATACACACCTTTGCTCGCTCTGTGGGAGCATCTGTTGACTTACCTGCCCATGATTAAACTTTTTTCTGTCTGCTAATTAACTTTTCTGGAAGGTTCTGTTTGCTCTAAAGGGTACTTCATATTATTTAGATTCTATTTTATTGCTAACATTGATATCTGATTTATTAAAGCAAGTTGTTTAATTTTAAATTAATATTAATAATAGCTAAATATAATGGAAGTAACCAATAGACATAAGATACTTGTACAGATTTTAGTAGTATTTGCTCAATACTCATCTAGACCTGTAGCTAGTGTCTGAAGGTATACCGATACTTGAAATGAACAGCGCTACCCAGCTGTTCAAACGATGCAATACCACCTTTTATTATTACTGATGCTTTCTAAATGACAGCGTTTTAAGAGCCGTGTTTCAGTGCTTTGCTTTCAATCCCTGCAGGCGATGGCCGTGTGTGCTGTTCCGAGCTCTGCTGTCCCTCCCAGCAGGCATTGTGGGCGTGCCAAACATTTGTTTACTTTCATGGTGAGAAGTAGAATGGGAGCCATGGCTGCTAACGTGAAGATGCTAGTCTTGCCGTACGTCTAACAGCTTGTTGACAAAGCAGACGCACAGAAAGAGAGAAATATGACAATGTTTCAGGTGTAAACTATTTTTTAAACCCACCCAAACTTGGGGAGCGTACTTTAAGCATCTCGCCAACAAATGTGCAGACTTGTATTAAAAAAATTCAAAGAGCAACAGGTTTTCGAGCGAATGTGAAAAACATAACATGCGCCCATACGTACATGCAGAGCGAAGACCTCCGTTAATAAAGAGATGTTTTTTGTGGTTTGTGTTCAGTCTACTTTAGTGCACCGCTATAGTTTGCAGGCTAATAATCCTGGGTTTGAGCTTTTATAATCACAAAGTGCCAGACTTTAAATTACAGTGTAGGCTATCAAACTAAATTATTAATCTACTGAAACTAAAATTAGCATAATTTATATATATCTCCCACCCGACAAGGCACACAAACAGATGCCATCGTCATCTGCAACCAACCAGTTGAGGCAGGGGGAAGGCCCTTCCAGCTGTTTGAAAGCAACAGAAAGTATGAGACAGACTGAAAAGATGCAAAAAGACTGAACAGGGCAGTAAAAGTTCAAATTAAAAGTGACTTTAAACAATAATAATGTTAAGAAATTGATAGTTTCTCAAGGATTGGTTACAGACTTTAGGCTATTCATACAAGTAATCTATCTGATTTTCTAGATTAAATATATTAAAAAAGAAACACTCGACTTCACTTGTTTAAATTGCAAAATTTTGTTCATGGCTATGTTTTATACGATGTAAAAGCAGTGACCTGGGGAGCGGGAGACAAAAATACAACATCAAATCCAGCCTCATGTCTCCATCCAGTCATCTACCTAAATCCCCCCCCCCCCTTCTCCCTCCTTCCACTCCCAGTCTCCTGCTCCTAACATCAGCAGGGAGCGTGGCTAATTTACGAGCGTGGGCAATGCCAACATACTCTCTGAGGAGGGCCCGTTTTAACACCTCCAAATGCTGTAATGCATCCCAGCTGACCTTAATTATAAAAGCATGTGCCTCCCCTGTGCCCCCCCACAACCCCACCCCCCTTCTCCCTCTATATACAATTCACAAGGCCGCGGGTGTGAGCCAGCAGTCTTACCTGCAGAGAACAACACAGCATCAGCCACCGGTGCAGCTCAATGTTAATAGTTGCATCCTGAGAGGAAATCAATAAAGCTATAAAGGGTGATATCACAGTGTGTCTGGGCCACCACGCACACATTCTCCCCCTTTACCTCCCTTCCCTCCCTCCCCCATTGAGTGGGACCTGTTTATGAGGGGTTTGGTGCTTGGTGTGAGCAACTGAAAGGTCAGTACTATGAGGTTTTGATCCAGGGATGAGACGCCCTCCTTGGGAGTGTGTGGTAAACAGTGGAGTGGGACCCCTGACTCATCTGAAGAAGAAGAAGGGAATCTTTTAAGGGGCTTACAGCTGCTATGTGTTGTCAAGGTAGCAAAGCATTAGTGCCTGTAAAGGCCCATCGATGCCGCCTGGTTACGATCAGAGGAGAATCCCAGGAGGTGAAACGGGGCCTTGCTAAACTGCTGATGAACCGGGGGAAATATTAAAAGACCGACACTCCCTCTTCTTCTGTCTGTATTGCAGATTTTTGCCCATAATATTGATATACGCACAGCACGGGGCTCCAGCATCATTGGGCTGATAAACTGCTCACACAATAGATAATCTTTTATGTACCTCCCGTGCACAGCACAAATATTATGACTATTAGTACATTAATTAACTCGCTGGCCTGGGGGTCTTCTGCCCAGCCAAGGTTAAGAGCTTCTTTAATTAAAGATCAATACGGTTTGCAGTATATTTCTACAGCACCAGAGGAGACATGGAGCTCTTTACTGTCTGCGAGTCAGAATGATATACAAGTTCACAAGGTATAGACAGAGATTCAAGGAGTAAAATGAGTCCATTTACAAGTATAAAACAGTGAGCTGATATATGTCAAACTGCTGAAGTGATGGGGAAAGACATGCTAATACTTCATTTATGGAAAGATGTATGTTTTTTTTAACAGTAAAGCAAGTTCAACTTTCTGCAGGTGCTAGCACAACCAACACAAACCCATAAAGAAGAGAGCTAGTCAGTGCTGTAGCAATGTCCAACCAATCGTACAGTCTTTGTTGACATGCGACTGTCTAACATCCCTTACTGACACACCTGTGCTGTGTGCAAAGGAGGTCAGCAGCGATGCTGATGGATGTGATCAAAGGAAAAACCATTCTCTCCTCAGGATTGAGTCCTTGTTTGCAAAAGTAAAGATGGCAGGGCCCTTAGAGCACACCTTAGTGCTCAAGGCTCCAAAGTTCCCCTCAGATCATCATAATCCGTATGGATTATGTTTGACAGGACAGGGATCTTCCTGCTGGTCTACGTCCCTGGCTGTTCTAGAGAACAGCCCTCAAAGGGTGGCTACAGCAAAAACCCAAAACAAGCGACAACTTGCCACTATTAGCACAGCACTTGCCAACATGGATCTATTTAAGCAGTTCTGAACCCTCATATTATACACTTAATGTGTCCAACATTAACCAACATGGTTGTTTTTGTTTTGTTTTTAGGGGGTCAACTTTATTTGGGTGCTCATCCTTTTTCTGCAGTGGTGGTTTAGCATACCTGTTTAATTGAGGTTGAAGGAGTTGTCTTCTATAGGGCACTATTGCTAAATTGCCACCATTTATTATTGCATTCATTGCTTTAAAATAAACTTTGATATAATTTTTTATTCAACTTTTCAAGCCAACATTTAAAGAGCCTTCACATTTTATACAGTGAGGGCCAATGAACACCCAGTACAAATCTGCAATCAGAATAAATCAGAACATATGTGTACAAGTATTTTACTAATAATTGAAGGTGTTAAATGTATATTTTCTTTTCTTTTCTACTTACTTTTTTAAATACACTGTAGCTACTGATTCTCAGGTGTTGTGGATGATATACATGACGTGAGGATTGTAACCAAAAGAGGACCAAATTGAATCTGATTTATAAGTCTGAGGTACCCAGGGGAGGCCATTCACAAATACACACAACCTCTGAAGCATTTTCAGTCTCTCCCTAACACCAATACACACACTCAAGTACTCTAACAACTCAACTGGAGATGTGGGGGATAGGGAAACTTCTCTTATCAATGCTGGCCTGGCTCTGGCTTAACCCATCTGGTCTCTGTGGGCCTGTTGACCAGTCTCTCTCCTAAACCCTGCTTCCTCTCCTTCCAACTACTGCCCTCACTCCTTTGCCACACAGGTCTAAGACAGGTTAAATAGTTAAACACCAGCAAATCCAGCACTGCCCTGTGGGAAATTTGCTTCTAATCCCTAACTTATAGGCACAGAATCAAAGCCAAAAAGCCTGAGCAACAAATCTGATCCTTCCCCTCACAATCTCGGGCCTCTTGGGAGGGCAGAGAGAAGCTCCACAGACAAGGCTGAGATGGATAAATACCTAAATGATGAGACAGTCTGGGGACAAGGGAGTAGTGTCTGGCTATGGCTGTTCACCTCCAATTTGGCATCCGCACAATGAAAGGCAATTGGGCGGCAGCCCCCACACAGCAGCCAGTCCTTATTATTATATGTTGAAGTGTGGCTTGGGCAATGATTAATGACAGTGTCAGGGTGAAAACAAAGCACAGCGCAAGTTATCTCCAATCCACCTGCTCCTGTGGCCCGATTGGAAGAGAATGGAAAAGAGAACGGGCAGCACATGGCTTGATAATGGAAAAGAGAATAGAAAGGAGAAAGAAGAGGTTGGGAGGGGAAAGGGTGGGATGGAGGGCATTGTGAAGGGGACTTACTGACCACTGCTAGGTGACAATAACTTCAAGAGACACACTGCAGATATACACATACATTCACATAAAGAAAATTACAAGGAATGATGCCAAAGTCTGTACGCTGCATGCTACAAATGCCATCTTGTATTTAAAAATCAAAATCATTCCAACTAGCCCCACAGGGATTTCTTCGTTGTACCTTTAAACTAACCAAATGCCAACTTGCAGGTAGTTTCCGAGTTTCCATGTGTTTGAGGTGTGAACATGCAGCTTGTGGCTTGGCTCTGTGATTGATTTGACAGATAGAGTGGACTTTCATGGCGTCTGTGTTTGTTACATCCAGGCCCACTGTCCCCTGCTGTATTGGTGTTGACATTTATGAGACGTGTCGGAGGGGGCCTGCTAGACCTCACTAATGAGAGGGCTGAGGCTGATGGCAGGTAGCACAGCCTGACACTGCCATCCAGAGGCTCCCTTGGGTAACGCATCTTTGGTTTGGTGCTCAATTAACATGTTTACAGTTGTTAGGCATCCATGATTCTTTGCCAGTGTGCTCAATTGCACTGCTTGCACTTTTTCACAAAACCTGCACTTAAGCCACGCATTAAATAAAATAAAAACATAATTACCATCTGATGTCTTTTATTCTAAAGGCCAGTGGCACACACACACACACACACACACACACAGCATTGTGCATGTGAGCTCTCAGGTGCGTTTAATGCCTTAATTGTAACTGTGACTTTATGCCAAAGTGCGAACCTCACTGTTACACGCAGTCCTTCAATTCAGGTCACTGTCTGACAGCAAGGCATAGGCGCCACGGTAACTGAAAGAGGACATTGACTGTAGAGTAGTGCTGCCCTAGATAATGTCACGGTATGGTACAGGATTTTATTTATGCACACGACTCAGCCCTGAGTTGCAGAAGACAACCCTTACATGCATATTTATCTAAGTAGAAAACCTCCATCAGTAACCTGCTCACATACAGAGAACCCGCACCAAAGGATTAGGCCAGTCAAAAAATCAACATTTAAAGAAAAGAAAATCACTTGAAAGGTTGAGAGTCAAGAACCAGACGTCTAAGATTTACAGACTGGGCATCAGAAGGATGTCAAAACCAGCCAACAAAGGAGGAGATGTAGCAAGAACTCCATGAATTAGAACACGTTTTTAAATGAATTACATCAGACTGGTTAATTTTCTTAATTTCAAGAGTAAATTCATGACTGATATTTCCCAAATATTCCTGGCCAAGTGGCTCAGTTGTAATTTAAACTTTTTGTCAAAGTCAAACCCTATTTCAACAAAGTAAAATGTAAGACCCAGTGAGCCTTTCCACGTTTTTAAGCCCCAACTACATGATTGCAATTTTTTTACCACTCGTGACAACAAAATAAACCTTTAAAGTAAATCCACAGTAGCTCTAAATAAGAAGGAATTTTTTGTCCATCTTCTGTTTGCACTGTCCTCAAAAGCTCACAAAAACATGAAATAAAGTCTCACTTCAGCCTGTGTGCTGACCAAGACACTCTAACCCTTAAAACCAGGAAATGAAAGTGCACCACCCCAGGCTTCACTAATAAATATCTCTGCACTTTCCAAAGCCTTCCCTGGCTAGAGGTAAAATATACACCGTAGACTTCTTTCATCTGATGTTCCCCTCTAAAGCGATACACCAAAAAACTGTTTGGTGTAGAAAGCTTATGTGCAAACGAGTAGATAAAGCATGCAACTGCGTGACTGTGGCTTAAAAACTGGGTGTGTTTAAAATAGAAGTTTTGGCCTTAAAACAAGAAGTGTGTTAATCCCAACGGAGCGTGATAATTTTAAGGTCAGAAGTTATCCATGCTTGACCTAGAAATACAGAAGCAATCACATTCAGACATGAATTTGAAAATCATCAGCAGGTGTCAAAAAAACATGAATCAAAATTGGGTTCCCAGACACAATACAGTACACATCTCATTGTCATGCAGCCTATGTGTAGATGTAGTACTTAGTGGATACAAAACTGTGGACTTTTCTGGCCTTTTAACCAGTAGGACACATAAACCGGTCAACCTACAAGCAAGCAGGCAACCCTCACTAAAGCCCAGACATTTTTGAACATCAAGAAGAGATGAGATTTCTCTGTAAACAGCTTGTCAATCATTTCCATTAAAAATGTTTTGTCATTTTTTTGTGAACACTTGTTTTGAGACTTCTCCAACTGTATGCTTTATTTGACAGTTCCAATCATGTAACACTGCATCTTTCAGCCGCAGATGTGGCAAGGGGGTGTCTTCCCTGTGTAGTGTAATCTGTGGAGGAAACCGTAGTGTTTTTAATGAGAAGCCGTGGTCTCCTCTTCTTCATAACAGCTCCTGTCTGTCTGCAGCAGAGTGCAGCTCAGCACAGCATGCTCTGCTGAAATGTGGTCTGTCTATGTGGAATTGCCAGGGCCCCTTTGAAGTAGTGAGATATGGCTGTTTCCTTTGTGTGTAACGACGCAAAAAATCAAACCTAAAACCAAAACACCCATAAGAATACCTGAAAGGGGTACAATATAAAGTGCCATATGTATATGATGCTTTACACATCTCTCCTTTGTTTCATCCCCTCCCCTCTGCCGTTATTATGCATGTCTTCTGTGAAGAGCTGCACCGCGTCTGGAGAGCCCCTTGAATGGAAACTGTGAGGGTACAGAGAGGCACATTAAAATCCTCTAAAGCTTTCAAACGAACAACCTAGGGACAAAACATGAATTCCATGCGGTTTCTCCCCTTGTAGTGCTGCATCTCAGACAAGCTCACATTTAGCATTGGCTGCCATCTCAGACAGTGGGTCCAGTGGGATGTGTAGCTATGTGTTTATCAGAGGATGAACTTCCTCTTATAATCTGGCGCGTTTTCCCTGTTCTATCCTCGCTCCTTTCCTACATCCTTCCTTTCCCTCTCCCCCCTCCCTCTCCTCTCAGACTGTAGTTGAAGGTGAAACAGCCGAGTTCAGAGAGCAGCCACCGCCTCAGTCACACAGAGCTCTGCTCTTTGGGAGCACAGGGTTTTTGTCCCTGTGTAGACGTCGTGGCACACTTAGAGTCATGAGATTATACAATGCTTGAATGTATGGTTTATAAGATAGTGGCCTACTTTGCATCTGTATTGAAACTAAACTACAGAATATCTTACTGTAACCTCAAAATCACCCATTTTTGGTTATCATCTTCCCACAGATAATGAGTAATGAAGGGTAATCTGCCTCCAACTTTAACATCAAATTTCAATTGTGTGCAGATGTACACCAACACATTCCAATCATTTACTCATGTTTTAACCTTTTCCAAAGATATAAGAAAAAGTAGGATTTTATAAACTATAAAATAAAGTGCAAACGTTTTACACTTCTTTTAAACCTCATTCAAAGTTATTATGCAAAGTTATTGCTTCTTGACTTTCCTTCCTCAATGAACCAGAAGTGAAAAAGCTCTATCATCAGATCAAATGAATTATCACAGAACAGAAGATTATAAAAGAATTGTCAAGAGTGACAAGTTACTACAACTGTCATCTTGAGAGGGTAAGACTAAACAATAAGTCTTATTCTTGCATTTCAATCCATTATCAATAGCGCCCTCTAGTGGACGTTTTGTATCACTGGCCCATTGGTACCCCGCTCCTCAATAAATCCAAATTCTTCCTTTAGTGCATTTTAAGAAATACATCTGCTTACTGTTATCATTATGAAGCACTGAAACCTGATGATGGGCTTGATGTCTTCATATTCAACAGCCAATCCAGTTAGATCTGACATTCAGGAATCATTAATATGTCCTGATAACAAATGTTTTTGCAGTGATCCCCGATTTCAGAATCAGAAATGAGTTTATTGCCAAGTATGTTAATTCACAGGAATTTGATTGTGGTTTTTTTTTAAACACAAAAGTCAAATAAAGATGTAAAATTGTATTAATTAGCTCTAGTACTCTTACTGTCAAGGTATTTAGAATAAAAAATACAAAAGCAATTTGAGTCATTAAGTAGCTGACACCGGGTCTGATACTTTAATGTTGATTAAATAGGTATGTGACATCTAAAAAAGTGTTGCCTTCTTTTTTTGTAATTTTTTCAGTATGTCTCACTCTATGCCGTTTTCGGTTTAAATGTGCAGAGCAAGCTTTGTAACATATGATTTTGGGTTATCAAGAAACTGCCGGCTGATGCAGTTTGTCGACTTACAGTTCAAGCTACAACTCTGGCAAACTATGACAATGGAGAAGATGCAAAAAGATGATGCAGGAACGACAGATATGTAACCATCAGTCACCATTTAATTCAGTACAGAAACATGTCGTTTATTCAGTAGTTCATTCCTAATCATAAACATGCCACCAAACAAAGTCGAGTGACAAGCAAAAAGAAAAAAAGCAGGATCAACCAATGGGGATTAAGGAAACAAGCAAGTCCAAATAACGGAAGGGCGCAGAAAAAAAAATGAGTTCAGTGCTGCACAAAATAGAAAAATGTTGTGAAGAAATCAGGTTCCCTTCAAGGATAAGTGACAGAGGTCAAATTGCAAATAAGATTAACTGTCCAGGTGATTTGCAAACAAAGTTCAAGGTGAAGAAATG
This sequence comes from Tautogolabrus adspersus, assembly GCA_020745685.1. Lineage (NCBI taxonomy): Eukaryota > Metazoa > Chordata > Actinopteri > Labriformes > Labridae > Tautogolabrus > Tautogolabrus adspersus. The sequence goes on from CM036552.1 coordinate 19,581,888, forward strand.
GAAGTCTACACTGAAAATCTGAGGCACACAGTATTATTTACATCCCTGTTAAATAAAGGATTTTTTTTTACTGCATCAGAGTGCAAAAGTACAGCTGAGGCAGAGCAACTTCAGCAAAATACATGCAGCTGATTACCACATAGGATACTCTGTATGAAGTCAACGATGGGGGAGGATTTGAACTAAGGGAACCCAAGGAGAGCGGCAGAGAGAGTTGAATAGAAAATCTAAATTTGATTTATCGCCCAGCCCTATGGTGGCCTAAAACAACATGTGTGCAGGTTCATGAGTATTGAAACGTAACTCACTCAACAACAATGATGTCAACAACGAGGACTCGGGTAGTGGTACACATCCCTATACCACATCATTTAGAAATGCATTGCTTGGTAATTATGATTCCAGGGTGGCATTGGCAACTTCTACTACTAGCTGGTCCATAATGGCAAACACTTTCAAAATATTTCTTATAGGTACAGCAAATCGTTTAATTTTCTTTTCAAGGTTTTTGTACTGAATATGGCATGGGTGGGATTCAGTCAAAGCACAGGCCGTTGGCAACTATATTTTCAGTTTCAAATGGTCTTCATTGCTGCAAAACCACAGGGCATGTTTGTGTATTTTGTTGGCCATGATATGAAAGCTGGAAATGCAAAGTACTTGGAGAGCAGTGTAAAAGCCTCTGCCTACTGGTCTAGGAGACCTGCCCTTTTCCCCTTGTGCAACCTACAGCATACATGCCCAGATCTCTGTGACCAGTGGAGATCAGCCAGTATGGATATTTCAGTCTTCAAAGTTGTTTGAAGAGGTCAAAAAGCTCCAGCAACATTTTCAGTATGAAGAACAACTTTATTAAGAAATTCTTCACACTTCTTGCTGAAGTTGTGCCAGAAAATCCCACTCTGAGTCTTCAAAGTTGTAGTAAGGTTAAGCGAGATTAACTGGTGTGTCACACTTGATTACAGTAGCCTCTGGGACAAAGGTGCTAGAAATATATTTAGTAGAACAAACACTTCAGTAATTTTCCGAGAGGGAGAGACAGACAGACACAAAAAGAGAGAGACAAAGACTGACGATGTGAGCACAGCCTTGCCATCGAGAGGAAACCAGACTTGCCTCTCAAAGAGGCAAGGTTTCTGGTGGAAACATTACCAGGACATCAGTGCGCTTACTTCCCACTCATCTCAAACACAAAAATTATTTATCTTAATGAGCAATGATTGAATTCTTGTGTACCTGCTTGGTGAGGTACATCATTGTGCAAACACTGAAGCACTTTATGTGAGCTGCTGCAACCGGGAAAAGAGAGTTCAACAGCTTAAACCACCATGAACAATACAGTCAAACCATCTGTGTATCCATGCACCATCATCTGCACTACTACACAAGGAGACAGACACAGACCGGCAGAGAGAGACAGATACAAAGAGACAGGCACAGACTGACAGACAGACAGACAGACAGACAGACAGACAGACAGACAGACAGACAGACAGACAGACAGACAGACCCACAGACAAGCTGACTGCAATTTGGCTACAGCATAGTAACAGAGAAAAACAATGTATTTGCATGTAATCCCTGCAAGCATTTTCTGATCTGTGCTTTATCCTTCTCATTACTTTAAAGGATTTTGCATTTTCTATAAATACAATATTTATTGATATTTTTGTCTTTTTCACTTGAGTCAGCAGCGCTGAGAGGTCTTCCCATCTTTGTCCAGGATGACGCAACAACATTTTTCCTTGGGTGTTCAGTAAGTATTATCAACTGTCATTGTCTCTGACAAAACAAAACAAAACAAAAAAAAATCTTTGTTGGAAAACTGTTCTCACTGTCAAGAATATTGTAATGTATGTAACAGCACTTTTGATTGTACTTGAGGCCAGACTTCAGTGTGTACATTGATTGACAGTTAAAAGTTCACGTGACGAATAAAACAAAGTCTAATGCTAAGTTTCAAATGTGCTTTTTTTCTATGTATTTATGAAAAATTCCTTAAATTAGATCATTTGTTCAGTGATTCCATAAAGTAAAAATGTTGTCTGACTTAATCAAGAATTTATTAAAGAATATCTTTGTTTATTGAAGGTGGAAATTCATGGCATTGAAGTAAGTTTTCATTTTTGCTCTACAAAAATAGCGAGTAGTTCAAATACAAAGTTTAATCCCACCGACGAAGAAATTGTGTGTTTATTCAACAAGAATATCTTCTGAAGGTTTAATAAATTTGTGGTATTTAAGCAGGAATTCTACTATTGGCCTGACATATCATAAATAGGTGAACAAGAAAATCCAAGTTGACAGAACTTGTGCCCTAACTTCAGAATCTTAGTTATGTCAACAACTCATTAAAAGTTGAGAAAACTCAAAAAGCTATTGTATGGGGCGCCGGATAGCGTAGCCGTGTACAGAGGCTGTAGTCATCGTCGCAGCAGCAGTGGGTTCAAATCCAGCCTCGGCCCTTTGCTGCACGTCATCCCCCACTCTCTCCTCCCAACACTTCCTGTCGCTCTTCAGCTGTCTTATCAAATAAAAAGGCAAAAATCGCCAAAAATGTATATATGAATTGAATTTATTTCTTAAACTAGTGCATCATGTTGCCTTAATATTTTGATATTTCTCAGCCTTTTCTTTGTAACAGTGTAGTTACATGTGGTCTGCTGTTGTGAGGCCGGTCGGATGTACTGCCAAATTCTCGGAAACAACTTTGGATACGGCTCATGGTTGAGAAATGAAAATTCAATTCATGCCCTCAAAACTTTGGGCATCTGGGCATTGTGCTGTGTGATAAAACTGCACATTTTAGAGTGGCCGGGCCTTTATTGTGACCAGTCTAAGGCACACCTGTACAAGAGTCATGCTGTCTAATCAGCATCTTAATATGCCACACCTGTCGATGGAATATCTCAGCAAAGGTGAAGCTTTCCCTGACACGGATTTAAACAAATTTGTGAACAAAATATGAGAGGAATAGACCTTTTGTGTACATAGAAAGAGTCTTAGATCTTATTTCAACTTGTAAAACTGGAGCAAAAACTAAAGTGTTGCATATAATTTTGTTCAGTGTAGATATATTACTGAACATAAACAGTAAGAGACAAAAATATTTGAATGAACAAGCGTACAACCGTTGATTTCATGATTTCACTCAATAAAGTTTTAAACAAAGAGGCGAAAATTACAAAACAACTTTCCCAGCACCATTAAATGGCTTTAAAATTTGAAAACAAATTACTGCTCAGAAGAACCAAATCATAAATCTATTGTGGTTTGACTGCTTTTGAGTCTTGATGCCCCAGGGGTAAACAAAACAAGATTTTGGCCTCTTAAAGATTTAAGTCCCCCTTTGAGTAAACAAATACTGGCCCATAGAGAGAAGCTGTCATAACAATGAAGCCACACTGCTGCCATGCCACGTGCATATTTGCATTTTGGCAACCAAATAATCCACCATAATTTAACTGAAATCACAACCCCTCCAACTACAGAAGTTGGAAGACGTTGCTTTAATCCCTCCTACTCACAATTACGTTTTTATTGTTGTGTATAAACTGACATCTCGTTTGCTTTGTGTCAGTCACAAATGGTTTTGCATGGTCAGCGGCTAGCTTTGCTGAATGCCGTCATACAAAGTCAAGTGATAAAATAAACAAGTTCAACCTGTCCACTGCAGGCTAATGTACTACTACAGCCCACTGGTGATTCCATCCACACCTCAAGTTGACCAGTTTCTCACTTGCGCTTCGTTTTAAAAGGCCCTCCTTTGTTGCAGTTTCTCAAATATGAGGATTTACTTGTTTCTTCATTGTGGGACAAAACAAGAAAGTAAATGATCTTACCAAGGACCTTTTACAGACCAAACTATTTACTGAGAATTTGATCTAAAGATGTATCTGCTAACCAACTAAAAAGTACCCACTATCATAAACAAGTTAAAAAAGATATTAAACTAAGTGAAAACAACTGTGTGGGAGAATTATAGTTGTGTAGAAACTATTTCAGTCTCTCCAACATGGCTGCTGCCTGATGTTGTTTGAATGGTATTTACTTGGGATGCTTGCGTACAGTAACAAGGTTCAATACTGCAAATTACATCAAAGTTTAAGTACCTTGAACTGCTGTTGTGCCGAAATAAAAACATAGTTCACTAACTCTGCAAAAGAGTTTAATCATCTGAGTAAAATTCAAATCTGGGAAAGGCTGAAGATATCCTGTAGAGCAATACAGGATTTTCAAAGCAGAGTCTGAAATTGAAGGATGGGACTCTAATTGAAGGATAACTTACAGATAAAAAATACAGTAGTCAATGCTCCCTGGTGGACAAACTATGTAATAACAAATGAAATACGTGTTTCCCTCAAACTGTCTTACCTCCAAAAAAATACCAGTTACAGTTTTATTTTTTTTATATTTCATATAATGTCCTTTGCCTTTTAAATGCTAACGCACTTTTTACTGATGCTGCTACTTGATGTCCTACATTTGATTTAAGGAAGAGGCTATAAGAGAAGGAGACTGTAGCTGTTGTTGCAGTACAAAAAAAATTGAGTTATTGGTCAAAATTATCTTTAAAAATGTCTTAACCTTTCAAAACAAATCATATTAAAATCGTCATTTCCATAATCATCAAGGGTTAGAATATATTACTCCTAAAATAAAACCCAGCAGCACTGCGGGCGTCTAACCTCTAGTTCAAACAAAGACCAAAAGGAAACTTGAGAATTAAAAAAAGAAAGATGTGAATTTTGGATGACTCAAGCATCAACGATTCACAGGCAGCATTTAAAATCCTCTCTGCACCTCTTCTTTAAATAGCTCACCTGGTTACATTTTTCTCTACCTCATGTCTGAACAGCAATGATAAGTTACTCTGCACCTGGCATGTTGTTCCTGGAACAATGTTTACAACTTCAAGACAATTTCACTCATCAAGCTGATCAAGTAAACGTATGCATGATGACACTATGAGGGAAGTTTGGATGCTCTTAACAAGTACTTGTTTGGCATAATTTTGATGCCAGATGTTTTTGATGGGATGGATAAATGTTTTGCCAAGACACCACAAACCGACATAGTTGATGCTGGATTCATAGATCTCGTGTGTGCACTGTGCAAACATAAGCGTGAATGTATACTGTAGGATATCCGAGATACACACTGCAGCGTTTCTTTGCAAGCTGGTGTGTTAAATGACAGTGACACTCATCCCTTCGTGGTGACAGCGTGAACACATCACGGTGATCAAAGCGCTGGTGACACGCCTTGAGGAGACAGACGTGTGCTTTACTTGTTAGGGTGGGGGTTTGGTACTCATGAAACAATTCAAACAAAGTTTCTCTAACATAAACATGTGTTTTTCTCTGATAAGGTCATCTTTCTCCACTCTCTAATTTGTGTGTGTACGCAGAGAGCACTTACTCACACAATGTTGTACAACTAAACTGTACTGATTGAGCTGCACACAAAAAAACAGTATAAGAAATCTTAAACCTCACTCATGATAAAATATTAAAGCAGTACAATTTAACGCAGTCTAAGCAACCTATATAAGCAGGAAAAGGAAGCAGGGAAAAACGGCCAAATCATTTGTTTAAAGGTTCTGTGCGCTAAGTCTTCTACGATCAACACGAGACACAGCATGTTCAATTTAAACGTACAGTATGTAAAATCCGCCGCTAGGGGGCTCTCAATCAAAACAATAACAAAAGATGACGTCGAGGCTTGCAGCGCATAATGGGAGTAAAAACGAACTAATCAATACGAAGAGGGCGAAACCGACCTGAGAAAGACAATATGTGTACTGACGATATATCCAAGTATAATTTACATGACGTTTTTATCACAGCAGCACATACAGCGACAGAACGGCAGCTTTCAGTAGCAGCTAGCGCTAGCTTATGCAGCGGTCTTTGACGTAACATCCGGTGTTTCCTTGACAACGATCAACATGTCGTGTCTATCATGGCGGCTCATCATGGCAGCCGCCTACAAGACACGTACATTACAACTATAAAATTACGGATTTCTCTGGCTTTGATAACTTTTGGAAATATTTGAGGTGATGTAAGTACTCAACTAAAAAATATATATAACATGGGTTTAGTCCATTTTTAATTTAAGTTAGATATTTTAATGTAAACATTAGCATGCAATTCTACATACTGTACCTTTAAGAGCAATATGAAATATATAACAGATGCCTGGCTGGCTATATGGTAGTGACTAAATATGACAATTAATATAGTTATATTTGCTTGAAATATCTCTATATATAAAACAATCTATACAAAGGAAATCTGCATAGCATTTTATCCACTTAAAAATAATTAATTTGTTGTTAAGTAACTTAATAAGGAATATTACGGGCCTGGAGCATTTCTATTTTGATGATTGGATGTGAAGCTTTTTTAAGTAAAATGTGTTCATGAAGAAGTGTGTTTTAGACTTTTCATTGATAATTTATTTGCGGGACATAACTGTTCATGTATGCTTTATCTTTAAAACTCATTCTCGCATTTCTGTTTAAAATGTCTTTTAAATTGGTATCATTGCTAAACGTGCAGGAGGTTACTCGTTAGGGCCCGTTGTAGTGCATGTGTCTGTCTATGTGACCATAATTGTATGATAGGAAAACCAATGGATGGCCTACCCAAGCTTTAAAGCCTCTGTACACCCACACAGGTGGTTATTTAGTCACTCTGGCTGATACGAATAGGACAGGTTGAAATAGTTGGAGCTATGTTGACAACTTATGATGTAGGCTAATAAATTATCCGCCCCAACAACAACAACATCACACACCAACTTTACAGATGTTGAGCAAAAACCAGCAAACATACAGGATGCCCGGGAAAGCTTGGCTCACCGGGAAAAGTCTGACTTCAGTTAGCCTCAAACATGAACCGACATTAAAACTATTCATAGAGTCAAATTAGTGCAAGCCAAGGCGGGCGCACACTTTATTTATAAACAACAACAACAACAACAACAAAGTATACAAAGGCCGACAACTATTTAATACCGAAAAAAACGACAGCAGGTGCAGCGCAATAAACATTCACTCACCGCTAGCTGGCGGCGACAGCGACTCCTCTGGTTAGCTTAGTAGCATCTTCGTCTGCCCTCGCAAAGACAAACTCACGACATATTATGCGATTTCTTTAGTTTGTAAACTCAATTCTCCGAAATGTGTCTTTGATATACTGTTTTGAATCCGACTGTAATGCTAACAACGCGTCCCCAATGTAGCTAAAGATGAAGCTATTTTTCCGACTTTCGCAGTTTCCCTCGTTGAACTTTTGGTGCGCGGTGACCCTGTGGGCGCGTTTGATTTGGGCTACTGTACGTGGTCGCCGGGCGGTGCATTGAATCATTTATTGACAAAGGTGAAAGGTCACGTGGACGCCGCAATAATGTAAAGTTCACCTCAGCACAAACCCGTAACATAGAAACATAGACAATAAATTGTACATCTTTAACTATTCTATGTATTACCAAATGTATCTGCGGGCAACACGAGTCACAGGTGCGAACCATGGACTGAATAGTTTTATATATACAGAACTCGTATAAAAGGGCACCCATGTGACGCGGAAGTAAGATGGCTGTTTTCTGATAATTCAGCTCATTCCGTTTTAGTAAACATATTTAATGAAGTTGTTATGGAAAGATACGTTAAAGTGAGATGAAGTATGTTGTTAAAAACAAACGATTTCTTGCCACAGCTAGAAAAATGGGAAACAAGATAGAAAAAAATCCTGCTGGTAAGTAATGTGCACATATGTGTTACCAGTCAACAATAAATGTGCAGTAATGGTGAAGTCAAAGATCCATTGTCTGTTGCAGATATGACAGCATGTGGTACATTTGCAGTGACAATGACTGGAACATTTTCACAGCATGCTGCATGTTTTTTCTTTATGATTCTTTTCCATTGTGTGCAAGGTTTAGCAGTTTTGAGAAATATTGGTTCCTGTTTAACTAGCTTAAGAGAGAAGCATACATCAATGCTGAAATAACAATACAGCAATCAAGTGTATAAACAACCTTCTAGCAGCCATGCATGCACTATGGCAGTGGTCCCCAACTTATTTTTCCTTGGAGCCCCCCCTACTTTTATTTTAGAAAAGGGTCAACTCTGTTTTCAACGTAAATTAGTGCCATGCATAATGCAGTTGCCCTGAAACATTTTAATTTTTGTTTAAAGCTCATTCACACACTAACAGTGTTGAATGTTGGCAGGCCTTTTCTACACAAAAAAAGCCAATTTTATATTCAAAATGTTCATCAATCCTGCTCAGTGAAAATATTATTAACCCTATTTGTTCTTCTGTGAGTCAGGGCAGAATGTAAAAAAGAGACACCACTCGTGCTTTAAATAGAGATCCGATCCTTGAAGTATACATCAGCAGCCACAGGGAGTGCTAAACACAACTGTTCACTAAACTGTGAACTGTGTGTTTCTTTGAATTCAAAAAACCTTTATTTAAACCGCTTACCTGATCATTGTCTTCTGCTTAGGCCATGTTTTTGTCTTTATTATGGGACTGCATTAATAATATTTGTTGTACAATTTCTTATTTGAACACATACACAGTAAAAAAAAAAAAATCTGATGAGCAAATATTCTAGTGACAAGTGGCATTACAGTCCTACAATAAATTGCAAGACCTAGGCCTACATCTTGGCTGTTTCTCTCTGTGTTTTTTTTTACTTGGACTCCATCTAGAAAAGACCTTGACATATAAAGTCTAAATCACAGACATGGCTGAAGCATTGCAGTTTGTTGCACGATGAACAGTATTTGCAGTACTATCTACAACCGCTTGATGGCAGTGTAGACCAAAAGAAAGCACGGACAATAATACGTCAAGTTTCACCTAGCAACAGTGCTGCTGCTTGTTCATTCACACACCTACATGCCCTTCCACTTTCACATGTACAAACAATCCATCACAAGTACATACAAGAGACCCAGCTAAGGTACAATTTCATATAGGCTGACCATAACTACATATAACCAGAATCTTGTGAAAATACTAACATGTAAACAGAAAAACACTGTCCCTCTGCATACATAAACAATAAACAATGGAATTCGAATGAGTGAGTACTATTATTGACAGATAGAGCAGGCTGCAATGCCAAGGAAAAGACGTGTTATGGGACACCAGGGCTCTGTCATACAGTGAAGTGCCACTGTCAGCCCACATAAAGCCACTGTCCGTGTGAATGGAACTAGTTTTACTTGGCTTTCAGGCCCCAGTCAAAGTCTAGCAACAAGCTCTAATAGTGGAATTACTCCCACCTCCTTGGCGCCTTTGTCTCGCGGTTTCCTCCATTCCCGGTCACCTACATTTTGCCCTGTTTCCCCAAAGTCTCCTTCCCCCTTTTCATTCCAACTAAACACACATATCCTGTTTATTTATCTAATTTTAGAAAAAACAGTCTGGAGAGCCTGGTACTATGCAAGAGATCAAAAAGGCAATGCAAAAATCAATTGGCTCTGCAAGTCTCAAGACCGCCATGCAGGAAATTTGCTCTGAATGACGGCACTATGTGGACCGTCTTTTTTCCCAGTTCCTCTTTTTTTTTTATGAAAACAAACTTTGGTGAATTTGGAGTTCACCACTGTTGGCTGCTTTTCTCCAAAATCAAGTCAAGGGACTTTTGACTAGGAGCATGTGATTGGTTATGTGGTGGTGTCATTCCCATGAGGCCAAACTTACAGAAACCAAGCTTTGTGGTTTCGTATAATGCTAGAATTGCCAGATTAGGTGGGAAAGAATAATAGTTGTGTTTAATTCACTTGATTTTCATCACAAATGCATCGAAACATCTTTTCATACAATTGGTACCTTGGAACACTTAACTTCATCAAAATAGCCACATTTGGCAGGACCCTAGCAAGCTAAACTCACTCTAGGAAACAGACTAATTACTCCCAATCAATTAAGAGACCTAGTTTTCCGGCCTGCGTGTGTGCTGGCGGGTGACAGACATATAAACCATAGAGGCCAACTTCCCCCATACTTCCCAGGCTCTTTAATTAACTCTTTGATCTGAGTGCTACATGGTGTGCTGAAGCCACAGCACACTACAGCAAGAAGAGAGGAAAATGCTGACATACTCCTGTTTGGATCTAAAGGAAATCTAACTTTGATTCTATTTTTGTATATTGTAAATAAAAATCCATTTTAAGGGGTTTGAATTGTGTGCTACCATGCTAGAACAGTGCTATACATGACAATATAATATAGATTGTATTTTTTGTTTTTGCTTCTTAAGGAAAATCAGCATTGTGTTTGCATCTAAAAACTAAATTTATGTGCTAAGATTCTAACTAAGACATTGACTGGTTTACTCAGACGCAGTCTGTTGAGGCCCTGACTGTCAGTGAGGTGTGTTGGGATGTTAAGGGGAAGGAGTGAAGGGCGCAGTGGATCTGGCAAGTTTTAAAAGGCGCAGTAAGCTCACTTTGTTGGTTGGAATTTGCAGCACCATGGAACGACTTAATAACAATGCGTGAAGCAATGAAAATTACACAGTGCCTGCTAGAAAGGAAAAATTAATTACTCTCAGGTTGCACTCTAGAATGTTTGGTCATTCAAGCACAGGCGTGCACACACACACACACACACACACACACACACACACACACACACACAGACACAAGCACATAGACATACACGCATTCATGAGTGAGCAGGAAACACTTTTACACCCCCAACCCACACGCTCACATATTGCACACAGACACAGGTGCACGTGGAACCTTGACTGCAAGAACTACCAGGGCCTTAGGACTGGATGTGCAACCGTGTGTGTGTGTGTGTGTGTGTGTGTGTGTGTGTGTGTGTGTGCGTGTGTGTGTGTGTGTGTGTGTGTGAGTGAACCTGCAGATCCCCAGTACTGTGCAGTGAAGAGAAGAATAGGGCCTCGGCCACATTCCAGCCCTGCCTCCCTGGGCGAGAGACAGTGTTCAGCATTCCTGCCTATCAGGCCAGGTGCATTCCAGTACACACACAACACACACACACATTTTAAGACAAAAAAACCCATACAGTTCTGCAATACATTTCTGCTCATGTAACAGGAACATATTTGCACCTGAATCTTTCACTGTCTTCTTGTTATGATTGCACATAACTCATATTCTATGTGTGACCAGAACATCAAAACACCATAATGTACTTTTGTATATTACACTCTTGTCTTCTTCTTCTGTGGTTGTTCGTACGCCTATACATTTTGTCCCTTCCCCTCTCCCTTTTAGTGAGATTTTCCTTTGGTAGAGGGGAGTTTCATTTTCTGGATAATTCATTATCACAATTCGTCCCTGTGTTCTTTTGTGTAGTTTTTTAGTTTGTTTGTTTTTTTGTCTTTTGCTTTCTGTTGGTGCATTGATTAATTTAAATTTCCCATTAAATATTAATTGGTATTACAGCTCACTCAACGTTTAATGCAAGATAAGCTCATTTACGTGCTGTAAGACAGTGCAGACACTTTCGTACAAAAAGATGAACACCAGAAAGTTAGTACAACACAGGCAAGGAGCTTGACAGGAAGGAACAACGTGAGTAAGTGCCACAACAGCTTCAAGTCTGGTCGGGGGGGAAAGTTACATGGAGGTTCTGTCCGCCCTCTCATTCTTTGGTTTCTGAAAGCGATTAAGAAGCCCAAATATGGCAGTCGCGATATTTGAAACATTGACTCAAACTAACTTCCTGCTAATGGAGAAGCAGTCAAAGATTTGAAGTTGAGGTAGGTTGAATGAATATCTAGGTTGCTGATACACATCTAGCTCATCATCTACTGTATAGTTAGCATATTCCATACAATTAAAACAATATGAACAATATAGCCTTAAACTCCTATAGCCTTAATTTAATCAAAACGGATGTGTTTGAAGAAATGAGCCACAGAGACCAAAGTGATTTTTTTTTGTACCAGGTTGAAACATGTTTATTTTGAATTTAAAAATGGGCATTTTAATATAGGCTCTGATGGGGATTGCTCTGTCATCTAGGCAGCCTCAAGTGGACACTCCAGGAAATGCAGTTCTTTGCACTTCCGCATTGACTTCATTTATCAACACTGGAGGTTGCTGCTTGGTGTATAGGCATGTAAGTTTGTAGCCATATGTGCAGGGTGATCATAGAGCACAAACGTGTACATGATAATGTGTGCCAAAAATGCAGCATAATAATCAAATTACATTCAAACGTTTACCTCAAAAACATTTGAATCACACGATCACCAACAGTAATCTGCGTAATGATCAGTATAGACTGTACATATTTTCTGTTCGTACACATGTTCTACCTCGCTCACATTAATACACAGGTTTAAACGGAGACATTCTTGCATTGTCTGAGCAGTTCTGCTGTTCTGCGCTCATAGATGTTCTCTGCCTCTTTAATTCTTGTATGATTCAGTCATTTCTAATGCATGGACTTTTTTCTGTTTGGAAGAGGCTGAGCTATTTAAAGAGCAGGGGTTGAATACACTGTGAATGTACAGCCAGCCTCTTTTTGAAGTTCATACAGTGCTGCTGCGATGCACAGTGAGTCACACATGACAGTGCAGACGTGGGTGGAGAGTGTGCGTGTGTGTGTGTGTGTGTGTGTGTGTGTCTGTGGTGTATGTGTCCATCCGGGTCTTTTTCTTTCATTTATCAGGAGATTTACTGAGGTTCTTTTCTCTTTCCTTGACAAGAATACAATATAAGAATATCCTAGGTTGTCGATATATGAACAAACCAGCATAAATAGAAATCATTCAATCTCTGTAAGGGTAAGATAAGGTCCCAAAAGAGGTAACTTAAAGACAAGTGCTGAAAAAAATTGGATGTGGAGATGGATTGATTGGTGAGAGAGAAAGTACAACCTCACATTGATGCCTGCATGCAAAGTCAGTTTCATCTTCAAGCTTGTGCAAATGTGAGGGCAAAACAACCCAAGAACAAAAGCTCCATTCAGAGTTAACGCGCTGCTTCCCTTCCACACTCTTCCAGCATCAGACAGAGAAAAGGGTTGTTGGTTACATGCTATTTGACAGGCACGGGACTCCATGCTTGACAAGCCGTGAATCAGACCATTACTCTTTGGCATTCCTCCCTTACCGTTCCGCTTACTTCCCCTATTCTTGCATTTCCCATCACTATCCTCATCCCTTTTTCTCCTTCCTTTCCTTGTCTCTCATCCTTTAACCTCTCTCCCTTTCTTCCCCTTCACATCTCCCGTTCATGTCTGTTGGCAGCGCAAGCCAATTCCCGCCCTTCTCCCACTCAACCCTTCCACCCCCTCCTCAGCCCACTTCTCATCCATTTCCATGTGGCGACTTTTCATCAGTGAAGTGCCTTCCTGGCCCGACTACCCCCAACCCACCTACTCCCTCCTCCTCCGCCACATGCTGAATGGATGCAGCATTAAAGAGAGAGAGAGAGAGAGAGGGCTGAAACCATCCTTCCTTCCTCCTACAAACGCCACCCCTTTGGCTGTAGCAGAAGTGGTATGTTCCACAGCTAAGACTGCAGAAGTTGAGAGAGCACATTGTTTATAATCTGGCATTGCAGGGGTCACTTCCTGACTCGTGTGTCCACTCCCTGAGCCCCGCGCAGATCCCTCCTTACTCCCCACCTCTCCTCCTCCCTGTGTGTCCATCTATTTGGCCATGTAGCCCAGGGCTTCTGGACAAACCCTGTTCTTCCCTGTTTGTGTAGGAAAGCTTCGACATCTGAAAACAATCAAATAATCTGGGCACAATGCGTCTCTTCATGGAGGGGTGCTGGTGGTTCCCAGATGAGCGGGAGGATTAAGTGGAGGAGGCCTTTGGGGAGAGAAAAACAGGGATGGGGGCTACACAGCTGAGGGGGTTATACAGCTATTGTTACTACATTTACATAGCAAAATGTGTGTGGGCACAGTAGGATGTTTATGGAGCTGGGATGACATCCGAACACCCTTCCGAAGAGTAATAAGAGGAGTCATGTCTGACTCAGAGGTTTAAGAGTCATTGATTCCTTCTCATCTGATGCAGATGGATCCATTGCAGTGAAAACCGCCCAGTGAAAAAATTAATGGTTTTCTTTTCAATCCTTTTGTAAAAGAAAAATATTAAGGCCTCCATGTTACATTCATATTTGCAGTATTGGAAAATGACTGCATGTAGATTCAATAGTTACAAGAAATGATTTACAACATGGTAAAATGGATTAGAACAACCTTATGGCCTCAACTCATTTCAGGTGCAAGGAATACTTTGGGATTTTTTGCTCTGTTGCAGAGGGTGAGATGAGAGGATTGGTGTTACTCTAATGCCTAGACGCAGCAGATGGTAAACTTAGCTTAGCATGGCTTGGCAAGACTGGAAACAGGGGAAAGAATTGCCCTGTCTAAGTTAAGAAAATTTACTTTGCAGCACCTCTAAATCATACTTAAACACATTACAATATATTCGTTATGCAATGACTAAACTTTAGAAGGGCCAATTTTAGCTAGCTGTCTCCAACTGTTTCCAATTTTCGTGTTAAGCGGATGCCATGCCACTTCTGGTCCAGTAGAAAGTTGGCCCCCTCCTGGCAGATACCTTTGTAAACTGAATGCAATGATACAGTAGATCTTACAATAAAACAACATCAGGTGTAATCCATAAATGCAGCCCAACTTCCGTGCCAATAATACATATGATTATTAGAAGTTAGCCATTCAAAGCATTTCGTCATAATTGAGGTGTGGTGCAATGGGATCGCACTCTTTCTGATATTGATCCCTGTTAGCTGAGATAAGCTTCGATACAAGCTTTCTGGTATCATCTGCAACAATATGTTTATGTAATAGCATTTCTGTCATCACTAGGGTACCAAGCAAACATACTTCAATACATATGATAAACAAATGAGTGAAACGTTTACATTCCTTTGATAACATCACTTTGCTGCACTTACGTTATCAGTTAAGACAAAAACTATATACATTTACAGCAGTAAGTGTACATGGTGTGACCTCTGATTGGCATAAACAGTCTAGCAAGTGGCACATACTTTTGGTCCCTTAGTAGCATGACATTAGCAAAGGCACATTCAAATTCCAAAAACTTTATTTGTCTCCAGGGGGGAAATTCAAAGGCACATAGAGCATGCCACCAAACTAAGGGCACATGCCTCTGAAGTAGTCCCATATGCCGCTGAGTTCTTTTTTTTAAGAATCAACAGTCTGTCTAAGTTGGTTTCTTAGCATCTCTACAGTCTGTAATGCTACAGTTGAATCACCTGAGATGAATGCTTTATTCTTCTTATGTAATTTTTTCATATATATGACTATTGGATTATTCCAAAATCATGACCCATCCCTAGTGAAGAGTTCCTTGATGTAGGCAGGGCATTAACGTGGATGCACTGATGAGTGAGAATGCATTGATTGCATTCATCCAGCCTGGAGGAGACAAATACATGGAAGAGCTTCTCTCTATCTGAGAGAGTGAGTGATGGGCAGAGTTTGGCTATGTTTCTGAGGTGGTAAGGAGTTCTTGCCCATGTGTTTGATGCTGGCCTCAAAGGTCAATGGAGGGTCAATTTTTACACCATGTTGGTGATCGATGATGAAAGTGGAATGCTCTGGCCAGAAGGGTATACTGGTTTTGTGGGATGACTGGACTCTGGGTGGAGTGCCGACTAAAATGGCTTCAGCTTTTGAGCTGTCAAAATGTTGGAAGTTGTGATTCATCCACACTTTTATCTCCTCCAGGCAAGTGGTGAGTATGGGAGATGGAACGTCTGCAGAGGCAATAGGGTTCAGTTTTGAGGCAGAGTTGTGTTTCATCACTCAAAAACATTATGATGTGTTTGTTTAACAAAAACTAAATTGTAAATTTAACAAGTTTGGCAAGCTATTTCACCCCTTTAAGTCTTTGTCCTAAGTTAGCTAAAAAGCTGTTGACATGAGAATGGCAGCGCCTCCTATTCTCACTCGAACACATTATGATGTGTTTTTTGTGGTAAAGACTAAACTATTAAAACAACAGCTTTAGCTAGCTGTTTTTCCCCCAATTTCAAGTATTTGTGCTAAGCTAACATGGAAAAGGCATCAATCTTTTCAATATATTTCTGGCATGAAACACTTTTTTCTAAATTTAGACGGTCCTTTAGGATTTTCAAAATGAAAATACCAATAGTTATCTAAACTCAGAATGAGGACATGAAACTGAGGTAAGCAGCCTGACTTTGTTGAAAGTTAACAAAACTATCAGAACCTCTGAATCTCTTAAATACATTATGATGTAATTCCATCCATCCATTTTCTTTACCGCTTTTCCCATTTTGGGGTCGCGAGGGGCTGGAACCAATCCCAGCTGTTGTGGGCAAGAGGCGGGGTACACCCTGGACTGTACGCCAGTCAATCGCAGGGCCAACATATAGAGACAGACAACCAGTCACACTCACGGGCAATTTTTAGAGTCACCAATTAACCTAATGAGCATGTCTTTGGACTGTGGGAGGAAGCCGAAGCAACCGGAGAGAACCCACGCATGCACAGGGAGAACATGCAAACTCCGCACAGAGAGGCCCTTTCCGACGGGGATTTGATCCAGGAACCTCTTTGCTGTGAGGCAACAGCGCTAACCACTGCAAAAACGTGCAGCCCTATGATGTGATTGTCTAACAAAAGTAAACCGTAAACAACACATTAAACTAGCCGTTTCCCCCCTTTTTCAGTCTTGATGCTAAGCTAGCTAACATGGTGGGACACGTGTATAATAACACATGTAATCGATCCCCTTGTCCAAATCTGTAAATGAAAGCAATTAGTGTTTTTATCAAATGTCAACTCTCTTAGTTAATACCACCAATATAAAAAAAACAATACAAGCTCATTATAGTACAGAAATTATGTCCTTCCTTCCGGCGCTCTTTGCCCGAGTCTCATTCTTAAAAGCACACAAAGACAAACACAAACACACACACACACACACACACACACACACACACGCACACACACACACACACACACACACACACACACACACACCGGACACACACACAAACTTCTTCTTCTTCGCCTGCGTCTCGCCTGCTGTTCCCTCTCATCCCCATGAGAATAGTAAATAGTCATCTGTAACTTCCCCTCCAACATATTCATTAATCCCTTCTATCCTGTGGGGCTGGATGATGATTACAGGGAAGCCAACTGAAGCCGCCCAAATAAACACCCCTCAGGCAGCAACAAAGGCCTGTCCACCTCACCCTAAACACAGCTTCCCCAGCTAGATCAGGTTTCAATCAAGCCCACGCACAACATGCAAACAATAGGAAGTAACAGAGTCTTGAGCAGTGCAAAACCTAACTGCGGCTGAAACTAATTTAGTTCTCCATTTTTGCAGCTAAGACATTAACGACTGGTACAAATGTGCTATAAAGAGTTCTTAAGTGTAATCAATCCTAGTTTCAAACAGGAAATGTAACCGACTACCTTACCCTTGTGTTACATTAAGAGTATAATTTATATAAGCTGTAAAACAAAGCATAAACCTATATCTACATTACAGTTCTCTACCATTCATTCAGTTATTTCTAAACATTAGCACAGCAGACAAAGTCCTTCCCCCCAAAACACTCTCCACTGTCAGTTTCAGATGCTCACATACTTCAAATTCTAACCATTTACAGAACTTAGACAATCTCAGGGATGTGTTTCTGTCAAGGGCTCAGCAGCCTTAATGACCTTCCATCTGAACCAACATCTTTGTGCACGGTCACAAGACTGACTCTTTCAGCTTGACACACATTACTCATCTAGTTATCCACATCCATCTCTCTTCTAAGACATTCTTGGAACAAAATCTTGGAAAAGAAAATCCCCTCATACTGCTCAATCAACAACAAAGATGTCTAGTATCTGAGTATGATTAAGCAATAAAATAAATGTTCTTCAATTCTACACGGCTCATATGCATACACACACAGAGTCAGAGAGAGAGACAGGGTGAGAAGGAGAGTACACAGCACATAGTCAAACATGCCTGAAGGCCCTCACACTTCCTTCCCCTCTAGCCGCTACACCTTTTTTGCTCACCACCCTGCAATTAGCGTGCCTAAAAGTTGCAGGCTTCCGAGGCCAGGCCCACACTAATCATAGGTATGCATTGTTTTGTTCAGCTGCCAGGTCTTTAAAAATCAGCACCTCTTGTTTAAGCCACACCTCTTGGCCAGGGTTTCCATGAATGCAGAGTAGTTCTGCTAGATGTCCCACAGACAAACTGAAACTTTACAGGTGCACATTTTTTAAGAATGAAAAGCAAACATTGACAAAAAAAAAGTGCAATAACCTTTGTTTTGCATGAAAATGCTGTAGGAAAATGAGGCATGCAAAACAAAACTAAGGCAGAGGATCCTGGGATTAGAACTGTTATTAACCATCTCCGGTCTCTCTCACTAACTGCCCTAAGGTCTCAACAGACTGTATGGCGGCAACTACACAGACACTGAATTTCCTCTCCATAGTTGATGTACAAAGAGAGGCCTTCACTTCTCCTCTCTTGTGACTAGAGGTTGCTGGGAGCTGGTGATCACATCACCTGTGTTCTAAGGACGTCATCTGATTCAAGTTGTTATGGTGCTTTATTGAGAACAAATCTCCCATGCTACCTTTGACTTAAAAGTAGCAAAATGGAGGGAATGTTTTTGTTGTATATTGATTTTTCCCTTTACCTATCCATTAGGACTATTCAATGTCAATAGCCCCCCTAAGGATGTCTTTGAGTTTTAATTTTTTGTCCCATTTGTTAATAGCCCCTGAAAACTTATACTCCACCCCAAACTACAGACCTACAGATCGACACACACCACATACATTCATATCAGCTACACAAAGTCACAAAGAGGGTTTAATTCATTTCTATAACAAGTGACGTCTCTAGAAATGAAAGCTCTATTTGATAATTGCAAAGAAAGTCAAATAGAAAACGTGTTTGTGCAATGAGTGTCATTTCCTCTGTAGAATGAAAAACACAATATAACCCAAATCTCTCCAAAATTTGAATTCTATAGAATTTCAGCCATCTTCCTGAAAGTCAAGTAAGGTTCTGTTGTGTTGGACTCTGCTGAATGATGAGTGTGTTGATCTACAAACATCCTTTATCCTGTGGTTTCTTGTTGGCAATACAGGAATGTCAGCTTGTTTACCGTCTTGAAGAGAATTGAAATGACCCTGATTGCACTTAGCAAGGCGAGCCAAAGGATGCCTGTGTTAGTTAAACATCCTGTTGCCTTGTTTAAGTACACTACAGTGTGTGAAAAACACAGGAAATGCACTCGGGCTATCGACATTTGTGAGATGAGAAAGAAGGCTGACTTCCTGAACTCTGAATACTCTAAAGAATACAGGCATGCTAGTGGGAAAATTCATGGTCACTGTTTTTTTCCCCTGCTCTATTTGAAACAAGGGACACTTTATTTGGGCTTGATTGTGACAATGGTTACCCAGTTCAAAAAGGGAAGACAAGTCATCACATTTAGTAAAATGCAGACAGAGAACCTTCTGTAACTTCATTACCCAACGTTAAACTCATTAGAAATGCAGACTGTTTTGTGTGAATAAGCTAGCATAACAATTATGGCATGCTTACATCAGATTTTTTGGGTGAGAGAAAATCAAAGGAGACTGTAACCTTTTGCTCCGCGGATAGAAGTACACCTCAGACAGAAAATCTAATCGAACATCCACATGGGTAATATGTGTCAGGGCTACATGTGTGACTGTCCTGTGTTCACATGGCTATCTATATACAGTGACACAGAGGGATGTTTTTTATGGCTTCAACATAGGGCTGTGGCACAAGCTGTATGAAAGCCAGAGCAATACAAAGAAACTTCTCACACAACATGCTGTCACTATGACAACCAGGCAGAATCATTTAGCCTGATCTCTTGCCATTCCACACAGCACAGAAATCCAATAGCATTTAAGTCTTACGCAACCAGGCCACTGATTCACTCTGCAAGGCTTTACATTTTTTTTTATTCTTGCAAATAAGATTCATAGGTGCATACATGATCATGTCTATTATTTTAATTTGTTGGTTGTGCAAGAGTTTGGGCATGAAAGGTTGGGGTAGCTTTAACTCTATCTGCCTGGACTTTTGACAGCCCCCCCCCCATTATAGTCGTTTTGACTATGCCTGTAAAATTCAAGAGCAATGTTTCAGAAAACATCATCCTTTCCTTTAATAGCTTTTCTTAGCCCTACATGTTGCTTTTGATTAAAACCTATAACTTATAATTGTAATATTAGGACTCGACATGAAATAAAAATAAAATAGGAATGGCCTGAATAAAACAATACATTGGTTCATTCATACACATTAATCTAGAAGAGGATCTAATTCAATTCCACGTGCAGGAGCACACGCAGCTGTACATGTTTAAAGTAGTTTCTCACAATCTTACATTGAGGTTTGAGATAGTGGTTGTGGGCGGTGGATCACAGTGAAGCTGCTTAATGAAAGAAAACAACAGAAATTGTTAATGGCCGAGCCTGTGAGTGTCAGCACAAGTCCTTCCTCCAGATTATTTTCTACTTTGCGTGCTATCACACAGACTCTTCCCTCTTGTATCAATGCGTGATTGAAGGGAAACTTCTTTTGGGAAGTGCGGGGACTACTTTAGGTCAACTTTGGAAGGAAACGCTAGAAATAGATTGCCCACGGCTACAATAGAGTGTTATTTAGTAGACTACACGCTACTCATTAATAATAGGCATGTAATGGTGTGCTGGTTGAGGATTTTAGATCGCAAGGGTATTGTGTTTTTACTACGTCGCGGAAGGATCTAATTTTCTCAAGCGAGGGTCGACACATCCGCCCAGTTTTCCGATGTTTCATTCCCCCCGAGTTGAAAATGGAGTTCGATTAAAGCAGATGTCCACCAACTTCTGAGGGGAATTTCATTGCTGTATGCTTTTACTTCACACGCCCGTGCTAATATTGAAAACATTTCGGACCCTTTTTTCGGTTTTTGGATGCCTTTACTGCAGATTACTCGGACACGTTGACGGAGCGACGCTCCACGGCGCTTTTTCAAGTGTTGTTCAGGACCTGAAGTTGGCGAATGGATGCTCGACAGCCAGACATAAATAATCTGCCAGACGTTACAGTTTACAACATCTTCTACGTTTTTTGAGGATCTATTTTCATTTTTTTTTTGCAAAAAGGGGGATTCGTGTTTGATGAGGAGGATGATGCTGATGGCCCATTTGTTGTGGTCGGAATTTACTTCCAGGGAGGATAAAATGAATCAACGATTGTCATTCCTCCTCGCGATTTAACGTCCAGGCAGCAAAGCTAACGTTAAGCTAGCTTCACTTGGCCATCACAGGGACGCTTAGTTAGTTAGGCATGCCCCATTGTAACATTGTTTACTTGCTTATCCGAAATAGTGGGGGTAATTCCTATATGTGAGGGGGAAAAATGGTGATATTTGTGGTATTTTATCCCGCCGTCACTGCGTCGTCGATGCTATTGCTAGGATTTGGATCCCCGTGAGGAAAAAAATGAGTGAAGATTCAACAAATCCAAACAACGAGTAAGTACTTAAAAAAAAATCATTTTCTATATTAATTACACATATAACACACAGCTGCAGGAATTACATATATTAAGATATCAGCACATGCTTTAAGTTATGAACTTCCAATTCACAATGACATATAACCGAGCGATGCTAGTCTTTCATCATCTGACTTTTCTTATATCAACGATTGGAGACACAGAAGAATTATCTTTGTTGGTTTCGACTGCTTTGCAAGCCATTCCTGTGATATATGGATTATAAATATTAGTTTGTGATGAAAATAGTCTGACAAGTAATGGCATAACGTAAGGCCCTTTAGTTAAAAAGGCATCATATGATTATTTTCTGATTCAAATAGCTAACACGAAGGCCACAATATACTTCTACTATACAATATAGGGACCTTTTATTTATGGTGTCCGGTATTTAATTGGTTTTACAAGACAAGTATATGGTCAGGGAATGCATTATTGCTTCAAAGACTGACAGCTGTAAGGCAGTATGTCGGTGATCAGTCGTCATTGTCATGTACACAGTATTAATTCTGTATACAATATGACGGTAAATGCATATCCTATCTGTTAAGTGCATCACGATCAGAAAGCCTTGTTTTGACAATCTATATCCGTATGTTACTGTTGTCCGCCATTATTTCCGATCATAATCAACCATTATAATGGAGAACATGGTTTGTGTTTAAGTAAAGCCTTTCTTTCATGAAAACTGGCCGAGTTGATTGCGGCAATGTCAACGTAGAGGAGCAGTAGACATTTTTTTTTTTCTCAATCGCACTCATTTACATACCACAATCTCCATTCATAAAAACGCTTTAAAAAAGGCGTCGCGCGCACGCCCCAAACCCCGCAACCCACAGTCTATATTTGTAATGTGAGCGTGAGGTGTTTTTGTACGCGTCGCGCCCATTTCCAGTCGCATTTTGCTATTGTTTTAATGGGCTGATCCCTTGTGTGCGCTTGTTGACAGTCAGTGAGAAATATCTGCTTCGGGAGGTGCTGCGGTCACATGATCCCCTCCATTCATAAAGTACCTGCCTGCCCATTCACAGCACTGTACACTGTTTCGCATTGCACCGACGATCACACAATGATCACATTTCCTGCTTTTTACTGCACAGTGCATCGCACTTAAACGCAACATCTTGTCTATAAATAGTCGCTTATTTAACAAAAGCGCCGCAGATGTTCGATAAAAGCGACGTTTTCTCCCAACTATCTCCGAGGATTTTCTTTGATAATGTATTTGTCACAGAGGAAGTCATATGCCTCTTTCACTCATTTACAGTGTCATAGTTTAATGCTCGAAACACACCCATGGTTTTCCCCATTCCATCTATCTAGCCTCTAAGAGGTTGTTTGATATAATGCATAGAGGCCTTGTCCTTGAACTACACTTCTGTTTTTTACGTCATGCAGTGTCATTTCTTTATATATAGCCTCAACACCACTCGTCCACAATGCATCACATATGATTTGAAGGGAATCTATAAACGTTTTTTTTGTGTGTGCAATCAGTCACAATGTACCATAACTAAAATTTAACATAACTTAGCATTGTTTGTGCTAGTGGTATAAGCTGCTATTTCAATGAAGTTTAAACCTCTAGTGTCAGAAAACACAGTGATGCATTCCTGAAGTTTCGCTGGGACTTCCTGCACTGACCTAATGGACTTCTCAAGGCCTTCAGGCCTCACTTTGGGGAACTGCTGCCATAGGCTATAGATCATCAGAGCTGTAGATGTGCAGGCTACAGTATATGCTGTTTTTTTTTATTTTCTCGCAGCATGATGGCAGCAGCTAAGATGGCGAAGTGATCTTAACATTGTTGCTATGATTCCACCATCTTTCTGACTCTTGTGTGATTCATTGTAATTGGGTGGACAGAAAACAGAGCATAGCTGGAGCTATTCATTTTTCGCTTAAGAAGTGGTCTTTCCAATGATGACAGGAATCAACAATAAGATACTTTTTGATTTGATCAATTTTTTCAGAGACAAAATAAAAAATAAAAATTATACAATACAGTACTTTATTTTCCCCTCCTTGGGGAAATGCACGTATGGTTCACAGGTATACATGTTTAATAACGTAGCATGGGAAGAAACATATTGAACAGGAAGAATACATAGACAATGAAATCATTCATGTTTTTCTTACCATTTGATAATGTGCTCTATTCCATTGATAAAATAAATGCTGATCTTTCACGAGTCTCTTGCAAAAGCAGTATAAGAAACCTGCCTTGTCTTTTATTATCTTTACTAGATTGAAACCATTACCAGTCTTCTCGTGAGACTTTTTCTTTTCAGAAGTAATGAAGTGTCTGTTCTTCTGTAACTTGCAGTGTAATCACTATCTAAGATCTCTCCCCCAAAATGTGTGAAAGGAGTGTCCTGAAGTGGTTTAGTCTGAGTGATGGGTGGTAAGCCAAGCTGTTGTACACACACAGCACACCCTTTGCTGAGAACATGCTACTTGGCCTTGGTGCAACTATGTTCACAAGGCTGAAATGAAAAGAAGGCAAATACTACAGCCTTGTCATATTTTGGTTTGCGTCTGCTCTTGGTGTGGTGTCACGTAAGGCTTATGGGAATTTTAGACAAAGATAATGGTCATGATTGGAGAAGTAGCTTGTATTGAATGTGGCGTATATCTAAAATATTTATCACAACCACAGCTGTAGTCTGTTTAGGTCCAGTGTACAGGTACCTCCTTATTTGTGTATGGTACATCTCTGACATTAGAAGATTAAGTGGGGGATAATGTCGATTTGAAGTTGTATTGGCCTACAGAAAATAAATCCCTCACCCCTATGTTCATTGAAGTTCAGTTGCCCCTGTGTTCCCTTCAACTTAGAGGGTACAGCCTTATTGTTTTACAGTCCTTCCCTTTTGTGGTTATTGTCTTTTGCCAGTCAGGTGACTCCTCTCTGTGTCCCCTTCCTATCTGCGTGATTGATTTGACAGCTCAGCGTTTTATCTGCCTATGTGGGTGTCACGATCTTATCACCTGAGGGCTGTTTTGCACTCTTAATCCTGTTGCAGAGCTTTTCCAAACACATTCCTCCCAAACAACCCCCATCATGCTCTGAAACGACAAAAGGAGACAGCTTCTTCAGCTGTTGGGCAGAGTGCTTTACGGCCTTGGTAATTGGCTATATCCTGTGGCCCTTATGTTAAGCTAAATCATTTCCTGGACCTTTTTTTTTTTTTTATAGACGGTATTATTTGGGGTTATTGCCAGTTGTTGGGCAGGACCTCTATGAACACTTAACTTTGCGAGCTGAACTAGTCTAAGCCATAACATGTTACCTTTTGGCTGTAGTGCTCAGCTGAAAGCATGTTTGGTTTTGCTTCTGTATTCTTATAGGGAAGTGTTGCTTGTGACTACAGCGGTTCACAGACTAATGAAATGTGTTTTTTTTTAAAGATATCTTTAAAGAGAGAACTGTTACAGCGTCTTACTAATGGTTGCTTGGAGTTGTCACCCAATATATTAGATTTAATATCCCTCCAAGTTTCACTTGATGAACTTAAGGTGTATAGTTGTGTAATCCTTAAAGTTGCATACAGAAATTAGAAGGTGTCTTATTTTTGTGTGTGATTTACGACAATGATTCTCTGTGCTACCAGAGGCCATAGGGACTGTCTGTAACCACCACAAGCCAACACACTGAGCAAGCCTTGTGTATAGTGGTGCACTGTTCCATTCCCATGGTCAGATTTATGCCTGGATTTTGGGTATTTTAAACCCGAGCCACTTCCCTCTTATAATTTTCATTTCCTCTTCAAGTATTTCAGGCGTGGGCATAAACTGGCATAAATGTCAGCAGTGTTCTCACGGAGTATTTCAAATAAATTATTGATCATTTGTAAGACGAATGTGGACATACGAAGCCTGTTTACACTTACGAACTTTTGTGTCTTCATCACACCATCCAGATAGCAGGGCATGTCTTCATTTCTTTGTCAAGAAGGGCCTCTGATGTTCAAGGGCCATATCTCAGTGCTTCTAAGAAGTGCTTTTAACACTTAAGTGTCTGAGTTGTGGATATTGTTTGCAGTTGTGCGGCATGCGGGAGCATAAAGGCTGGGCCTTGTTGTCGGCTCTTTGCTGCAGCTGGGCCGAGATGGTTCTTTCCTGCGAGGCCACAGACATAAAAGGACACAGATGTAAATCCTGAACCTTGTGTCTTTGATTGAGTTTCCAAACACTTTGAAAACAGGAAGGGGTTTCTGGGTGTGCGTCCGTGCACATACACACACTCTCTGGGAACATTTGGCATGTGTATGTGTTCCTTGTAGAGATAGGCCTAGCTCCTAGATGAGTGAATTAAAGCAAAAATAGCTTTATGTAATCAAATAGATGGATTAATGACAAGTTTTGAAATAAGATTAAATGGTAGTACTGTGAGATATATTTGGTCATAGTTCTGTCTAGTAGCTATATTTAGGATTTTGAACAGACTTTTTTGGTTATTACATCTTCTTGATTGTAACATATGTTCCAGGCCGGCAGAGACTTCATTTCATGTGAATCTTATTGATTTTAAAGATTAACAGGTTGGTTTCTGATGATTATGATGATAATGTTCTTTCCAACGACTTGTCACAGCAGTTTCACTTCACAACCGTTGGCTATCATGTCGGCTTGGTGGTCGTCTTTCTCAAGTTGCTTCTGCGATGTATTGATGGTTTCTCCCACAGCTAGAGGGTTGTGTTCTCCCCTCAGTCAGAGTGACTGACGTTGAGTCCCTGGGGACTGCTTTTACATCAAAGAAGACCAGAGACGCCGCAGCAGGCGAAATTTGTGGTCCGACCCCCCCCCTTCTTTTGGTAATGGCAAGCGCAAGGTTTTAATTTTCCAAATACTTGCGGTTCAAATTAAGATCATCTCAATATGTGGCTGTGATTGATGTTTGGGAATACTTTTTTGGCATTTGATACACATATGGGACTCTTTTGATTTATAGTGCCGCAGCGCAGCGGCACCTAAAACATTGTTGTTGGGGTTGCAGGCCCATTCCAGTAATAGAGGGTTTGGTTAGAAAATCAATGCTGTCAGGCTGAGCAGTTTTGACATTCATTTGCTGGGTTTGGGTCTATCTTTGAGTTGGGCTACACTCACCGCTGTCTGTGACGGATGCTACCCGAAGTGGCTATGATGGGTGAATTTGTCGTCATATTAGATGGCGTTTCTGTGAAAGGATGGTGGTTAATTTGAAATGTGGTGCAGCAACAGAAGGGTTGTTCTCTTTTTTTTTTTTTTTTTTTTTCCTGAGTCAGTTGGTAGCTAAGCTGAATGTTCTTGTGAGGGAGATGACTCACCAGCAGCCTGAGGTGTTGAGAGGAGATAGGGCAAATATCTCTTTCACTTCTCTTTCTATAGCCAACGTATTAGTTTTCACTGAAGCTAAATAAGCAGGCTTGTGATGCCGGCCGCCTGTTTGTGTCCCTGTCGCCATTGTCCCATTATTAGTTCCGTTTTATTAATGGCTAACAGACGGTCCCTTTTATAAGTGTCTTGTTCGGGTCTTATGTCATAATTTGCTCGGCATCCATGTTGGGTCATGTTGCTGTTTGTTGTGGGTATGTCTGTGCCCTTGAGTTTGCCACTGGTTATTTAAGGGATTTGAACCGTGGCTAATTGGCCAGCTAGTTTGCACCATTCAGATTAGATGCACTGCAGGAATCGACGGTCGAGTCCCAGATTGCATGTAATTCATTTCTTCAATGAGGCGTGATCACATTGAAGGAAACTGCAGCACTTACAGCTTTAGCTCCAACCTTGGCTACTCTAAATGTTTGTTTGGGAGGGGAAATCTTCTGAATTATACTTTATATCAATTCTCAACTGCATTCAAATATTTATGTGATATCGACAAGGCTGGACTTTTGTTGATCTACATGAAATATAATGGAGAGTGCGTTCAAGGTAACGCTAAAGCCGATGAGGAAATGTAAGATTAGTGTAATTTTTCTATGATAAAAGCTGTTGAAGACAGCCACACATTTTAGTAAGCATAGCGATGAGTCACACGCAGACTAGCTTTTCAAGACGCCTCCCATTCCCCCCTCTACTTTCCTCGTTATTGCTTTCCTTTCCGCGGATAATCTATGGAATCGGATTGGGATAAGTAGCTTGTGTTTATTCCCCCAATTATATTTTAATGATTTTTCTCCCCCCTCAAAAGTCCTACGAACCAAAGTGGTCCGGTGGAGCTTGACCGAGCTTGACAGCCTTCCTCCGGTTTTGATACAGGGACGAGATGGGGAGGAAAAGGGGTAGATGGAAAAAAAAAAAGGGGGCAAGGGGGGGAGCTTTTCTCCCCTTTTCTGATGCCAATGAAAGGAGGAATGGTTTTCCAGCTTTTAGCTTGCAGAGTGTGTCTCCTCTGCAGCATGCTCCGCTGCCTGGACATTGTGGGAGGACAAAACTCCAGGCCCTGGATCCAATAACGTGAAATTTCAGCAGAGAAGCGGCCATTGTGTAGAGAGAGGCAGCCGGGGAGGGGTTGGGTAGAAGGGGGAGAAGGAACGGAGGAAAGGGAGGGTGACTTGGCGAGCACCCAGGGCTCAGGCCACATCCTTTCTCTCTCGTCTCTCCTCTCCTCCTGCACTCCTCTTCTTCCTTCTCCTCCTTCCCTTATTCCCCCCCTTCTGTCTTGCTTTCAATACCCCCCTCATCCCCTTACTCTCCATCTGGGGTGGGAAGCCCAAGGCTGAGACAGGAGCAAAGCATGATGGCATGCTGGAGCCCAGAGAGCCATGGGCCGGTGCAGCAGACAAACGGCCACTTTGTCAACTTAGGAAATGGTTGTCCCAGGATCCCCCTTCTCCACCGTACCCTGCAGCAGCCTGCCTCTAGGCCCAGGCCTGCCTGCTCTGCACATGCTCCCCCATCACGCCTTCTCATCTCTTCTCGTCTTCCTTCTCCTGTTTTACAGTATATTTAAACTCTATCTTTCATTAAAATCAGAGTGATTGTTTTTCTCTCACTGTAAATGAAGTTTAAAGAGCTATATGAAAAGGTAGACTTTGTTTAGATGCTATTATTTTGTGTATGAAAAAGGCCTTATTAAAATATGAGCAGGAGCTTGTGACTGTCACCTTGCCACCCCCCCAACCCCTACACATACATACACACACACGCACACACACACACACTGAATTCTCCATTACACTCTCACCCCCTCCCCCTGTGTGTCTCTCCTGCTTTCGGTCGGAAATGAAGTCAGTCATCCAGCAGAATAACTTGGAATAATTTGGAATGGGGGGCTCCTTTCTCTCTATCCTTCTCCCTCCCCCTTCCCCTCCCTCCCCCTTGCCCACAGTCCCAGGCCAGCTGATCTGCTTCCGCTCTCAATTGTGTGTCCAGCCGACTGTGCTCCCAGAAAGGGGCGTGGAGGGAGGCCTTTGTCTCCACTATCCCACTCTGAACCCTGTGTGTGTGTTCGTGTTGAAGCAGGTTGCAGTCAAATACCCTTTCGGATCTCATAATCTTTCTGTTCTTTTACAACAAGAATAGGAAAAAATGTATATGCATGATTGGACGAGGGATGGATTAAGCTTTTATTCCACTGTTATAGAGATATATTTTTTTTAAAGGAAGAAGTTTGTTTGTTTGTTGTAGATTTTGGTTGACTTGTTGGTTTTCAAGTTTCACAATAGATTGGATTATTACCGACTCACTGTAACTACTACAGTAACTATCTTTTCTGAATTGGGTGTTTCGAACTTGATTCACAAATACACAACCCACTTCACTTCCTCTCTGGGCCCGCCCCCCCTCCCTGTGAGTGTCATGGTTGCTGGCATGTGTGTGATGGTAGGTCTGAAGGGTCAGGTCCTGGTCATTGTGCCCTGGTCATGGCTGAGCGACACCACCGCCTGCCTTCTGTTCACCCCAGGGACCCCTGTCTGATTGACAGCCCCTCCTGCACCCATCACCCGCATCCTTTTATTGGGGGCCATCGAGGGTTGTAACAGCAGCAGTATTTCCTTCTTTTACTGCCTGTTATTCCGCTCAAAAATGCACTTTCCTGCCATGGGCGGAGGTTCTCATGATAGGTTAAGCACTACGTCTGTGGCGCTGTAAAGAAGTGCAACCAAAAAGGATGCAAGAGGGAAGTTAGCTGTGGTTGTGTTTTTCTGCAAGTCTCTCACGACCAGTTTGTTTCAGTTTGGGGCCAGCATGTGAGAAAGAGAGCTGAGAACTGTGATATGAGGTCACTTGGTTGGATTCTGAATGTTGGTAGCTTGATAAACTCTTTATCTGTAATGCTCCAGCCCTGCCATCCATTATTATTTGAGCATATTTTTGATTGGCAGAGTAGTTGCTTATTTTTGGATCAGTTTGCTAATTTGGTGGCAGAATAATCAAAGCAAATGTTTAAAAACGTCCCTGGATTGCATGAGTATAATAACGAGCAACAGACTTTCAGTGTTGTCCAATTTTGTTTGCACCATGACTTAAAAAGCTTGCTGGAAATATAGACACATTGGCAAACCATCAACCCTGAACAGGCAGTGTGACACGCAGCTATAGCGAATGTAACATTTTTGAAGCTTTTTATAGCTATTCAGTCTGAACCAATGAGAGTTTGCAAGTATTGATTTAGAAGCAGAACAGGATGTATAGATGAATGTTTTAATTGGATAATTTAACAGGCAGGTCTTCGTTTTACACTCTCTAAACTGTTAATGACATTTAGAAATGTCACTGATAGAAGATCTACCTTCACCTCATCCTATGCTATTTAAGTTTCCATTTAACAGCTGTCAGGGTGTGTTTAGATCCTCCATATCTTTGTTTTCTTGAAAAATAAAGAATAGAAATACTTATCAGATAGGGCTTTCACACTCGCAGAAAACTCGTGAAAAACTCCTGATATTTGCCGGAGGAGCTGTATGTGTGAACGCAGACAGCCACATTTTTCGCCCGGACTTCACTCGGAGTTTCTCCTGCCAGCCCCCTAGTATTTTTTCCGAGTGAGCTAATGTGAGAACGCAGCAGGATATTACCCAGAGAATTCACTATTAGCCAATGGGAGGGGGAGTGATGTTTACATCCTGTGACTGCTGCACGGTGCATAGATCTAAATTTTTCACTAAATGTCAAACTGTAAAATATCACAAAGAACACAGTTCAAACCACTCTTTGTTTAATTGTTGGCTCAGATTCTTGCATAAAGCTGACGATCAACTAGAGACTTTTAATTAAAAGAAGAACGCACAGATCAAGTTTACGTACTATTCATGTACAACAGAGACCGCAGAGCTTTGGTTGTTTCCCAAACACACCTCTTTTCCTAATCCTCAAGGATCATGTTTTCTAAATATTTATTTTTTTCTGTCGTTAAGTAACTGCAAACTATTTTTTTTCTCATGAAAAAGGTAAAGATGTTGGACACGTAAAATGCACTTTTAATTATGGAAATTTACAAGAAATGTTTTTTTGACGGATTTTCTTGACTAAACCTTTATTTAAAATGCATTACTAGGGTCAGCAGTAGAAACATGCTGTCAACACATCATTGACATATCATCACTTTTACTTAACTAAGGCAAAAACTGTACACTTTAAGCACCAAAGCGTTTGGCTTTGTGTCTATTTTGAGTCCAATACTTATTCTTTTAGCTCTATTTTTGGTCTCCACCAACAGCTGACTGAAATACATTATAATATCTCACGTTCTCCACGTTGTTTACCTGATATTCTCAGTTTGTGTAATGTTTGTTTGGTGTTGAGCAGGTATTCTACTATAGGATTTCAGAGACTCGTGCCTCAGCTGCAGACAACACTGCAAGAGTAAACAAAAACAGTAAAGCTGTATGTAAGAAAACTGTAAGATGCATATCTGGGGGATAGTTATTTGTTAGTTTATAGTCATTGTCATCTGGGAGATAATTATTACTAAAAGAGTTTGGTTTTCCGAAAAGCTATGCTAAGTTATGCTCATCAGTGGTTTCTTGGAACTGGTCAACTATTTCCAGGTTCCGGGATGTCAAAGCATTCACAAGATAAAAAAAAAAACTAGATCCAGATTTAATGCTTTCAGGCTGTTGGATTAATTACTAACCAATAACCTGGACACTGACGTTTGCCCAGGGTGTGGAAGACAGGAGGCCAAAGGTTAGTTTTATAGGGTAGGACAAGACAAAGAGAGGAGAGGCAGTGAGTGGGAGGAACGAGCAGGAACCGCTGGTTAACTGTTTCATTTATTTAATGTGACAAGTAGGGGAAATATTTCTCCCGTAATCCCAATTTCATTGAAGGAATTCTTTTTAGGTGTTTCAGAACATGTGACGTTGTCTTGGTTTTGGCCAGAGAGCAAAGTGTCACAGGCAACATCCGGCAGCCAAACTCTTAAACTCCTTTGCCCATTTCTGTCAGCGCTCTGATCTTCTCCACTATTTAATGTTTTACCCAGAGACTCTGCAAAATGCTGCCCTCAGCACACCCTGACCTTTGTCATTTCCGGTGGCCTGCTGCAGTCTGTGTTATCTAATGAGCTGAAAATCTGACTTCAAGTGAAGTCAGTTAATAGAGTTTATGAAGTTAAGTCAAAAAAACAAGTCGACGGAAATCATGGTGTGAAACAGTCTACTCATAACTGGGAAAATGTGGCCATTCATTCAGTTCATGGGACTCCATTGGGACTTTTTGTTGCTTTAATTCTTTGAGACTTTTAAATGTAGAATATTAAAATGTATGTTGAAAAAAAACAAATGATGCAAGATCCACTTTTTTTCGATTCCATTCCGATTCAGATACATATGTGCCATTACTGATTTCTTTTGACCATAATTAACATGGTTATTGTTGGTGTAAGGTTACACAAAGCTGTAGTGAACTCAGCATTGCATTTCATATTCCAAGAGCAAAAAGATAAAATAATATTTCGTAAAAACTACAATGATTCCAAAGAAATGTATTTGAAACGTTGTGCTGGCTTCTCGTATAAACGGGTAGCAGCAACAGTTAAGAGGTTGTCAAATTCAATATTTTACACTGAAGCGCAAGAATTGTACTTGAGCTGTTCCATGTTGTCTGAACAACTTGATGTAGACGATTTGTGGACACAAGTAGTTCCGTCTTCAACGTCTTCAAAGCGAGACAGTGCGAGCTGAGAATGTTTAAAGTGTCCAACGATGTTACTTGATCCGTGACGTGGATCGGCATCATCAGTCCGATATCTGACACGTAAATAACGTCAAGTTCTGACCAGATACTGACATTAGATCAGATCATTCCCATCTCTAGAAAAAATAACATTTTAAATGTTTTTAGCTCTTTGACATTTCAATGATCACACTTAAGTTTGTTTCTGTACGTCTTTATGCATTTCTGTTCACATGCACGTCAGCTGTAAATGAATCACTGAAACCTAAAGCCTTATTCAATAATGCCCTTCCTGCTTTGTAAAAAAAACACTTTGTCTGTTTGTACATTTCCCTTAAATTGAATTCATAGTTGAATTTATTGCATCACATTACACACTATTCAAAGTCCCAGTCGACATGAAAAGACGGAGTGAGACAGAGTTGTTGAATCATTAGAAAGAAGCTGATCTTAGTAGAAGCGTCTGAAATGCTCTGTCCAGTTTGAAACCAGCCGCTTTAGGGAAAAGGTTGAAATCCGTCTGAGTCCAGAGGCTGAACTTGGCCACATGGTCAGTCACCCTCTGTCCGTGGTTAAACATACACTGACAGCTTCAGACTTCAGAAATCGAAGCCACTAGTCTGTTATGTGCTAAATATACATTTTAACTACAGTTTAATCCTTGACTTTGCTCCCTCATATTGATGCAGATTTTAGACTAGCTTGTTACTAATAGTTTCTTGAACCAGCCAGACGTCCTTCATGGTTTCATCTGTTTTATGTTATTTCAGCATCAGCTCAAACTGTTTGGCAAATGTGATTCTAGAGACACTTACATCCTCTACTGGCTTTATCACATCTGTCCGCCTGTAGATTGTTCCTACACATTCACTGACCAGTTTGTGTAGGCTATGCTACATGTACTGTACTACAACTCGGCTGTATGTGGGCTGATATTTCATGTAGGCTGTTCGCTTTAGATGTTTTGTAATCCAAGTTAAAAGACCCTTAAGAAAAAATATCGAGGTAGACATTTTTAGAAGCTGATCACTACTGATTATGTCTACTAAAAGCACTCTTCTTATTTTCCTTCCACCCTCCTCACCTTGCTCTCCTCTCTCCCTCCTCCACAGTGACAGTTATGCGCGCGTGAGAGCAGTGGTCATGACTCGGGATGACTCCAGTGGTGGGTGGCTTCCCCTGGGGGGCGGAGGCCTTAGCTGTGTCACCGTCTATAAGGTCAGCCGGGGAGAGGACAACAGCAGCACCCACAGCGGAGGCAGCGGAGGAAGCAGCACTAACCTCAGCCCCTGTAGCTCGAGTCCTAGTCCAAGCCCTAGTCCCAGTCCAAGCCCCACCTCTGTGGAGTTCCACATCAAGGGCGAGAGGCTCAAAGACAAACTGGTAAGAGAACCATTCAGCTCATAACGGCAGATTTGAGCTTTTAAAAAAAAAAAATGTTTCAGGTTACGCTACGCTGCGTCAATTCTTTTATGCATAAACAAGAGAAGCTGCATTCTCTCCTATGAGGTCACCCTGACCCCCACCTCTTTCCAAGACTCCCCCTCTTTCTGTCTCACTCACTGACACACTCACTCACACAGGAAGTGGTTGTTTGGCTATCCTCCATGGTGCAGGTATCTGAAAATAGGAGCGAACTGCGTGATGTTGTGATGCATGATGATATCATTAAAGAGAAGGACAGATTACTCAGGAGAAAAGAATGTGGGATGAGGGATGTGGGAAACGCACTAAGAGCTTAGAAGGGACCTAAACGATGGAATAGGGGCTGGAAGTTAACACTGACAGCGTGTTTCCATGAGTACACAAGTATTTGTCCACTTTTTTTTTTAGCATTTCTGCTTTTGTGAAAAATGGTATGTTTCAGAAAAAAAGCCAGGAAAATATTCTTCTGGTAATTATTTCACTAAAACAAATCCCTAATAACCCCATCTGTAGAGCATAGACTGTATGAACATGGACGTAGTCTCAGTGACGCCACACATTGGTTTCTGAAGAGGCGTTTAGAAGCTGAACAATGGTGTTAGCCATATTGGATATGCCTACTCCACCTCATCACGTGTAGGAACAGTTGGGGAAATGTTGCTTGGTTTTTCATTTTGGACATTTGCAGGATTCCCCTTAAAACACTTCACAGTTAGCTGAATTTAATATGATGCAGCTAGGTCTGTAGCTACACAGCATGATCGTGGATAGCTATCAATAACGAGTTGAATATAGGGTCAATTGATTTTTATTTGGACAGTTTCCATGCAAGTCTTCTGCTGCGCTGCACGTTGCTTATTGAAGACCTGCGTACAGGCTTCACAGTGTAAAGTGCAGGATTGTGGATGCAACATGTAGTCCAGGTTGTGGTGAAATCATCCACGTCACAGTTTTGCTAGTTACTAACAGAGAATGTTTCTTGATTTTGAGTTTTTACACATTTTGATTGCATCATGTACGGCAAGCACAAAACTGTACACAGTCATTCCGTTTCTGTAGTCCTAATCCTCGCGGCTTTTGCTGTCGTTGCTGTCAGGTTTATGACCTTCATGTCACAGACTCATTCTGTGTTGGAGATGTAGAACAGATCCAGTAGATGCACTGGGATAATCCTGGTCTGGTGATAATGAGAGTGTAAATCTGTGTTTGGGAGAGAGACAACTGTTTGTTAGATATCAGGAGAGCAAGGAGGCCACCGTGATCCAAACATTAGAGGCTTGTTCCAGCAGGGCTTTTTTTTTGGCTGATCACATTTTATGTGTGTTTAGTGTTTACGGAGTGTTTGTGTTTTCTGCGTTGCTATCCAAGCATGTGTGTGGCACAGGAAAAGGGTGTGACGGGAAGGCTGTTTGTTCAGACAGAGTAAAGACATGGATCAGAGACCCCGGCATCTCTTCTGGGATGTGGTAAAACACCCCTATCACCGCCAGAGTCTACCCCTCAGCCACCACAACAAACACCCTGCCATATGTAGGTCTGTCGGGATGCCACCCAATGCCATGGTGTTGGCGTCGACCACAGTGCTACCAACAGTCTGAGGGCACTGGAAGGAGGAGAGGATGAATCCATGAATACAACAAAAACAGACAAAACCACATAAGAATATGTTAGCAAGAGGCGGAAGAAAACACAGGGCAATATCTACTTGTTACCACAGTGTTGTCTAAAACGGTAACGATGGTGTTTTGATTTCAGGGGTGAATGAAGAACCATAATTATGTTGTATGAGTGAAAAAGAGGCCTAGCTCTGAATGTTTGAAAGATTGTTTAGTGTGATTTATTATGTATAAAACGCAAAAACGGAAGGTGACTAAAAGAGAGGATTTCGATGTTTTAATTCAGACAGAATTGAAAAACAAAAAGACAATCCCTGGATCCCTGATAGAAACCTGAGCAAGACAGGGAAATACAAGTAAGAGACGGACTTATTTGAAATCACTAGGACACTGTTACGGTTGGTAGAAATTAGATGTTTTGGGCGCATGCAGGATAAGATGAATCGGGAAAGAGATGAGATGCATGTAGTCAAAGAGCAGGAAACAGAGGTGGAGCCAGAGAGACGGAAGAGGTGGAGAGGATCTGTCTATAAGCGCAGTGATGCGGCACAGAGTGTGCTGGTGATGACTCAGCTGGCTCTCCATATAGCTACCAATCACTCTCCTCCTCGCCCGCCCCCCGCCCTCTCCCTCTCCCTCTTCTCTCTCTTTTTTCTCCTTCAATCTGATTCACTTACTCTCTAAAAAACTACAGATCTAATTGGTTGATGATGTCTAACCCACACTGGCTCTCTGATTATGACACTATATCTGGTATAGCTCTCGACAGTTCCTTTCATTTTTAATCTGAGACTCCCTCTGACAGTCGCTTTGATTGATTGATTGTTTTGAATTATGTTCACTCGCGACATATGGTTTATTTACTGTAAGTGTGGTGTAAGGGCAACATTTGGTATCCGTAGCAATCAATGCCTACTACTAAGC
Organism: Tautogolabrus adspersus; assembly: GCA_020745685.1. Taxonomy (NCBI): domain Eukaryota; kingdom Metazoa; phylum Chordata; class Actinopteri; order Labriformes; family Labridae; genus Tautogolabrus; species Tautogolabrus adspersus. The sequence goes on from CM036552.1 coordinate 19,618,562, forward strand.
CTTGAGAACTCAGTGCTTCAGTTATTGCATAACACCTTCATGCCTCTATTTTCTCTGTTTCTCTATTTTTGTCTGATTTTTAAATTCTTTAACATCAATACTTCAATCCAAGACAGATCAGATTATAAAATATTCTTTTGGCATTGAAATCCATCCCAAAAAATGATTAAAATGTCATGTCTGATAGCATTTGCTATGTTGCTCGATTTCCAATTTCTATGCATGTAAACTCAAGTGATTTTCCCGTTTCAGCTCTCGCGCTTTCTCCTCACTGCTCTTTGTAGCGTCTCACCTCTGCCCTGTCTATCCTGCCCCCCCCCCCGCCATGTCTCAGTTACATTTTTCTATCTCTTTTTCTGTCAGGGTAGCTCCTCCTCCTGTCTTTTCTCCGAGCGCAGTATGGAATGTGGTGTTAAATGTCGTCCTTTCCATGCAACCGTGATACTTCCTTCTCTGTCGGCCCTGCTGTGCGCTCACCTTACCTGCTCCGGCTCCATTCAGTCTCGCCTCCACAATCAGCAGAACACCCCTCCCCACCTCCCCTCCTTGTCCCCTTGCCGCCCCATCCTTCTCACATCCAGTCCTCTCCCCTCCGCCTCTACCCCCATCCCTCTGGCTCTAGGTAAACTCAAAGGCTAAACATTTTACCCTCCTTCTTGGTGGAGTGGGGGGGCATAAGGACAGTTACTGGTAGACATATCTTCATGCAGAAAATGTTGTACACTTGTTACTCTTGCCAACAAGGGTGAAAGCAGCTTTCTCCCCGATGCTTTAGAGGAAATGTATACCTGTGTGCACCCTCTCTGACACGCATATCACATATCATCCAGCTCATATACAGCTGCCACGTATCCGCCCCTTAAAGCGAGCGTGACTCTTGACTCTTGTCCAGATCAACGGGGAAGGGTGCCATCTGCCTTTCCCCATGCAGCATTGGTTTGCGATCGTAAAGATGCACAGTGTTGTAGCGCTTGGGTCATTGAGCTTTTCATCACACCAGCTCTAGCGCTCCGGAGTTCTTTCCCGCGCACGCTCACACATTCACACCCCATTAAGCCACCTCTCGTGCACGTCGGTTAAAAAACCTCAAAGACTGTAATGGCCGTCTCTCATTTCATTTAATCTGCCTAGAGGAAAGCCGGGAGGCGGCCCAGTAGCCCTGATTAATAATAGGCTTTGGAAACACTGCCTCTCTCTCTGACACACACTTGGGCTGCTTGGCTCCAAAACATACACAACCCCCTACTCCCCCCTCTTCTTCTGCCACCACCACCACTCCTGTCCAACTTTATCATCATCTGTTATGAAAACCCCACTATTTGGAATGTGTTTTACAAATTTTAAAACACCTTCAATTATCCGTCTGCACATCGACTTCTTTTACTTGACCAGAGGAACTGCTATTTTGTTGAGTATGATGTCTTACTCTTAAACTCTGTGTGTTGCCAGGTGGTGCTGGAGTGTGTCCTGCAGAAAAACCTCATATACAACAAGGTCAACCCCATCTTCCACCACTGGCGGATCAACGACAAGAAGTTTGGACTGACGTTTCAGAGCCCAGCTGACGCCCGAGCATTTGACCGGGGAATTCGTCGAGCCATCGAGGACATCAACCAGAGTATGTGTGCATCAGAATTCGTTCCTGGTGGCTGTATGTGTATGGTTTGGGAGTTTTGGAAGTCCTTGAAAGAGGTTGTGCTTTACTATGTGTGTCATCAGCTATCCGGTACATAAATACGGGTGAAGGCGTGCATTCTGTTAGCTCGTGTCTACCGCCTGTGTTGCTGCCTTTTTTGTTATTGACATGTAATGGCTGACCTAGCATGTGTTCTAGGACAGATGCATAGCGTTGATTAGCGTCAATGACTTCCCCCAACTGCTACCTGCTCATTCACCCAAGCATGACCCCTCCTGTGTTATCTTATCAGCACCCAGCTGCCCAGATAAACTCTTCACTTCCTGAGGGGAACTATCAGCATAATGCTATGCCCAGACAGTGGGTGATACAGGACAGGGGAGGGAGAGTTGTAAAAATGACGGGGGTGGGAGTTGGGACATCAGGAAGGGTTGGAAACCTGAGATAAAACTCAAGCAGGTAAGGCTTTTGTGTTGCTCATACTTAATAAGTTTGAAGACTGGTTAGTCTAGTCCAACAATGGTTTGGTTTGGTCTGTCCCTTTTTTGGATGGTTGGAGTTCAGTCTGACAGTTTAGTTAGCAGCTTTGGGTCCTGATAAGCATTATTTTTCAGTACAGTGCCAGAGGTTGCAAAGTCATCCAATTAGCAGGAGAATCGCCAGCTCAGCAATCTGCCACCCAGCAGTGTGTGTTACACAAGAGGATGGCTGGCTGGCTCGGGAGCTATAATCTCTTTTTACGCTCTGGACCTGGGAACCCAGGGGAGCACAAAGGAGGCACCGCAGAACATATCGTAAAAGCTTTATCACTGCTGGGCATCAGTCACTTCTTCCCCACAAGCGTTTATCTGAGATTTGAACTTCCTGGGCACAAGTCCACACATAGTCGAGGTAAAAGGTGATCACAGCTGGCTTTGCAAATAGCTCTGCCTGAAAATTTCAATTGAAGATGGAGAGCAAAGAATAATGGACCACTGTAAACACAACAATGTAATAATTGGAGGATGACAGTGTTATATCACAGGTCAGGGCTGCTTGGTTGGTGCAAAGTTAGTTGGCTAATTTACTAAGTTTAATGTCTTGGAAGATGGATTCAAAATGAATTTGCAAATAGTTAGCTAAAATGAAATGGCCTCTCTCAGGACTAACCGGGCCTGAGCACAGTTACCTCTTGTACATAACGTCGTAATACAACACATGCATGGCTTTACGTAATTATGAAGCGTGCCTGAGCACGGATCGGGGAACTCACACTAGTCAAAGGAACTGGACTTTAGGGGTGAAGTGTGCTTAGGCACGGTACGGATTGCCTAGTGCGAGTGCGCCCTAAGAGAGAGAGAGAGAGCGCTGCGGCAGTTTTGGACGCGCCTCCTCCTGATTTGAAGTGATTGTTGCGAATGCTCTGCTTGATACATTTAAATAAGCAGTGAATAATGTTTCATTTGTGATGATAGTTCACAAAGTTTTGTAAGTTGTCAAAGCTAGCACCTCAGAATGGTTCAGAGATATATTTTCTAAAAGCTCAACCTTGAAACCCGCCCTGTAAAGGTACGACAAACAGCCTGTCAAGTGACGAGTGATTCATATATCTTATTGATGCGTAAGTTGATCACACACCTCTTTGCCCTATCCTGCACAGAATCAATTCTTTAACATTTATGAAGCCAAGAAATGATTATAATAGACAGTTGATGGCCTTATTTTGAGTAGCACTTCTAAAAAACGACAGGGCTGACAGCAGTCACTCACACAGCAGGCATGCAGTCTGTGGGATACCATGATGCGTGTGCAGGAGCCGTCACACATGCCCTATAAGACATATCATATTACTGGTTCAGGCGCTGTGATCTATAAACCGACCCCAGTCAGAAAATATGTAACTTCATTTTTTAGATATGTCATTTTTCTTCTTCACAACTATCTGGCAACCCCAAGAAATTGTCTTGCAACTCCTGCAGGGGTCAGGACCGCGAGGTTGAGAATCACTTCTCTAGTACATCAAAGTGAGTGTTTTGGGATTTTGGAGCTCATTTGGCTCTGTGCAACTGTATTTTTCACTTTTCCCTGACCTTCTCTGGACCAAATGATTAATAGAAAAAATAATCAGAATAGAAATAAACATGTCTGATAGCTGGTCACTGTCACTTAACACATTCCCTAGCCTCAACTAGAGGATGGACAGTGTCAGTCTGCTAGTAATTGCTTCAACTGTTTCCTGTGAGTGTCGGCTGCAGCAGGTGATTGGATAGTTTCATCTCCCTAGTGCCTGTACTTCTCTCTTTTTTTCCTTCCTGTTGTCCTCTCCTGCCTCCTTTCCTCTCTTGGTATCTTGTGTATTCTGCCGGTGTTGTTGTGTAATGCCTCTCTTCAGCTCAGGCTGGCAGGTTCTTCTGTATTCCTGTTGCATCGTTCTGCTGCTGGACTGCTGCGTGATTGTGTGTGTGTGTGTGTGTGTGTGTGTGTGTGTGTGTGTGTGTGTGCGCGTGTGTGGAGGTTGGGGGATGGAGGGGGGCAGAGAGAGAGAGAGAGAGCGAGAGAGAACGCACGTGTGTGTATCAGTCTTGCAGTCCTCTGTTGCTATGGCAACGCCAGGCACATGGCTCAGGCAGCTTTGCAGCCCAACACTGCCAAAGTCGTGCTGCAGGAAGCATCTTCCTCTCTGTAGTGGAGAAATGCAAACACACACACACACACACACACACACACCTTTCTCCATTGGGCATAAACACACAGACAGGCTAACGGACTGAATGAGTTTGACACAATGTAGTGTCTGGTTGAGATGGCACTAGGGCTGCACGCTTATAATCCCAACTTCATCATTATTTCGATAAGAGAAACACATTCCAATAAGTCTGATTTTAATGAATAAGAACATGTCATGTGAACAAGCACAGCGTTTCTCCTCAGCTATGAACATTGAACTTTATGGACAGAGAGGGCCGGGTGTCACAGCTGTGCTTTCACACCATTCTGATGCAGACAGATGAAGCTCAAGCTACCTGTCAGCTACCCTTAGATGAAATGCTGAGCCCATTAATTGGTGAAAGAATGCTCATTGGATATATTTTGGATTCAGGAGGGACATTATGCAAACACAGACCTATGACTTGTAGCTAACGTGTACTCTTTCACTTTTGTTTATTTATCACACTTTGTAAAGTTGTTGCAATATTCATCACATATTGTTTTATTATCATGCAGGTTAGACAGCACTGCCATGTATTGCTGTATCCTCTCCCTGAACTCTAACAACCATAGGCATACGTGATACTAATTAGTTACCCTGAGTTTTTAAAAGTACTGTACCTGTTAATGCCTTTCTACAATAACAGTTTCCCCTTTATCACATTAGAAAAAGTTTCATCCCCATTTTCTGCAACATTGGCAAGCCTGAAACCCCCGAACAGTTTTCTCTTCTATTCAGTTTCTTGAACAGTTTCTTTCTTTCTCTTCATTCTTAAATAAACGAAACATTTACATATTCTTCTGCAATTTGTCCCCACTACAGTGCACCTTGTATTACCGATTATTACCCGACACAGTGAGCACATCAGCTGTCATTCATTTATACTTTAAGTTACATAAAGTCGAATTGTGTTTCAGTTGTTGACACATCATCATTACATTTGTCTACATTACTTCACTTCCATGTTTAAAACATTACTCTCAAATCAATAACGCAAGATGACGTCGAGGCTGGCAGAGGGATTCTCTCTGCTACTCTCCTCAGTTATATTTCAGAACACCAAAAGGTCTTGGTGGTCTTGGAAATTTCATTTTTTTCAGTATTTGCGGCTGATTGAATTTGAGCTCTTTCACTTGCTCGTGACAACTTCAGAGTTAATAAAAATATGACCATTGACATTTTTATTTTTTTAGGCTTGGATACTTTTTGATGCTTTTGATTGTTAAAAACTCTGAGATTGTAATGTTTTACACAAGAAGTATCCCAAACGTATCATAGTATTAAAAAGTTGAAGACCTTAGTTCTAATAAAGTTTTTCCCCTTGTGCTGAATTTTCCACAAACCACTCTTTTCACTCAAACTCTGCCATCTGATACACTGAATTAAAACGTTGTTATATAACTGTAATGTTCTCTGATTTAGTTCTAAAAAAAAAAGATCAGGTCAGACCTCTAATCTTTCCCTTCTCTGTTCTTCCTTCTGTCTTCCAGGTTGTCGGTCATTTGGAGACGGGGACACACCTGAGGATGGACTACCGGTGAGTGAGAAACAAGTGTCGAGGTTCTGGCTGGGAGTTGAAGTCTGCGTGTTGTCAGTGTGCAAACAAGCACGTGTTTCTCCTTCAGACACTGAGGAGTCTCATTTCCTTAGTTTGACTGCTTAAGACTAAAACTGATTGTAAGAGAAATCATTTGTTTTTGCACAAATCATCTTTGTGTTGCCGGGTGGGAAAATTGATTGTTGTAATTTCAAAGTGCAACCAGTGGATTTTTAAAGGAGAGATTTATCTCCTGGCTGTCCCGCCCTATTAAATAGGAGGCAGGTCATAACTAGAACCTGAGCCATATGTCTGATGTGTCCCACCCAGGCGCTGACACCTGCCTTTGTTTTCCGACAGTTGTTCTTGGAGATTTACAGGTGTTTAAACCAGTGCCAGCTAGACCCTGAGGTGAAGCTGGGTGTTGGCCAGCGAATATGCTCGAGCAGGCTTAGCTGTCTCTATCAATCTAACCTGGTAGCTGTCACTCTTCTAACAATCAGTGCCGATGTTATAACTATGGCCTCGGGAGTTGCATGTTCAAAAGGCAGCAGCTTGGTGAGAATATTTTTGTGATTTCGACGTTCTCCAAACTGAATGTGTCTCGTTATGAGCTGGGCCTCTTTCAGTTTGACAGTTTAAAACTGTTATAGATCATCTATATTTACCCTGCATCTATTGACTATTACTATGTGTGGTTAGGAGGGCCTGGTTCTCGTTAGCAGAGACAGCAGCAGGTATATAGTTCAAGTCTACACACCCATGATTATTTGTGTAAGATATCAGGCCTGTTACAGAAACGTCACTCACCTGTTCTACTTCTGATTGCAAAGTAGGTGAAAAGACACCTGCAGGGAGAACATTTGCATTGAGTTACGAGGAGAGAAAAAAAAAGGAACCTCTGCACCTTGCAGTGACCTACAGTGCATACAACAAGCCTGCAAGAGGTGCTACCATTGTGAAACATTAGATGAATTACTGTTGACGCTGTCAGAGAGGTGTTTATTCACCTTTAGTCATGTTTTACACTGTGGTTTGGAGGAGTGGGACAAAATATCTAATCGACAATATATCGTAGCATGACTCCTCATGTAATGCGATTGTTGAATCACTGGTGCCAAGAACGATCTTTTTTTTTTAAGCGCTCTGAAAAACTTCCACTCCCGATTTAACTCATTGCATCCTTACTTCACATGCTTGTGACATGAATGAGGGTAATGTGAATGGGAGTTGATTGGCCAAAGAAGAAGTTGACAGTGGTATGAATGACGCAGATGACTGACAAAACTGCAGCGAATGCATGTATGACTCCTGCACTCAACCTTTTCTGGGGGATTTAGTATTCTCCAGGTGATCGGATATCGTGATGTAACATTGTATGGTTGTCTTACAATAGATCAGTTAGTGCAGTATCGTATTGTGATATCATCGTTATCTTATGGTCATGTATTGTATTGTGAGTTACCGTGCGATTCTCACCCCTACTAGTTTTTGGTGTACACACACAGGCGCAACTTTAGATCATACAAGTTTGCTGCAATCAAAGGTTTGTCATCACTCTGCCTTGCCTCGCATCTTAAATCCTGCGTGTTGATGGAGTGGAAGAAGAGCGAAGGAGGGAGAGCCGTCTTCCTCTTCCTGTAGTGAAGTTCCTCTTTAAGGAATCAGTCTGAACATACAGGAAATCCAATAGCACCACTGTTGCTAGGCAGCAGGGGGGGTTGCAACTGGAGGGGGGTAGAAAGGGGTGTTCACAAGGTTCAGTGAGTGAGCCACCGAGGGTGTCACCATGGTGATTTGGCATCTGAATGTTGCGGTCGGAGACCTGGGCTACATAGAAAGAGAAGTGAAGCTGCAGCCAGGGAACTAGCAAATACCACCGCACAACAAGGTGTGATATTAGCTGTCTGCCTTTACACTCCATCATCAAGTCTTCACTGCAGCTCCCTTTAGAAGACCTTGACCTTGTTGGGATTCTTGTGTCTCATCATTATGTGAGGTCACCATCGAACCTTGTAAGGATTCAGATATCTACACAACTTGATGACAACCTTGCATTGCTACAAACATAGGTGTGTGTGTTTAATCTGGCATGCCCTTGTGTACGTGTGTGTAAATGTGCATGTGTTCAAGATGGACTTCTCCACCCACATCCTGCCCACTGAGGCTCGGCACCCTCTTTCATGTCCTTCGAAAGCTTACCACATTCCACCTCTCACTCAGAAACACACGCACACACACAGCACAAACATTAAATGCACATGCGACTCATTTCACCCATATTAAAAAAAAAAAAAAGTGGCTGCACAGACTCCATTCTCAGCTGTGATGACCCACTGACAGGAATTATGCCGTACCACCAAAGTCTTACCGAAAGTACAAAGCGTACGTAGTTTTTTTTCACCCCCCTAATGCCAGAGGAAAACACCCGCGTCTAACTTAGCATAGCAGGACGTTTTCTCTTATCAGTTTAGTACACCGAGGTTTGGTTGGCCGGTTGACTTTTACAGCCTCATAGACCAAAAACACTTGGATTGGTGTAGTGTGTCTCAGTAGCGCTCCATACTGTATACTGTAGGCCTAAGTCAAAGAAAGATGAAGATTTTGATTAAGTGTGTTTATTATTCGCACATATATCTCCATTAGTGTGAAAACTGCAGCCTGCTACTGGTTAGCATAACTTAGCATAACGTCTGGAAACAAGGTGAAACAGTCCAAAGGTAACAAACTCTACAAACCAGCACTTTTACAGCGTACTTTTTAACAAGTTATTTTACTTTAATACTACCATCTTAGTGTAAATTGACACATTGTAATCAGGTTTGATATGTTTTGCTAGAGGAAGCAGCTTATGTGTTGCTTTTAACGCGTTGTTTTTTTTAATGTCCTTTTAACTGAATCAAGATGAGATGAAATTGAAAGAAGGTGCTGTTAGGTTGGTTTTGTTACTTTAGGACAGAGCCAAGCTCACTGTTATGCCTTGTTTTCAGTCTTTATGCCAAGCTTTGATAATCAGCAGCAGGTTGTAGCTACGCATTCAATGTAAACATAAAAGAGTGCTTTCTATTTTAATAAAGAAAAGTTGATAGACATATGATCAAACTATTCATTCTTCCTGACAAACAAACAAGACATACCTAACCAGTAGGGAGCCAAGCCAACTATTTTCCCTACTTTCCAGGCTTTATGCTAAGCTAAGCTAGCCAACCGCTAGCTGTAGCTTCATACTTAGCCGTCAGACATGAGAGTGGCGTAGAACTCCTGGCAGCAGAGCCAATAAATTTATTTCCGAAACCTTAGCTCATTGGTTACAGGGACACATGAAGACTAGCCTCAAACTTGGCTACCTTTCTTTCCTTTTCATGTTAATGAGACAAAGATGATGATGAACACGACTCAGGATTTGCCTCATTTAAGTGGAGCCTGATTCCTAAATTGTGAGAAGCACATGTAGACAGATGTAAACTATCAAATGCCTGCACATCATCTCTTCCCTTCTCCTATGTGGGATGCAGAGATCCAGCATGGTCTGTATGTTTTCAGTATTAGGTCGACCCCAGCCCTCCCTGTCCTGAGCCCCCGTGCCTTTGAGGGTGGAAGTGCATGGATCCCTGATGTTGGTGTGGTTCCAGGTTGCCCCTGGCTCCCAACACCTCCATCCTCTGTTCTCCCCTCCTCTCGTCTCCTCTCTCACCCATCCACATCTCCAGGGTCAGCTCAGCTCCACATTGGCCCCCACGCATGCCTTTGAATGGTGGGGCTTAGGAGAGCGCTTTAAAAGGAAGCCAGAGTCTGTTTCCCATTTCAAACCCCCACCACCCCACCCCTCGCTCCTTTCTTTCTTTCTCTCACATACACACACAGCTGTCATCTGGCTTTTTAAGTTCTGTGCTGCATTTCTCCAGCTGGAGCTGGTTTATGACATTCCCTCGGCAGACTCTTTGGCCTCTCGCTCTCTCTTTCTCTCTCTCTCTCCTTCTCTATCACACACACACGACTACAAGTCATTTTTTCTTGTTCTGTTCTTTCTCTTCTCTCCCTCCACTGTCTCCTGTTCCTAACATTCCCCCTGCATACGCTCTAGATGTGTGTTACACTACTTGGTATGTTTGGAGAAAAGATGGAGAAAACCGACACACACATACACACACACCATGTGTTCGCAGTCTCAGGTTGGGTGGGGGGTCAAGCGAAGGAGAGAGAGGGGGGGAAATGAAGAGAAAGAGAGGGAAAAAAAGAAGTCAAAGGAAGCATCTCTTAGCAACCACAGGACAGTAATTACTGTAGCAGCAGCTGGGAGCAAACCAGATTTCCGCTGTGCGTTAAAGGACTAGCGTGGGCTACTTTACACACGGCACTGACTAACCAGAGCCAGCAGCCTCCTCCACACGCAGAGCAGCGAGAGGGAGGAAGGGAGAGAGAGAGAGAGAGAGAGAAAGAGAGAGAGGAAGAAGGAGAAGAGAGGAGGACTAACCCTGCCTTGATGAGGTCGGGGCGTGTGTGGGAAAAGTGTGACCGCTAGCCAGTGTGTACAAGCTTTACATACGTTTGGATGCAACTTGTACGTGTAAAGAAACCTCGAGTGTGTCCATGGTTGTTTCTGAGTGGGACCTTAAGAGAGATATTACATGGAAGACTTTTTTATTTTGCTCTTTATTTAAATTCTGATTCTTGGTTGTCTGTAACCTGTAAGGAACTTGTGATTTCATCAATCAAACTTTATCAACATTTATTCAGCCTATTGTCGTATAATTAACACGTGTGATATAATGTTTGGCATAACAGCTGGTGGTGCTCAGATAACGCTGGACAAAAAAAATCACACAACTCTTGATGTAACAACTGAGTATCCTCCCCCATCACTCATCACCTCTGCACGCATGAATCATGAATATCACTTTTGATTTTAGTTTCCAGGAGTATCAAAGTGTTTCTCTTTTTCTATTGGATTTATAAGTACTTTTTTCAGAAGATGCCAATAGATAGAATTTTCTTTTTAAACGTGTTTGATGTAGACTGCTGCATTCACAGGATGTTATTTATAGACATTGGATTCTGATTGCTGCCAAAAGTAAGCTTCCCCTTTGAAATGACGAGGTGAGAAAAATAGTCATGCTGCCATTTTTGCACGTTTTAATGTTCCTCTTTATTCAGGCGGGCCATGTTTGCAGATTTTGCATTAGCTTACATTTTTGTGGGAACACTAACAAGGCTAATAGGTACTCTGAGCTCTCAACAGAAGGGCCTTGAGTCATCATCACACAGCTTTTACACCGAGCTTGGGTGCAGGTTGCCCCCTGGTGGATACAAGAGGAACACACACACAGCCTACACACCATGAGTCACAACATATGTGGTCAGAAAACTGAATTGAACACAACTGTCAGTGCTTTTAGTAAATGTAGTGGTGACAGAACATTAGAATGATCAATGTGTTGGGCCTAAACTACCTTTTTTCTTGTCACATTTTTAGCCTTTTTTCATCTTTGTAGATGTAAAGAGAATACACTTCACAACAAAGGCTTTGTCTTTAGTTGGCATAGATGCTTGTTAATCTATGAGTTCTTTCAGCACATATGTTTCATAGAGATTAGAAAAAATTAAAGGTTTAACTTTCGTTTCTGTGTCTCTAAAGGTGTGTGATGACCGCCCCTCAATCTGTACGCCGGTGAAAGAGCCCTTCTCTCCCCTGAACAACGTCGTCTCCACCGAGCCATTCAGGGGCTGCTATGTCCGTGCGCAACCCTTCGACGAGTTCCCCTCGAACAACCGCCGCTACCTGCCTCCTCAGGTCTGCCTCTCCTACATACAGCCAATCACGTTGAATCAGAAGTTTTAAGAAATATAGATTCTTGAGTACAAGATTATAGCTCGAGAAGTAAAAACCTGTGAAGGAATTAATCATACTAACTCTAGCTTTCTTCTTTTGAAGGTCTCCTTTAAATCGTCTCGTCATGTCAGCTTTCACATGGATGAAGAGGAGATCGTTCGCATCAACCCACGCAAAGACGTGCTCATCCGAGGCTATGAGGACTACCGCCACCCTGTCATGTGGAAACAGGAGGCTGACCGCGAGGACCTGGACTTTCCCTCCACCTTCCACAAACTGGACAGTAAGAAGTGTGAGTACCTCTTCCCTGATGGACCCGGTGGGGACTCCCACTCTGGCCCTGGAATGGGCATTGGAACGGGAATGGGGCTAGGTCTGGGCAAGGACACAGCCATCAAGACTCAGCCGTCGCCTGTGCTCAAGTCAAAGAAAGGCAGACGGAGGCGAGAGGATGGTGAGCGTTCGCGCTGTATCTACTGTCGGGAGATGTTTAACCACGAAGACAACTGGCGGGGGCAGTGCCAAGACGCCCCTGACCCCATCAAGCAGTGCATCTACAAAGTCAGCTGCATGCTGTGTGCCGAGAGCATGCTGTACCACTGCATGTCCGACTCAGAGGGTGACTTTTCGGACCCGTGCTCATGTGACACATCTGATGAGCAGTTCTGCCTGCGCTGGCTGGCTTTGGTGGCGCTCTCCTTCATTGCCCCCTGCATGTGCTGCTACCTGCCTCTGCGCGCCTGCCACCATTGTGGCGAGGCCTGCCGCTGCTGCGGGGGCAAGCACAAGGCTGCGGGGTGACCCAACGCTGGGCTCTGAGACACCCTCAAAGCTAGCTAACACGGAAAGTGGATACAAGCGGAAAATTAAAAAGCCGGCATCCTTTTTTCATTCCCTCTCAGACGGGGTGATATGTTGTTGATCCCCAGCTCTGAGGGATTTTGGAGATTTCAGTTTGCGTTTGTCGCCGACAAGCAGCAGTGGAGGACAAACCATATGCTTTGTGGGGGCTCTGAGCAACAAGCTAAAAGTTTAGGAGCTTAATCTGAGGGGAAGAAGAGGAGTCAAGATTAATAGACTTGGAGATGTTACTAAACACACCTATTCACGCATACACACACCTCTTTCACATTCACACTCATGCATTGACAAAAGCCAGGCCACAAATGTCCGAACTCTACTCCAAGTCACGTGTAACTTTATGAAGGAAAATTGTCTTTTGTACAGAGAGCGACAACTTAATGACAAAAAAAGAACACAAAACTATTCTGCGTTCAGAGAAATACTTGCTGTTTGAGTATGCTAAAAGGGATTTGTTCTTGCTTTTTTGTGAATTTGCAGTTGGGTAACGGTGGCCTTTCCTTCATGGCTTTAGCGTTTGCTGACTATGTAATTACTAGACAGAGAAAAGTGCACTAGAAATGGTATTCCCCTCCCCCTCCCCTCCTCCTCTGGAGTAAGGTCACCCTCTGAAATAATTTTGGAGTTCTTCTAACATTCGAGAGATGTTGCTACAGTGGATGTATGGCCAATTCTTTGTTTTCTTTTCAATCAAATGTTGAAAGAAGTCACAAATTAACAGGTTGGTTTGGAAGGTACATCTTGGTATAACCATAGACATTATTTTTTGAACATTTAAAAATGATTACCTTGCTTTCCTGAGGTGATTTTGTCCATTTGATTGCATTCCAAAGCAAAGGGATCAATTCCACGATTAGAAGGGAAAAAGTTCAAACTTTTGACATACCGAGTTCCCCCCAAAATAGTTTTTCCAAATCATGAAAAAAATGCATAAGAACCAATACGATTACATTTCCCCCGGTGAATTTGAGTTCAAGTTCAGTTCTTCACTGCTGTAGTGAAATTGGTGTTTCTGTTTGATCATTGTTATTTTCCTGCTCACTTCTGTTCTAATTATTTTCGAAAACAATGGCTGAAATGTTGCTCAACCAGCAAGTTTTGTTGTGGTGAGTGAAGGGGATACTGTGCTCCTTGGTTATATGATGAGGCACTTAAATAAGGCTTTATGTTGATGGAGAATCCCTCAGATTCAAAGTCAGTCTGTACATACATTTGACTTAATTTAACATCCAATGAGGCACGGAGGGGCAAAACGCCCTCTTTATAGCACTGCTCTCCAAGCTTTGGTTGCAGCACCCTCTCCAGATTTCTGTGTTCGTCCCATGAATCAGTTCTTTTTTCTTTTTTTTTTACGTTTTATTTTCTCGTCATATCGTGTGTAAATGTCGTTTTTTTTTTGTTACCTTTAAAGTCCACTCCTTCCTTGTGTCTAGGCCCTGAATGAATGAATGAACGCATTGTTGCAAGAAAGCTGAGTATCTTAGCTTTTTATAAACAAACTGATGTTATGTGTGTGTGTTTGTGTGTGTGCATAAGTCTTACTATGCACTGTTGGTATGATGTCGTGTAACGTCACTGACTATGTGATCAAGGCTTCGACTCGTAGCAGCGCCTGTTTCCTAAAACGTGCGTTATCGCCCTTCGTAATAAAAAACCAAGAGATGATCAATCTGTAAAGCAGGAGTTTGACATTGTGGGAAATTCACTCGTTTATTTTCTTGGTTGAAGTAATGTGAGGAGATCGATTCCTCCTCAACATCTGTCCAATCATTGTGGCAGCAGCTGCTGGTCTCAGCGTAGCATTGAATAAAACAGTAACAGAGAAACTGCTAACCTAGCTCTGTCCAAATGTAACAGAATCTCCCTTGACTTTCAGAGCACACTCATTAACATATTATAACTTGTGTATTTTATTTATAGAAACACCTAAGTTCAAATAATGACAGTTCTAACTTTAACAGGTGGTTATGTGTGGAACTACTTCCTCCTGCGGGGTCACAATGTTAAAAACTTCTCCAGGACATCACACATCATTAGACCGCAGCTCCTCACTTTTACATTTTCTTTCTGTGCTGATAAAACCAACAAGACATAACACCATATAATGTGAGCTTTAGCAGCATTGATAAGTCGACTTTGTTACCTTGCAAAGCGCCAGGCTAGTTGTTTCCCACGGGCTACCAGTGCTAACACTCAGCTAAGCTAACCAGCTGCTGCTTATCATACAGATATAAGGGTGGCCTCAATATTCTCTTTTCTCCCAACATGTCAAACTTCTCCTTTAAGATCTTTTAGGAAACAAGGAAGTGTGTATGCCCGAGTCTTGGCTGCGTTTGAATCCCCTGTCCGGCTCAAAAGAGTAAAAAAAAAAAGTCAAATTAACTGATGAGAAGTCTGAACAAAACAAACGAGAACAAACTCCCAAAACAGGAAAACAGTGCAGAACTGAAATGACCCCTTGCTAAGGTGTTAGCATGTTTAGAATCTAGGGCTAATTGTGACTCACCGCAGTTTTTAACAGCAGATTTGGTACCACCTGCTAACAGATAGGAATCTCTTCTTATCTCCTCGGAAAAAAAACAAAAAAAATATAGTGACACGACTGGAAGACAAAAGAAACATTTCGTTTTCTAACCCCGCTCTGACCAACGCTCCCTTTACTTTCTATGCAAACTTTCTACCATGGGAAACACATCGACCTCTCTGCAGACTGAGTCAGTGACGGGACGGGACACGTAGACGACAGAATTCCTGGTACCAAACTCCAAAACACCTGTAAATACTTAACACTATATTTAAGTTCTGGTAATAATCCCAGCTTTTATTTTTTGTTTTGTCTTTTGAAATGTTAAAGATAGAGCTGTATTTATCGTTGCTGTCAGCATATACTGTAGCTTCAATTGACAGCATTATGTACATAGGTCACCTTTTAGTATTATTTCACATTGAAAAGTAGAGGACAGAAATGACTATTGAGCTTCTAATAGAGTTTCTCTCTAGTTTTGTACGGTAGACGGAAGGATAGTGCTAACCCGGTACGTCAGTGGCAGTCCACTTGTTTCAAAAGTTTGATATATATAAATATATATATATATATATAAATACATACATATAAAGCTGCTAGATACAATCACTAATTTTATTGTGTTGACAGAGAAAATCAGCTATGAACGACTGTTAAACCCTAAATCTCCAACAGCATCGAAACATGACGGCGTGTTTTTCAAAGTTTGATTGCTCTGTGTGATGACGAGCGCGTGTGTGTGCGAGAGAGAGTTACTGTACGTGTGCGTTTTTGTTCTTGTGCGTGCGTGCGTGCGTGCGGGGTTGGTGTGTAACCAAATGTTTGGTTGCTTCTCATATTCTCCCACTGTAATTGGATAATTCTGCATTATTGCAAGCTGAACCAAGGTTTGATGAACCTGATAAAAACTTGCTGGCTGAGAAGCAAAAAATGTAGGACGTGCATTTATACAAAGTGTAGAGAATGCTGAAATAACACTTCTCATTCTGCATTAACCAGCACAGTGCAACTTCCTGTCATGTACTGTATTATATATGCAACATGTGTCTGTCTGCTTTAATATATATATTTTTTGACCTGCATTATATAAGACTTCAGTTTTAACCACTTTGCTGCTAGTCTTTTATCCTCTTTCAATCTTGGAAAAATCGTGCATATCTTTGGGAATGCATACCAGTGTACATTCTTGACATTGTGTAGATTTAAAAAAAACAGAAAAAAAGCTATATAAACCTGTTTCTCTTCAGTGTATTGTTTTAAAAAAGGTTACTTTTCACAGCAGTTGAGTGGTTATGTTTCAATTCTCCAATGCTTTGGTGCACTGATGATACTCTATGTAAGCTTTTTTTCATCTTACAGCGCTTGATGTAACATTTATGTGATTAGTTCTAAATAGTGGAAGACATTTGTGTTTTGAAACTTGCAGTATAAATGGTACTACTCTTAACTATTCTGTAAACACTGCCTGTTTTATTTTATTTTATTTCTTTCACTTTCTCTTTGTGCATTTTCCTTTCCTGTGCATCTTCTTCTTCTTCTTTTTTTTCTCTTCCTTAGTGCCATCGGCTTTCACATCCTGACAACCTCAAAAAAGTGCCTCACGTCCATCCTTGTTTCCGTTTTATAATTTAACGTTTCTCGTTCTGGTTCTATTGGTTTCTACACGTCTAGGTATTTCCTCTCATGGTGTGAGAATACCAAGTATATGATGTAAAATTTATAGTCCCAATAACTCATGTCATAGTTGTATTTTCTTTATACAGATGTAGCTCGTTACTTTTCATAAATATATAATGTAAATATGCATACATATGTTTGTAACTGTTTTTATGTTACATCATACACTTGTAATTTGACATATCAAATAACATTATCATAATAAAATGGTGAGTTTTAATCTCTTGCTGTGCGGCTTTCAATGGGCTTCTTTCGATCCATCCAGGTGACGACACGGCTGCAAACCGGATCTCTCAGGTATTCAGACGCCAAACATCAAAGTCTGTTGTTGTATGATTCAAACAAACTCAGTCTACTGTGATAAAGAAAACTCAAACAACCTGTTTCTTTTTTCAATTCTTGCCAGTACGTGTCGCTACTCTTGAAAAGAAGACCTGAAAAGATTGACCAATAAAAAAAAAAAAGTTTCTCAAACATTGTAATAACTGAAGTCACGTCAGTCATGAAAATCTGGATCTTTTGGCTCAAACAAAACCTGACTTTTATTTGGGTCACCTTGAGCTCCAGCACAGGTCTGATGGACATGTTTCTGTATCAAAGCTTCATCAGAAAATTAATGAATGAAATGAATCTATATTTGGAGCTTTACTCCAAAAGCTTCAAGTAGGTGTCACAGCATTGTATTATGGGTCATTGAGTCAAAGTTGGTGGTGATTTAGATTAGCGTGAATTACATAAGAGAAATAGAAAAGTCCCTTTTCCCTGAAGAACAACACAAATCATTCAGTAAACATTTTTAACCCAGATAAATGTATGTTATTGTTAGGATTCATCTACAACCACATCAACAGTGACTTCAGACACTGAATACAAAATAATCATGTACTCAACTTCTGATGATTCAATTCATTTCCATTTCCACCAATTTCATGCTTACACCACGAAATTAAGTCACCAATTTGAGATGGTACATACTAGATCCATAGATACATAGATAGATATATACATACTAGATCCATAGATACATAGATAGATATATACATACTAGATACATAGATATAGACAGTAGATACAAAGATATATTGATACATAGATGGATAGATAGGATACTTTCTTTGGCAGCAGTTCTGTCGCACATCATTACAAATATGGTCCAAATAGGTATAAACATTTATTTATATATTAAATGTTTTTGAAGCTATGTGCAGATGAAAAGTGCTCCATTTGAACAAAAAGACGAGGTATGATGAGAAACAGAGATATTTGTTGAAATCATTGGTACAGCCTAAAGCAGCGAAAGTGAATGAACAAGTGAATATATCATGCAAGAATTATCTCACAGTAAAGAGTGAATAAATAAGTAAAGTGATATGAATGAATAAACAGTTGTTGAACAGAAAATGATTATAAAAGTGGGCAGTTATTGAACTAATTTAACTAGATACTACGCTGATATAATATTGTACATTCAGAATAAGATTAAAATGTAAATAATAATCCGTGTCCGGAGGAAAAGCGTTCAAGATGTGTTGGAGAAAAGACTTTTTGGAGGATGTTCTCAAACTATGAAAACGTGTTTGAAAGTATTGAACAGCCTGAACGCATCTAACTCCCAAATACTGACATACACTGATCATTTCCTCATGTGTTTATAGCTCAAATGAATTAGAAAAAAACATTGTAATGATTGTCAAATTTTGCAGGCGTGTGTGTGAAGGCTAAAATGTTTTGTTTAAGAGCGGAACCATCAAAGCGGAACCATTAAATGAACCCCGTGCGTTTCACTCCGGCGCACGTAAGAGACGGACCGACATGAAGGCGTGCTACGTGATTGAGTCGCAAAAATGAATGGAAGTCGATGTTTTATTGTAGCTAATTATGTACAGGTGTGTGTGCTCGTATTTTAAATAGATTATCACATTTGCAGAGCTCGCGGTCTGAACAATGGAGGGGGACATTTTGGACTCGTTAGAGCAGCTCGGGTAAGCTCATTTACTGTTGGCATGGAGATGTTTAGCTTTGTGAGGGGCTTCTGGAGGGTTTCTCAAACATCGTTATGTTTTCAGACTTTGTGTTCATCAGAAGAAAAGGGGGATGTGAGAAGCTGAAGAAACGATGTCGTACTTCAGGGTGTTTAGATGCTAATTAAACTCTTCCCTCGCTACATCGTTTACGATCCTCAGCTATGACGGCCCTCTGCTGGAGGAGAAGGCGCTGCTCACAGCAGCAGAGGGAGGTCTGTCCTCTGCTGAGTATGTGGACCTGTGCAGGTGGCTGGCGTCCAAGTTAAAGCCGCTATGTGGTCTGGAGGAGAACATTACTTCCGACCCAGGTGAGCCACATCCATCCACATACCTGAGATGCTTAAAAACAGCCAGTTGTGTCTTCTAACCTCACGTACATAAATCCTCTGTCCTCCCTCCAGACGACATGGACAGTCTTCAGTTGGAGATGAGTGGTTTTCTGAAGGAGCTACACTGTCCTTATGAAGATGTTGTCTCAGGGATTCTCAAAGGCACTGTGCGAATTGCAAAAGATCACCTCAAGTGTGTCTGTATGTCATCTGTCATTCTCCTAACTCTAATCATAACGCTACATTTTCTCAGGTTGATCAGTAGGTAACTTAAAGAGTTTGATTTCATGTCTCCTTTTGTAGTGTTTCTAAGCTCTGAGCTCCAGGCAGCTCGGATTGTGAGTAGCAGAGGAGTCTCTGATAAACATCAAGAAGACAGTCCGGTGTGTCGCGAGCTCCGGTCAATCTGTGAAAACCTGAACCTACCTGAGCCCAGAGGACAAGACGTAGCAGGAGTTTTAGCTCAAGTCCAAGATAAGGTGGGACTATTGTTAAATGTTTAACTATATTTACTCTGGTTTAGTGTGAGGCCGTTGTCTTTCAGTTGGAAGGTTGGTGGTAGTATCCTAAAGTGTATTTCTTTAAGATTGTGCTGAGAATTAAGTCCTGTGTGTTTATTTAGGTGGACAAACTAGTCACAGATCTTCCTAATGGCAACGCTGGAAACCCGGTTCTGA